>CM017564.1:31442097-32084749 GCA_007844125.1 Sinonovacula constricta | reverse complement strand
TCAGATCTTACATTTTGTAAGATCTGATTTTAGTGAGATTGCCTTCTTTCTACCCCTCAAGCCTACTGTTTTATACAAATATGCAGATCATTATGTTATTATCACTTGTCTTTACTTTTCTTTCAATGTGATATTATTGTCTTTTTTTTACTTTTATGGCAAAGCACTTTATTCTTCTACTTTAATAAGCAGAATTGGTATTCATCTTTTAAACTGCATTTTATAAACTTGCTTTTTTATTTCAAATATTCTCAAGTGTATCTATCCTTGACCAGAAAAAGTGTATATGAATGTTTACATTTTTTTGTGCTTTTCTTTCTTGTTTCTCAGAAATACTTTGTCCAGTCTTTGGATATGATCTCTGTTGGCCAACCTATTGACAATAGTTCCCTCCAATCTTTATTAAATTCAATTCATTAAATTAAATTATTAAATTAATTTCAAAACTTAATATATTTGTTCACCACAGGTTTTCAAGATTTAATAGACAGTTATGACAGCAAAGTCGTTACTATGCATCAAAGAGGAAAAAGAGAGCTTAATTTATCAGGTGAAAATGTAACATTTGGATAGGGATGTTATGTTTCATTGTTATTCATGTTATGGTACCTGGGATTCATTACATTTTATGAACATGTAATTATGTAAATTGATCCGGTGTGATGGTTGTTAATATTCACAATGTTCGGTTCTGTTCTGAAGATTGATCAGAAAGTGTTGGTGTTGGACAAATTGTTGATATGCTATAATTGGCACATACACTTGAGGTATTGTTGTTTTTAGGTCTATTTGGTTTCTTCTTGTCATGGATAAACTTTTTTATTGGTTTCTGTCCAGATGATAGATTATGTGTTTTTAAAGGATTCCCAAACATTCCCTCCGCCATCCCCACTGGATAATTGCCCCTGGACGTTGCCCACCGTAGGTGCAGACGGAATGTTTGCCCCCCTATCAAATATAAGGCTGGAGTTTGCCCCCCTGTCAATATAAAGGCCGGATGTTTGCCATCTCCCATATTTGTCACATAGCAGACTTTACTTTAACCTCTCGCTGTCAGTAACATGTAACATCCAAGAATTTTAGGAAAGTATAACTCGCACAGTCACATTTCATCATTAAAATAATTATTAATATGTCTTTGTGGCATAATGAGAAATTCTAATGGAGTTGAATGGGGGAGGGGTGGGGGGCCTTAAATTTAAATAAGGGGCAACAGTCCAGTTTTTATTTTTAAGAGGGGGCACTGCACATACAGTGGGGGGATGTCCTGGGCTTCAAAGGTACCAGAAAGTACTTAGGGGGTTCCCTTTATCACAGGTTATTTGTACTATGTCATTGTTGATTGTATGTCGTCACTCATGTTATGATCAGTGTATAATATGCTGAGACATCTTAGAACATTTTTAGATGTCAGAATTCACAAGAAACAAAATTAAACAAATTAGAGACATAAACCCATGGCTGACTTTTTCTATAAACAGTAGAAAGGAGTCCAATTAGGCTTTGTACAAAATAACGGTAACTCACATTGCAACTTCCAAAATAAAAGTTTGATAAGAAAAATGTTTAGAAACAATTTCTTAAATTAAAGCAAAACGTTTTTTGCAGCAGCTTTTTAGACTTTCAATATGAAAATGCAAAACTGCTTTACTAGAAAATAAAGCTAGATTGTGCCTTCTATGTACAATTTAAGCCAAATTAGTATTAATCTAGATGAAATCATTTCTGCCTTGTTTGAAGTTTTGCATTCCAACATTTAGTCCATCAGTGACCTAACTTTATTAGCCTATTGACTCAAAATGCTTTTGTGGACCCTTAGAAATATAATTAATAAGTATGACATGTTTCATAGTGTTTATAGAGCAAAATTGTGTAGATAAGCGTCCCCAAGCCTGCTTCAGTAATCTCTCTTTAGAATATAATTGTTTTTATTTTAATAGAAATGTCATTGACAAGCTTTTTTGCATTTGTTAGAGTAACTAACACATTTTGTATCATCTTAGTAACTTCTTTATGGAAGTCTCTTTTGTATTGTATGTTTGTAAATGTATATTGTTTATTCTATGAAATTGGGGTTGTTACATTTTCTCTTGGTTGTATCATGTAATGCTTAATCTTTGTGTTATGGGGGAGCACTAATATACAAACCTTTTATGGAATTTGGTTTAAGAAAATTAAAGAACTGCAGAAATGGTGTTAGAAGTTTTTCTTACACCTAACACTTATTTTTATTGGGGTGAAAAGTTTAAATTCCTAAATAAATTACATAATTAATAACACTTCAATAATGAAAATGTCTTATATGATAAGTTCTTTGAAAAACATATATACTTATTAATTGATATTTGAATAATATTTAGAAATGTTTTATTCTAAAAGGTGAAACAATTCCTAAAACACCTTGAGTGATTTGAAAATTTACAATTTTCTTTTGTATATGCTAAGATGCAATGCTGTATTATTTTAACCTTACTGCCTGTAATCGATGGGGGAAATGAAACCAGAACCGTTCTATTGTTGTGCTTGTTTTGTGTTATTGTTTGTCATGTTTAAACCTTGCTTCTGACTGCTCTCTGTTAGTTGCAAACAAACGACGTAAACGCGATGTGGAACCTATAAAACAGCTATGTAAGATATACACAGTGCCATCGGCCACCTGCGGTAAGTGGACGTCACGTCCGGCTAGCCTTGGCCTTCCCAGAACGGAGCTTTGCACACCAACCCATAACTAGAAACCATTGTGTATTATGCCATGTACTTTCTGTTATGATTTTTGTCTTCTTTAGCTGAAGAGTATTTTTTTTCACTCTGAGGCAGCTCTTTATCCAACCTACATAGCTTGAGCAATCTAATCTGACATCTAGCTATAATAAGACATAATGATTAAATGTTTTCAATGAAATATTGACAATTCTTTGACACACTAAAATATTTTAAGAATGCATGTCTGACTTGACATAAATTGTTGAAATATTTTGTGTTAGAAGTGATGATCAAAAACCTAGTCCTGTCTATTTTATGAAATTTGTTTTCTTCTGTACAAAATGCTGATTTAAACACAAAGTCAATTGCTATTAAATGTTTGTGAACATAACAACTTTATGTGTTGCATTTAAGGTGGTATTCGACAGTTTGGACCAAAATCTTTTCATTAAACATCTTAATAAACTATTGTTACATTAACAGATCTAACAAAATGCTGTTTATTGAGGTCCTTCCTACACCTATGTACAATAACGTCATAATCGACATTACAAACATGTATTTCCTATCTGAGCCATGCTGCACAGTTACCTATTTTTAAACTTAGAAAAACACTTGACCACTTATTTTTTAGCTCATCGACGTCATCCGCTGTGACGTGGATGTCTTATTTTTAGCAGAAATGCCTATTGTTCTTATTTATGTGAACATTTTACGCATTGATTAACGAGTTTTACTGCCCCAAAATTGAGATACAGTTAAAAATATGACTTTTTCCTGCAGACATTATTCACAAATACCCCAAACAGAGGTCAGATATTGTTACATATATTAGATATAGTCAAACTGTTGGATACCATCTTTAAACAGCAACTTAGATTTTAGTAACTCTCCTGTGTGTTAGTCTGGTAGGGCACAAAATGGTCTATTCTAAGTCACATTTTTGTAATAAATGCTCTACCTTTCTAAAGCTACTATTATCATTGCAGACTGTCCGAGATCTTATTTTAAACACTGTCAATTTGTGAGCATCCGTGGTCTAGTGGTTAAGATGTTGGACTCCGGATCTGAGGATCCTGGGTTCGAACCCCGAAACTGACCTCGAGATGTTAGCATGACTATTTACTGCACAATGCTCCAGGTACTCAGTACCTGAGTACTGGTTCTACCCAGGAAGTGGACAGTCGAGAGGGATTGATATAAGTTGAAAGAACTTGTTTCCCAATTGATTATTAATAAAAAACTTTTAAAGTAAACACTGTCAATTCAAGGGGTACACATACATTTACTTAATAGTCCATGGCAGGGCTGATAACTTCCCTATTCCAGTTATACAAGGTAGCATTTCACAGCATAGTATACCATTTTTAAAAAAGTTAAAATGTATATTATAAGCTCTTGCTTTGGGAAATGAACACAAGAACACCAAATTGCTTGACGCTATGACATGGCAGCGAGTAATAATTATGATAGTGATCAGTTTACATTGCACAAGCTACCCAGTCCTGCGTTTATTGTAATCATTATGCTAGAAACATTTTTGTTCCACATATGCAGGTTTTATTTGCCAATGTATAATCATTTTGTTTACTGTAACCACCAACATTGCTAGCTTGACAGTCCAGAAATTTGCTCAGTTTTTCCCCATTTTATAGTAGTGTTCTAGGATATATATTTTGTTATTTCCATCGTAGATACTGTAGTATTTTACCAGCATGAACAGTTTCAAAATTTGCCTCCCAGTTGTGTTTATATCCCCATTTTATGATTATTTACTAAAAAAATAAAGTTATTTTTTTTGCATATTGATAACAAGTGACCTTGATTTTGAGTAGACAAAGCTACAATAATGCTATAATAATGCTATAGTAATGTTTCACAGACTAGAAAACTATTTACACAACAGTCTACCTTCTGACCTTGCAGAGCAAGTACGTCTTACACTCACTTGCATATAGCAATAGATACAGTGTGCTAGATGGATTTGCACTAATTCTTAAATCTACCAACAGTAGGTGAATAGTTCCGTGTATATATCATCTTTTCATTTTCCATTTTTGTTTTTTTATTTAGAAAAAATGGAAAAGGTACAGAATGTTCTTTTTCGTTTTGTTTTTGTATATCGAATTTAATAAACACACAGATAAATATATGTATTCCAAACAGTTTTTCTAATGTAAACATGTAGATTAAAAAAGGAGAACTCTAACCGTTTACTGTTTTACAAAACGAAAAATGATTGACTCTAACCTTTTACTGTTTTACAAAACAAGAAATGTGTGGCACTGCGATTGCTTAGCCCAGCAAGGGAAGTAAGACAAGATACACAAGTTTCAATGGTGGCCAGAAAAAAGTGTGCAGTCATTCATCTTTACTGGCATTGATATTATTTGGTACTGTTTCTGGCCACCATTGAAACTTGTCTATCTTGTTGAGCTAGTTACTTCCCTTGCCAGGCCAAGCGATCACAGCGCCACTCGTTTTTCGTTTTGTGAAACGATAAACGGTAAATGGTTAGAGTTCTCTTTTCTTACGTATATATTTATGTTAGGAAAACGGTTTGAAATACATATATTTCTAAAAAAAAAATCAATTTGATATATATAAAAAAACACACAAAAAACAAAACATTATGCACCTTTTCCATTTTTTCTACTAGAAAAACAAAAATGAAAGAAGAAAATACGGTATATACATGGACCTGAATATCACTAGTAGATAATATCACAGTTACAGCAAACTACTACACGCTTTTGTCTGCAGTCACTGATATTGTACTGTATTCATTTGTAGTTACATGTTTTTATGTTAAACGGAATTGTGTAAATGTTATATTTTAATGGAATAAAAACAAAAACAAATTAAAAGCACATTATGAAACACTTAAACACCTCAAGTAATGTTGAAAAGGATATAGACCTAAGCAGTTTGTAATATTGATTCACAAATTTCTCAAACTCTTAAAACCTTTTGAAAAAAAAATGATTTAAAATGGGGTGCATTGGCAAAATGGAAATTGTCTTCCATGATATTCCAAACAGAAGGTAGGTCCTTTTGGTTGGAATTCTTGGACTTTATTGTCTGTTCTTTTGTAGATATTGCAATTACAAGCAGTGAAATTTCTTACTTTTGTATAAATAAAAGCTTAAAATTCATTTAAATGCTTATAGAGATTTGTTAGAAAGAAAATGGAAGTGTTTGTTGATGATAGTCAAGAAAGGCAGAAAAGTCAACATACACTCTGTAGAGCACAAGCATAAAAAAACAAGTAAAAAAGAAGAAGTAGAAAGGACCTACTTGCATTAGGGATTAGTGAGGGGAGACTATTCATGAATATCTCATTCTTGGGAGTATTTAGGGGAGACTATTCATTAATGTCTCATTCTCGTGCATTACAAAGAATCAAGTGATAAGCTTTATAATTCACAAATTATAATATTCTGCAAAATGATATGACCCCTTAACATAACAAGATTGTAATACATTGTTTTTTGCATTTTTAATTCTAGGAATGAATGTAAAATTGTATTAAATGGGCTAATAGCCTTGTTATTACCTCACGCACTTTATATTACTTGTACAAATTTAGTTTGTAGTACCTGTGCATAACAGGTTTTCTTAAAATTGTTTCAGACATATTGAAGTAACTATTTTTGTTAAAAATATAAGTTGTTTATAAAAAAAAAAATTTCACTGGTTGGTAGATTCAAAATATTCTTAAACACTTCCAATTTTCTATTTTAAAATTTTACCATTTAATCATATGAAATTTCTAACTTAATAGTATTACCAGTTCTGTCATGAGCCCGGTATGTTAGTGTACATTGCCATCATTCTGGATTTACTTCAACTGTAATTGTAATCATGAAGTGTAACGTAGATATTTAAGTCAAATTATTCAAAGATTATGGTGGGTGGGTTAAGGGTATTTCGTTTTAAAACATTCTTGACTTGTTAGAAAATGGAAAATAGTTCCATGCAGGTTATTTGATGATCATGCTTTATGGGGAATCGATCCTTGACTAGCTAGTCCTTTTAAAAATTATGGGTTAAGCCTCCATGTTTAGTGTTTAAATAACAGAAACCTGTCATGCAATAACATATACGATTATCCTATTAGCAAATATCATGAGTAACTATGGCAACATGATGATTATCTTTTTTTAATTGTTACATGTACCAATATTATCCAGCTGATATATGTTCCTGAGAAGTAGTTGAGTTGCAAGAATGCTGATTGTGAATTTTTAGGAATATGTCATGTTGTTTTGTATGTCACTGAACAACAATAATATCAAAGTCTCACCAAGAACTACATGAAAATAAACCATGATAATTTGTAATCAATTAACATGCATAAAATCTAATATTACCATTTACCAAAAGAAATAGCTGATGAATATATGGCAAAAACATGTTACATCATATAAATAAGGAAATATTATACCAAATGGAGTTGGTGATGAACCCCACACCTCTTTTCACCTTCTCATAGCCAGAAAAGGGGAGGTAATCTTGCTAAAAATCGTTTTTTCAAGCCCTGTATTATAGGTATTCATTGTAATCATTAAATCTGCCTGGTGAAGTCATCAGGCCTAGAGAAAAAAAGTGTAGACTAAAATTAGCTGGTAGTGCCTGATGGGAGGGAACTCATCAGGATCTGCACCGTTTGCTTCTGAGTTACTAGCATTACACCATGTTACTTGTTAATGTATAGTTCTTCGCAAATAATGAAGGCCTTGTATTATAAATGAATGTAGTATGTTAAAGATGTTCTCTTTACCGGCCGCCCATAACTACTGGGCACTCGGCACTACTGGGTGCTCACAACTACTGGGCATTCACAACTATTTCGGGCGCTCACACCACAAGGCTTACTTTAGAATATAGGGATTGTTCCTTCATGATTTCAGACTTGCACCAATAATTTGAAGTTCTAGCTTTGCTATTCTATTGTACCCAACTCCATCAGGGTATTTGCAACCTTTCAAATATCTGTTATGGATGTGCATCATATTATGTAGGTTAAGAATTAGATACAGTGAAAAAATGGGGCTGTTGATAAAGTAGACAGCCCCTGGGCCCAAGGTTACAAAAAGTTGAGCATTGAATCCCTGAACTTTCCTAAGGATCTGATTGGTTGGATTTTGAATGGAATTTTCAGTCTGACCAATCAATTTCCTTTGTATTATGATGACCCCAGCTCAAAGTTCTACATCCTTGTTTCCTGAGATAATATTCATGTTTTATTAGAAAAATAAGGGGTTACAGTAAAATTTTGGCAGAAACTTTAATACTTGTGTCAATAAACCTTGTTTTTACAAACAATTAGGCCATTCTCATATATGTAAACTTTTTCTGCAGCCAGAGTGGGAGATATTCACTTGCAAAGTGAGAGATTTTTTATTTTCATATAAACAAAGAAAGAAGTTATCTGTTTCCAAGTAGGGGGTTTGCTGAAAATGTGTAAAACACCCTCACTTTCAAATTATTTTTTAAGCGAGGGTTTTTCCCTCCAAAAGCAGAAGAGTTCACATGAATGCATTCTATAAAAAAAAATCCTGATATGAAAATGAAACATGTTCTCATATTACTGTATAAGTTTATTTAAGAGAAGGTTGGAGGTTCTACATTAATTAAAGTTTAACAAAATATGATTGCCACATGTTAAATTTGAAATAATGAGTATGCTAGTATAAAAATAGTTTATTTAATTTGTAAGTTAGTGACAAAAGAGTTTTGATAATTATAAAATATTTGTGGTAAACACTTTGATACCATTATTGCCAAAACAAATTAATGTTAAATGAATTAAGAATACATAAAGACATTGTACTAATCAAGAACAAGTAGCTAACAAGTGTTTTTTCTATGACAAAGTAGTAAATGAATAACTGTAATAAGTTATAGTTTATATGTTTGTAAATGTATAAAGTGTAGCAAGCCAGATTAGCTGGGGAAAATAATCAAAAGATTGAATTCAGTACACAGGCATTGTTAAGCTAGCATAAATCATGTATCAGCATTCATTATTACATTATAATGAATTTAAATGATTTAATGGTTATGCCATGGTTAATGGTAGAATGGTAGAAAGTGTGAAAAGGGATGAAATAAGGTCACATGACTATGAACCTGAGTAAAAGTCAGTGGGCTGTGAATGTTAATATGGGATGGGTGTTGAAATTCCAGGGAAAAAAAATCTTCTTTTGACCACACTGCCATTGCCAGAGTTTCAAAAAGACTTGAGAAGTTTCTGTACTTGGAAGTATTTATTGTAAATTAATTGATTTCAAGGACAGTATGAAGTGTATCTCAATCACAAACCAAAATCCACTTTCTGATTCTTTTTAAAATTGTTATGTCGAGACACTTCATGTTAAACGTGGTAAATAAATTATTATAAATGACAAATAACTCCATCAGTCTGGAAATCTAATGACAGTTTTGTTTATTTCACGATTTATGAAATGTGGTGTATAGTGAACAGATATTTAATCAAATATTTGAAGCATGTGTGTCCATTTATATTAGGCTTTTCATTTAACTATCATTGGAGACCACAAAAGTTAATTTTTATGTATAAAGTTTGGCTTTTTGTGGCTCAAATATATTAAATAAATGATATATTAAATGTTGCTGTGAAATGTGAAGTCATACTTTGACTTATTTTATATATCCTAATACACTTTCAGATGCAGCCCAGTTCTTTTCATGCTTTCCAAGGAATGACTCCAACCAAGCGATAGACTTCAGCCATTCAACAGAATTTATCAACTTGACACTGTGCCAAGAGTTTTGCTTCAGCAACAATGCCCGATACTATCAAAACCATCAGGGTGTTTGCCTTTGCGGGAACAAATCTACAGCATTCTGCTGTCCATACGTTACAAACTGCAATGGTCGAATGTTTCTGGATCCGGGAACGGATTACGTGACTGCCGGTATTGTGGTCAGTCCCATCCCTCTCCTGTACATGGGTGTTTCTCACACGTTCCAGGTTACGACCAATTTGTCCACCATTGACCAGATTATTGTGGATTTTGGCGATACCGACACAGTGTACACATTTAATGCAACTACAGTCAGTGTACCACATGTGTTTACACGATGGGGTCAATTTAACATCTCAGTTGATGCTTGTGATGACAGTGTTTGTGATAAGGCTACAATACCAGTTCGTGTCCAAGTATTACCAAGTAACATGGACTTCTGGTCCAGCGGTCCCCTAGCGGCAGACGTGGCACTTGGACTCAGTTCACAGACACAAGTCACCTTTCAGGCAGGCTACAATTTCGAATACTATTGGTCCAGAACGGATTCTAGCGGAACGCAAGTGAAAAGTAGGTTTAATGAAAAAAGTATACTATGTGCGAATTGTAAACAATTGGGAGTTTAAGATGAACTAGGTTAAAAAAGAAACCTAGAATTATTTCATTGTCTGGTTACAACATTAAGTATATTGGCATGTTGTTCTCTATTTCCCATTAGATTTACTGTAAAAATTTACTTACATGCATACTGATTGAACATGTTACTTCTAAATTTAAAGTTTGAAAAATGACCCAATTTGCTTTTAACTTTCTAGGAAACCTTTACTTATCAAACTTTTTGAGCTTGGATTTCAATATCACCTATTTTAGAGCATTTTGCTGGTTATATTTATTGTCTGTAATCCTGACTTATTTCAGTACAATAAGCAATAATTTCAAATTAACAATTTTTTTTGTTGAAAATTGTAATTTTTGCCTTATTAATATAAAAGAGTGACTTTGTCATACAATAGTCATAAAAGGTCATCTGTTGTGTAATTTTTTTATATGAATAGGCTAAGTTTAAAAATTTCTGCTTTATATTAAATTTTCCCAAATATTTCATGAAAATATGAGTTCACTTACTTGTACATGAAAAAAAATCTCCCATTCTCTGTACTGCAGAGCGCCAATGTGTCAGTGGCTGGACTGCCCATCGACACAGCTGCATCAAGCTGTACACGACATCCCTTGGACAGACAGACGCCCGAACGGCATGTACTATTGAAAGTGCTAAGCTACTGAAATTGAACTTTGCAGAGGAGATGTCAGAAATATCCTCCCTGACAGGAGGTAAGTTACGGAAACTAAACATTGCAGAGAAGCTACCTGAAGTGTAGAGGGAACGGTTTTGTTGGTAATGGGTTCAATTAAAATACAGGCTGTTTATACATCTATCTCTGGTGGTATGCTGTTGGGTAATAAGGCTTCAGTAGAAATCACCTCGGTTGGAACAGTCCAAAAGGATATAATACCCAATACCATATTACAGATGAGGTTTCATACATTTATTCTTGCTGTATTCTGCTATATATCCAAATTATATACATTAAATCACAGATATGAATTTATGGTGTATGCTTCTTTGCAATAACTAAACGCTATAAATATTAAGAATAGCTTTTACAATAAGAATACATAGTACAAGTTTAAAACTTAGCAATTAGCAAACTCTTACACTTTTGAAATTTAAAAAGGTATATTTGCATTTGAAATAATTTTTCCAGTTGTACAATTTTAAATTTAACTTTGAACCACTCTGTTATATAGTAAACAATGAGCAGATTTGGACCGATGGCTGGACCACAGGAGGAGTCTGGCAATGGAGAAGTGACGCCTCAAAAACATATTTTGGCACAGCCGACCTAACCAGCTCCACCGCTGGAAGCTGTGTTGTCCTTGACACAAATACCAGGGCCCTTACAACAGCCTCATGTACAAGCAGTCACAAATATATCTGCCGGAAAGGTAGGAAAATATATAATTAATTTTTTTACCGTAGTGAGTTTGCCAGGTGGCTCCATGTCAGGTTGGCAAGTTAATAAGTGACAACCTTCACATACATGTGAATTCTCTCACTTTGGAAGGGAGACTCCCACTTTTATGGTTCCAAAATATTTAAAAGTGAGGGCTGTTTTACACATTTTCAGAAATCTCCTTATTTGGAAACAGATAACTTCCTTCTTTGTTTATATAAAAATAACAAATCTCCCAATTTGCAAGCAAAAAATGCCCACATTGGCTTCAGAAAAAGGTCACATCTATTCTATCAGTACAAAGTTAAATACAGAATAGTGTATAATACAACAATACAGACTTTTGTAAGAATACTGCTGTCATTTATTGTCTTCATTGAATTCAATATAGCACTCTACGAAATATGTTTTCATTATACAATTTGATTTTTGATTTTTTTTAAATAGTAACTGTATGTTGAATATTTTAACTTCACAAAAAGACAGGTAAGTGAGAGGTATATTAAAAAGCATTGTTTTCATTCATTTATCTATGTAATACTTATTTTCATATTGTATTTACTGTTTTATTATTATCTGTATTCAAATAATAACAGAAATCAAAAAAGGCAACCAATTCAAACAATGTTGCATTTGTATGCAATACAGCAGTCAAATCCATCCATCCATCCATCCATCTATCCATCCATCCATCCATCTATCTATCCATCTATCCATCCATCTATCCATCCATCCATCTATCCATTCATCCATCCATCCATCCATCTATCCATCCATCCATCTATCCATCCATCCATCCATCCATCTATCCATCCATCCATCTGTTTATTCATACTGTTTGGTGTCACAGCCATAACTGCTGTATTATTTACAGCTTAACATTTACAAATGCATTGTTTGATACAGCCGCTACTAAATGAACCCCGCTTGAAGAGTGGCAAACCCCAAAGCAACATAAGAGATCCAAAGATCATCCATTCTTGTTTGTTTTATCTTACTACATATTATCAATCCACTGGCTCCAATAGCTCTGGTGGTAGAGTGTCGGCTAGCAGATTGGGAGGTCGTGGGTTCAAACCCTGGCTGGGTCAAACCAAAAACTTTAAAGTTGGTAGTAGTGGTTTCCCTCCTAATGCTCAGGGCTAAGGGGACAGCATTACGCCTGACTTGTCGGTGTCAGTATAATGGACCGGCCGGGTTTAGTCCCTCTGCACCTCATAAGTGCCCCTGTGCTATAATGATAGAAATGTCGCTGCACAGTTTTGGCAAAAATGCCGGCTAATCCCATCCCTTCCCATTATCAATCCATCAACCATGTGTTTGTAGATCCTGTGGACTGTCCATATGGAGGAACAAAATTGTCCAATGACAACTGTGTGGTGCTGGCAACCGCCTTGATGAACTACGATAATGCCCAGACTTCCTGTGTTAGCATCTACAAAGGTTGGCTGGTTAATATCACGTCTGCTGCTACTCAACAGGCTGTTTCCTCACTGCTTCAGAGCAACAGCATCGGGTAAATTCTCTAAGCAAACAATTGTCAAAATTATAAATAACCATTTTGTTATACAATAAAACAATGAAGTACCATTTGTTTATAAAATAAAACAACAAAGTACCATTTGTTTATACAATAAAACAATGAAGTACAGTTAGTATATAATTTCTACTCCAGAAGTAAATAATTTTCAAACTGTTGCATTTTGACGTATCTGTACCCTTAGCATAAGTTAAATTGATGTGATAATAGAAACATAAATTTAGTCATTCTGTTAAATTTATTTTATTAGGAATAAATGTAAAGTGAACAAGGTTTTTTTTTCATTAAGTTTGCATGCTTTTTTTCGATATCAGTCTTCATGGTTTACACTTGGCAGATCAATAATGTTTACATATTTAAAGACATTTTTTTTTATTTGTAGGTATGCTTGGTTTGGCCTCTCTGATCGGATTCACGAAGGCTATTATACTTGGACGGACTTTTCTTCATTCGACATAGGAAGCTCATCAGTGTACAAGCCAACCATCTCCGAGGACCTCTACGACTGTTTCGCAACCTCTGACTCATCAACCTGGCGTTCCAACAGTTGCGAAGATGTCCTACCAAGCGTCTGTGAATATTCCATCAACAGACGTAAGTCCTTCTGAATGTTAATAACATAAAGCCCTATCATGCTACAGCTGTTATACCACAATTTTTAATACTTAGTTATATGTTAAAATCTGTATTAAAGAGTAATCATTTCCACTTCTCTCCTCTTTTTTGTTTTGGTCTTTTTTCTTGATTCAAACAATTTATTTCATTTACAATCAACGAGTTTGTGTAGTCTTCTAATGGAAGTAATACTTTCCTCTTCTAAATACTATGTGGACATTATTTTTCAATGATGTCACAGAACCGGTCGCAATAGCTCAGGTGGTAGAGCGTTGGCTTGCGAATCGAGAGGTCGTGGGTTCAATCTGGTCAGGTCAAACCAAAGACTTTAAAGTTGGTAGTAGTGGCTTCCCTCTTAACACTCCTGGCTAAGGGTACAGCATTAGCCTGACTTGTCGGTGACAGTATAATGGACTGGCTGGGTTCAGTCCCTGGGCATCTCATAAGTGCCCGTGTGCTATAATGATAGAAATGTCGCTGCACAGTATCGGCAAAAATGCCGGCTAATCCCATCCCTCAATGATGTCACTACTTTTGTCATAACTAATCAAAGAAAATGTCAACACATGGACATTTTTTATTCAAATAGATCGGTTTTATTTTCATTGCTTCCATTTGAGCAACCCCTTAGGAAGTGAGAGGTTAGATCTAAAACCGGTTTAAGCAACCCAGTTGGTACCAACTGTTAGGATGTTCTTGTTAAATTACTCATCACAGATTTGTTCTGACTGTAACATTTGGATTACATGTGAATTCCTTTGTCCTGTGTTTTTTTCAAATTTGGTACTTGAAGTAGGCAGGTTCATTCAATAAAGCCAGCAGGTTCATAAAGTATTCAGATTCACTACATAAAGTAGGCATGTTACATGAAGTAGGCAGGTTCACTATGTGAAGTAGGCAGGTTTATAACATGAAGTAGGCATGTTACATGAAGTAGGCAGGTTCACTACATGAAGTACACAGGTTCAATACATGAAGTAGGCAAGTTCATTACATAAAGCAGGCAGGTTCATTACATGAAGTAGGCAGATTCATTACATGAAGTACACAGGTTCACTACATGAAGCAGGCAGGTTCATTACATGAAGTAGGCAGGTTCATTACATGAAGTACAAATGTTCACTGCATGAAGTAGGCAGGTTCATTACATGAAGTACACAGGTTCATTACATGAAGCAGGCAGGTTCACTACATGAAGTAGGCAGGTTCATTACATGAAGTACACAGGTACACTACATGAAGTACACAGGTTCACTGCATGAAGTAGGCAGGTTCATTACATGAAGTACACAGGTTCATTACATGAAGCAGGCAGGTTCATTACATGAAGTAGGCAGGTTCACTACATGAAGCAGGCAGGTTCACTACATGAAGTACACAGGTTCACTACATGAAGCAGGCAGGTTCACTACATGAAGTAGGCAGGTTCATTACATGAAGTACACAGGTTCACTGCATGAAGCAGGCAGGTTCACTAAATGAAGTAGGCAGGTTCAATACATGAAGCAGGCAGGTTCATTAAATGAAGTAGGTAGGTTACATGAAGTAGGCAGCTTCATTGCATGAAGTACACAGGTTCACTGCATGAAGCAGGCAGGTTCACTGCATGAAGCAGGCAGGTTCACACCATCACTTTTTTTTGATACATTTTATTTTTCATGCCTTGTAGCTCAAGTCTACTTTATTTCTGAACAACACTTATGCATACCTATATATTTCAGAGCGGAAATCTGTACCAGTCTATGTAGCTGGGACCCCAGACATTGAGATGACTCCTGGAAGCAGTATGACAGCAATAGAGAAAGCAACAACAGTATTTTCAAAGTCAGTTACATCTGCTTCAACAGTGAGCACAGAAATACTGCTGTTTCCAGGTAAGATAACTTTTCTTTCTTATTTAATCACAACATTAATCATATGTATTGAAAGGTTGTGATTTAACTAGTTATCTTACACTACAAAACGTGTTCTGCTCTGTTGAAGTGATTTCAGTGTTGTTTGTTTTTATATTTTACAATATATATTTTTGAAGCTGCTAAATATCACATGAAATATTATTTATGCTTTTTTATTGTTCTAAACAGGAATGTGGTTTGCGCGGTCTGGTAAGGTACATTCGCTGATGGTTCATACATCGGCTATCCCAGCTGGTGAAAGTTATAACGTCTCCCTACAAGTGTACAGTCCTGTGTGTAGCGGCAGTGATCTAGTCATTCAACCAGGTGGGAAGCTCTTTAAACTCCTAATTTTGTTAAATAGTTTATAACCAGTAGAACATCCTTAGTACTATCAACTTTATGCCAAAGAATGGTTACTTAACATCAAATAGTCAATATCTTGATCAGACAGCTCTAACTGTGAGTTTGCTCTTCTGGATTTAAACTTTTTTTTCGTGTCTTAGGAATATTTGCTTGCAAGGCTTACAGCTATGACATGATTTATAGTGTATAATTTCTTTTGATATAAATAATGTCAAAAATACAATCCTTTGACACTTATTAACAGTTTTGAATATCAAATATGTTATGTTCACAGTATATAAGTTGTACTCTTATAATGGTTTAATTGATCAAATAATAAACTTAATTTGAATTGTAATTAGGGCTGACCTTGTTGTATTGAAATCAACATGACAAATTGAAGAAAAAAAAAGTTATGAAAGAGAATTGGTTAAAAATATGAGTAAGTTTTTAACAAGTTGAGAAATATTTTCCTACTTTAAATCTTAATGTAATGTAATAAAGTAAACCATCTGCTTACTTGCAGGTTGTCAACCTTCACGGTTTGCCTCGTGTGCAAGCTCGGGTCAGACCTGTCCCTCATCAACAGCTTGTAAAACTGACCAAACCTTTTGCTACTATTCCGCAGCCTGCAAGAGAACAGGCAAATCCTGTACATGCAATTCGGAAAATCTTTCATCTGATCCAAAATGCACAACAAATGGAACCATGCCAACATTCAAACTCAGGGGAAAAGCTGATGTGACCTTTGGTTCAGGAGAAAACTTTTATTCCATGCTGATCGACAATGCTATTACTGTGTTCGAGCATGATATTGTTGGCATACAATTTGAAGCTGGTAAAAATCCAATACAATGCTTGGACAGGGCCGGCTTCTCAGCACAGCAAACTGTTTACAGAGTCCCACAGACAGGATGGTTGGAGGAGCAAAGCAACTTTCCAAGTTCAGCAAGCATCACTTATCAAGACTTGACATGTTTCTTTCATGTTAACTATGTACAGGAAATGTCTGAAAACATTCCCCAAGATGTAGGAGGTGTTGATCGCGTTGGTCTGTATCATTTTTCAGTAACAGTTGTCGATACAGAAACAAAGACCTTTTCATCGTCTCTAATAGAACCCATTTCTAATGTTGAGTTCATCTACCCGCCTCTCTCAGTTGCTGGAACATCTACAGGGTTATTTGGAACAGTGTATTTGGAATACGGTCAAAGCTATGATTTGACAGTAAGAGTTGCTGAAGGGACGGATATCCTAGACACATGGGTCTTGCCATCATCTTCAAGTGTTGCATCAAATTTCAGCAGTAGCTGCCCCAGCATGGCAGCAGCTTCTGTACCTCAACTCTGCAATTATTCACTTGTGTGGTCAGACAAGCCCTTTACTTATGTGTCATACACTCCAACGTCACTTGGCTCCAAGAACATCACACTAACTCTGATAAACAAACTTGGGACAGTAGGAAGAACTTTGATGACTTCAGCAGAAAAGAGAATAACAGGCCTGTCTTTGTCACTTTTAAGCCAGTCACTGCTAGCCTCCAACATAGCAGTCAACAGACAGACAACATTTCAAGCCTCAGTGACAGATGGCACTGCTATAACATACGCATACACCGTTAATGGTACTAGTATAGCAACAAGTAATTCAACTCTTTTCTATAACTGTACAACGGTAGGGACAAAAGTAGTTTCTGTGAATGTTTCAAATATTCTTGGCTCTGTAACAGCAAACCAGACCGTTTACTGCAAGCAACGGGCAAGTTTCGTCAGTTGTTCTTTTGTGAATCTGCCCTTTTCAGCTGCTACCACACTTCCCTTTAGATTTCGCATTAATTGTACAGTTACAGTAGGAGCGGAAGTGAATTCTCTTTGGGAGTTCAGCGACAGGTCTGGCAATGCAACAACGAGCGTGGTTACTACAACAGGCACTTACCATGTGTTTGAATATTCAGCTACGTTTGCGAATGCGGCTAATTCACTCACAGTTGTAGGAATCGTTCAGGATCCCTTTGAACAAGTTCGATTGAGCGCTTCTGTAACAGTTTACAACAAAATACCCTCGCTTACTGTATCAAACATGGAGACAGACATTCTTGTCGGGACCAATATAGCTTTATCAGCAGCGGTACCAGCCTCCCCTGGTAACTATGGAACAGTAGTATATAAGGTTGACTATGGAAATGCCGTCAACGAAACTATGGTGTCAGGCAGTTCATCCCATACATTCTCCACTCCAGGACAGTATAATGTCACTGTTTATGCTGTAAGTGAAGCAAGTGGTGTCTCCCAAACCTTCCTTGTAACTGTCTATACCACTGTCTCAGGTTTAACGTTTACATATGATGGTCCTAATGAAGTGCAAACAGATACACTTTTCACGGCAACAACTTTGACAGGGAACTACTTATCCTTCAGATTTACTTCATCAGTTTTTGATTACACTCAACCTGGAGGTGTGTTCTCATTTAACTTCACTGTGCCTGGCGATTATTTGGTAACAGTTTCAGCATTTAACCACCTCACAAACATGTCTACAAGTTTAACAGCCATAGTGTTGGCAAGTACTGAAATCCGAATGACAAATCTTACTGTTGATGGCCAAAGTCCATTTCCATGCATTAATACAAGCCAAGACTATACCTTTAAAGTCACAGCTGTCCACTATGATATGGGAGCATTGATGTACAAATTCGACATGGGCAACAATGTAGTTACTACTTACTCCAGCAGTTCTTCTGTTACAAAATCCTACCCTACTGCTGGGAATTTTACAATCAATGCCACAGCTACAAACACAGCTCAGAATTTTGGCAACAGCATACAGAGAGAGATTTGTGTACAAGAAGTTATACAGAACCCCGTCATTAATGTCACCAGTCCACTTGGATTGCCTGGCTCAGGTAGTCTGCTGCAAGCAGTGGGTGTCACAGTTTCAGCAGGTTCCTCTATGAAGTATGCATGGGAAACAAATGCTACATTTAGTGGCCAGATAGATGCCGCAGGAGCTGTCTGGTCCATATCTGGTGAAGGCACTTACAGTTTGTCAGTGAATGTCTCAAATGCAGTCAGTTCAAGAAAAGTTACTGTTGTTGTTCAAGTGGTCAAACAAATAGAGGGGCTAGCCATTAACTGCTCAAGCTGCACCATTATGGCTGGAAACTATTACATCAGAAATAACACCGCAGTTAACGTACATGGTACCACATCATCAGGTGTTCCTACTTCTTATAAATGGAGTTTAGGCGATGGTACTGACGTGGATGGGACCTATTCAGTTTCCCACACATTACCAGATGTTGGAAGATATAATGTTACTTTGAATGTATCCAACGCAGTTTCGTCCAACATGGTTGTCACGGTTGCAATTCATGTGGAGGTTCCTCTGACAAGCGTGACCGTCTCAAACTACCAGTCTGCCTGGAGGGATAATAAAAGAAGTGGCGGCTATAAGAACCTTGCCATTACTGATGAAGGCGTGTTCCAGGCACTGTCTGCTCCAGGAAACATGGAACTCACTTATTACTGGACATTTGAACAGGGCGAACCAGAAGAAATTACCACAACCAATATTGGTAGGCATAACTTCACGACTAAAGGACAGAAATCATGCAGAGTTATTGCTAAAAACTCAATCAACAATGTGACATCAACTCAGTTTAACTTCTATGTCATACAACCGATTGTTGATATTTTTGTGTCAGTGGGTCAGAATCAGCTTTCAAATGTCACCAATAATATTATTGGCAAAGATATCAACTACACATTTGTCATGACATCACCTCAAGTCGTTGAAGGCACAGAAGAATACTTTTTTCGTGTGAAAAATGGAAGTATGCTGGTTTTTTCATCTGGATTGGATAAGACTATAAACTCTTTCACTCAAGGTATTAGGATAGAAGCAAATTATACACTGGAAGCCAGATTGGAGAATGCTTTATTGGCAAAGAGTCAATTATTTACCCTTGAAGTGGTTGAACAATTATCGGGAGCATTTATCACAGCCCCCAGTGGAGAAGATGGGAATATAACTGTTGGCAGTAGTATCACACTAACAGGAGGTGTGACAGCAGGAAAATACCCACAGTATCACTGGTTCTTTGCAGTGGCACCTGCAGGAGCAGCATTTCCTTCACCAACCAACCAACAGTCTGTTGCATTGACTCTTAGCACTGTTGGACAGTACATTGTCACGGTAGAAATATTTAACTCCGTGTCGCAAACCCAGTCAGCCAACTACACCATAAATGTCATGGAAGGAGTCTATGGTGTTGTAATTGCTAACAATCTTGGAATAACCAATGCTGTTTCAAAGGATTCCACAGTACAGTTTACCGCTCAGGTTGCTGGTGGGACAGGGCTTTTGTACTCATGGCAGATTGACAGATCTGGAAATATTGAAGCAACTGGAAATGACCAAACATTAACATTTCTATTCTCAAAACAATCTTTGTACAATGTTACATTGTTTGTAGAAAATTATGCAAGCAGCGAAGAAGTGTTTAGTGAGATATACTCACTTGTTGCAGTACCATCATTCGTGATCAATTTTGGTTCAAGTTATCGTGTGACCAGCCTACAGAAGCTTGCAGCCTCCTCCGCAACAGATCTAACCTTCTATAGTAATCTTACCAACACAGATTTTCTGTCATTTGACTGGAAAGTGGACAACATTTCACTGACGAGCACAAATACTATGGTACATTCGTTTGTAACCCCTGCTACATATACAGTATCTTTGACAGTTGAAAACCTGATCAGTACGTCCAGTAACTCTATCGAGGTTCTCATTCAAGACCCGATTTCTGGCTTTATCATAGTTAACTGCAACACAACTCATGCTGTCAACTCTCTTGTGACAATGACGTCAAGCACAGCTACAGGGACAGATGTCAATTTCAAGTGGAAAAGGCAGACGTTTACAGACTCAGACGGGTCCTCAGTCTCCGCCGTGTATACAACTCCTGGCGAGTACAGTGTTAACATAACAGCAAGCAACTATGTCAGCACTCAGGAACTTTATTGTATAATCACTATCCAGGGGGTCATAGACAATCTTGTAATCAACAAACCTAAACACGCCTTTGCCAACTATGGCATTAAGTTCACAATGACTGGCGACAATTTATCCCCTGCAACTTTCGAGTGGACGCTGTCAAATGGTGATAACAAGACAACTAGCAGTCCTTCTGTAAGCTTCACTGTTGCGACAAAAGGACAGTATACTGTATCCCTGAAGGCTGAGAATGATGTCAGTTCAAGCACTGCCTCACTTACATTCGATGTGATTGAACTCAGTTGTACAGAGCCTGTTTTGACGGTATCGGCCCCATCCAATAGATTAGCATTAAGGTCAAGGTCACTGGACCTGGCCGTAGAAGTATCCACTGGAACCTGCACTAGTTACACATCAGTTAATAAATGGACCGTATACAACGCTGCATCTTGTTCTTCACCACTGACGACAGAATACACATTGCCAAGTACAGTAAATGTGAACACACCAAATTTATACATTCCGAAAGTAACTCTGGAATATGGCTCGTATTGTTTCATTTTTGAAAATAGTTATCTCAATACACCAGTTATAGTATCAACAGGGTTTAATGTCACAGTTCAACAGTCTAGCCTGGTTGCCAAGATATCTGGAGGTGATGAGAGGACCCAAAGCGCTGGCTCATCACTAGAGATCAGTGCAATGGAGTCGTCTGACCCAGATGACAAAATACAGAGCTCATCATTCACATACACATGGACCTGCTCCCAGTCAATGGTAAGTATATATCTCTAGTACACCTAGAATGTGGTAGCACAACTATTTTATGGTAAGGATGAAAATATAAGAATCTTTGTTGGAAGAGATGACTTAACTTTACATATTTTTTTGCTAAATATTTATTGCAACATCAAGTAATTATTTCCAGTTTATTGATATTTACTTTCAATAAAATATCTGTAGTCATTTTTCCTCAAATTAACCATTTTCTATATATCTACAAAAACAAAACCAATATGACAATTTGATTATATATATATATATATATATATATATATATATATATATATATATATATATATATATATATATATATATATATATATATATATATATACAATGTATATATATATATATATATATATATATATATATATATATATATATATATATATATATATATATATATATATATATATATAATTGTATTGAACCTTTTCATTCATACATTGGCCACTTAAGCCAATTTCAAAGCATACACAATAATCACTCTTCATGATCAAAATGTGAACAACTAAGGGTTTATTAGTTTGTAGACTGCTTTAGCTCTCAATCCATAAGCATATGCTGCACATACATGTTTTCAAATATATTTCAACAATCTTGAAAAAATTTAAAATTCATATATAGGTATTATGATTGAACAGGTTAAAACAATCAAACAACAAATGTTTTTTTGTTTTGATTTTACTGGTATATAAATTTGTATGTACCCATAAAGTAACACGTTGCTAATGGTTGTTAGTTGTGACTTAACAAACAAAGGAACAGATTTTATATGTTCTGCATTCTATTCTTTAAAATTACCATCTCTTTCTTCTCATGTTCATAGGGCACACCAGACTCAGCTTATGTCTGTCAACAAATAGAAGCCATGACAACAGGGGCAGCAACTCTGAATGGCCTAACACTAACTCAGAATGACGTCTTCATCATTGGTGTGGTGGTGTCAGCTGTGAATAGAGTGCAGGGCACAGCACAACAAAAGGTACATTGAGATCAAGTTTGTATTTTATGAATGGCACCACTCACAGTAGACTAAAATCTTCCCTTGTTAATTTCTAAAGCATCAGTAATGAGAACGTCTGCAAACTGAAGAGACTTATCTGGTTAAAATATATGACTGCAGACCAAATGTATATGTTTGAATATATTTTCCAGTAGAAGGAACCATAATGCTATCAAGACCTAGCTAAAGAATAACACTCTGTAAATAATGGCATCTTCATCTGATCTATTCCAGATTGTGATAGCTGCAGCAGGATCCCCAATGGTAGGAGTTATATGTATGTCCTGCCTGGCTAATGGCCATGAAAACCTCTCTAATGACACACAGGTCGCCATTTTGGGCAGCTGCAACACTAGCGCCACCTTTAATTGGCAAGTCCAGGTGGTAGGTGGGGCCGCTTTGCCCTTGACTTCAGGCAAGACTACTACTGGAACCAGCTCCAAAAACCTGGTAATCAAGGCTGACTATCTGGACAACTCTCTGAGCTACAAGCTTACCCTGTCTGCCAACAACTCTGCCGGGTCGGGCTATGCATCCATCACTCTCGCGCCAAGCTCTGTACCCTCGGGTGGCTCATGCTCTATCACAGGTGACAATATTGTCCCTCTACAAGATAAGATCACTGTATCCTGCAGCAACTGGCAGGATTCGGACCCTCAATCTGGAATCTACTACAAAGTTGTGGCAACCAATGGGAATGAAGTGATCCCACTGAGCTATGGTATCAAGTCAGAAAACAGCATTTACATCTCCCCGTTGCCTAATACAGGATACGCTCCAGTGCCAGTGAAGGTGTTTGTCATCAATGACAATGGGATCTCAGTCCTGGGAGGATACAGGTAAGGTGGCTTGAACTTGTCTAACCATGGTTTACATCATAAAGGTGGTATCCGACAGTTTGGACCAAAAGTCATTTCATTAAACATCAAAATAAAGTATAGTTACCTGAACAGATCTTACGAAATGCTGTCTATTAATGTCCTACACCTGTGTGAAAAATGAACCATAATGACATAACCATCGTTACAAAAATGTATTTCCTATCTGAGCCACGCTGCACAGTTAGCTATCTTTAAAGTAATAAAATCATGTGGCTGCTTACGTTTAAGCTAATTTACGTCTTCTGCTCTGATGCTCTATTCTTTTTGCAGGAATTTCAATCGTTGTTATTTATAGATTTAAAAAGAATGAACATTTTAAGTGGTGATTAACGAGTTTTACTGCCCTAAAATTGAGATACTGTTGAAAATCGTCTAAGTATGATCTCTCTGCAGAAACTATGCACAAATACTCAAAACAAAGGTCAGATATTGTTACATATATTTGACATAGGTAAACTTTCGGATACCACCTCTAATGTATTTGAAAATAAGGACATATGGAGGGAAAATAAAGCCATAAATAAATGAAAATACTATGTTAATACACAGTCTATGATGTGCCAATATAAATAGGTGGCCTCTATGTTGTTAATACTTTTTTCTTACTTATTCATTTTTCATTTATTGGCATCAAGTTTTTCCTCTAAGTCAGTTGAACAAATGCTTATGCAGTATGATGGTGTATTTTTTCCATTTACAACCATTACTTATTTTCAATTTACTGTTAAAATGTATCATTGAATGCCTCTGAAAAAATGTTAGAAACATAGAGTATTTCTGAAATATATTTCTGCAACACATGTTACATGTAACAGTCTGCTCTTATTGTAAAATATGTTTGTTTATTATAGTGTTATCACGTTTGCCCAACCCACACTGTCTGGGAACCAGTCGGACAATGTTGACTTTATCATCGACATGATCAAAGCCCAGATGCCCAGTATTGTGAAGGAGAACAACCCCAGCGATCTGATCCAGTTCTGCAATGCTCTTATCCTCTTCCTAAATGAACAGTCGAGCAACAATGTCGGGACGGTGGAAGAGCGACTCACCATTCGGAACCTCATCGCCACTGCACTTTATGGCATCCCACGCAATGTGTATGATATACAGCCCCTTGCAGCAGCCCTCTGGCAACTATCGGTATATTCACTATGGACTTCTATTACCCCTGTTTCTAGGTTTATAAGTATATGTTTTAAATTTAACTTGATCACTTGAATCTCTGGGGAAAAAAAACTTTAAAGCAATGCCATCATTTTAAACCTATATTGCTGAATTGTTTATAACCAACTTAATTGTTAATTATTTACTTTCAACTTAATCCGCATGTGATAAGACATACATGTAACTATAGCAACTTAAGAGCAACTGTGAAGACCTCACTTGCAGATATAATTCTCAGTTGAGATTATACTAAAGCTCAAATTTGGACTCCCAGAGTACATGTCTTACATAGACATACAGTTACAGTCCCCTATTTGTTACACAACAAACACCTGGCAGTGCTAAGATTTCGTTACATTACAGTGGAGTTTTTACCCTTTCCTGCACGTATGTGCCATTTTACGCCATTTTACGCCTATACAAACAATCCACAATCATTAGCAGAATCTGAATGACTAAGGTATTATGTGTTGACTTGGTTCAGCCTTAAATTTATTGTTACAAGATGAACATACATTTACTAAACTCCTTTTATCTCTTTTAAAGAAAAACAACAAAAGCAAGTGAATTTTCAAAATTATAGACGAACTATGAATAAAAAGGTTAATGATACTATGGAACAGTCAATGTTTGAGCTTGAGCAACCTTTTGACAAAGGCTTTTGCAGGTGTAGCCAGATCTTTATCTGGATCGACACTTATCTCCTAAAACTGATTAATCCACACATAGGAAATTGGGATTTAATAAGTGAATAAATCATAATTATAAATTATGGTTATATAAGTAATCATAAAATAAATAGTTTATGGATCGATAAAAGTGAAGGTGTGTGCAGAGTAGTGGTTCCTCATTGATCTACATTGATAATAATGGACCGTTGAGTGAGCAATGATAATTATAGAAGCAAAATTTTGTGATGTATAATATTATATTATCTTTCTCACCTACTTGCAGGAGTACAACAATGAGATGAGCCCAACAGTCGCGGATCTGATCAGCGTGGAGCTACAGAACCTGACATCCCTCATGCAGGCAAACGTTCAGCAGGGACAGGATCCCAAGGATGTCAACACCGACTATCTACTGGCTGCTGTGGACAACATCCAGACAAACTTGATAAATGGGACCACCTATACAAAAGACAGCAACACTCTCGCCAGTTTGGGAGACTTAAGTGAATATGTTCTAGCAATCAGTGACAACCCCACAGTGACACTGTATGCCACTGAGGCTGAGAGGAAACAGGAAATGATCCAGAACAGTCAAGACCTTAACACAGAATTGCTCATTGTCCAGCTGAAAGCCATGCTTCCAGATGAAGAGTTCATTCTTAAAAATGTCAGCGGGACATTGTTCATTGCCAGTCATGTCTCCAGTTTAAACATTGCCTCCAGTTTTAACCTGACAGGTGTCAAGATGTTGATTCCAGCTAACATTCTAAGCTTCACTTCCTATACGGGCGATTCTGCATACCAGCTGCTTATTGCAAGTCCCTTGAACAGTCTTGACTTTGGCTACAGCACCTCTGCCGTCAACACAAAGACAATTTTTTCCAGCTTCTACAAACCAGATGGGTCTAGGATTGTAGTCGAGAACCTGGCCAGTGAAAAAGTAGGCATGTACCTCTTCCAGAATGCAACATCAGCTTACAATATTTCGGATATGGGCCTAATACAGACGAGTGGCTACAATCCTCTTGCAAGTGGAAATTTTACCGACTCATCAATTGCAGCTGGTAGCACATACACAACCTCGTCCCTGTCAAAAATCACCACTGCAGCCTTGAACTACATGGTGAGGGTTGGGTTTGCAGCGACCGAATCCAGCAGTTCCAACGTCACAGCCACATTGTATAAAAATAGTCATGCATACACCAGTAGCAACACGCTGACCTCTCTGCACCCAAAGGTCATCACACCTGCCATGATGAATAACATACAGCACAGTCACCTGGACTACACATTCTTTGTTCCACAAGGGTACGTACATATTCTGTGATGAAGATTTCTAAAACCATATTTTTTCCATTCAACTATACTAACATTTATCCTTTAAAATGGAATCTGAGAGTTCACAATTCCTCCTCAATATCCAAAACCACTTAATTTACCTTATGAGGCCTAGATTGTTTTCTACATCAAACTCTGTTTTTTTTGCTGAAGAATTGCTTATTTGTTTTCTTTTTTTTATTACAGAAGCTTTGATTCTGATGACCAGTTCACTATTCAAGTCTATATACATACTAGGCAGTCCGTCAATGTCTCCCTGTCGCAGTTTTTCACTACGTGTAGTTACTTTAACACGATCAGTTCAGCCTGGGATACTGCGGGCTGTGTTCCCACCGAGAAGAGTATCCACGAGGTTATCCACTGCGAGTGTAATCACATGACCTCCTATGGTGGCGCCATCTTGGTTTCACCTGATAGGATCAGTTTCACCGACCTGGCAGTATGTTTGAGCATTCTTTTTATTGTATGTTAATTCCATGGAGATTGACATTGTATAATGACAACACGTTGGCCAGTAGGTCTGAATTATATAAATGTGCATTATTATTCTTTCTACTTTAATTCAAAAGCATTCTAAGCCTTCTTATGTATTTGATTACAGGGTGTAGGAAGTCTGCAAACTTGCTGAGGTCATATTTAGAAATAATCTTTAGTTAATTTTCCTTACTTAAACTTATAATTTCCTTAAATTTAAAAAAAAAAAAAAAAAAAATTCTTAGATAAAATGATTATATGAATGAATTTAAGAAACGTTTTACATCTAGGGAAGTATTTCAAGATTAATGAATATTTTTTGGTTAAGTCAGAAAAAAATTATTATGATTTTACCCCATATGTTTTGTTGTTTTATGTATTTTATTGTAAAAGTGATGTTCTCCAATATATCAAGTGTTTCTTTCTTCTGTACAGAACCTAGACATTGCCTCCAATCCAGTAGCCATCATCACATGCAGCGTAATTCTGTTTGTGTATATTGTGGCTGTCATTGCTTGTCGTCGGATGGACATTTTGGACATCAAACGTATCTCAATTATACCCCTGTGTGGTAAAGATGGATCCTTCAAGTATGAGGTTACCGTAGTAACGGGAAGAATGCCAGGGGCAGGTAGGGTTTTGAGTGTCTTTATTTCAGTTGATTTAGAATAGTCTTTATCTTCGAAATAAAATATAACAGTAATACAGTATTTTATCCGTTTATGTAAGGTTTATGTAGCTTCTATTGTTACCTTGCTGTTACCAAGTACTATGATGTCAAAGACTTCTTCTTTCTTTCTTCTCAACTGCATGTACTTGATCATTTTGATAAACAAGAGGTATTATAAAGCTTAACTAGTATTACCAATACCTTATTAAGATCTGTGTAATTCAAGTAATTAAATGTCACCAGTTTTAGAAACATTTTAAAATACTTCAAAATACGAAGTTTTTGATAAATTTTGATATTTGACTGCTTTAAAATAGATGTGTTTTTTTTAACTTGCCAATCAGGTACGACCGCTAATGTTGGTATCCGAATCTGTGGTGAGTACGGAAAGTCAGCACGCCAGCACATTGTCAAGGAAGGGGCATTCAAACGTAACAGTATGGACACCTTCATTGTGGCGTATGATGTCAACCTGGGTGACTTAAGAAAGGTGAACATCTGGCATGACAACTCTGGCTTGTCCCCATCCTGGTACCTCAGCTATGTGATTGTGTATGACCTGCAGACTGACCAGAAGTACTATTTCTTCGCCAACAGCTGGCTCAGTCTGGAAGTGGAAAATGGCTCCATCGAGAAAGAGATCCTGTCAGCAGGTGGGTTGGCTAATAGTTCCCATTTTTTATTTCAGCTCTCAATCAAAATTGAAAATTATAAGCATCGATTTTCATACATTGTCTTGTCCTGCATATATACAATTCTTGTTGTAAGTATGACTAGTCGCAGTATGATGTCACCTTGTCTTCTGCATGCTATCAAGGTGAAGGCAACAACACAATTTATAAGTATTTTTCAGCATATGGCTGAATTACAGGTTTTGGAGTGGGAATGAAGTTAAACTCAAACACCACCATTTTTTGTCCAACATTTCTTTTATTAAATATATTCTTACCTGCATTTTCACTGTATGGTATTTGTCTTATATTTGTCTCACATTCAGGGGCACCTGTGACATAGTGGTAGAGTCGCCAATTTGTAACTGTTCTGACTGCTTAGCTTCTCACTGCGTAGGTTCAAGTCCCATTCGGGGCAAAGGACTTAATGTAAGAAGGTCTTCCAGCTGACTTGTAGCACGCTGTAGTTCTACCCAGACATGTGTCTGGAATCTTCCTCCAACAACAAGCTGAACATTGCTAATAGACTAATCATCATAAATGCTTGCTGCAATGTATTTCAAAAACAAACAAACAAAATCTTGCATTCACTTTTGCAGGCCCTGAAGAGATGAATCAGCTTGGACATCGGTTCAGTGTGGCTATGTTCAACTCACTTGCGGATAAGCATTTATGGCTTTCCCTGCTAAACAGGCCTGCACAGAGCCGATTCACACGCGTCCAACGAATCACATGTTGTGTCACCCTGCTCTTTACGTTCATTGGTGTCAATGCTATGTGGTATGGACTGCTGAAGAGAAACAACACAGATATAGGGTTTGGAGACTTTGGTTGGGAGGAGATGGTTCTAGCATTGGTCAGCAACCTCATGGTCTTCCCAATCAACTTAGGACTGGTCTTTCTCTTCAAGAAGAGCAGATCTAAGGTAAGTTTGCATGGTTATTTTCTTCTTTTATAACTGAAATGCAAATTTTTTTACCTACCTAAATAATGAAATGATTAATGCAAAGGCAATCTCTGACCTAAATATCATACTTGTAAATGAAAAGCAATTAATTTAAACTTTAAATTAAGTCACAATGTTATAAATTGTTCCAGAGGGAACTGTATTTATTATATATTTTTTCTAAAAACGCTCTCACTCAAATTTTTGGCAAATTGTCTTTTTCAAGAGTTAAACACAAACAAATTCTGTCTCTACATATTTGCAGATATTTATGTGCGTTGCCATATTACATTTGCAAATATGTAGAGACAGAATTTGTTTATGTTAAACTCTTGAAAAAGGTTTAGTTAAGTCTGCATCTATTTTCTCTTGTTTTGATACCAAAACTCACTTTTACTACATACCTGCTATTTGTACTTCTCTAATACCTCTGACTACATGTAATAATTGTGTTTGTCAGCCCAATATGCTGGACACAGTCCAGAAGCCCCAGACAGCTCAGACATTGGAGATAGAAAACTTGTGCGGCAACTCCCAGGGTGGATCCTTCGAGAGTCACAACACAGGCGCTATCCCATATGACCTGGATCGGGAAAGCACCATAGACTCAGTCCCCGCTGTAAGTGTTATATGACCTTTACTTTAAGATTGACTGGTTTACTAAAACGTTTCAAGTGGATTTTGCTTATTTCTATAGCTGTTAAACATACTGTGTAATAAACAGACAACTGCACAACATAATGTTTCTTTATAAAAAGCCTGCCACCTGTAATCATCCTATTCTATTTATGATACTGTGTGTTTTTCAGCAAAGAGTAGGCCTTCGTCGCTCACGTCATGTGACCAAGACCCAGCGTGAGAACACAGATGACTCAATGTGCCTGCGGCCTATGGTGGCTGTGACCTCAACAAGCGCCAAGAACCCCATGTGGACAGAAGACAATATCCTCAAGTGGCCAGAGTCAAACCCATATGAAAATGACTCTCGTCCTTCAACCAGCTCCACAGTGGCTCCTTCTTCAGCTGGGAACCAGCTACGTCCAAGGGCTGGCGGATCAACCTCAGGCATCGGCAAAAAGGTGATATGATGAAAGTAAAACTAAAAAAAGTGATCTAAATTCTATACACCACTTACAAAGAATCATATTATTGTACTAGATTAAAAAAAATAGCAATGTTCGTCCAGGAATGCTTAACTATAACAAAAGCCATAAATACAACTGATAGTTACTTATTGGAACCATCCTATAATACATATTGTTTTCAATCCACATTTTCAGAAAAAGGAGGAATCTGATAAATTACTAGAGGATCTGGACAAGATGGATCAAGACCTGAAGAACTACGAGTCTCGGTCAGTGCGATCATCCCGCAGCAACCGCTCTGGTCACTCTGTCAGGTAGGTTTGCTTTGACTTACAGTCTTTCTTCACAATCTGTTTGGTGTCTGTTCAAGAACCAAGAGTACAAATTCTTACAGCTACTTTGTCTATGGTGTAATATATTTTTTATAGTTTTATTATTTCCACTGGACCCTGATAGAGCGCCATGTTTTATTAATTCCAGCAGAACCTGATATATCCTTTTGTTTAATATGACAGAAAACAGTCAAAGGCCAACTGGGAGGAGCTAGAGGACATTCTCAACTCTGACGAAGAGAGTGTCGCTGGCAGCAGCACGCGTAAACATATGAAGCGGGGATCTACTGTCAGCCAGTCTAGCATCAGCAAGAGGTTCAATCCTCGGGCAGACCCTAAGATTAACCTGTAAGTCTTTATTGTAGTTTGTTTTATGTTAAGTCTGTTTGTTAATTAGAAAACTGTTTAATTAAAGCAGATGCAGTGGTGATTCCTCTGTGATAGAATGTTCCATAAACAAAATTTCAATGCAACAAGGACATCTCTGCTTTAAAGTGCATACAGTTCTGCCTTTAATAGCTGAAATAGGAAGCTTTATACACATATAAAAATTCTGTACTTACCTTATAACATTATCTGTTTAAACTGGCTTAACTACATCGTCGAACACCCACGACCAATCCATTTCGGATATTTAGTTTCACTTTTTGTGGTTATAATATTTCATTGGTCGCTTCATATTCCGATGACGATTTCAGTCCAATGATAAAGCTTGTTCTTCCATTGTTTTAACAGACTTGTCAACATGGTGACATCATTGTTATATTTCTAGTCTCCACACTGAAGAGTATGGATTTTGTAAGCAGTATTACGGTTGGCCAGTTCTTGATCAATTCATTTCGATAAGACGACAGAAAAATTAATAATAAACCTAAGGTTGATGAATGTAGTAAAGCCAAATACTCAAGCCTGGGTATCTAACGATGGCTTAACTTATACAAGACCTTTAAAAGAAAGTAATTTCTAGATCTGTTAAAGAGTAGGAGTAAAGTGTATAGGAAGTTTAAGCATAATTATCTTGATGTACGCATAAATTAATGTACGTTTATTATATCCCGTAGTCATGGATCTAGATGGCCACAGACCCGGCAGTCCATCGTGAGCAGCTCCACAGCCATCGGCGAAACATTCGAACCTTCCACCAGCCAGGGTGTTACCCAAGGCCTGGAACGTAAGTTCATTGAGACATCTGTCTGTCTCCTTGATTATTTATTATTGTGTTGCTACATCATTCCAATAATTTTGATTTTGTGAGGAATATTATTGATTGCTTACATTAATATTCTAAAAGAACCAGTGCTGTTATACTCAGGACTCTTCTATCACAGTTAATTTACTACAACTATGATGAAGCACAGTTTACACCCTATCTGTATACTTCCTGGCTACCAGGCAAAGGAGGCTTCGAGTTCAATCATGGCCATGACATACCAAAGTCGTTAAAAAAATGGTAGTGGTAGTGGTATAGCTCCCTTGCTAATGCTCAAGCAATTATAAGTTCCATGACTGGTTGGCCCAGTGTCTGGATAATGTGACTGGGTGTGGTATCATGCCAGGTGTTCACGGCATGCTTTACACAGTGAAGGCAGCACTATATCTGCTTCAAGTGGACACCATCTCCAGATAATTGAAATACTGTTGGTGGGATGATAAACCCAATAAATAGGACAAAACTACCTGGCTACAGTTTTTGTGTTTTGTTTTCCAGCGGCCTACTACAGTGAGATGACGATGGAGTCCAGGGATCAACCCCAGATTCAGTTCCACAAGGAGAAATGTACGCTGCCGCCGTGGTGTGTCTATGTGGCGTATGTCCTGTGCTTCCTGCTGACTGCCTTTTCTGTGATCATCGTTATCCTGTACTGCTTCAAGTTTGGACAGAGCGAGGCCCTCGAATGGCTTCTGGCCTGCCTCCTCTCACTGATCCTCTCCATCCTTGTCATAGAACCAGTCAAGGTGGGTGCTCATAACAAATTGTCATTCTAAAGTTTTACAATTACTTTGTTGATCCTTATTATGTTATATTTAGAAGTAGCCAGTTCTAAATTCTTAAGTTTTCACTGAAGTAATAGGTAATATTTAGTAGGCATATTTATTGAATATAGAAAATAGAAAAATATTCTGAAATAAGCTGGCTGATCTGGACATATAGAATTTGTGCTGAAGCTTGCTGAATTTTGCTGGCAGGTAAACAGTTAAGCTGCTAATTTTTGTCCATTGAAATTTTACAAAGAAAGATGCGAATTTGAAAACAGGAGTAAAGTATTTTTAGAATAAAACTTTCCAGCTGGCTTGTTGTTCACTGATAGTTCTCCTTATGTATTTGTATATACTTTCAAAGGTTATACAGTACAAACTATGCTCAACAGAACTTCGACACTCAGGAATCCTTTACCATCCAGGCTTTTTTAATAATCCTGATGTTTTTTCTTCTTTTTCTTAAATTATGTAAATCTTCTACAATGCAAAACTTGTACATTCCACAATCTGTTGTATTCCTATGACATTTTAATTATTCCATGTTTTAATTGCAATCTGTAGTCTGATCATAATGTGTTGTCCGTATGTTAATTATTGACATCAGCCTTCATGGAGTTAATCACATCATGGTGTTAATTGTGAGTGGTACACAATTACCTTCGTAACTGGACCAGAAAATCTCCTATCCATTTCTAGGCTATCGTGATAGCAGTGTATGTGGTTGCCATGGCAAAGAATGTGGAACAAGATGAAGATGATGACTACATTGACATAGAACCCACAGTTGACAGCTCCAACGAGAAGATCAAGGTAAAATATTTTAGTGTTTATTCCGTCAATTATCTGTCAATTGGAGTCTTTCCCATAACTGTAATTAATATCAATGACAAAAATAGAGAGATTTTATGCATGATGATCTTTTAAAAAAAGTGCATATTTTACTGATAATTGTATTAAATATAAAATTAAGAATAAATTATTTTTGTCATAATACATCACCAAGCCTGACTTTTATTCCAGGATGTAAAATTCAAGCCAATCAGTGGGTTTGCCCTGGTGCAGGCTAAGGAAGAAGGACGAAAGGTCCACCGTATGAACGTGATGCTGAAGCAGTTCTTCGCGTACATGTTCTACCTTTGGCTCTTCATGGCAATTGTGTTCATCAACTCAAGCTACAACACGTACCTGCTTCACGAGAAGGTGGAGAATGCCTTCATCCTGACAAACTCACTGAACTATGTTAACTACAACAACATGACTAAGTTAGTGTAAACGCAATTTGTTTGTTCATTCATAAAAAGTTTATTGTCTGTTTACATCTTCTTCCAATGAATGGACAACATCAGTGAAATGAAAGTTATTTCCAAGGGGGGCCCTTTGGTGTAGTGGTAGAGTCGCTTAATCGTAACTTCCCTTACTGCTTAGCCTCCCACCGTGTCAGGGCAAAGAACTTAAGGTGGGAAGGTCTTCCAGCTGACTTGCAGTGCACCAGTGGTTTTACCCAGACATTTGTCTGGGGTCTTCCTCCACCAGGTTGCCGAGTCCGAGGTAGCACATAAAGTAAGTAGGTCTCTTTAGTTGGAATCCTTGGACATTATTGCCTGTTATTTTGGAGATGGTGCCATTGGAAACAGCGACATATCATACTTTTGCATAAATATGAGCTATATATCTAATTAAATATTTATAGAGATAATTTTTTTAAACAGAAAAATTGGCATACTTGTTAATGATTGTTGGTCTGAGTATCACAATGTTAGCATAACAGTCAACATTCACTCCAAAGAGTACAAGCATAAAAACTGATAATCCAAATACAAGGACCTACTTGCATTAAAGGAATATTCAGGGGTCATTCATTGTTCATGTCTCTCTCACAAAATTACCATGCACAAAATTACCATGCAAGGACATCACATAGCGTTGTAAGCTTGTAGGTGAATCACTTTCTAACTGAAAATTGCAGTTTGTTAAATAATGTAAATGATATGATGATTTCATTACATTTTAATGATATCAGTTTGGTTTTTGTAATGATCTTTACAAATATTTGTTTACTGCCAAAGTGATTAACATGCTTGCTTCATTGACTTATCATGGTGTGAAGTATAATCAAGATTGAGTATATTAATGTATACATGTAGTTCATACACATCATATGTCTTGGCTTTGAGAATCTCTAGCTTTGAATTATTGCATTATCATATTTGGTCATCCATAAATGACCTTAATTGTATTGTAAAAATCATTTGTCCACCAATTTTAGCATTGAACAATTCTGGGACTGGACCGACAATGTACTTCCTGACATTTTACACCTGCAAGAAACCAACACAAATGAAGAACACGGATATCTCCTTGGTGCAGCAAGACTCAGGCTTATTCGCAGCAAAGAAGGTAACTTCACTTTTATGCTTAAACCTATGATAGGATTTGAAACATTATTATATATATACTAGTTTTCATCCAGTCCTTGTAACAAGAGTAGGCATCCAATTAAAATTCAGTCACATAATTCCAAAAAGAAATGACATAATATTTACAAATGGTTGATTTAAATAAAATCTGGTGCAAACATAATCTATGGCAATTTTGATTTCATTAAAATGTGGTGCAAAAATAACTGGTGACAGCTGATTTCCATAAAAAGTGGTGCAAAAATAAACTATGACCTTTTAGATTTCTGTAAAATGTGGTGCAAAAATAACCAATAACAACTATGATTTTAATAGTGGTGTGAACACAGCTGTGACAATTTTGATTTCTGTAAAACGTGATGCAAACATAAACTATGACAATTTTGATTTCAGTGAAGTGTGGTGCAGGATCCGCAGCCAATGGGTTTGGAGCGTCCTCCCTCACTGCAAGGACATGTGTAGGTGATAATGGATACGAAGAAGACGAGGAATCCTATGGTGAGCACTGGAATGAGAGCTCCTACAACAGGTCCTGGAGGCACCAGTCTGCCAGTGAACTAGAGGGGTATGTAAAACACTAGTTTTAAATTATACTAGTACATTATATGTACTTAGTCTGCCACAGAACTAATAAAACTTCAAAATTGTGGAGAATTGTGTAAATTATTATTATTAACGTATTATTTGTCCTTTTCCAACCCTTCAAAAATAATTTAAAACAGTTTTTATACAATTTATGTTTTTTGTCTAATATCAAATCTCAAATGATTTGGAGGAAACAAGTCCAGCACTGTTTGGTGCATTCATGTGAACTTTTTCTGAGGCCACAGTGGGAGATTTTTACTTGCAAAGTGAAAATTTGTTTCCAAGGAGGGAGATTTTTAAAAATGGGTAAAACACCCCACATTTAGCTATGTGAGCATCCCCAATCCCCCCCACCCAATGAATCCATCCCTGAATTTTACATAATATTGTAAATAACAGCATTATTTATAATAACTCCCACGTATCATATGATTCAGGAGCTATAAGATCGGTATGATGGGAACCTATGGTGGAGGAGGCTATGCTCAGATCCTCGGTACAACCAAGTCACAGACAGTAGCCATCTTGATGGACCTCAAGGACAAAGGATGGATTGATCTTCAGTGAGTGTTGCTTTATATGTTTTATTCAATCTTCAAACAATAATTTTTGTATTATTTTACATACATTTAAGCTTAAATTGCAGGAACAGTGACTTTCAGTTTAACTGCTGTAGGAAGATCCCAAGTTCCAGCAATGGAATACTCACCTATAACCACCAGATACATGTAGTTCAGGAAATACTCATTGAAAATAGTCTCAGCAATGTTTAAATCCTGATGGTTAATAATCTTGGTTCCTTTTCATAGTCTTACTTGGATTCCTAGGAAGCAAATCTTTTTAGCCTAAAGTGCTCTCTTTTCCTAACAAAGTTTAAGTGAGGTTTATATCTCAGTAATTAATTGAGTTAATTAATTAGCCTAAATGTTGTGTGACCTGACCTGGTAGTGCAATCGGTAGAGCGTCAGCTCTAGGTATGGGAGGCCCCAGGTTCGATCTTGGGCCGTGACATACCAAAGTCATTAAAAATTGTAGTGGATAGCTCCCTTGCTTACGCTCAAGCAAATATAAGGGTAGTTCCATGACTGGTTGGCCCGGTGTCAGGATAATGTGAATGCTTCATGTGGACAGCGTCTCCATATAACTGAAATACTGTTGGTGGGATGAGGATGATAAACCCAATAAACAAACAAATATAAATGTTATGTTTCCAGGACACGAGCTGTGTTGATGGAGTTCTCCATATACAGTCCTGGGTCGGATCTTACAGTACTGGTGGCCATGTTGGTTGAGTTCCCAGTGACAGGAGGTCTGGTCACCAGCTACGAGATCCAGACACAGAAACTGCTCTGGTTTGCAGAGAACCACCTCAGTCCCATTATGGTCCTCGAGGTAAGACAGTGGATGTCCTTGACCCAATAAAGGTTATCAAATAACTTAGAACTCAGATTTACAATAAGTTTCAAGAAGCTTATTGCTCAGAATTGAATTTAAATTTGAAGCACAAGTTTATAATCTACAACCTTGGTCCCTCATCAAGTGATCATACTTAACCTTGACCTTCATAATACTATTTATAATTTTCTGTGTAACAAAGATTTCTCAAAATAATCAGTTGTATTGATTCTACGCAAGCTGTTTTGGCTGGTTATGCTTCTTGCTGCAACAAGCAAAAAAAAGACATATACCGTACATGTAAAAAAGTAATGTTGTCAATACAGAATAGGTATGTAAGAAGCAAAAGCCCATTACGTACTTCACTGGATGTTTTTAAATGATTTACATATGTATACTGTGCGCTATTATGCAGTGACTTTCATTAAATAAGAATTGTCATACATGTGAACTCTCCCACTTTCTGAGGGAGATTCACACTTTCAAGGTTCAAAATTATTTGAAAATGAGAGATGTTTTACACATTTTCAGACATCTCCCTTTATGGAAACAGATAACTTCCTTCTTTGTTTATATGAAAATAACAAATCTCTCACTTTTCAATTGAAAATCTCCCACTTTGGCCTCAGAAAAAGCTCACATGTATGAATTGTGTGCTTTGGGTGAGAAAAAAACGAATTTTATGTTATTGCATTGTTGTTTTTTTTCTTCAGTGCATCCTGCTGCTTGTTGTGGTGTATTCATCTATCCACATTGTCTGTCGGATGCGTGAGTTCCGCAAGAAGTACTTTAAGGATTTATGGAACTGGTACGAGATGTTGACCACACTGATGACCATCGTATCTATTGGAATGTACCTCGGCTGTGTCATCGAGGCAACCAATACATTCAATAAATTCTTGGACAACCCATCTGGGTTCACCAACTTTGAACACGTTGTTTATGTACATGTAGGTCTGCGCTATCTAAATGCCTGGATCCTCTTCCTTCTCATGTTCAAGGTGAGAATTAGTTGATGTATCTGTCTTTTGTAAATTGATGCTATTTAAGAAGTAAAAAATATAATTATAAAGTATTTTTTAAATAAGTTTATTTTTTATATTTTATTGATGAAATTAATCATTATCATGGTTAAGTTGAATACATACATATTTAAACTTTATTAAACTCAAATTGTCAATTTATGATAATACAAAGATATAAATTTATGAAAAGTTAGTCACAGGTTTATATAGGCTCAATTAGTTTGTCAGATTGTCATTCCAGTGTATATATATATATATATATATATATATATATATATATAAAAATGGGCATTGATTTTTCAGTGCATCTGAATTTGAGGGCTGTAACTTAACAATGAGTCAAAAGATACTTTGGCAGAAGTGTTTGCCATGTTAAAACGATGTGCCATTTGACCAAGGTCAAAATTAGAGGTCAAATGACCCAGCATATTTCCTTTGGGCATAGAGATTCATTATTTAAGATAGTTATCAGAAGAAAGAAAAAATTAGAATAGTGTTTTTATTCACACTTTTTTAAGTTTTATGAAGTATTTGTGCAACATTCCACAGTATTATTCATCATGCTTATATGTGGCTAATAACGTACAAAATCTTTCTTTCCAGGTGGTCAAACAGCTGAGATTTATCAAATTCCTCCACGTGTACGAGAAAACCCTCAGCAAGGCAGTCGGGTTGCTACTGGCAACAGCTCTCATTTTCTTCCTCTTGCTTCTGGCATATGCACAAGTGGGCAACCTTGTGAGTCTTTTGTTGTTGTAGCTAAGGGGTTAAAGCTGTACTGAATAAAGTTATAAATGAATCCATATTGAATTACCATTTACCCTTTCATTCATGGTTCATCTATAATTTTGAAAATACACTTGACTTTGTTGTTTTTCTTTAAAAGAGATTAAAGGATTTTAATAAATGTATGTTTAACTTGTAATAATAGATTTAAGGCTGAACCAGTCTACATATAAACCCTTAGTCATGCAGATTCTGCTAATGATTGTGAATGGTTTGTAAACGCGTAAAATATCGTATATATGCAGGAAAGGGTTAACAGCAGCTTTAAAAAAAAAGTCTGGACTTGTGAAAAAATGTTTAATTGTTTTTTGCTATTATTTTAGTCTGACAACTAAACCAATATAGAAGACAAATACTAATTCTTTTAGATCTAGGTCAAACAGGCCATAGTTGCTATTTTAATTACTTTTTATTCAATTGGTATGGAAATTAAAAAAATACTCCTTACTATTTCATAGACTATCCTTATGTGTTTATAAAGTAACAAAATGTAATTTTAATTTTTACAATATATTCCAAACTAAGTAATAATGCAGCTCTTACAAAAAATGTTTTTCACTTTAACTTTGTCAGTAATCACCCAACTGTTTCCTTGATATTGTAAACTAAATGCTTCCCTCTGCACAGATGTATGGCCGACTGCTACCAGAATTCCAGACTGTAGGTCACTCTATCAACACCTTGATTGTGATCATCCGAGGGTCTTTTGACTTCGACCCTATGCTAGACCACCGGCCAGCCTTTAGCCATTTCTACCTCTACTCATACTACGTCTTTGTGTATGGCCTAACGATTGCCCTGATTATTGCCATCCTCAACAACATGTACAGGACAACTAAATCCAAGATGTATTTCAAATCAACACTTGAGATGCAGGACTATGAGATGATTGACTTCATGCTCAAGAGATTCAAACTGTGGGCAGGCTTTCAGAAGCCCAAACCAGTATGTTGCTTGGTTAATTTGTGTTTTTCTTTGTCTTATCTACTTAACTTTCATTCACCCAGAATCAGCGTCATGTTGATGCAGATATATGCTTACACATCCTTAATTATTGTCACTATAGAAATTCAATGTTTTACCATTTTTAAAATTCTTCTTCAGAAGTTACAAAGTTTCATAATGTTGTAATGAACATGCACATTTAGAGCTTTACATTGATACATTGTTTATTATTAGGACTTAAAATAAGGACTTCAGAATGGATTTTTATCAAATTCATTGCCATTAAAACACTACTTTTGCTATGTGTGGACAACAGTCTTTAGTCATTTAATATTTTATGTACGTCCCATATTCTTGCAGGCATTTAGACGTGTCAGATTCCCTGGCCTGCCTTCCATATCGAGCCGCAGTTCATCAAGTTACTCTAACCGAAGCTCGGACTCCCTTCACAGTGCCCAGCCTTTGACAGGGCCAGAGCCTTCACAGCTTCAGCTTCGTCATATGATGGACCGTCTTACACCAACCTGGCAGGCCGTCCTCATACGATTTGACAAGGTAACTCAATACACTCCTGCATATTGTGTACATAAGGTCTAAACAAAGGGCAACTTATATATATATGTACTTTACCAGTATAAATAAATAAAAACTCCAACAATTTTTGAAGGGAAAATTAATTTATATAAATTGTGCATTTTGCATTCTTCATTAATGGTGGCAGTAATTTAAATTATTTTTAAATGAATTGAGAACATTACTCAGAAATTAGATATGTCATTTCCAAACAAAATGCAAATACACATATATTTTTTTTTTTATATTTTGTGGTAATATTTTCTACAACATGTAGAAATTATTTCATACAATTTGGGCAGGGAACTCACACTTCCCCAGCAAATTTTAGCATTATAGCCAATGTATGCATTGAATGGTTGAAAAATATTAAAATGGGACTGAACATAAAAAAGTCTGCTATAGCTACATTTTCTCATACATACTAATGTAATTTGTTTAGAATACCAACATTTTTTATGTTTTTTCGGAAATTAATGTTAGATGTTCAAATCGGACTGCTGTTGTTTGTTTTAGATTGTGGCCCTGGATAAGGAGGAGGAGGATCTAGTCAAGAAAGCTGAAAATGAGATGAAGGAGTTAAACTGGAAGTGTAGAATAAATCAGTTAGAAAAAGAGCATAAAGAAATCCTAAACTGGCAAAAGCCAGGGGACAGTCGAAAGACAGCAGCAATAAGTGATTCAAAGCAGAGGCAATCAATCCTAAAGACTCTTGCAAGCAAAGACAATCAACCTGACAGGAAAGCACCAGCAACAGTGACTGGTGCTAGTCGTTCTTCCAATACACCTCCAACAAAGGAGAATAAAGTGACGCCAGGGCGGCGCCCTCTCAGTGATCAGGGAGCGCGTCTTGATGCCAAGCCCGCAAAGAACTCTAGTTCAGAGAGGAGCAAGTTACAGTCGTTTTTGAAGAGTGTCAAGCCTTCAAAACCAGCATGGGACAAGTGAGTGGATTATGCTGCAAGAACACTTTACTAATAGATAATAATGTGCCTGCAGCATGAATGTTGCGATTTGTGACGTCAGTATTTTGGGTATCGATGGTTAGACTGACGCATGTGTCAGTTGATGCATGCCAGTACGATTACAGAAATAGAAGGAAAACAATTATGCCAAATGATAATCCAACTGTCTTTCATGTAGTTTATTTTGTACAACAATCAAGGGTTAAATGAAACTGACACATGTAAGAATGGTCAGTTTTATAGTATTAACAGTGACACAGTTTCACTGAAGGGCTTGTAAAAGATAACTTCATTTGAAGAATATTTTATGCATGTTTTATTCTGTGACATAAAAAAGGTTTACGCTCCATATCCGTCCTGGAATAGAATTGTGATATAAAATTGTGATAAATCAACGAATTATTATTTTTATCACATCTAAATTATTTGTTTGTATGTTATGACGCTCATTATGTGCCAACTTATCTTTATCACTGTATTATATTTTATCATCATGTCTTGTTTGTTAGCATGAAGTGCTCATGAGTTTCCCCTGTAATGTGTCATCACTTTCTTCTGGAGAAAATATCAAAATAACAAAGTAGTCCATCAGTGCTCTGAGTCATTAATGGCGAAAAAAGTATTCCAAACCTTGCTTACTATATAAGTTAAAACTTACGGTTCTTGCTGACTTACTAGAGTTATACCAAACTGTAACAACATGAAATACCATCTAATCATATATGTGAACTGAGGCCAAAGTGGAAAATTTTTATTTGCAAAGTGGGAGATTTATCATTTTCATAAAATAAACAAAGAACGAAGATATCTGTTTCCAGTTACGGAGATTTCTGATAATGGGTAATTATGCCTCATTTTCAAATAATTTTGAACCTTAAAAGAGGGAGTCTCCCTCCAAAAGCGGGAGAGTTCACATGTATGTCTGATAATATCCCTTGGTGTTTCATATTCACAAAATTTAATAAAAGATCAGCTTATTTTGTCAAGAAATGTGTTGTTAAAATAATTATTGGAATATTATGGGTCGGTAGGGTTTGAAATATTTTAGCAGAGCAAGTTCATATTTCTTTGTAGATTTCAGCCTAGTCCAGTAAATGTGTTCTGTGTCTATTGTGTACATATTCCATCCTGAAGTGCTAAAAATACCATTACAGTAGTGCTGCAGACCAAATACCATTGACATTAATATACTTGAACTTCTTTAATGCAAACTTATTGTACATTTAATTTACATTTTGATGTTAATTGAAACTGAATTTTTATAAATTATTTACATTTTCTAATGCAGTTACATAATAATGCTGTTGTTGGTTTTTTAAGAAATATATCATAAGAAATGATAAACATTTGGGTTCAATTAAAATCTCTTTATCTGAAGTTACAAAAATGAGGCTTCATGTTTAGTAAATAAATTAAATAAATAGTTACATGCTAATGTATAAACCGAAAACACTTTATGGTATGTTTCATTTATCGGTCAAATGGTATTTTTTTCTGGAGTACTACTTGTTCTTTGTTTGGGTATGCATGGTGCTAGAAAGTGATGATTGAAGGTAAAATGGGGAATGTTATAGAAAATCCTCGATTCACTTGTTTAGATTGGAGTTGTATAAACCAACCATTAGCTCGCATGTTGCTCTTCATGAGCTTATAGATTCATTTGGATTAAAAATATAATTTTTAAAAAAATCCATTTGATTTTTTAATAATTTTAATTTGTTTTAGACTGTTTTTAAATTTTTAAGTTGGAAAATAGTTTTTCGAAAGAATATTTGTTACAAGTTTATGCAACTCTCATATCTATTCGTGCACATCCAAGCAAATCATACATACCTGTGTGTGAACATTTTATGCAAGTTAAACAAAAGCATTTATATGTGAACTTATTTATTAACAAAGTATTTTGTACATGTATATAGGGCGTGTACTAGCCTGTTGTTGATTTGTTGAACTTAGCGGAGATGTGGTATCATAAATAGTCTTATATAAATATATTTCTACTATCGTCTGTTGCTACCTTTTTATTATAATTTCAATCTTGTATACTGAATAACTTATAGCATTTTTGTGATACTTCTATACTAGCATTTGCTCATGTCTTTGTTTCTTTTAGTCAAGTCTGTTCATTGTATAAAGTTGTTAAGGGTGGTGGCCGACAGTTGACCAACATCAAATGCATGAAACAATACTTTTCCACGGTTATTGGGAATGTATGCCTAATTTCTGCCTAAACGTATACTTTAGTCTGAGCTAAGATGATTTTTAACACTACTTATATGTACGACAGTACACATTGCGAAAAAAATAACTCTTCAGTGTTCATTATTTTCAAATCTATAAATAAGCACGAAAATGATCTCAGCTAAAAATAGATGCTGACATCAGTGAGGATTACCCGGATGACGACACAACACGACCTCAAGAGTAATTTTTTGCATGACATTTTCAGGTAACAAGGACTTATTTGGTTATTTGACAAAAATTTGTGGTCCAAACTGTTGGATACCACCTTTAAAGTCTTCGTTAAGATTATATATTATATCCATGTTCTGACTAGTATACAGTCTTTCTCAGACATAACGTAAACATAACCTGCTGACACAGCATTTAGTGCTCTCTTATGTTTTATATAGTGATTATCAGTAATGTCTGAAATGAATCATTAAGTTTTATGTTACCTCTGAAATGAATTGTTAAGTTTTATGACAAGTTATGCTATAATGTTTAAGGTAAAAATTAAAATCCATGACAAAGATGACCTTTATTCACTTGTCTTACATATTTCAGTTTATTGTACTTATATTTATATTTTTAAAAAAAGGTAAGAAACACTTTTCCATCAAATGTTGAAAATTGTATGTGTTATTATCAGCATTATTTAAATTTCCTTTGGATCGTTTAATTGTTTCTTTTGTTATTGTTTTAATTTTTTTTAATTTAAAAAAAATATTTACCACTTTTTACATTTCATAAAGACCTTCAGTTTATTGTTTGGGAATTTTAATCCAAATATTGCTCAAGTTCTGACCAATTTTAAATACATTCCTATTGTTTGTTGAAGATGTAAATATTGTTTTAAGCTCTATCTAAACCATAGTGTCCATTGTTATTGAAATAAAGATATTTTATAGGAGAAGATAAATATCCGACGAAAGTCACTTTTGCTGACTGACAAAAATAAAGATAAAACCCTGTAACTTGTGTTTGTGTTTATTTTTGATCCAATAATAACATAATTAACAGTGGTGTTATTTGTTATTATGGATGCCGATTCTTCTTCTGCTGTTCATGTGATTATAGTTCTCATGCTAGAACTGCTGCCGGTGATGATGGTGGATAGATGATGATGATGATGATGATGATGATGATGAGAAGGGGGAGTGAGTTTATAAAGGCGATGATGGTAATGATAGTGACACTGATGGTATGATGATGATGATGATGATGATGATGAGAAGGAGGAGTGTGTTTATAAAGGCGATGATGGTAATGATAGTGACAATGATGGTATGATGATGATAATGATGATGAGAAGTAGGAGTGAGTTTATAAAGGCGATGATGGTAATGATAGTGACAATGATGATAAGATGATGATGATGATGATGATCAGTAGGAACTAGTTAATAGCATCAAACAATAAAACTGAAGTGACGCCAATATGTTAAAACTAATATGTACGAGGTTATAATACCAACGAGACTAACCAAAAATTAGAAAAAAATCCAAACCAATCAAACAAAACGTAGCATTAAGAAACACTGAAAAGTAACGAAAAATGATACCTAAAACAATAGTGTATAGACCGTGGATTTATCAGCAGAGAAACTAACACACTAAAAGGCGAACATAAACCGAAAGTTATATCTACTGTGATATAAATCTCCCCTAAAAGAAATCGTATTGAGACTGCTCAAGTTTATTCACCTATAGATTATTTCTACATCAGTGAAGATCCCAAATCTTGGCAGTCATCAAAGATAGCTACTTCAAGGGATTTTCTGATGAATTGTAAAGAAGCGTAAATTTTATTTTCTTGTAATTTCTTCATTTGTGGTCCAAAAATTAAAAGCTATACAGCATTGGAAATCTCTTGAAATTAATTTTTTAGAATGCAATATTTATAAAATAGATAAATGCACAAAGAATTAATTCACATAAATAAATAAAATTATTGAACAGTTACTTTCTTTTTTGGTTGAATTTTGTTTACCTTTTGAACAATCAAAATATAGTTTTGATACTTAAAATATTTCATAAAAGCTGTTAAATCTGATATAAAATTCAGTCAGATAGACTGAAAAATAAAAACACAGTGGTGAGTTTAATTCAGCACATATTTTCAGATTTCGGCCTGCATTAGCTTCTGCCTTCAAAGATGGCGGCCTTAAACTGTCTCATCAGTGTCTATGACATCACATGGAAACTATCTATATAGGGCACGACTGGAGAGATAAAAGGAAGAATTCTAACAGTGACTGTCCAAATTATTGCTTAAGTCACCCGATTCATGTAGTCTTAATTTCCAAATAAGTGAATTTTTTGTTAGCATATTATAGATGTGTTAAAATGTTTGAAACAGCAACCTTTTTTAGCAAAAGAAAAGTGCACTTGCTACATATGGTGCTTCCTGCAGCTGCTGATCGCTAGATTATAAAATAGTCGTCAACTCAGAATTATATCTTCACTTTTCTCCGTTTTTGCAACTAGATATATAGTTCTGTAAAGCCTGTGTTATTGCTAAAAACGGAGTACGGACAAAATCCTTCCAGAGCAAAAGTCCTTCTGTTAATTGTATCAAAGGCAGACCTTTCTATAAAAATGTTAATGCCTGAACATTCCCTTCTGTACATTTTCTACATTTTGCAGTATTGTTTATTTAGTTCGCACAGTTTAAGTTTCGTCAATAATATGATAATTAAGTCGGCTTTTTTGTTATAAAATTCCAAATTCGAGATATCTTATTTTAACTAATTTACAGGAGTGATTTTGTCTGCTTTTGTAAAATATTAGATTTTGTCCGCCTATACTTCAAGGAACAGAAGGGATTTTGTCATACAAATGCTAAAAACTACTGAGCACTACTGTGTGTGTTATTATTTAGCTTGGATACAACCTTATATTGCATTTTTGGCCTATTCTATATCAGGCATACTTCATACTAGTTAAGTCAGTATGTTTAACTTATTACTGTGGCTCATTTTTTATTTGCAGGAATAATAATTAAAATAATAATAATAAATCAAATAAAAAATAAATTTAAAACTGTAATTTCAATGCTGAAAAAAATCATGAGGCATGACAAATACTAATGTGCGTAAATCTAGATTTGACGAAGAAAACAATTGAGGAAGTTCAGCTGAATTTTGAGTACTGATCCAGTTGGGATGAAGGCAGAATTGTTTTGTTTCGTTTAAGATCTATTTATTTTATTTTTGTTGTTGTTTCCATTCTTGACGCTGATACCAAGGGAAGTAACATATGTAATAATTTGTCAGTCGGGTTTTATTTATGGTCTCCCTTGCATACTTTAAATTTCGTGTCTACATGACGATCAGCCAACCACGGGACTGTGGTTGTTGTTTTTTAAGTATCGTAAAGCGGAAGATGTTATTAGGCGTAATCATGGGTGTCATTCGATTACATAGACGTGAATTTATAAATACTTTTAAGCAGTCAATCTATCCACTGCAGAAACAGAATCAGAAATGGCAGAATGAAACCGAAACAAACTAGTTCGTTGTGAGACCGCCCAACCATTCAAGGGAGGCCACTCTGAATTCAGCTAGTAACCTTCACATTGATTAGAACTAGTAATGACCTGACCACATCACGTTTCATTTAAGGGTACTATCTCATTTGTGCAAACATGTCAGTGACTGTGGACAAAACGAAAAGGATCGAGAGATGGTATTTTGGTGGCACGGCTAGTGCCATGGCTGCATGCTGCACACATCCGCTTGATCTATTAAAGGTATTTGGAGCATCATTATTGACCCGGTAGACGTCACTGACACTTAACAATTTACAATCACTATATTCTGAGACTTAAGATAACGTTGTTGTTTGCATCCGCATAGTCGGTTATTATACTCATGGATTGTTCTCTTTTAGTTTGGAAGAACGATCCATTTATTCAAATTATTTAAATTAATTGCATAATGTTGAGATGAAAAATGGCAACGCCGGAAGTTTTTTGTCATAATGAAACAAATCTATTGAAGGATTAAGCCTATTTTTTTTTTAATTTTCAACTAAATATCAGTTGTCTGTTTGCCATAACCCGATGATAAATAGCACATCTCTGAAGATGCCATTTAAACAGCTACTGATGGAATGCAGCATTTTGATATCGAGTGTCCAAGAGACATGAGTATGTCAAGGCTGGAGGGGAGGGGATTTAATTATGTTATCTGCTTAACAGTTGTTGGCTAGATTACTGACCAGTCAAGATTGGACAGTAGGGGTCAATAGTTCACTATCCAGACATGACTTGTATTTAAAACAATGAGGCATGATGATGCATCATCCAAGTGAATATTTTCCTGTATCCATACCAGAGCATTGACATAATGAGCTCAAGTGAACCTATTTCATGTACAAATGCCAGAGGATAGACATAAGGGTCACAAGTGAACCCATTTCATGTAAATATGCCAGAGCATAGACGTAAGGGTCACAAGTGAACCCATTTCATGTAATTATGCCAGAGCATAGATGTAAGGGTCACAAGTGAACCCATTTCATGTAAATATGCCAGAGCATAGACGTAAGGGTCACAAGTGAACCCATTTCATGTAAATATGCCAGAGCATAGACATAAGGGACATAAGGGAATCCATTTCATGTACCTATATCAGAGCATAGACATAAGGGACACAGGTAAACCCTTTTCATGTAAACATACCAGAGAGGCACATGAGAACCTGTTTTATGTAACCATACTGGAGCATAGACATCAAGTTGGTCGTCTTGTACCGTTGATTAACTGGCATTGTTCATACAAGAATAGAGGGCCACAGACAATAGGGCAATAGATTGTATTTTACTATCAAGGTTAAACAAAGTACTGAAATATTCGGCCACTACATTCATGTTAGATTGAGCTGCTAATTGCTCTATCTGTATTTGACAAACATTGTCTCTTTGTATGGCGTAATGCTTGAACCGTCCAATCTTCCTTAACATTTGAAAAAGAATGGCACTCGAAAATGTGCAGTCACGTTGATAATTAAACATTCTAAATGACCGTTGTAATAGACTTAGGAGTTTTCAACTTTTCACCTACCTACACCATTTGGAGAAAAGAATCAAATGGAGCGATACATTTTGTCTTTATTTCGATATGGTTGGGTCTTTAGAACAAAACATTAAGTAAAGGGACAGGTGTGGAGACAAGAGAAAAAGGAAAATATAAGAAGGCCCTATGCTTATTGCAACAAACGTTTAAATTTAGAAAGGCACAGGATAAAGGACCAGCCGCAAAAGCTCAGGTGGTAGAGCATCGGCTTGTGGATCGGGAGGCCGTAGGTTCAAACCCCGGCCGTGTCAAACCAAAGACTTTAAAGTTGGTAGTAGTGGCTTCCCTCCTAACGCTTGGGGCTAAGGGGACAGCATAACGCCTGACTCCTTGGTGTCAGTATAATGGACCGGCCGGGTTCTGTTCCTGGGCATCTCATAAGTTCCCCTGTGAAATAATGATAGAAATGTCGCTGCACAGTATCGTAAAAAATGAGGGCAAATCCTAAATCCCTTTCCTTGGTTTAGACTTTGACAATAACGTTCTTGAACTGAAAGCGCCTGATTTGCAGATGTTCCTATCATATGTAGGATAGCAACAATGAAATTAATTGGAAATTTGGCATGTCACCTCAATACTATGCAGGACATGCTCATAGGTTGTTTGGGCACACAGTATGGATTCCCTACAATACATAGCCGAGTCCAGCCTGCAGTCTTGAGGAAGTGGGTACAAGGGGATGCGCAAGGCTAAAAGGTCATGGGTGAAGGCCATCAACGGGACTACCAGAGCTTGGGCCTTGACATCCTAGACACCTTGGAAAAGAAGTCATGGAAACTTTGTCTACCTCATCAGTAGGACAAACAATGGATGTAAAATGACAATAATGATAAAGAAAGTAGAAAGAAAAAAAATGTTAACGCCCACAACAGGCAGAATTAATTTTTCAGACTTTGTTTCCAAAGTGTAAATTATATTTGTCATTGCATATTCAATTTTATAAGTTGTATACTAAGCTTTTTATTTTTCTGTTTTTTTTTTCAGGTTCATATGCAAACACAGCAGGGAAAGGGAAATGCAGCCACATTGATAATCAAGTTGTTTAAGTCTGATGGCATCATGGGGTTTTACAATGGTCTATCAGCATCTGTGCTGAGACAGGTAATTGCTTTATTTGTATCATTTAATCCTCAGATTTATTAGCAAGATATGAAAGGGTTGTTTTTTTTAGTAGATTGTGAAGATGCAAATTAGCAAGCTTAGTGGTAAGCCATCAAATGTCTGACTTGCAGAAAGTTGTTGTTTCTACTTAGAGATTATGGTTTGTTGTTTTTTTCTGCTAGTCACAGTCTGAAGTGCCATAACTATAAAATGACAGCTGTGTAAACATTTTATTCAGTTACAAGATTGTCAGCAATTTTAGTGTCCAGTATGTAGGCCAACCTTATCTCTCACAAGTAGTTCATGAGACCAGGGTCTGGATTAAAGTTAAAAAATGTTATGTGAAATACATTATAGGTTCATTTATATGGGATCATGTCTCTATTTAAGGAAAATGTGACACGTTTCTTAATTTAACAGAAAAATATTGCAGTTTTACAAATGAATCTGGGGCTTAGAGGGATTTTTTATAGGGATTGTTTGCACTCTTAATGCTAGAATTTTAATAACTTTTTTAGTCACCTTTGATAAATATTCCTTTATACCTAATATCTGGTATCCAACAGTTTGGAACAAAAATATTTTATTTATCTATTGTTACCTGAACAGATCTGGCAAAAGTCTGTTTATTTATTTCCTACACCTGTCTGTAGAATGAACTACAATGCCACAATCATCATTACAAACATGTATTTTATATCTGAGACATGCTGCACAGTTAGCTATTTTAAAACTAAGAAAAACCATGTGGCCACTTATGTTTTCGCTCATCCATGTCAACCGCTGTGACGCCGATGACTATTTTTAGCAAAAATCCTAATCGTTCTTTTTTATTAATTTGAAAATAAAAAACATTTTTAGTTTTGATTAACGAGTTTTTTTTTTGGCCCCAAAATTGAGAGAGATGCTGTTGAAAATTGCCAAAGGTTAGACTAGAGTATGTTGTTTTTCTGCAGAAATTATGCACAAATACCTCAAACAGAGGTCAGATATTGTTACATATATTAGATATAGGCAAACTGTAGGATATATCCATTAAACCTTATGCAACTTCACCAGTTTTCTTTTATTTTCTTATAAAAAGAGCCCAGGTTTGACATTTTCTAATAACATACATTAAACTACACATCCTGATTGAAACTTACTGTGTGTTTCAAATGATGAAAACTTTTTGGCGCAGCTGACGTATTCACTGACAAGATTTGCTGTGTATGACATTGGCCGCAAGGAGATCTTGAAGGATGGTGGTACCATGCCGTTCTACAAGAAAGTCCTCCTTGCAGGGACAGCAGGGGCCATGGGAGGCTTTGTGGGGACACCGGCCGACATGGTGAACGTCAGGTCAGTCAGCAACAATTTTAAATCTTAAAAACTGTTTTAAAACAAGGGTTGCAATTTGTACCTGCATTCTTGAGTGTGTAATGTCACCTGTCAAATAGATTTATAATCAACAACCATCTGTTGTGTAGTCATTGGTTTCAAATAAACTTGTGGAACCTGCTTCCAGTTCAGCTAAACTTGGTCACTTTATTACAGATTCCTACATGACATGAGCACGGTTCATTTATAATGCTTAGAGTTAAACTTAAATCATAATGCATACACTTATGGAACTAATACTACTTGTATTTTACACCTGTGTTGTTTTTTGATATCATCTCCATGAGCTCTGTGTTTATAGTACACGATTAACACATAAATGTGTTCAATGTTCCATTGTAAGTCTTCCTTCACCATAAGTGAGCTGGATGCCACCAGTATGACCATAGTTGTGTCAGTGCTAGGTAACAAAAACAACAACAACAACAAAACTTGGACCAGGTAGCACAGTTTGTGGCAGCTCTAAATACTGGAGGCCATGAGTTTGATCTTCAGCCATGACATACCAGTCACAAAAAAGATAGTGGAATAGCTCCCTTTTTAATGTTTTAATCATGACTGGTTAAAGCTTTAATCATGACTGATAATATAGCTTGTTGTGGTATCATGTCAGCTGTTTATGGCATGCTATACACAGTGAAGGCAGCACTATATCTGCTTTGAGTAGACACTGTCTCCAAATCACTGAAATGCTGTTATTGGGACGATTAACCCATCAAACGAAAAACAACAAATCAACTAAAAGTAACTAATCAGTTTTTACATGTATGTAAATAAATGTATATGTATCACTATTTTCTTTTGTTTTCAGTTTTTCTCTATTGTTTATTAACATTAAATGTGTTGGTGCTTTTTTTACAGAATGCAGAATGATGTAAAACTGCCACCAGAGCAGAGGAGAAAGTAAGCCATTGTCTTTCTTGTAGAACTTTTGTGTTATTTCAATCATGTAAAATATTTGATAGCTTTTAAACGACATGTAAATGTTTTTGTATATTAAAATTAACTTTTTAAGAAATAGTTCACACTGTCATTGGGCCCGAAGTGGTGTGAACTATTTATTAAATAGTGCTGTGAACTGTTTCTTATATTTTACCAAACATTTTTTCATAATTGTATTGACAAGTTTCAATATATTGGAAAAAATTCTTTATATTTTTATATATTATATTATATTTAAGTTATTCTTTATTGTTATAAACACCTTTTATTACATATTTTACAAATCATATGGTGCGTATTTTTTACTTATCATGTAAGTAAATAAACCAGGTCCCTAAAAAGTTTAAAGACCGGTGATAGTGACCTGGTATGCAGAGTAGCGGTTCCTCATCGATCTACATTGATAATAATGGACCATTGAGTGAGCAATAACAAATATAGAAGCAAAATTATGTGAGGTATAATATTATTCTTTATTATAATCTTTTACTAAATACTTCATATACATCACAATTTTCTGTCCAATAATTTCTTTATTTGCTCTTCCATTTTGCCAGCTACAAGCATGCCCTGGACGGTTTATATCGGGTAGCTCGATACGAAGGGCCCACAAAACTGTTCAACGGTGCCACAATGGCAACGTCTCGTGCTGTGTTTGTGACGGTTGGTCAACTGGCCTGCTACGACCAAATCAAGGGAATGTTACTAGGAACGGCTCTCTACCCTAAGGATGACAAGAAGTTACACTTTACCTCTAGTTTTATGGCAGTAAGTACATCCTAGGCTCTAGTTTTATGGCACTAAGTACATCCTCGGCCTCTAGTTTTATTGCAGTAAGAACATCCTAGGCCTCTAGTTTTATTGCACTAAGTACATCCTAGGTCTCTAGTTTTATTGCAGTAAATACATCCTCAGCCTCTAGTTTTATGGCAGTAAGTACATCCTCAGCCTCTAGTTTTATGTCACTATATACATCCTAGGCCTCTAGTTTTATTGCACTAAGTACATTCTAGGTCTCTAGTTTTATTGCAGTTAGTACATCCTAGGTCTCTAGTTTTATTGCAGTAAGTACATCCTCAGCCTTTAGTTTTATGGCAGTAAGTACATCCTACGCTATTTTGGTGGAGAAAGACCCCAGACAGATCTCTGAGTAGAACCAATGGCACACCACAGGTCAGCTGGAAGACCTTGCAAAATTAAGTTCTTCCCCTCAAATGGGACTCAAACCCATGCAGTCAGAAGTCCTTCTGGGAGTTTGAAGCCTACATCAGACAGATTGTAAACTTTTATCTGAAGAAATTTTTCCATCTAATATACCAATATAATTATTTCTAAGCAAGTGCTTGTGATTGTTCTTCAACAACATGCTCAGTGTCACCAAATGAATCTGGGCCCAGCTTGAACTTTAACGTGTTAAATTAAATGTTGTGTAGGCGATTTTGTTTACTTAAAAACTTACATAGTTGGAAAGGGTGATTTTTAAGAATTTTATGATGTTAATGTTTTAAAGAGAGCTATCTTTTAATAATTCATTTATCAAATATCGGTCTATGAACAGGTTACAAAAGTTTAACCGTCTCTAGATAACTGAAATACTGTCGGTGGGACGATTAACCCAATAAACTAACAAAAGCTTATTTATGGTTAAAGGAAGTGACCTGCCATCTCCATTTTTGCTCTTATTGTTTTCATGATTTTCTTATTATATTTGTTTCTCATTATATTGTTAACGTGGGGTTGAGGTCGCCCTTGGAACCAAGTGAATCAAGATGTCAAACTATAATGCCTTAGATGGGATAGAGCCTCTGGTCTCAGAAATTTATACAAGGTGGTATATAAGAACCCCTATAATTATCCACTTGTTCTGAGAGAGACCGGACTTGGTAGCACAGTTGTAAGAGCATCGGCCCCAGGTACAAGAGGCCCCTGGTTCGATCCCGGGCTGTGACATACCATAGTTGTTAAAAATTGTAGTGGCATAGCTCCCTTGCTAATCTCAAGCAAATATTAGTGTAGATCTACGACTTGTTGGCCCGGTGTTAGGGTAATGTGACTGGGTGTGGTATTATTCTAGGTGTTCACGGCATGCTATACATAGTGAAGGTGGCACCATATCTGCTTCAAGTGGACAACGTCTCCAGATAACTGAAAATCCATTGTAGGGACGATAAACGCAATAAACAAACAAACTGTCTGGGGGGTTTTCGTTGAAAACTGATATTTATGACCATATTTTAGACTGCTTGTAAACTATCTATGGCAAACATTTTCCAGGGAGCCATCGCCACACTGCTCACCATGCCGCTTGATGTGATGAAGACACGGATGATGAACGCAGCACCAGGAACATATAAGGTCAGTATCAGGTCAAAGTTTGTTGTCACATCAATCTTTGAACTTCTTTTTTATGCTCCCCGAATGAAATTCATTCACATCATGACCTTGAAGCAAAGTCATGTCCGGCCTATTACTCTGTTATTCGCATTCACATTTCAAATTTATTTCACAGAAATTATCGTGATATCAAGACAAATTGTCATGTGTGAAATTTGGATCGCTACCTTAGATGTCAAGGTCACAGTGTGAGAATGAATGAAGTTATCTGTTTCTAAGTAGGGAGATTTCTGAAAATTTGTAAAACACCCATCGTTTTAAAATAATATTGAACCTTAAAAGTGGGAGTCTTCCTTCAAAAGTGGCAGAGTTCACTTGTATGTAAGAACAGTGATCCTAATCATAAATGAGACACTGCCCAAAAATGAACTTAAAGACCAAATGTTGTCAAAATAGGTTTAAGTGCCACTTGTAATATCAATTTTCATGTCAATTTAGTAGGTTAAAGTACAGTGTAAATTAATGGGAGATAATTATTCTTGAAAATATTACATACTTATTGCTATCTAAGCAGTGAATTGTATTTTTTTTTATAAATATGTTATGATTGAAATTATTATGAAATTATATGGTTTCTCACCTGTTGTTGCTTGGTACCTGGCACATATACATAGGACTTGCTGTGTAGTTATGTCCCATAGCTTAATCAAGGGTTGTTTCCCTTTATCTGTTATTTTGTGTTTTATGTACATATGGAGAATAAGAAATTCACGAACTTACTAGATCATAGATATTAACATCATGCACACTTATCAGAAAACATGTTTTATATTTTATTGCAGAACATTCTTGCCTGTGCCATAGACATTGCCAAAAATGGTCCAATGGGCTTTTTCAAGGTACTTTTTGTTGTTGTTTATGTATGTAAATTGCCACATAAAATTGTACATTTTAAGGCAAATGCTATTACAGTTTTGAAGAAGTAAGAGTAATTTTTGGTGAAACAGTGTTACACTTAATATAATTTTATTGTAATTCCTCATTGTATCCCCTTGGTTTAACGGTACTATGTTGAAAAACGTAAAAAAAAATCTCTATAAAGTTTTGAATCTTTTGGCAGTTTTACCTCAAAAATAATTGTTTGATGGTACTTTACAATACAATAAAAAATGTTTTATACTTTTTCTTGAATGGATAAAAAGGGTAAAAATTGCTAGTTTTAAGGTACCAATGTTCATTTCTAAATGTTTTAAAGTGCATGTGTCACTGACAGTGTAGCAAAAATATCTTCATTGTCAAATAGTTGAACATTTATTCTTCTTTTTATGGTATGAGAAAGTAATTTTTGACCCCTAACAAGTGTTTGTTGTATTTGTTTCAGGGATTCATTCCAGCCTTTGTTCGTCTGGGACCTCACACAATCCTCACCTTTATGTTCCTTGAACAGATACGTATGAACTTCGGAGATGATCCAAAAAAGAGCTAAATTGACTTCACATTTATATTTTTTCTTGGTCTTTTAAATATTATTTTTAAATCAATCTAAGGCCTTAAATATTTTTTTTTCCTGAGTCTTTAACATCTTTCTCAGTTACACATTCTAAGATTTAGACAGAATCAAAACATAATCACTTTGTTTTTGTATGTGTGTTGTTTATTTACTCTAAATATAACTTTCAGTTTTTGTTAAATCTATATGTATGCATGGGTGAAAGTAATCCAGATTATCCCAGAATTCCAGATTTATTGTGTTTTCTTGGGTCATTTGTTTATTCTTATAAATTCGGTGAGAAAAAATGGAGGGGGTGGGGCTTAAATATTTTTTACTTATAACTGACTGAAATTACCATTTGTAATAGATCATTTAAAAATATCAACCTATAAATATGCCGCAAAGTATTGACAGGCTTTGACAAGATTGATTCGCCCATTTGCTCTTAACATTTACGACTACCGAAAAGCATTCTGTGTTTTTAAGCTGTGAAATGTTGAAGAAAACTGCGATAAGTACTTCAGAAACAACTGGACCCCCAGCAGAGTTTTAAGGATTTCCATTTTTGCAAACTTTCACCCGTGTGTATGCATTTCACTAGATCTATGATAAGTATCTTGCCAAAATATTTTTAAGATATAAAACAATGTTTTCCTGAAGGAGTCCGATATAGATTTGGTGTTATTGTTTTCTATTTGGAATAAAACTTTTTGTATTGTTCTTTATACGAACACAAATTTTGGACAGGTATATTTCAGAAATTTTTATTTCAGCCAAATTTTGTACTTGTTATATAATAAGATTTTGTGTACAGTAATGAGTTAAAACAATAATGAGTTAAAACAGTAATGAGTTAAAACAATAATAAAATACATATTAGCTGCTGTTAAGTATTACCTTGTACTAACCTATACAGAAGTCAAAGACACATAGTTAGAAGTTGTGTATTCATGCGTTCATCCTGATAAAGGTAACACCATGGAGTTCGGAGAACTGGATGAAGATGCTGAAACACTTACACTGCCTATGTATATAGAAACTAGACACCATACTTATGATAGATGTGAGATGTTTTATCTATACATGTTTGAGAATGTGCTGAACATGTTTTGGAATGTGCTGTTCATGTTTTGGAATGTGCTGAACATGTTTGAGAATGTGCTGAACATGTTTTGGAATGTGCTGTACATGTTTGAGAATGTGCTGAACATGTGCTACAGATGTTTGAGTGTGTATACTATACTTGTTGAGCTGGGGTCTGTCTAATCAGGCCATGCTTTATAAATACAGTGTTATCTATGCATATAGTTGTTGGCAAAAACACAAAGGATTTTTGGGTGTTTTACCAACTGTTACACATCACATTTAAAATCACACTTTTTTAGTATTTTTGCTAATTTTTGTCGGCAAAAAAAAAAAGAAAAAAGAAAGAAAGGTTCACTGCACATATACATTCTAAATTTTTAACGTTAAACCTGTACATTTTGGTTTTAGGCCATTTGATTTTTTATTTTAATTTACTACCAATTATGTACCAATTTTGTACTGATGAATAAATAACATGAACATACCTGTACAGGTGGATATTTTGACATGATATGACTATAGTGTTTTTAAAAAAAAAATCTGCAGCACATGGCTTGTCTATCTCCATTTATATTTAAGACTTTAGAAAATGAATATTTGAGAGTCAGTTGTTTTATTCAAAATGCTTAGCAAGTTTGTCCTTGTTGTTGCTGTTGATGTCGGCATTGTTAATTAAAGTTACCAAAGAAGGTTTGGTGTATAGATAGTTTCCATGTGATGTCATAGGCACTGATAAGACAGTTTAAGGCAGCCATCTTGGAAGGCAGAAGCTAATGCAGGCTAAAATCTGGAAATATGTGCTGTATTAAACTAACCACTGTGTTTTTTTATTTTTCAGTATATTTTACTGAATTTTATATCAAATTAAACAGCTTTTATGAAGTATTTTAATTATCAAAACTATATTTTGATAGTTTAAAAGGTAAAAAAATACAACCAAAAAAAGTTGCACTGTTCATGTTGTGTAAGGATGAGCCAGTAACTTAACTTATTTCTGTGTATTAATTCTTTTTGCATTTGTTAATTTTAAAAATATTGTATTCTAAAAATATGAATTTCAAGAGCTTTTCAATGGTGTGTAGCTTTAAATTTTTTGACCACAAATGAAGAAATTACAAGAAAATAAAATTAACAATTCATAAATCCCTTGAAGTTACCATCCAAGATGGCTGCCAAGATAAGGGATCTTTACTGATGTGGGAACTATCTATTGACTGTTTTGAGTTGAGTGCATGTATTTCAAAAATGTAAGGGTGCAAGTTTTTTTTTAATAGATGCGCCATTAACTGACCTTATTGTGTAGTACAAAGTATAGTCACCATTTACATACAGAGTTTAATGCCTGCTGGCTGAACTGTATGCATGATAAACATCGCCATTTTACATCTTACAACCCGGAAGTGACCATATCGAATCCAAAGACTTATCTAGTCATTTTTGCTGAAGCATTGACAAATGTGCTGAGATACAAGGCAGCTAAGTTAATAGTTTCCTTTCACATTTTGTTATTTCTGGGGGGAAAAAAACAACAGTTTATTAGTATATTATTACATAATATAATTCTCCTTATTGCCTTTTAAAGTTTTTTTTAATTCTTTATGTTCATCATACACAATAAATGATTGCTATAATTATAATTGTAGCATGAAAAAGAAAAATAGCATATAATATAATTATACTGCATATGATAGCGAGCTTTTTTTTGTAATCTAAGCCACATAAGCAATAATGCTTAAGAGTTTACTAACTTCAGGTTGGAGACTAAAACATTTTATACATTAACTATGTGTTCTCATTTTTTCACTTATTCTGCTGCTTTGGCTTTTTAATAAAACAATATTATGTGCTTTATTTAAAATAGCACCTCCAGACATAATGGTTTGTTAGACAAGGCTGTACAGTTGTGTATTTTTCCTTTTAATAGCTTGAATGTTAGCAGGGGGTGGGCGTGGTGGGTTGGCAGGGGGTGTAACTACCTCCATTTTGTATGATTTAAAATTCGGCCTGGGTTTGAACCAGGAGCCTGCAGTTCCTGGAATGGACATGCTCCCTGCAGTTCAACTAGGACTGGTGACTAAGATAGTATAATGTTATAATAATTATCATCAAAAATGCATAAACTATTGTTTGTGCACTGTTTTAAGATATTAATTTAAACTGTAGAATAAGTAGGTAGAGCATCATAATATCATGCCACTCAAGACATGAGTTCCTTTTGAAATTACAAAACCTTCCTTCAGCTGGCCTTTGTTCAAGGTTTGTCGGAACCGAAATAACTGAAGTGTACCATTGTTATGCATTGTTCTTACTATATGTTCAATTTTGTACATTCTCTTTAATTTTTAATTAACATTTTCTCATAATTAGAAGAGCCAAAATATTACCAATCAAGTGGGTGACTGGGTGTGGGTGTTGGGGTGTTTGGTAATTTCCTATTCTTTTACATTTGGTTTAACTACAGGGTACTATGTTAAAAATGACAAAAAGTTCTTTTTCTCCAGCTTCCATTGTGGGTCATTTTATGTTGAAATGTGTGTATGTGACTTTGTACTCTTTATTTGATTAAATTATTGAGCGACCTGTTTAACTGGTCAAAAATTGTTAAAGCTTAGTGATTGTATAACCCTGTAATTGACTATTTACTTGTATTTTGATACAATTTTATCACAAAATTATCTTTTTGTACAATGTATTTAAAGTTTATTGGTCAAGTCTTTCTCAAAAACTTTTGCATGCTTTAGTCTCTGGTGATTGTTAATATTGCTGATAATGTGTGAATTTGTCTAGTGTTGATGGTTTATATGGGATTATTATGCATCAAGATCATTATATGGATCACATATGATCAACAGGGTTGGGGTCAAGTCTGATTTACAAATTCCAATTCCACCCCCATTAAAAGTCTCAATTCCAATTCTGGTACCCACTGAATAGTTTAATTCCACTTCAATTCCAATTCATTTAAACTCAATTCCAATTCCCATTTTGACTACAGATTTATAACGATCATCCAGAATATGTTTAACTTACTGTAGGATGTTATAATTATATGTGACAAAAGATCATGAAAGACTTGAAGATCATTTTTTGAGTTGCTTTATTATTTAACACAGTAAGTGTAACATTTACAAGTATCAGGGTTGAGAAGTAAGGAAGACAACTTTGAGCACCGATTCATATATACCTGAATGATGTAACAGAACTTTAAAGAAAGTATGAATTGATAGAATTCATTATGGAATTTGGCAAATTCCACTCTACAAATATGTGAATTCCAACTCCAATTCCAGTCTCTTAAAAATGTTCAATTCCAATTCCAGCAATTTTTGATGAATCCCAATTCAGTTCCAATTCTGAATTGAATTGGCCCCAGCCCTTACGAGCATACAATTATTGTTGTTATCTCTTAGCCAGCTGAGCATGAATCGATCATGCTTATACCAATATATTGATCACAGCTGGTAATGAGAGACATTAATGAATAGTCTCCCCTGAATTATCCCTAAATACATGTAGGTCCTTTCATTTGTTTTACTCAGTTTTTGGAGTGTATGTTGACTTTTCTGCCTTTCTTTTGATATCCAGGTTAACCAACATCAACCAACACTTCCTTTTTCATATTTAAATAACGAATCTCGATAAGTATTTGAATGAATTTTAAGCTTATATTTTTGCGAAAGTAATAAATTTCACAAGATATACAAAAGACTAAGCAATAAAGTACAAAAATTCCAACTAAAAGGACCTACCTACTTTTTGGCATACCTCGGATATTAACTAACAAGGGAGACAGTTTCCATTTCACCAATGTACCCCATCGTCTCATCAAGATATACACTGTTTGCTGCATATACATCTTACATGAACATGTAGTCGGACGCCCATGACCGAGCAGTTAGAGTAGTTGACTTGTAACTCCTCAGCCCTTCATCGCTTTTTGTTCGATGTGGGGAAGTTTTTCAGCTTACCTGCTGTGCGCTGGTACTTCTACCCCCCAGGCATAAGTCTGTGGTCTTCCTCCACCAACAATAAGCTGGACGTCACCAGTATGACCATAATTGTGTTGGTGCAATGTAACAAAAAAAAACTTTTTTTTTAAATATAACATAGTACTAAAAAAAAATAAAAAATGTTTGGTTAAAATGTAGCAGGCTGGTTTACAGTGTTCTTTACTACTGTATGTCACACAAAAAAGCATGAAGGGTGTATCCAATATATAGCTGATTCAACTCAGGGGACAAAGAAACATGTTTGACTTGGTGCTGATGTTTTTGAACTCTCCCTGTTTTAAAAGAACATTTTAAGTTTATGGTAGTATATACATGTTTATGTCTAAAATAGCATATTTCACCTTATGATGCTAAGAAAGTCATCAAAACAATTTATGTTTTTCATGATTATTTCAAACTTTAAAAGTATTTATACTTTTCGTAGTTCATGTATTTACTTGTCGTCTGTTGTGCCATGTTTGAGCCTTACTTTTATATGTTAATACCACCACTGAGGTTTGGTAAACACATTTGTAGGTAATGTGTTTACTACAAAAATGTGTTTGCCAATATAACATTTACTAATAATGTGTAATCTGATTACAAACCAAAGATTGCACTACAAAAGGTTTTATTTTTTACAAACAAAAACAAAAAATATATTGTCTGACCACTTAGCTTCTCACAGCGTGGGTTCGAGTCCCGTTCGGGTCAAAGGATTTAATGTGGGAAGGTCTTCCAGCTGACTTGCAGTGCACCAGTGGTTCTACTCAGACAATTTTGTTTGGGGTTTTCCTCTACCAAAATGCTGGACATTGCTATAATGATTATAATTGGTTGCTGCAATCAACTTTAAAAACAAAACAAAAAACAACAACAATATATATATATATAAGGTTTTCTGTGGTAACCTGATTTTGAAACTTACACTTGAGTATTATATACTTCATAGTTATGTTGCTTCCATTTTTTTAAAAAAAATACAGTTACTGACCCTCCAATCGAAACATATAATAGTAACCATGGCTTATTTTAAGACATTATTATTTTTAGATTTTAAGATTTCCATTTTTTTTTAGCTTTCATTTGTTTTCTGTAGTTTATATTTTGTTTCAGCATTTGGAAATATTTTTTGTACCATTTGTGAACTTATTTGTTTGAATATTTGTTTTGTAAGAAATAAAGCATCTGTTTTGTTCTGTTTTGTTTGAAACCATCAATGTAAATGTGTTTCTTCTTTTTTTTTACATAATGTTATTATAACATTGTATATTTTTTAAACTATATTATCTTTAAAAAGCTTTTAGTTGTATCTTATCTTTTGACTATCGAAAGTATATATTTGTTTTATTGTTTAAAAAAAAGCAATAAAGTGTGATGGACTATTATAGATTAACTGTTATCATGGTACCCATTACAACAATTGTTTTTACCGGCCGCAATGGCTCAGGTGGTGGAGAGTCGGCTTGCGGATCGAGAGGTCGTGGATTCAAACCCCGGCCGGGTCAGACCAAAGGCTTTAAAGTTGGTAGTAGTGGCTTCCTTCCTAACGCTCGGGGCTAAAGTTACAGCATTACACCTGCCTCGTCGGGGTCAGTCTAATGGACCTGCCGGGTTCAGTCCATAGGCACCTCATAAGTGCCCCTTTGCTATAATGATAGAAATGTCGCTGCACAGTATCGGCAAAAATGCCGGCAAATCCCAACCCCAATACCAACAACTATTTTTTAACTAAGTCTTACAACCCTACAGTTTTGGAGTGGTGAAACTCGGCCATGGTTTCACCAAATTACATTAGGTTAATTGTTTTTATTCCTCTATCATTGTACTGTGGTTATACTTCATTCTAAGCACTAAGCCTGCTAGGCACATATTTATCAGCCTTGAGCAAGAGTCTCATCCAGATCAGACAGCTCCCGCTAGGAGCGGTCTTATCAAGACTGTACACATTTCCCGCAGGGGGCGGTCCGATTATGATCTGCACTGCATTGTTTCCTTTACATGTAGGTGTTATGTGAACAAATATCCCAATATTACCTGTAGATAAGAGTAAATTTAGTTTGCGTTCGATATAACCAGAATAAAAGAACAGCAACCTTGTTCATTCTCGAAATGCGCAAGCAGTTAAATAATTCGTGTATACACGCCATTCACGAACAATACACTTACTTGCTCGATATTGATGCAACATTATATAATGAGGATCATTGCGTTGGTTTGTCAATTGTGTGTATATATTACTCTTCTGAAAGGAAGAAAATAAAGTTTTTGTTACATCGAATCATCATATTTATGGCCATATTGGCGACGTCCAGCTAATTATTGGTGAAGGGACACCCCAGACTTATGTTTTGGGTAGAACAACCGGATCACCGCATGTAAGCTGGAAAAAGATAAATGTCATGTTCCTGTAAAGGAGAAGATAAAGATATATATCATGTACTTAAATTATTCTGAAACCCAAAACGCTTTAAAAAAAGGTTTATTATAGTAACTAAGTTTAAATTTAAAAAAGGTAGTTCACAAGACCCATAACTCGTGTATATTCTTTTTTTACAACTAGCATTTCTTGACAGTGTTTACTGGTCACGTTTACACTGCATGTAGTAACAGGCTGCCTTGCGAAATGCTGCACACTCGTTCTTACCATATTTAAGTTGCACCCCTCCCCCCCCCCCCCCCCCCCAAAAAAAAAAATGCGTATTTATCATTGTATGCCAAACGTCACTATGGTGTTACTTGTAGGGTGTCGCGTAACATACACACCTGTGCCTGAGTATGAAGTAAAACCGATATTGCTGACGTCTTAGATTGCTGCACCCGCTCTTTCTCAAGAGTTCATGTCCCTAAAGTAAATAAACATGGACAATAATACCGATATGGCTTCAGTGAATGTCGGCATGGAAAATGGAAAATATATCAGTTCCATCTTTCAACAGATCACCTGTATTATGGTCTCTTCACTGTATTCAAACAAACATCCGCTAAGCTGTTAAAAAAGGTCAGATCGCTCAATTTAAAAAGCAACAAAAGACCTGCTAAACAATGTTTTTTTCTCTTTGATTAATTCTGCGCTTGCTTAACGACACCATTTGCACTCCCGATAGATTCATGTTTACCCACGGCCTGTTACTATGTCCATTCATACGTCCATTCATAATGAATATAAATCATGTACACTGCATATACCCAAGGATCAATACAGATGTATGCCAAACAGACGGAACACACGCCATCAATAACGAGTATCGGGACGATAAAGCAAAATATGGTCAGTAACAAAAATCCATGAATTGGGTCAATGCAGACAAGGCAGTTTGCTTATATCTAATATATGTAACAATATCTGACTTCTGTTTGGAATGTTTGTACATAATTTCTGCAGAAACAGTCATAATTTAGTCTAAACTTCGACGATTTTCAACAGTATAGGCCTACCAATCAATTTTAGGGCAGTAAAACTTGTTAATCAACACTTAAAATGTTCTTTCTTTTTAAATCTATAAATAAGAACGATTGGGATTCCTGCTAAAAATGGACATCGGCGTCCCAGCGGATGACGTGGATGAACTACAACATAAGTGGTCACGCGGTTTTCCTAGTTTAAAAATACCTATCTGTGCAGCGTGGCTTAGATAGGAAACACATGTTTAAAATGGCGATTGTGGCGTTATGGTTTACTTTTCAGACAGGAGGTGTAAGCCATCAATTAACAACGTTTTGCGAGACCTGTTCAGATAACAACAATTTACTAAGATGTTAAATGAAAATACTTTTTGTCCAAACTGTCGAACAAGGTGATATCCGGCTGTTAGGACCAGATATTTTTATCTTAAAAACCAAATAAATTATGTGTTTTAAGAAAAGATCTCATGAAATGCTATTTATTGGTGTCCTACAATAAATAAAAATAAATAGGTATTTCCCATCTGAGCCACGCTGCACAGTTAGCTATTTTTAAACCAAGATAACCATGTGACCACTTATGTTTTAGCTCATCCACCGTGAAGTCGATGTCTATTTTTTGCAGGAATTCCAATGTAAACCACGTGATTACTGACTTTATATCATCATCTGGATAAGTCGCTGTGACGTCGATGTCTATTTAAAGCAGTTATCCCAATTATGCTTATTTATAGTGTCGGTAAGAATAAACATCTAGAGAGATTTATTTCACGAATGTTACTGTCTTAAGATTTATAGCGTTCACAATTGTCTTTCCTTAGACTTATTTCCCCCCCCCCCCCCCCCCAACCCCCCCAAAAAAAAAAAAATAAATAAATAAATAAATAAATAAAATAAAATAAATAAACAAATAAACAGAAAATATGCACTAATTCCCTCAAACCACGTTTACATGTATTTGATGAAGGCTAACTTTCAGATACCATCTTTAACTCATCTTATATAATACGAACGCGGTGTATTGAAACGCAATATTGTCGGCAAGTTTTAAAATGCTATCAGACAACAAAAAATGAGGTGACGTAAATAGATTGTTATTGGGTTTCTATTTGGCCGTTTCTACCTGTACTTGTCTAAATTAGACGATACAAGCATATTGCGTCAATGCTCTAAACCTGAGCACATAATTGCGAAATTTAAAACAGGTATAAAGCCTGTTATTTATAAAAAAAAATGTAATTCTTCCACTTTTTCTTCATTTAAATTCCTAAAGTCTAACAAGAGATTGAACATTTGACACCCTTCCATGTGCGTATGTTATTTTTATGTAAATATCATATTGTGATGCCTGCCAGGGGCGGATCCAGAAAGTGTTGGTGTGTGTGTGTGGGGGGGGGTATGAAACAATATCCAAGTTTCTTTACGAGAGCCTATAACTAACAAAGGACACAATAGATGTAGATTTTTCATCGATCGATCTTTCGTACATAACAACGGAAGAGTCCCATGTGTGCCAGAAGTCACTTGCTCGATCCTAGAAGGTATCACCCGGGTCATGTGAAGACCTTTATCCTGTGGATTTGGGATTGGGATTTGTCGGCAGTTTTGCCGATACTGTGCAGCGACATTTCTATCATTATAGCACAGGGGCACTTATGAGGTGCCCAGGGACTGAACCCGGCCGGTCCATTATACTGACACAGACGAGTCGGGCGTAATGCTGCCCCCTTAGCCCCGAGCGTTAGAAGGGAAGCCACTACTACCAACTTTAAAGTCTTTGGACTGGCACGGCCGAGGTTTGAACCCACGACCTCCCGATCCGCAAGCCGACGCTCTACCACTACCAATAAAGACAAAATGTATTGCTCCATTTGATTCTTTTCTCCAAATGGTGTAGGTAGGTGAAAATTCGAAAAATCTAAGTCTATTACAACGGTCATTTAGAATGTTTAATTATCAACGCGACTCTGTGTCGTTCTTTTTCAAACGTCAATAAAGATTGGACGGTTCAAGCATTTTGCAATACAAAGAGACAGTGTTTGTCAAATACTGACAAAGCAATTAGCAGCTCAATCTAACATGTAGGTAGTGGCCGATTTTTTTAGTACTTTATTTAACCTTTATAGTAAAATACAATCTATTGCCCTATTGTATGTGGCCCTCTATTCTGTTATGAACAATGCCAGTTAATCAACGGTACAAGACGACCAACTTGATGACCTACAAGGCGTCACGTTTTGGGGATCAGTGAAACACAGCAGTGCGTAGGAGCATTTGTACTTGCACGATCATCTTTGAGGTTATTGTAAGTTAGTAGCATTGAAGTGCTGATTTCTACAACTCAAAAACAATTAATTGTATTGAAAATATCGAATAAAATCACCTGGTTGTATAAATTTAACTAATTACGTACTGAAAGTTCATATTAGCAATTTCTTTTCATTTCTAATTCGGAACCGGAATAAAGGCGACTGCCAAACCGGTTAAATGTTTTCTAAACAACATTAACTTGGTATTGGATATCTTTGCAGTCATTTTAGTTCCTCTGACACTTGCATATAGTATTATGTTAATAAATAAATGATTTAATATTAACCCTATTATGTGTCCGTGGGCAATCGTATTGGCCAAAGGCTGAGGGCCGATACGACTGATACGAGGACAAATAACAGGGCCAATACCATATCATTTATTTATTGACAATTTTATTAAATAACTACATATACTTATAGCATTTCACATTTAATATTTAGTTTTTGTAGTAATCCAAGTCAGAAAATGCTTGTTTGTATTGTTGTGAAATCTACACGTTATAAAACAACACATTCATTTTGTTACGCTGGACAGACCGATTGACAACTAAGAATCGCTAGTGACGCTGGATAGACAGGTTGACAACTAAGAAACACTAGTTACGCTGGATAGACTAATTGACAACTAAGAAACACTAGTGACGCTGGACAGACCGATTGACAACTAAGAAACACAAGTGACGCTGGACAGACCGATTGACAAATAAGAAACACTAGTAACGCTGGATAGACAGGTTGACAACTAAGAAACACTAGTGACGCTGGATAGACAGGTTGACAACTAAGAAACACTAGTTACGCTAGGCAGACCGATTGACAACTAAGAAACGCTAGTGACGCTGGATAGACAGGTTGACAACTAAGAAACACTAGTTACACTGGACAGACCGATTGACAACTAAGAAACGCTAGTGACGCCGGATAGACAGGTTGACAACTAAGAAACGCTAGTGACGCTGGATAGACTGATTGACAACTAAGAACAACCAGTGACGCTGGACAGACCGATTGACAACTAAGAAACACAAGTTACGCTGGACAGACCGATTGACAACTAAGAAACACTAGTTACGCTGGACAGACCGATTGACAACTAAGAAACACTAGTGACGCTGGATAGACCGATTGACAAATGAGAAACACTAGTGACGCTGGATAGACAGGTTGACAACTAAGAAACACTAGTAACGCTGGATAGACAGGTTGACAACTAAGAAACACTAGTTACGCTGAACAGACCGATTGACAACTAAGAAACGCTAGTGACGCTTGATAGACAGGTTGACAACTAAGAAACACTAGTTACGCTGGACAGACCGATTGACAACTAAGAAACGCTAGTGACGCTGGATAGACAGGTTGACAACTAAGAAACACTAGTTACGCTAGACAGACCGATTGACAACTAAGAAACGCTAGTGACGCTGGATAGACAGGTTGACAACTAAGAAACACAAGTTACGCTAGATAGACTGATTGACAACTAAGATACACTAGTGACGATGGATCGACAGATTGACAACTAAGAAACACTAGTTACGCTGGACAGACCGATTGACAACTAAGAAACGCTAGTGACGCTGGATAGACCGGTTGACAACTAAGAAACACTAGTTACGCTGGACAGACCGATTGACAAATGAGAAACACTAGTGACGCTGGATAGACAGGTTGACAACTTAGAAACACTAGTTACGCTGGACAGACCGATTGACAACTAAGAAACGCTAGTGACGCCGGATAGACAGGTTGACAACTAAGAAACGCTAGTGACGCTGGATAGACTGATTGACAACTAAGAAACGCTAGTGACGCTGGATAGACTAATAAACAACTAATACAAACCAGTGACGCTGGGCATACAGATTGACAACTAAGAAACACTAGTGACGCTTGATAGACTGATTGACAACTAACAAAAAACTTGATTGACAACTAAGAAAAACTAGTGACGCTGGGCATACAGATTGACAACTAAGAAACACTAGTGACGCTGGATAGACAGATCGAAAACAAGTAAATGCAAGTGATGCTGGATAGATTGATTAACAACTAGGAAATGCTGGTGTCGCAGAATATACAGGTTGACAACTCGGAAACGCTAATGACGGTTGATAGACTAATTGACAACTTGGAAACGCTAGTGACCCTGAATAGACTGAACGACATCTAGGACACGCTTGTGACGCTGTCTAGACAGACGGGCAAGTAGGAAATGCTAGTGACTCTGGATAGACTGGCCGACATATAGGAAACGCTGGTGACACTGGATAGACAGATAACATTTTGGAAAGACTTGATTTGGAGTGCTGATACTGGGAGTCTGCAGATCTCAGTACATGTTCCATTTGGAGTAACATCATCCCCACCCCAACCCCAACCCCGCACCAGCTACACAACTTTTAAGCAAGAAGGAACAAATGACGTCGACCGGACTAGTACATTAAACATTGACTTGGCGAAGAGTTGAAACTAAGGTTCTTTGTCCAGCGGCAAAGTTTGCAGGAACAAGAGAGGTTGAAGGGAGTGAAGTCATGTGAAGCATTCATTGCAGCAATAAGGATCTCCAGTAGACGGATGAGTCGGGTGACATCATGAATTCAGTTTTAATGGAAGTTTGACGTGTAGATTCAGATACATATGTGGAAGAATTTGCTACAGAGCAACTCTGAACAGCATGCTAGCAAGGCAGCAAGGCGATATCTGCAACCGAAAATTGACATACGGTAAACCGTGAAATGGCCACGCCATGAAACCATTGACCACATTGGACGACGATGTAATTGGTATCCTGGAAGTAGAAGATAGAAGGAAACAGTAATAAAAATATTAATCCGCTCTGACGTCGATTTCTATTTTTAGCGCAGACTACTATCGCGTTTTTTATAGAATTGGAAAGACATTTCGAATAAAAAAAATCCGATAAGTTCAGTCTAACAATAAACTTCGTGTTAAAAATCGTCTTTATAACGACTAAAGTATTGGTTTAAGAAAAAGTATGACAAAATTCCCCAAAAGTCATGGTTAGGTATTAGTACGTGTATTTTATATAGGCCAACTGTCGGATACCATATTTAACATGCAGTCCGAACACCAAAGGACGTATTGAAGAGTATTCCTAGGCACTTTTCGTAAGGGTGTATATTTACGTTTAATGTTTAGAAATTTTAATAACAAAAAGTTATAAAAAAAATCCCGTTTCCTGCCATGTTTGCATGAAAGTTACAGACACACAAAAATAAATATATAAATAGAACGCCGTATACCGAATTAGGACCCGTATTTTATTAGGGTTAGACAGTCCGCTAAACAGACTTTCCCCATGTGCAAATTTCAGTAAGCATTCTACATATAGTTTTTGCGCTCCAGCGCGTCGCCAATGAAATGCAATTACTACGACTGGTTAAAGAAATACATTGCAAAAATCAGTGAAATAAATTTCAATTTCTAGATTTGACTATTCTATAAACAAGAAAACAACCTTTTCTATTGGCAGTTTAAATTGCTAAACCTTAACTATGTTAGTGTAGTACTAGAACTTCAGAGTACGTTTATTTTTAAATCTGTCTTTAAAACAATGTGTAGAATCATTAATGTTTACATTGGCCCACTAGTCGACTTGGTTTTTCTTAATCACGGTTACTCCCCTTGTGTTACGTTAAATAAGACTGCCTACCAACCGTAGCGAGTAGAGAGTACTTTTCGTTGTAACATCGACTGTTTTAGCAACAGCCAAACATAAATTGAGAAGGATTAACACGGGGGTAGTTGGTGTTCATTAGACGGTGGGGTGACTATAAACAGATCTCCGGACTATTCTGTGGTGAATGGATTTTCTTAAAAAAGCGAACAAGAAGGTAGGAAATATATATATAAATCTTAACTTGAATGGTTTAAAACATAGACGATTATTTTGTGATGGTTTGTTCTATCATTACTCTGTATACCCTGTTTACTACATCAATGAAGTGATGAATGTGTTTGTATATGAATTATTAATAAGCGTGTCTTGAACCCAGACCTCGGCGACGTTCCTTGGAACTTCTCATTAAAACAACAGAATCAGGTAGTGTTCGCATCTTGTTGCACAATTTGCAGGAATCTAATTATCTGATGTTTCTACAGAGGTATAACATACGTTAACAACACTTGATATTTTCTATCTACATAAAATTAACATCGTCATTTTTTAAATTATCAAATACATATTAATTAATAGCGTAGTGACATGGCTACTGTGTAAGTTGTATTTATTGTTAGAATTAATTAATATTATTTGTGTAGCAAACGTTAAACACCATGACAAGGTGTTTATTTCATGCAACCATTTGTGTAACATCCAATGTTCTTAAATGGTTTCTAGCCTTGCAAACGAGCGTTCTAACTCAAATCGTCTCGTAAAGTATCTATGTTACTTTTACACGAATTTGTACATGTCTATTAGCATAAGCACATCCCAGAGAACTTAATGCAAAAGCATTGTCGCATTTAAAAGGTTAACAAAACCATTATATAATTCCCAAAAGTTTTTTTTCACACGGGATATGGATTGATATAAACATTGCAAATTCGATAGAGTAATGTACGGCTGTAGTAATGAACGGCTGTAGTAATTTACGGATGTAGTAATGTACGACTGTAGTAATGTATGGCTGTGGTAATGTACGGCTGTAGTAATGTATGGCTGTGGTAATGTACGGCTGTAGTAATGTACGGCTGTAGTAATGTACGACTATAGTAATTTACGGATGTAGTAATGTATCCTTCTGTAGTAATGTATGGCTGTAGAAATGTACGACTGTAGTAATGTGCGGCTGTAGAAATGTACGTTTGAGGTAACGTAGTCTGTTGTAATGTACGGCTGTAGTAATGTACGACTGTAGTAATGTGCGGCTGTAGTAATGTACGACTGTAGTAATGTGCGGCTGTAGTAATGTATGGCTGTGGTAATGAGGTAACGTAGTCTGTAGTAATGTTCGGCTGAAGTAATGTATGGCTGTGGTAATGTACGGCTGTAGTAATGTACGGCTGTAGTAATGTACGACTGTGGTAATGTACGAATATAGTAATGTACGGCTGTAGAATTGTAAGCCTTAAGGTCATTGATAATTTGGTCATAGCACATATGTATCGGCACAGCAGCTGCCTTGAAACACGGACTTGCTTGACCGAATTTTTTAACGACCCATTTACGGCACCTCGCATAGATTTATTGGTTTATATGTTTATTGGGTTTATTGTCCCACCAAAAGTATTTCAGTTAGCTGGAGACGGTGTTCACTTGAAGCAGATATAGTGATGCCTTCACTGTATATATCATGCCGTGAACACCTGGCATGATACCACACCAAGTCACATTATCCTGACACCGGGCCAGCCAGTCGTTGAACTACCATTTTTTTTTGCTTAAGCGTTAGCAAGGTAGCTATACCACTACCATTTCTAACGACTTTGGTATGCCGCGGCCTTGGTTCGAACCCGGAGCCTCTTGTACCTGGAGCCGACGCTCAACCACTTGAGCTACCAGGTCCGGTTTGCATAGATTTATTTACACCTTTAACTTGCTTACACAGTGCATAAACATTGGACAGCAAATGCTGTATCACCATATCGCATACAGTATGTTCGTATAATGGATGACTATAAACATCAAATAGAAGTTCTTCGTCTTGTGTACTACACAGGTCAGATATTGGATTATCATTTGTATTGACTATTGGGTTCAAAAATAAGATCGGTATCATGGGCACAGGTATACATGATGAACATACCCAACACAGTAAGCTACAAGAAAAAGCATGGATGTGGGACATCCAAGGTGCCGAAGAGTGTAGGTGCGTTAAACAAGAAGATGGCTATCCTGGGAACTAAACACTCCTTTACCCTATTGATTAATTACATTAACATTTGACAGTAACGAACCGTAACTCTGATGGGAAGTGGAGTATTTTTGCTACTTTGTTTTCCTTGTTCTCTGCTACATCTGTATTTACAAGATGCATTGCTAACATCGGTATACTCGGTTACTTTCGTTAAGCAATACTTCGCCAAACTGCTGCGAATTCCTATAAATGCCAGCTTTTTTTATAATTCAAGCTAAACTTTATTGTTGCAAGCTATAATGTTAAAAACGGAAAACTCAAATCTTTTCTCTCAAAAAAGGTCGCACGGAACAGCTGCGATTTCCTGTTTTTGCCAGCTACATGTACACTATGGTCCCCATAAAAATGCATTCCGATTCAATCTTATTAAAATCATCTTTTTTGTGTAAGTTCTTGCTTTAGTGAAATTGAGGCACCGTCCTCTAGGGCTGCGCCAATAATAAACTAGCCTTGTGACGAAATGCCATGCAGTTCAACAAGTGGTGACAATGCATTTACACGTGGCATCAGACACTTTGTCTGTATAAAATACATGCAACAAAATAATAGTCCTGTTTGGGAGAATATGGGCAAAATTCGAAATGAACTCATACTGTGTTTTAAACCAAGATAATTTTGAAAACTCTCAGTTGTATGACAAAACAAATGATGAAAGAATCACTCTAAATTTTCATTATTTCCAAATCTATAAATAAGCACGATGGCAATTTTTGCTAAAAATACATATCGACGTCACAGCACATTACCCGGCTGATGTTAAAAATAAGTGATCACGTGGTTTTGTTAGTTTAAAAATAGCTAACTGTGCATCGTGGTTCATATGGGGAATACGTGTTTGTAATGACAAGTGGAGTGTTGTGCTTCACATTTCACCAAGATTCAGGACATCAATCATCAGCACTTTGTGGTATAGTTTAATGTAACAATAATTTATTTGGATGTTGGAGGAAAACATTGTGGTCAAAATGGTCAGAAACCACCTTTAAAAGCAAGGGCTCAACTGTTACTATAATAAATAAAAAACAACTAGCACTGTGCAGCAGCTACACTGTGCTCCCAACAGCTATCGAGCGAGCCACCTCAATATATTTACACCCCGTACCAATACGACCATTCAATAACAAATTATCCTGATCAATATCTCAACAATTATATTTCTCCCAATAGGCCTTCCTTCCAAATAGTAAGCACAATGTCCATTGAATGCAGGAACTCACCAAGGAAACTAGGTCCGTGTATTGAAAGCTTTTATGGACAAAAGATCATGGGTAACCTTTAACCTGCTGAGCACGAATTGATCAGGCGTAACAAAAAAGTAAATCCATATCAGCCAGCCCCACCACCGGGAGCTATCTAATCATGGTATGCACCATTTGTTTCCGAGTGTCTGGCAATAAGTCTTGCAAGTTTTTCGTGAAGTTGTACACAACTTACCCAGATTTTAACATAGTTTTTTCTTTAATTTAGCATGATAAGGAATTACATTTGGTCTATAGTATGACTATAGAACGTTCACCTGTAGACAATACCAATATTGGAAAAGTCAAACCCTGCTGACAGAATGATATATAGTGGTTTGTAAAATCGAGGTTACAGCCCTGACCGTCGAGTGGATCCGGTGGTGCTACAATCAGTATGTCAGCCCCTGGTGTGGAATGTCGAGGGTTCGAGCCCAGCCTAGACCTGGTCCAGTCTTAGAAAGTTATGGGCATAAATCTGCTATGTCTGTTTAGTTGTGAGTATAATTCCATGTCCACTTGCTAAGGTGCCAGTATAAGCTTACTGTTTGTACCATGTAAAATATTCCCTCCGTTTTGGCACCGTGCCCTTAACAAAAATAAAACATATCCTTACAAGAAAAAGTTGATACAGAGCATCAAAGTCGCCGGAAATAATATACCAGACGGCTACGCATATTTAGTATGGTAGCATTTAGCACCACTTCATTTGCTATTGTAGAATAAAAATGTTTAAAAAAAAAATTAGAACACTTTAGCATGACAATGTGTTCTTTAACATGTGAATTAGAATGTGGCGTCACCGCATAGGCATTTCCAAAACCAATTATAAATACAGGGTTGCTGTTCTCGGCGTCTCAATAAATATTTTCCGAATACATCTCATCTCATGCCGTACATTCGATGAATTGCAACAAGCCAAATAACGACTGATCGCGATCGCGTAATTAAAACGTATCAACATTTTTTGTCTAAAATAAAACATTTGCAATTCAAATTGATATTCATATGGTTCATTTATTACAAAGATTACATGTATATCAATGGCTCCGGAATAATTCGACCCGTTGTCTGGGTAACGTGGCTTAGTCAGGTATTCGCATCATCTTCGACCTTTTCCAGACACGTTCGGAAAAGTTTATTTTTGAAGAAAAAAAATGCAGAGATTTTCCGAATGCCTCCAAAATTAATTAATCATGCGGTCTCACACCGTCAGAAACATATCCAGTAACACGTTAAAGGCGATATCTTACAGTTTACTTATATCAAATGCATGTTACAATATTTTTCTACGGTTTCTGTGGATTAATGCACAATTTCTGCATAAACTCATATCATAGTCTAAGTAAAGATGATTTTGAACACTACGAATATTGTAAGATAGAACAAATTGCGAACAAATCATTCTAAATGTCCATTTTTTACAAATCTATAAATAAGCACAATAAATTGTGATCTCTGCTAAAAATAAATGCCGACATCAGCGCGGACTACCAGGATGACGATATAACGCGATCTCACGTAGGGTGTCACGTGGTTTTCTTGGTTTAAAAATAGCTACATGTATGTCTGCAGCGTCGTTCAGATAGGGAGGGATGGAGGGATAAGCCGGCACATTTGCCGATACTGTAAAGCGACATTTCTATCATTATAGCACAGGGGCACTTATGAGGTGCCCAGGGACTGAACCCGGCCGGTCCATTATACTGACACCGACGAGTCAGGCGTAATGCTGTCTCCTTAGCCCCGAGCGTTAGGAGGGAAGCCACTACTACCAACTTTAAAGTCTTTGGTCAGACCCGGCCGGGGTTCGAACCCACGACCTCCCGATCCGCAAGCCGACGCTCTAACACCTGAGCTATTGCGGCCGGTCGTTCAGATAGGAAATTCCGTTAGCAATGGCGAGTGGTGATTTATGTTTTACTGTTCACTCAGATCTAGGGCATTAATGAACAGAATTTTGCAGGACCTTTTTAGGTAACAATGACTTATTTTGTTATTTAAGAACAAATTTCTTGGTCCAAACAGTGGGATACCACCTTTAAGTGGAATTGGTGCGTGGAATAATGCTTTATATTCCCTGTGTATTAAACCAATTGAGAACTGACAAAGATCTCTGGGCGTCGTTGTGTATTGTACTACAGTGTAACATGGGTATCTCCAGTCTGTGGTCAAGTGGGGCTACCCGTCAAAGTGTTATTAATCACGTGACTTACCCGTACGATAAGGCCTTTACGCTAACCCACGATTCTGTGCCCGTTTATGAAAATGTTATGAAAATGTAAATATATATCACATCTATAATACCAACTGGAGATAAAAGATGATGATGTAGAAGAACATTCCCAGATATAAACAAAGCCCAGCAGGGGCAGATCCAGACATTTTTGGTGAAATCAGGATCCATTCAACTTAATTGCAGTAAATACTAGATATACATACACAGTAAGGGATCCTAACTTCGACCTAAGCATTCATCAGACAAAAGTTACTTTAAAAGCTTAGTATGTTTTAAGCTTCCATGTATACGTTATCATAATTCTACTCCTTTACCTGGTTGCTGGTGGGTGGGGGAATGCAACTCTACACTTTTACCTGGTTGCCTCTCTCCCCACCCCACCCTCTCTCTCTCTCTTTCTCTCTCTCTCTCTCTCTCTCTCTCTGTGCCTCTGTCTGTCTGTTTGTCTGTCTTTTTGTCTGTCTGTCTGTCAGTCTGTCTGTCTGTCTGTCTGTCTGTCCGTCTGTCTGTGTCTCTCTCTCAGTCTCTCTCTCAGTCTCTCTCTCTCTCCATCACCCATCTCCACTGAATCCATCCTTAGTTCTCAGTTATAATCGAAACTCAGGCAGAAAGAAACATGTATCGTTAACATTGCATCTGTGCTCTGTTTTGATGTTATGTTTGTTGACCATTTTTCTGCTGTATTACTATATTTATGAAAATGATCCAGTACAAGATGGGTTACTATTCTTACAGACAGTGAACCAAAAACAATGTCACCTGTTTGATGCTTGTGTAGTAGCAAGTTTAAATTACGGTTGCGAAGTTGTATTTTTTCGAATTCACAAACAATAGAAGGCATGCGTGTTAAGTAGTGTAAAGAATATTTTAAAACTGACACAGTCCACGAGTAAGTGTCCACGAGCACAAATGGTATTTATGGAAAGTTAGGAAGATCCAGGAATGGATCCAGGGGTGGTGATGGGGAATGCACCCCCACCACCAACAACAACCACGTGAAAGAGTAGGAACATAATATACCTGTAAGCTTAAAAATACTAAAGTATTTTTTTTTCAGTTGACTACTGAGGTCGAAGATAGGGCTCCATTTTCTGAGATAAAGTTGAATGAATCTTGATTAATAACCCCCATCCAAAGTTTTCTGGATCAGCCCTTGAGCGGGATAGGATTTGCCGGCACATTTGCCGATACTGTAAAGCGACATTTCTATCATTATAGCACAGGGGCACTTATGAGGTTCCCAGGAACTGAATCCGGCCGGTCCATTGTACTGACACCGACGAGTCAGCGTTATGCTGTCTCCTTCGCCCCGAGCGTTAGAAGGGAAGCCACTGCTACCAACTTTAAAGTCTTTGGTTTGACCGGACCGGGGTTTGAACCCTTGATCTCCCGATCCGCAAGCCGACGCTCTATCACTTGGGATATCACAGCCGGTGTACCCCTGATCGTAACAGATCATTGCTAGTGACTATTGTGTTCTGTCGGAGCGACTGTAAGGTATGTGATCGCATCAACCATCGGTGCGACATATATCAAATGGAGTTAGTATTGTCACGTGACTGGACTTAAAGGTTAATATATTAATCCATTTGGTATAGATTAACCATTGACCCGGATCGAATTTTGTTATGTGTGTTTATATGGACAGACAGGTAGCTTAGATATAAAGTAGTATATTAGACAAAAGTGGTTTGATCTTGTTATGTTTGGTATTTAACCGTCTTGGTCATTGTTGGCCAAACTTGCGGTTTTAACATTTTGTTAACACAGCAAAACTGTGTTGAACTACAAAGAATAATTAAATAAAACGGGATATAAAACGTATTATCACTAAACTGTATGCGAACATGCTGTCCGTCATAAGATTTTGTTGTAATGTTGTGAGAATTAAAAGCGTTGCAGCGCTTATAATCTAATTTTAGCCGCTTTAGCACACACAAAACCAAATCGTCAGTTAATAAATATTATAAATTAATCGTGTACATATCCATAAAACATCATTGCGCGCATGTCGGTTATTTATAACAGAATTTTCTTATTCTATTATCTGAGTTTCACAAGAAGTGATTTGCTCATCGTTTAAGCGAAAGAATGTAATGTCATACAATGTAATTGTATACAAACGAGCTGAAATTCTTCTTAACATGGTTACACTCCTTGCTGACATGGAGTTGGTTGAATGCTTTTATATTATGGAATAAACATGTAATTGTACAATTGTTAAGTGGGAGATTTTTCCGATTAAAGGAATGAATGTACGTACCTATCTGTCTTTTCACTACACAAATTGTATCCATGCATTATGTGCGACAAAAAAGAGACATTGCTAGATCTATCTTTAATAAGAAATATTTTGAAATGTGCCATAGTGACGACTATTGTAAGTTAATGTTGATTAGTGACGTGAGTCCTGTAGATTAGTGACGTCTATTGTTGGATGTTGTAGATAAGTCACGTCTATTGTTGGATGTTGTAGATTAGTCACGTCTATTGTTGGATGTTGTAGATTAGTCACGTCTATTGTTGGATGTTGTAGATTAGTGACGTCTATTGTTGGATGTTGTAGATTAGTGACGTCTATTGTTGGATGTTGTAGATTAGTGACGTCTATTGTTGGATGTTGTAGATTAGTGACGTCTATTGTTGGATGTTGTAGATTAGTCACGTCTGTTGTTGGCTGTTGTAGATTAGTGACGTCGATTGTTGGATGTTGTAGATTAGTCACGTCTATTGTTGGATGTTGTAGATTAGTCACGTCTATTGTTGGATGTTGTAGATTAGTGACGTCTATTGTTGGATATTGTAGATTAGTCACGTCTATTGTTGGATGTTGTAGATTAGTGACGTCTATTGTTGGATGTTGTAGATTAGTGACGTCTATTGTTGGATGTTGTAGATTAGTCACGTCTATTGTTGGATGTTGTAGATTAGTGACGTCTATTGTTGGATGTTGTAGATTAGTGACGTCTATTGTTGGATGTTGTAGATTAGTGACGTCTATTGTTGGATGTTGTAGATTAGTGACGTCTATTGTTGGATGTTGTAGATTAGTCACGTCTATTGTTGGATGTTGTAGATTAGTGACGTCTATTGTTGGATGTTGTAGATTAGTCACGTCTATTGTTGGATGTTGTAAATTAGTGACGTCTATTGTTGGATGTTGTAGATTAGTCACGTCTATTGTTGGATGTTGTAGATTAGTGACGTCTATTGTTGGATGTTGTAGATTAGTCACGTCTATTGTTGGATGTTGTAAATTAGTGACGTCTATTGTTGGATGTTGTAGATTAGTGACGTCTATTGTTGGATGTTGTAGATTAGTGACGTCTATTGTTGGATGTTGTAGATTAGTGACGTATATTGTTGGATGTTGTAGATTAGTGACGTCTATTGTTGGATGTTGAAGATTAGTCACGTCTGTTGTTGGATGTTGTAGATCAGTGACGTCTATTGTTGGATGTTGTAGATTAGTCACGTCTGTTGTTGGATGTTGCAGATTAGTCACGTCTATTGTTGGATGTTGTAGATTAGTCACGTCTATTGTTGGATGTTGTAGATTAGTCACGTCTATTGTTGGATGTTGTAGATTAGTCACGTCTATTGTTGGATGTTGCAGATTAGTCACGTCTGTTGTTGGATGTTGTAGATTAGTGACGTCTATTGTTGGATGTTGTAGATTAGTGACGTCTATTGTTGGATGTTGTAGATTAGTCACGTCTATTGTTGGATGTTGTAGATTAGTCACGTCTATTGTTGGATGTTGTAGATTAGTCACGTCTGTTGTTGGATGTTGCAGATTAGTCACGTCTATTGTTGGATGTTGTAGATTAGTCACGTCTATTGTTGGATGTTGCAGATTAGTCACGTCTGTTGTTGGATGTTGCAGATTAGTCACGTCTATTGTTGGATGTTGTAGATTAGTCACGTCTATTGTTGGATGTTGTAGATTAGTCACGTCTGTTGTTGGATGTTGCAGATTAGTCACGTCTATTGTTGGATGTTGTAGATTAGTGACGTCTATTGTTGGATGTTGCAGATTAGTCACGTCTGTTGTTGGATGTTGTAGATTAGTCACGTCTATTGTTGGATGTTGTAGATTAGTGACGTCTATTGTTGGATGTTGCAGATTAGTCACGTCTGTTGTTGGATGTTGCAGATTAGTCACGTCTATTGTTGGATGTTGCAGATTAGTCACGTCTATTGTTGGATGTTGTAGATTAGTGACGTCTATTGTTGGATGTTGCAGATTAGTCACGTCTGTTGTTGGATGTTGCAGATTAGTCACGTCTATTGTTGGATGTTGTAGATTAGTGACGTCTATTGTTGGATGTTGCAGATTAGTCACGTCTGTTGTTGGATGTTGCAGATTAGTCACGTCTGTTGTTGGATGTTGCAGATTAGTCACGTCTATTGTTGGATGTTGTAGATTAGTCACGTCTATTGTTGGATGTTGTAGATTAGTCACGTCTGTTGTTGGATGTTGCAGATTAGTCACGTCTATTGTTGGATGTTGTAGATTAGTCACGTCTATTGTTGTAGATTAGTCACGTCTATTGCAGTCTTTGTTTTCGACAAAACCCGTTAGACCGTGGCCCGAGTTCCCCAAAATCTCTGTCGGTCCATTAAAATTTTAAGTTAAATAAACCAACGGTCCAAGAGAATTTTTAGCCACATCATTTTCAGAATTCTGAATTAGCATGAAAACATATTTTCTTAACTAAAAATGATGTACAGCCTTCTACTGAACCCAACCACTTGTAACACCTCTCTTAGCTTACCAACCTTTTGCGTCAAATTGCCAAAATCAAATAGGTCCATTGAAATTTGGTACCGGATTCACTCGGCAGTCAGGAGTGTTACAAACCACTGTAATTTTTCCAGTAGATAGCCTATTGCCAGCTCGGTCGATCAGAAGTCCAGTGGTTTTAAATTTGTTTCGTGAACACTTCTATTGTAGGGTGATGTAGACAAGTGAATCATTTTATGGGGTGTTGTAGATCACTTTACAACTTGAATTTAAAAAAAATCACCTGGAAGCATTCCCTCCCCGTAGCAACCAGGTCTATACTTTTAAATGGGCTCACACCGCTTTATTTAACCATTTAAGGGCCAATAATCTCACAAACAAATTCATTCACTCTTTTTTTCCCCTGATCTTATTAAAATACTTACCTGCCATTATTTTTGCACTATCCTAATTCAGCGGGAGATCGCGGGTTCAAATCCCGGCCGGGTTTGACCAAAGACTTTAAAGTTGGTAGTAGTGGCTTCCCTTCTAACGCTCGAAGCTAAGGGGACAGCATTACGTCTGACTCGTCGATGTCAGTATAATGGACCGGCCGGGTTCAGTCCCTGGGCACCTTATAAGTGCCCCTATTCTATAATGATAGAAGTTTCGCTGCATAGTATCGGCAAAAATACCGGCAAATCCTATTCCTACCTCTAATGCATAGACTCCAAGTGTACCTATGTTATGAAGTGGCATGATGTAAACACCGTACACCATGACGACAAAGCTTCTCGAGCAGCCCACATACGGGTGTATGTAGATCAAATATAGATCATGATATGTACAATGGGGATTAGTCCATAGGTACGTGACAAGTGGTCTTTTGACCTGCGGATATGGATTTAGGTCATATAAATCATCCGAATTATGGTAATCAGCTTTTAAATGAAAAGATTTGTTAAGTCCAATTTATAACTATGTGGAGTATCTTAAAGGCTCATTTAGATTAAACTCGGGACTCGATGAGGGATCAATCGCTATTGCTTTGGCCCGGCTTGTGTACCATATGCTGCTTGCTTTGAAATGCCTTGTACCATTTTTATTGTTTTCTTCCCTCCATCCAGAGATATGATGGCTTGGACTGTTACTTTTATGATAAGTCCCAAATATATTTTCATATAATCGAACTAGAAAGTAAAGATTTTATCTAAATGCTTCATCTAGTAGTGGATAATAAATGTAACATCGGATCCGTATTTTATATTTGAACATTTGCAATAAATGTTTCTTTAGGTTAATACCTACCACCGGACTTTGGGTGTGATGGTATTCCTTAGTCCATATATGACTAACTTGCCTGTTTGTATCTATGTTTTGAGCAGTCAGGGCTGGATTTTTTTTCTAGTCCCGAACTAGTAACCTGGACAAAAATGACTTGTCCGAAAATCTGCGTCGTTTTAAATTAACGAACATTACAACATCACGCGTCGTGATTGACTGTTTTGGACAGGTGCGTGCATTGTACACGTACCGCCTAGTTACGTGTTGTTGATTAATTCTCCTGGCGTGAAATTGATTGTCTTTATCTCTAATTAGAAACTGTTGTGTATTTGCCACTGCCGATTTATGACTTGTCCCGGACTAATTTAGTGATCAATGATCAGTAGCCCGAAACTGCATTTTGACTTGTCCGGGACGTCGGGCTACCGTATTTTTCCATCCCATAATATGATGCAAGATTTATATGCTTGTGTGACTTCATACAAACAAAAGAGCCATGATGGTTAACCCATGGTTCCCTTTAAGCCACGTATGACAGGCCGTGGTTTTCCTGAGCAGGTTTGGTTATATTTTACTATTTGTGTTAATTCTCACAGGATCTGTCATGTTGATCTGCATGTATTTTACCTCTTTTAGTATGAAGCCACACAATCTGAATTCATAACCATCCTATCCACTGGCTACCATAGTAAACTTTACCGGACCTGGTAGCGCAACCGGTAGAGCGTCGGCCCCATGTACGGGAGGCTCCGGGTTCGAATCCGGGCTGCGGCATGCCAAAGTCGTTAAAATGATAGTGGTGTAGCTCCCCTACGAAAGCTCAAGCACATATAAGGGTAGCTCCAGGACTGGTCGGCCCGGTGTCAGGATAATGTGACGGGGTGTGGTATCATGTTAGGTGTTTACGGCATGCTTTACACAGTGAAGGCAGCGTTATATCTGCTTTTAAGTGAGAACCGTCTCCATAGTTGCGATACTTCTGGTGGGACGATAAAACAAACAAAAAATAATAATCATAAACTGTTTTATGTCATGTTTATTAAACTTATGAAAATTAAAAGTTAAAAGTGGCATACCATTTTTTTTTCTTTCAGGTGACGTGGTAATATATCGGTAATTCAGTTGTTGGTGTAACATACAACTACAACCATGTCGTGCAATGTCAATGACTATAAGTGTGCCGACAGGGGTCTGTTGATGCCCTTTGTGAACGAGTACACATGGAATGAAGGAGTTCGAGCATTCATCTACCTCGTGGGCCTTCTCTGGAGCTTCATGGGAGTCTCAATCATAGCAGACATTTTCATGGAAGCCATTGAACAGATTACCAGCAAAAAGCAAAAGATAAAAATATACGATCCTAAGAGCGAAACTGACTTTTCGGAGATCGAGGTACTAGTATGGAATGGTACGGTGGCCAATCTTACGCTCATGGCTCTGGGATCTAGTGCGCCTGAGATCTTACTGTCAGTTATTGAAATCGTCGGCAACAATTTCATGTCCGGTGATTTGGGACCAGGGACCATCGTCGGGTCGGCAGCATTTAACCTGTTTGTGATTACAGCCATTTGCATAATGGCCGTACCGTCGGATGTGCCGGCTAAATCCATTAAGACCATCAAGGTGTTTGTCGTGACGGCCACGTTCTCAGTGTGGGCGTACATCTGGCTTATCCTTATCTTAGTCGTCATCTCGCCGGACTACGTGGAGCTCTGGGAGGCCATGATTACGCTGCTCATGTTCCCGCTCATGGTCATTCTTTCCTACCTGGCTGACAGGAACTTTTGCGGGAAGCGGGAGGATGTCAGTGGCTCACATCTAGACCTTAGTAAGTGACATTAAATATGTATCATATCTATGCTATACAAGTCTTCATTTTCAGTCTTATGCGCGGGGTCTTCTTGAACGCCTCTCCTGATCAGATGGCTTCTGATGGATTGTAGCTAATCTAGATTATGGGTGAAGCCAGAAAAAATGGGGTGGGAGTGGTGGGGGTGCAGGTGGGCAAGGTATGAATAAAGATCCATTCAACTTTATCGCAGTAAATACTAGATATATATATATATATATATATATATATATATATATATATATATATATATATATATATATATATATAAACTGTAAGGGACCCTAACTTCGACCTAAGCAGTCAATAGACAAAATTTACTTTATAAGCTTTGTATTTTTAAACTTACATGTATGTGTTTTCACAACTCTACTATTTTAACTAGTTGGCGGTGGGGACATGCATCCCCCATCCCCCACCACTTGGATCCATCCCAGGCTATTTGTCCATATTCGCCGTTCACTTCTATCAGGGCCACTGACATCATTAGGGGAAGATTTCTGTGGCTTTACACACGCCATGGTAGTTTATAGTTTTATTTAAAATATTGTATTTACACTACCATTAAACAACCCTTGCATAATAAACCAGTCGTAGATGCCAATGTTGTTGTATTTTAATTTACGTAGCATCAATTTAAAGTCGGATGTTTATCCCGCCTAAACTTCGGTTTCACTGGCCAGTGTCCAATCGTCTTTAATCATTGAACTGTGACCGTTGTTTGGAATTGGATTTGCCCTGGTTAATTTGTAAATAATCCTTACTAAGGCTACTGTAGATGTATGGAAACGATAAAAAACTAGACTGTAAACTTTACAGCCTAAATCTATGCTGTTTCTTGCAAAAAATAAAGAAATCGACATCCATGTGGCATCACAAATGTATCTAACATTTAGTTATATGCAAATCATATATACACAGTTTTGTTAAGTTACCGGCCGCATTAGCTCAGGTGGCAGAGCGTCGGCTTGCGGTTTAGGAGGTCGTGGGTTCAACCCCGGTTAGGTCAAACCAAAGACTTAAAAGTTGGTAGTAGTGGCTTCTCTTTTAACACTCTGGGCTTAGGGGACAGCATTACGCCTGACACGTCGTTGTCAGTATAATGGACCGGCCGGGTTCAGTCCCTGGGCACCTCATAAGTGCCCCTGTGCTATAATAATAGAAATGTCGCTGCACAGTATCGGCAAAAATGCCGGCTTATCCCCATTGTTAAGTAAGACCTATTCAATATACACATGGATATTATTGAAATATTCGTAAGACTGAACTCCCCGTAATGGTAATTCAACTGTATAATGCATATTTAAACACCCTGGATTCATTTAGTACCCCGACATATGAATTAAGCATTTTTTTTCAAGACAAGTTCATAATTATTTAACAAACCATATTTATATTCACGTTTCTTGATATATCACTGTTTTAGCACATTTGAATTTTACGTTTTTTTTCTGATTTTGACATCGTATATTGTACACGTGGGTCTTTAAATTACGCATGCCATGTTTTGTTGCTTATTCAGGTCTTACTGGAGAGAAGCTAAAAGGTTATATTTATTTTTTTACTCTATAGATCTTTTTGTTGTTTTGTTTCCTTTAATCTTATGTTGTTTCTATTTTTTGTTCAATTATATTTTTCCCATTAGACGTTATTTTATGTCAGTGCTAAGGAATATAAAGGTATCTCATACTGGGCACATGAACAGCCGGAAAGGCATTATAAATTACTTAAAATGCTGCAAGTCCAGTTCTGCTTGCATTGTTTAGTGTTTTTACTCACACGCGACTCGTGCTAGGGAATTTCAACCACATTGGGTTTTTATTTCTCGAATGCATGTTGTATCAGTTCATAGGAACAGTAGGTGCACGCAAAGGGATTATTTTTTCTGATTCTGACCAATAGCGTTTGCATGTTCATGCCTTGTTCGTTTGCATTATTTTCACTGTTTATTTTTTTTTTTATTGTGTGGTATACACTATTTTGGGTTTGGATGCATATAATTCCATTGCTAAAAGCCAAATGTCCCTAACGTAGGATTGCAAGAAATAACGGAAACATAATGCCAACACAACCGCGCAAAATCTAATGTTACCCAGTAAGTGGAATTTTGAAATAGAAATGCTTCCTCTATGCTCAAACGTCATACAAAATCCATTTATTTGACGTTGCCCTTAAACTGCCCCATCAAGACTTTTTATAGTTGGTGTTCGGCAGTTTGCCTATACCAAAGGCATAAATCAATATCGAACCACTGCTTTAGGGAATTTGGGCATAATCTCGACAGATCTTATTGAGAAAAAAGTCAATCTGAATGTGCATTCTTTCCACCTGTATAAAAAAATTGATAGTGGCCTCTGCTGAAAATAGGTATTGACGTCAGAACGGATTCCCAGGATGACTATATAACGTGAGCTCAAAAGTAAGTGGTCACGTGGTTTTCTAAGTTTAAAAATAGCTATCCCTGCAGCGTGGCTCGGATAGGAAATATCTGTTTGCAATGACGAGTAGTGATTTGTGCTTGACGTATCTCACAGATCTAGGACATCAATGAACAGCATTTTGCAGGACCTTTTCTGGTAACAATGGCTTATTTGGTTATTTGAGAAAATAAATTTTGGTCCAAACTGTCGGATACCTTCTTTAACATACTAGTAATCCAGTTACATAGTTACTTAATCAATACAATTTAAAACCGTATAGCCAACGGTTGACCTAATTCAACATGTTTGTGTTTTGTTTGTGATTCAGTGTGTGATCACTTGAGTTAGTCGTGAATAGAAACTGTCAAATAACAAGGGGAGTGGGAGGGGCATGGAGAATAGGGTAGTTTGTGCATACAAAGGGCCCATATAAAATCAATGTATAAACCTCATTCTAACAACGGTTGTACACCATTGACCTGTATTACTTACTGGATGTCTACCTTATACGAGTGTGGCTACAAGTAATACTGGTAGTTGCAATCCGGCGAATTGGCCACGCACGGTGTCAGAGAAGGCACCAAGGCCGGCACAAATGCGTTAATTTCCTCTTTTCGTAAATGAGAGAATTGTTTTTGTTAGATCTCCCTTGTGGGAAGGTATTTTCATATACTTTATATAAGAAATATAATACATTTTATTATTAATTTGCTTTTTTTTTTTTTAAAAGTGCTCAGCCTTATTAATAAATGATTATCTCATACAAAAAGATTTCATTTTGAACATATGCTTCGGTCTTAAGTGTTTTCAAACGTATAAAAAGTGGAAAAGTCTTCTTTTTTTACAGTAACTTTATACCAAAAACCTACCCACAAGGGAGGTAAGAATGTAGTTTTTAATAGATAGAGTAAAGTCCCTTTAAATACGAAATGAGGGAATTGGCAGCCTTATAACCCCGGATTGACACGGCTTAGGAAAACAGTGACGTTCTAGATAAATCAGCTCACTTCAAGCATTCTGCCAATAAGCTACACTTATTGCTGCTGAGTTTTTGGCAAAATGACTTGTCCTGTTTGTTTTTAGCTTTAAGCAAATGACCCAGAATTTGTTTTGGAAAATAATATATGTAGCATGCTATTGGTCTTTGCTCGGAACTACTACCCTCTTACTACAGCGGGCAATAGCATTCGTATGATGCGGTGTTTCTTTTTTGTGCAAATATTCGCACATTCGACATGTTTCCGAAAGCAACAGGATGGATACTAAGCCAGTCGCTTATTTTAAACGTTAAGACATAAAACCATTTTGCCAACATACAGCCATTACATTGTCTTGTCACTTTGTTCATGTTATATATATATATATATATATATACAAACCACACGGGCTTTAGAGGTGGTATGCGACAGTTTGGTCCAAACATTTGTTTTCTAAAATAACTAAATAAGTCATTGGTACCTGAAAAGGTCTTGTAAAATGTTGTTCATTGATGCCAAAGATATGTGTAAACAGTCAATGACAAATCCCCACTCGCCATTGCAAACAGGTATTTCCTATGCGAGCCACGCTGCAGAGATAGCTATTATTAAACTGAGAAAACCACGTGACCATTTACTTTTATATAGTCATCCGGGTAATCCGCTCTAACGTCGATTTAACAGAGCTGGAAAGACTGAACAAAAAATAGAGTATTTTTTCGGAATTAATACATTCTAACAATAATGTCAGTGTTCAAAATCGTCTTTATAACAACTAAAGTATCGGTTTGCGCAAAAAGTATGACCAAATTCCCCAAAGCGGTGGTTAGATATTGGTACGTGTCGGAAAACACCTTTAACCCTTTGTACTCGATGCATGTTTAGGCAACTAACACACCACACTTACTGCTTTTAATTGGATGTGCTATATTTTCCTCGTGTATTCTTTAGAACTTTCACTTTGTGACTGCATCAAATAAAACAAAATCCACTACGACAAAACATCTATGGTACATTTGATGTTAACATTTCTCCTATGTTGAAAAAAGGTTTTATAAGACATGGAATTGGATTCAGAGATTAAAACGTTTGTAACGCTCAATGTACAAAACAAGAAAAAGATGGTTACTGATGCGAAGCATTCAGGGCGACGAAAAAAAAAAAGAACAAGTGAATATCTTAAAGTAACATGGGAGTAAATGATAAGAATATAACCGATTTTTTTATTCGAAACTTTTCAGTTATCAGTAACATTCTTCTAGACAAATGAGTTATAATTTATATTCCTTTGTCCCAAAAGGATGGTTTAAACAAAAAACAAAACCCACATAAAAAAGCATAAACCTGAAACAACTTAACAGATTTTCAGATTAATAGTTAAAAGAAAATCGTTCCTTGCTGACCTCACGGAAGACCGTTTTGTCGTGTTTGCATGAATGTAAAACAAGCACCTGGCATGCCGTTTACCGAATTAGGACCTGTAGTATCGGGGTTCTGAACATCTGCAAAATACACTCGCATCAATCGGAACGGAATTACCCGAGGAGTTCCGATTGACACTCGTATGTCCATATTTCTGTAGCATTCCTCAATATAAGCGTCGCGCTCCAGCGAGTCGCTATTGAATATGTGTTTAGCTTTTGATTTGTAAATTGTTTTCACAGTGTTGGTAGTTTTCTCACTATATCACTAAATCCTTTTGTCTATAAATCTTTGTGAAGTCTCTTGATAGAGAAATGTCCTCCATAACATGAAGTAGTACTAGTGATATATGTGTAACACTTTTAACAAACTTCGTATTACACTCATTAATATTTACATTGTCTCTTACACTATATATTGTATTGCCATATTATAAAATTACATGTGATGAAAATTTACAGAATATACGACCCAGGCAACCAGAACACATTATAAATGTCAAAATCGGAAATTAAAATTTTAAATTTGAATATATATGTGTACGAAAATTAATTATACCTACGCGTTTTTGCACGATACATTTAAATTTTCTAAATGCACGTAACAGCCCCAGTACATGATACATTATGTTCTGCTTAATCTGTGTTTAACAAAATGCTGAAAGAAAGCAATATACAAGAGGCTTCAATACCAAGCAACTTATAAAAACGAAAGATTTAACGTATATACACCGAATAACTTGGTGTTTATTTCAAATCCTTTTATGTAAATCTTGCAGGTGCTTTAATACACGGAGAGAAGCTACCGGAGGGAATCAAGGCGGACAAAAGGCTTGCACTGGAGTTTGTTCGGGTAGGCTATTGCTTGAATATCCCATTAAGACACATGCATCAACAATTTCATCATTTAGTGAATATAATTCGAATATCAATTGAGACGTGACGTCATAGGTGTATAAGCCAATGACTGACAAATCTGCCGCCAGTTTAGGGCTCGATCACGTGCTTTTCGCTTTCAATGTGGATAGTCTACCGACTGAGCTAGCCGGGCAGCTATAGATATCTTCACCCACGACCCTTTCCAATTAATACGCTCTCATTTACTATATTTAATTTAGCATAATATTGAAAATAGCTCACATTTATGTTTCATTGTTCACTTACTACTTCAATAGGTGTTATAATAAGCTTAACACCAGTACTTCATATGTATGTTTCAGTGTCTGCATTCTTCCATTTTTTGTTACACACTGTATATGCTTGTTTCCGGTGTTACTTTCCTTTCAAAATTGTCAAAATACCACACGCACTGTAGGTCATTGTTCGCATACTCTTCATATTCGTAAAAGTAATGTTCATACGTAAATGTTGGAATATACAATGTATCTTTACTATGTATTAACACGACTTTTTATTGGTGCACACCATTTTACGACTGCAGAAACTGAAACACGAGCGGAACTACACAGACCAAGATGTGGCAAAGATGGCATCCTACATCATGAACAAGGAGGAATCCCACAGTCGTGGCTGGTACCGGCGGAAGGCTATCAGGGATCTGACCGGTTCACAGAAGATGGAACCAGTCCTAGATGAACACACCAAGGAGGTAAAACAGATTGATGTTTGAAGTTAAATGATGTATCCTACAGTTTGCCTGTACTTAATACACGTACCAATATCTAATCACCGCTTTTGAAAATTTGGTCATACATATTGCATAAGCCCATACTTTAGTCGTTTTAATACGATTTTGAGCACTAACTTTATTGTTATACTGTACCAATCGCGAAAAAAATGCTCAAAATTTCCAGTCTGTCCAACTAAAAAGCGCGGTTGTAGTCTCTGCTATAAATAGATATCGACGTCAGAGCGGATTACCCGGATGACTCTATAAAAGTAAATGGTCACGTGGTTTTCAAAGTTTAATAAGTACTCATCTCTGCAGCGTGGCTTGGATAGGAAACACTTGTTTGCAATAAAGAGTAGGAATTTTATCCTTGACTGATTACACAGATAGTTAACATCAATGAACAGCATTTTGCAAGACCTTTTCAGGTAACAATAATTTATTTGGGATAAAATGTTTGGACCAAACTGTCGGATACCACCTTTTAAAATAACAAATAAATTTCAGTTTACCTGTTTTGACTTACGTTTGTTATTGGGGTATCTTCCACCTTACAGTTGCTCGACACAATGCTACTCTCAGAGAACACTGACATGGGTTCAAGCGTGTCCTTGAACCCCGTACCAACGGATACCACCATTAGCATAATCGAATTCGCTGCGCCATCTGCCGCAGTCTTGGAGAAGGACGGCAGGGTGAAACTGAACATCATGCGCCTAGGCAACCAAAAACAGCGGGTCCTGGTCCAGTAAGTGCGAGTCTTGTCTAGATAGAAACAATCCATGCTTCGTGTTAATATAATAGTTTATTTGGTTCTAACATTTTAATCCAAGGATACAAATGGTCAGTTACCCTAATATCAAAACCTACTTTACTGAAACAACGTCGACGCCGTTGCCCTAATATTGCTTATGTCTAGAAGCAATATCTAGTTGTATTGTTAGTTAGTCTTGCTGCAGTGTTAATTTATGCTTAAAACTCGCTGATACTGTACGATATTTCCTAGTTCATTTTCCCCCAGACCTGCCGCAATAGCTCAGGCGAGCGTCGGCTTGCGAATCGGGAGGTCGCGGGTTCAAACCCCGGCCGGGTTAAACCAAGGACTTTAAAGTTGGTAGTAGTGGCTTCCCACCTAACGCTCGGGGCTAAGGGGACAGCATTACGCCTGACTCGTCGGTGTTAGAATAATGTTCCGGCCGGGTTCAGTCTCTGGGCACCTCGTAAGTGCCCCTGTGCTATGACAGAAATGTCGCTGCATAGTATCGGCAAAAATGCCGACAAAATCCCAATCCCATCCCCCCACCCCCACCCCAAAGACAACTTACATTTACATGTGTACTGCTTTGTTCACCCTCTGGCAGCGTAGCTACGAGGGACGGCACGGCGGAGGCTGAGAGTGACTATGTCCCTGTCAAGAAGACGATCGTGTTCGAACCCAACCAGACGTCCCAGGAGCTGGAGATTGACATCATCGACGACAACATCTGGGAGCCGGACGAGGTCTTTTTTGTTGTTCTAAGTATCGACCCGGATCAGAAGGCGAGAATCGGAAACCGTTCCATTTGTCAGGTGGTCATCCTAAACGATGATGGTAGGTTTACACACACATACGCACGCACGCACGCACCCCCACCCCATAGATATTGCAACTTTTTAATGTGATGGTTTATTGATCTACTTGACCATCTTCTTCTTCTTCTTCATTCTTCTTCTTCTTCTTCTTCTTCATTCTTCATTCTTCTTCTTCTCCTTCTTCATTCTTCTTCTTCTTCTTCTTCTTCTTCTTCTTCTTCTTCTTCTTCTTCTTCTTCTTCTTCTTCTTCTACTTCTACTTCGTCTTCTTCTTCTTCATTCTTCTTCTTCTACTTCTACTTCTTCTTCTACTATTCTTTCTTGCTATTCTTCTTAAACATCATCGCAAGTAGAAAAGGCAACACAAATCACGATGAATGCTTTCTCTGGATTTAAAGTTTCGGAAGTCTATGAGTTTATGGATTGCCGTATGAGTGTTATAGATTCAATTCTGCTGCAATATATGTGTAGGTAGTCCTGCCTTCACTTTATAAATCCCTGACCACATGTTCCTCTCTCTCTCTCTCGCTGACCTACTGTAGAACCAGGGACCGTACAGTTCGAGAAGCCAAGTTTTCTCTTCAAGGAGAGTGTGGGCGTGGCTCGAGTCCCCGTGAAAAGGATCAACGGTGCCGACGGAAAGTTGACCATGTCCTGGAAAACTCACGACTCTAACGACGGTTTCTCGGCCGTGTGCGGCAAGGACTACGACCCAGCCTCGGGTGAGGTCGTGTTCGATCACGGCGAGGTGGAAAAACACATCGACATAACCATCCATGATGATATGGTACGGATTTCGAAATTTCTGTGCACACGTTTTCTAGTTATACACAGACGGTGTTAACGTGAAGTAGACATAATACTGTCTCAACTGTGAGAACATGTCGTAACATTTTATATTTTCATTTCGGACATGTGCTGGTGAATTTGAGCAGTTGTCACATTTTCAACTGACCTTAATCTGCAAAACACAATTGTCATCCGTAGATAACACATGGCGCTTTACTGTTAAGTTAAACTTTTCAGATTGACTGTCTTAAATTACAATATTAATTTCATATATATACAAGTATATATCACTTTTGTTTCGATTTATACAAACTTGTACATTACTAGGTGTTCATATGTTTTGTTTTATAGGAATTCGAAAAGGACGAAAACTTTGAGATTGAAATCGTCAAAGTTAGCGAAGGGGCAAAGATCGGCAAACTTCCAAAAACAGTTATCACCATTGTCAATGACGACGGTAGGTTAATGACTCATAATGCCTTGTCAGCTTTTATCCATGGATTTATTAAACATATGGTTTGTTATTTAGATAAAGCCGATTTAAACTTTCCATTGCAGCTTCGAGAAACTGAGAGCTCTGACAAAAAGATTCGATTATTCTCCTTTGTTTGTTTGTTTGTTTATTGGGTTTATCGTCCCACCAACAGTATTTCAGTTATCTGGAGACGGTATCTACTTGAAGCAGATATAGTGCTGTCTTCACTGTGTATAGCATGCCGTGAATATCTGGCATGATACCACACCCAGTCACATTATCCTGACACCGGGCCAACCAGTCGTGGAACTACCCTTATATTTGTTTGAGCGTTAGCAAGGGAGCTATACCACTACCATTTTAATGACTTTGGTATGTCGCGGCTCGGGATCGAACCCGGGCCTCCCGTACCTGGAGCCGACGCTCTTTCTCCTTTGTGTATTATGTCTAATAAATTGCCGATTTCAAATTTAAACCAGACTTGGTACCAGATACTATAGCTACGATATTTCCTCGTCGCTTATTTCCTGTCTTACACAATTGGTCGAAAAGACCTATTTCGACAAGCAGAACATTTCTAAATACAAATGATAATACATAAATAAAAATAACGCTCAGAAAAATAATCCCGTTTATTTGCGATCCCCTGTCTTCCAGAGTTCAACAGTTTTGTCAGCCGTATTGCCGACCTTACTAACGCCAACCTGGATGCTTTAAGGATGCAGCGATCAACATGGGCTGAGAAATTCAAGGAGGCCATGAACGTAAACGGAGGTGACATCGATAACGCCACAATGTTTGATTACGTCATGCATTTCTTCACTTTTGGTTGGAAGGTAAAGGCGGATTTTCCTCTGTGTCACTTACTGTCTTTATTTCCTTCTTTTATGATCGTTATTTAAATCTTTCTGTAAAGAAATCATAAAATTTGTTTTCGTTTTAAAAACGTCGCATGGTCACAAAAATAATAATGTGGTGGAGAAAACACACAGACATATACCTGGGTAGATTAATAAGCAAATAAATATACTAGGGGAAAAAAGAAACGCAACTTGTTAGTGGATACAAATAAAGTAAATTTTGTTTTAACCGTGTACAACAAACACAAAACAAATCGACAGTTTGGTGTGACACTAAAGACTGTTTCTTTCAAGCTCAAGATTTCGAAGTTTACTCTGAATTGATTGTACTCTGCATAATTACAATTACTTCATGTCGTAATTGAGTATAGATCGTTAGATGCGTTTCTTTTTTTCTCTAGTATACTATTTATATACACACACCCATAACAAACAACAGTATTCTTAAGGCTAAGGCTAATTGGCATTAAAAAAAGTTAAATGTACGTTAAACTGCAGATTGTTTTGCTTTAGTTTATCTTCGCCTTCGTGCCACCATCAACAATCTGGGGAGGCTGGCTTTGTTTCTTCGTGGCGCTGTTTGCCATCGGTCTGCTGACGGCCATTATCGGGGATCTAGCGGGAATCTTTGGCTGTCTCGTCGGGCTGGAAGATGCCATCACAGCTATCACGTTCGTCGCTCTCGGTCAGTACATCCCGCACATAAATATTCATATCGTTGCACTAGCGTCGGTAACAAGCAGTCGTGGATGACGTCTAACACTTATATTTATAAATTTTGTGCATTTATTGAAATATAATAATAATAGTGTTTTATGCAAAACTGCTCTACTCCAGAATCACCCTACACATATCAAGGCTTTCTTATTTATGGCTCTAGGTACAAGTTTGCCTGACACGTTTGCAAGTAAAAGCGCTGCCCAGAACGAAAAGACGGCCGACAACTCTATTGGCAATATAACCGGAAGTAATGGAGTCAACGTGTTCCTGGGCCTGGGGCTCCCGTGGACTATTGCCGCCATTTACTGGAGCGTCAAGGTATCCATGGGGATATGTGAAGTAGTTACCCGTGTTGCATGGTATATACCGTAGTTGTTCGACGTGTACTATATATACCGTAGTTGTTCGACGTGTACAATATATACCGCAGTTGTTCGACGTGTACAATATATACCGCAGTTGTTCGAGGTGTACTATATATACCGTAGTTGTTCGACGTGTACAATATATACCGCAGTTGTTCGACGTGTACAATATATACCGTAGTTGTTCGACGTGTACAATATATACCGCAGTTGTTCGACGTGTACAATATATACCGCAGTTGGTCGAGGTGTACTATATATACCGCAGTTTTTCGAGACGTACTATACATACCGTAGTTTTTCGAGGTATACTATATATACCGTAGTTGTTCGACGTGCACTATATATACCGTAGTTGTTCGAGGTATACTATATATACCGTAGTTTTTCGAGGTATACTATATATACCGTAGTTGGTCGATGTGTACTATATATACCGCAGTTGTTCGAGGTATACTATATATACCGTAGTTTTTCGAGGTATACTATATATACCGTAGTTGTTCGACGTGCACTATATATACCGTAGTTGTTTGACGTGTTCTATATATACCGCAGTTGGTCGAGGTGTACTATATATACCGTAGTTTTTCGAGACGTACTATACATACCGTAGTTTTTCGAGGTATACTATATATACCGCAGTTGGTCGATGTATACTATATATACCGTAGTTGTTCGATGTGTACTATATATACCGCAGTTGGTCGATGTATACTATATATACCGCAGTTGGTCGATGTGTACTATATATACCGCAGTTGGTCGAGGTGTACTATATATACCGTAGTTGTTTGACGTGTTCTATATATACCGCAGTTGGTCGAGGTGTACTATATATACCGTAGTTGGTCGAGGTGTACTATATATACCGTAGTTGTTTGACGTGTTCTATATATACCGCAGTTGGTCGAGGTGTTCTATATATACCGCAGTTGGTCGATGTGTACTATATATACCGCAGTTGTTTGACGTGTTCTATATATACCGCAGTTGGTCGAGGTGTACTATATATACCGCAGTTGTTTGACGTGTTCTATATATACCGCAGTTGGTCGAGGTGTACTATATATACCGCAGTTGTTTGACGTGTTCTATATATACCGCAGTTGTTTGACGTGTTCTATATATACCGCAGTTGGTCGAGGTGTACTATATATACCGCAGTTGTTTGACGTGTTCTATATATACCGCAGTTGGTCGAGGTGTACTATATATACCGCAGTTGTTTGACGTGTTCTATATATACCGCAGTTGGTCGAGGTGTACTATATATACCGCAGTTGGTCGAGGTGTACCATATATACCGCAGTTGTTTGACGTGTTCTATATATACCGCAGTTGGTCGATGTGTACTATATATACCGCAGTTGGTCGATGTATACTATATATACCGCAGTTGGTCGATGTGTACTATATATACCGCAGTTGGTCGAGGTGTACTATATATACCGTAGTTGTTTGACGTGTTCTATATATACCGCAGTTGGTCGAGGTGTACTATATATACCGTAGTTGGTCGAGGTGTACTATATATACCGTAGTTGTTTGACGTGTTCTATATATACCGCAGTTGGTCGAGGTGTTCTATATATACCGCAGTTGGTCGATGTGTACTATATATACCGCAGTTGTTTGACGTGTTCTATATATACCGCAGTTGGTCGAGGTGTACTATATATACCGCAGTTGTTTGACGTGTTCTATATATACCGCAGTTGGTCGAGGTGTACTATATATACCGCAGTTGTTTGACGTGTTCTATATATACCGCAGTTGTTTGACGTGTTCTATATATACCGCAGTTGGTCGAGGTGTACTATATATACCGCAGTTGTTTGACGTGTTCTATATATACCGCAGTTGGTCGAGGTGTACTATATATACCGCAGTTGGTCGATGTGTACTATATATACCGCAGTTGGTCGAGGTGTACTATATATACCGCAGTTGGTCGAGGTGTACTATATATACCGCAGTTGGTCGATGTGTACTATATATACCGCAGTTGGTCGATGTGTACTATATATACCGCAGTTGGTCGATGTGTACTATATATACCGCAGTTGGTCGAGGTGTACTATATACCGCAGTTGGTCGAGGTGTACTATATATACCGCAGTTGGTCGAGGTGTACTATATATACCGCAGTTGGTCGATGTGTACTATATATACCGCAGTTGGTCGATGTGTACTATATATACCGCAGTTGGTCGAGGTGTACTATATATACCGCAGTTGGTCGAGGTGTACTATATATACCGCAGTTGGTCGAGGTGTACTATATATACCGCAGTTGGTCGATGTGTACTATATATACCGCAGTTGGTCGAGGTGTACTATATATACCGCAGTTGGTCGATGTGTACTATATATACCGTAGTTGGTCGATGTGTACTATATATACCGCCGTTGGTCGAGGTGTACTATATATACCGTAGTTGTTTGACGTGTTCTATATATACCTTAGTTGTTTGACGTGTTCTATATATACTGCAGTTGGTCGAGGTGTACTATATATACCGCAGTTGGTCGAGGTGTACTATATATACTGCAGTTGGTCGAGGTGTTCTATATATACCGCAGTTGTTCGATGTGTACTATATATACCTTAGTTGTTTGACGTGTTCTATATATACTGCAGTTGGTCGAGGTGTACTATATATACTGCAGTTGGTCGAGGTGTTCTATATATACCGCAGTTGTTCGATGTGTACTATATATACCTTAGTTGTTTGACGTGTTCTATATATACTGCAGTTGGTCGAGGTGTACTATATATACCGGAGTTGGTCGATGTGTACTATATATACCGTAGTTGTTTGAGGTGTACTATATATACCGCAGTTGGTCGATGTGTACTATATATACCGTAGTTGGTCGAGGTGTACTATATATACCGCAGTTGTTCGATGTGTACTATATATACTGCAGTTGGTCGAGGTGTACTATATATACCGCAGTTGGTCGAGGTGTACTATATATACCGCAGTTGGTCGAGGTGTACTATATATACCGCAGTTGTTCGATGTGTACTATATATACCTTAGTTGTTTGACGTGTTCTATATATACTGCAGTTGGTCGAGGTGTACTATATATACCGCAGTTGGTCGATGTGTACTATATATACCGTAGTTGGTCGAGGTGTACTATATATACCGCAGTTGGTCGATGTGTACTATATATACCGTAGATTTTCGAGGTGTACTATATATACGGGTATGGTAGGGTATATGAAGTAGAACCATATTTATTTTAGATATATGCAATATATTGTAGTTTTTAAAGATGTACGATAGACATGTAGTGTAGTTGTTCGGGATAAACGAAAAATATTTAATTATTTGTACGAAAGAAACACAACGAGGTGATAACATACAATAGTCTTATTCGCGGGGCGTGATACAACTGTAATTGCTCTAGCTGTACAATAAAATATCAAAGTTGTTCTAGGACGTACGATATATACCGCAAGTGTATGTAGTGAACAATTAATACCAAAGTTATTCGAGGAGGTACGATATATATACGTGTTTGTAGTGAACAATTTATACGATAGGTGTTTGATGTGTAGGTAAAGGTGTTCGAGGAGGTACCATATATACGAAAGTTGTTTGGGGTATACGTATATTGTACTTGTTTGTATTGAACAATTTATACGATAGGTGTTTGATGTGTAGGTAAAGGTGTTCGAGGAGGTACCATATATACGACAGTTGTTTGGGGTATACGTATATTGCACTTGTTTGTATTGAACAATTTATAAAATACGTGTTTGATGTGTTCGTAAACTGCAGTTGTTTGTAGTGAACAATTTATACCATACGTGTTTGATGTGTTCGTAAACTGCAGTTGTTTGCAGTGAACAATTTATACCATACGTGTTTGATGTGTTCGTAAACTGCATTTTTTGTAGTGAACAATTTATACCATACGTGTTTGATGTGTTCGTAAACTGCAGTTGTTTGTAGTGAACAATTTATACTATACGTGATTGATGTGTTCGTAAACTGCAGTTGTTTGTAGTGAACAATTTATACTATACGTGTTTGATGTGTTCGTAAACTGCAGTTGTTTGTAGTGAACAATTTATACCATACGTGCTTGATGTGTTCGTAAACTGCAGTTGTTTGTAGTGAACAATTTATACTATACGTGATTGATGTGTTCGTAAACTGCAGTTGTTTGTAGTGAACAATTTATACTATACGTGTTTGATGTGTTCGTAAACTGCAGTTGTTTGTAGTGAACAATTTATACCATACGTGCTTGATGTGTTCGTAAACTGCATTTTTTGTAGTGAACAATTTATACCATACGTGTTTGATGTGTTCGTAAACTGCAGTTGTTTGTAGTGAACAATTTATACCATACGTGCTTGATGTGTTCGTAAACTGCATTTTTTTGTAGTAAACAATTTATACCATACGTGTTTGATGTGTCCGTAAACTGCAGTTGTTTGTAGTGAACAATTTATACTATACGTGATTGATGTGTTCGTAAACTGCAGTTGTTTGTAGTGAACAATTTATACTATACGTGTTTGATGTGTTCGTAAACTGCAGTTGTTTGTAGTGAACAATTTATACTATACGTGTTTGATGTGTATGTAAACGGCAGTTGTTTGTAGTGAACAATTTATACCACACGTATTTGATAAGTACGTAAACTGCAGTTGTTTGTAGTGAACAGTTTATTCCATACGTGTTTGATGTGTACGTAAACTGCAGTTGTTTGTAGTGAACAATTTATACCACACGTATTTGATATGTACGTAAACGGCAGTTGTTTGTAGTGAACAGTTTATTCCATACGTGTTTGATGTGTACGTAAACGGCAGTTGTTTGTAGTGAACAATTTCCTCTGTTGTATAGGATCAGGATGATGTCCTTTGTGGTTAAACATTACAATAAAGTATCATTTGGAGTCCTGCAAGTATGGATTTAATGTATTTTCGAAATAATGTTATGTGTCACACAGGGATCATCCTACCGGGCGATTCGGGCGAAATCGTCGCCCTGCAGTCGCTCACTTCGCCTATTTCATACATAAAAGCGAAATCGAAATCGCCTTCAATTTTGATTGTACACACCGGGTGTTTGGTTGACCCGAGGTTTTGACGCACGAAAACTCGGAAATACCCCTAACTGACGCACATCAATAAAGCGGCGGGGGTCATTTCTACCCGTGCGTCGGTCAAAATCGCCTACAGCTTCATAAGAAAGCGAAAAAAAGGACAACGGGCGGAGTCTACATATTAATGAGAACAGATTCATACATGTACACAAAAACACACACGCGCGCATCGATTACCTTCTGCTAGGAGAAAAACAATACAGTAGGCGGAGCCTGCATAATTAATAGGAAACAGGTGCTCTAATTCTGCCGATGACACGTTTGCTCGTGTGCGCGGCTAATTTCAATATGGTGTTTTGACAGAGGTGTAGAAAAGTAATACATCTTAATTGATCGGCATCTGTTTACTCTTAAAACATGTTTGTAGCATCCTGATGCATCGGAAGCAATTTAGGACGACTGTAGGCATTGTATAATTACTTGATTGGGCCACCAAAAGGCGAGATTACCGCAAAGGAGCGAAGCTGTGCGTCCGAGTATTATTTAATTTGACAGCGATTTAGAACCATGCACACAAATACGGCAAATCGATTGATTGTATCTAGGAAAGATGTACTTGTTACTTGAATGGTTGAAATTATGGCTAAAAAAAAGCTTGTTTGACGTTTTGGTATTTCAAAATTAGTTTTGGGCACATACTACACTTTGACACAGTACATCTTGTACTATAAACCAGGTTCTTGTTGTCTTGCCTGATGGTGCCTTTTGATATATTTAGTTGGGAAATATGCGTTATTGAGTGGTCAAGATCGTCGACTCTTACGTTTATAATAGGTTTTGGAGTGACGTCAGTTTTGAGAAGCAATATTATTTTAACGGTGACAATTTAACAATGATAATTGATATGTTTTATTTTTTTAATTTGATTGTCATAACTGAGATGCAGAAAAACACTATTTAGCAATATTCCGTTTATTTACTTGTCCCAAGCAAACTCTTAGAAATATCAATAATTCCTATCAAGGCTTATTTATACAAAATGTGGTCGTCGATGATATAATTGTACACACAATAATAATTATATACACCAGCCAAAACAACATATCATGATTGTCATGCAGCATGTAAGTAAATTATCAAGTGAATTAGTGCATTTTTTGTTGGATGGGGTAAAAATGTTATAATATTAAAGTTCTCAAACTGTTCAGATGTTGTTTTGTTGTTGTAGTCAGTTCTTAGATATGTAAAAACATGTAAAAGGGGACTGAATATTGGAATGGCAAAGCAACTAGCTGGCTACAAATCAACAGAATTAGATTATACTAAAGATGAGTTTAGCATGAAGAAAGATGTACATATTAAATGGCATATTGTTGTTTCCTTAGATAAGTACAGACAACAAATGCAACAAAACGACACATACACAATTAATTAAACTAATTAAGATATATAAACAACTTAAAATACACCAACAACTACACATGGTATGGTAAGTTAACGTAAAACGCAGTACTTTTCTCCCTAAATTCTTCCACTTCTCCCTAATTCCCGTAAAGGGAGAAGTCACTTCTCCCTAAAATTTCTCCCTAGGATGATCCCTGAGTGTGTGTGTGACTATATATACTTGAGCACTTATGAATCAACGTGAGCACACTCCAGTACTTTGCAAATATCACAATTGATAAATGTAAAATTAATTTAACTTTTGTTTTCTCTGCAGAATAAATCGTTCGAGGTTCCGGCAGGTGACCTGGGGTTCAGCGTAACTATATTTACCATCTGTGCCGTAGTGACCATCGCTATCCTGATGTTGCGCCGCTACCTGACCAGTATTTTTGGCGGAGAGCTGGGCGGCAGAAAGACCCCCAAGATCCTCTCCGGCATCCTCCTCATCTTCATCTGGATCTTGTACGTGCTCCTCGCCTCACTACAGACGTATGGACACATCTCCGGCTTCTAATATCGACGCTTCGTATAAACTTTTGGACAAAACTTGTTTGAGATCGGATAAAACAACAACAAAACTTAGAAACTTACAAAATTAGTTTTTATATATAAAAATAGAATATATATTTATTTTTTTCTTGTCCTAATATATGAATAGAGGGACAATATGCAAGAGTTGACCTTTATCACAAAATGCCTGTACATTGATCTTAAAAATTACGTTGATCAGTTAAGAAAACACATAAACAGTATAGGTGCCGGGTATGACTTCAACGGGTAAATGTTTTTGTACGTTAAAGTGACACAAATAGAGTTGTGCTGACCTAGTGCTGTTCTGACCCAACACGTGTTGTTTTGACACACGTGCTGTGCTGACCCAACACGTGTTGTTTTGACACACGTGCTGTGCTGACCCAAAACGTGTTGTTCTGACACACGTGCTGTGCTGACCCAACACGTGTTGTTTTGACACACGTGCTGTGCTGACCCAACACGTGTTGTTTTGACACACGTGCTGTGCTGACCCAAAACGTGTTGTTCTGACACACGTGCTGTCCTGACCCAACACGTGTTGTTTTGACACACGTGCTGTGCTGACCCAACACGTGTTGTTCTGACACAAGTGCTGTGCTGACCCAAAACGTGTTTTTCTCACACAAGTACTTATGGTTTAGACGGTCTTTTTTCACGAGGACTTGAATGACGAACTTCCAGTTTGTAAAATATTTATATAATTTAATGTCTGTCAGTCGTGTAAACAACATATTAGAAGCATTTGTATATGTGGGTAATTAGGTAGATGTTTGTCATTTAAAGTCATTTTACAAAAAACGATTTGGCGTGTAAAATTTCATGTGACCTCATGTGCTCGGTGTATTTTCGAGGCAAGATAAAATGTTTTACCATCACTATGATGTTAAAATATAATCTAGTATGCTGTCCATCTTCCATTGTACTAAAAGAATTGCTCATTTGATCGTTTGTGTAAATAATTTCAGATTTTTATATATATATAATCAATATTGAACGCCCATCGAATATCAGGTCTTAGATTTGCTTCTGACATAGATCGACATTCTTCATTGAATCATCGCATTTAACTACTTTCGTAACATAGATAGTTCTACTCGCTTTGCATTACTAACGTCCGTCCGATATTTCTTTGTTCCCTTCATTGTATGTGTGTTTGTGCGACAAATAGTCTCTAGCTACTGTGGTTAATAGTGTTCATGTGATGTCATAGGCACTGATAAGACAGTTTAAGGCAGCCATCTTTGAAAGCAGAAGCTAATGCAGGCTGATATCTGGAAATAAGTGCTATATTAAACTCACCACTGTGTTGTTGTTTTTTAAGTCTATTTTACTGAATTTATATAAAATTTAAGAGCTTTTATGAAGTATTTTAAATATCAAAACTATATTTTGATAGTTTAAAAGGTAAAAAAATACATCCAAAAAGATACACTGTTTATTTTGTTTAAAGATGAGCTAATATTTTTATTTATTTATGTGTATTAATTTTTTGTTTATCAATTTTAAAAATATTGCATTTTTCAAAAATATGAATTGCAAGAGATTTCCAATGGTGTATAGCTTTTTATTTTTGGACCACAAATGAAGAAATTACAAGAAAATAAAATTTACGCTTCTATACAATTCATCTTAAAATCCCTTGAAGTTGGTATTAAAGATGGCTGCCAAGATATGGGATCTTCACTGTTGTGGAAACTATCTATTTAATTCGAGACAATATCTGGTCCATTATTTTGAATCTGTATATCACGTTCGATACTTTATGTGTAATTGTATATGTGAATGCATTGCAAACTAAATATATAGCCCAATAGTTTGAACAAGTTAAGCTTAAAATTAGACAACTTACCAGAACACTTTACTTAAATTGTTTACATAAGGTTTTGACATAATTTCCCGTGGTAGTCGTAGAGACATATATCGTGCTTATAAGTCAACTAGGTCAAATGCACATGTTTTATAGGTTGTAGATTATATTATTTTGGGTTTATTGTGGTACCTTTGGTTATTTAAGTATTATAGAAAATGCTTTATATCGGCATAGTGTGCTTTATTTACTTATTACTTTTTATTAATGGAATTCTTCAATAATATTAATTAGAGACCTTTTTGAAATTTAATATTTGGTATATGGTTATGTCACTATATTAAATCATTACCCTGAGTCAATGGAATAAACCAGTTACATTTCAAATTATAAAAAAGGGCCACAACAACCATGCTCCGTCTTATCCATGATGTATATTTCATTATATTTTCAATCACCTAACTTTCATTGTATATGTGAAATACTGTTGGTGGGATTTTAAACCAAACAAACATTTAGTATGCATGACTTAAACTGTCAATGTGTTTATGGCCACTTGTTTTTGTGCTAATTGTTTTCTTGAAAGCATTATTACATTAAAATCTGTGATATTTTTTGTTTACTTTTATGTTTTACATATTTTGAATGTTGGACAATGTATCTGTATTGACTTGATGTAACTAGGGCAGCAAACTTTAGATACTTGTGAATTATTTATTTATTACATTTCCAATGTTGCTCAAAAGGTACTTGTTTCAGAAAGAAAACACACAATACAAATTTAGAATAAAGACTATTACAGGTGATCTGTATAGTTTATTTCAAATTATTTTCCTGCCTCTTAATTGTATATAATTCTCCATGTAGTATACTTTGTATACCTGGAAGGAATGAAGATTTGTTCTGTTCTGTTCTGCTAAACAAAAAGCCGAATGCTATCAGTGGTTTTAACGACAAAAAAGAAAGATTTTTTCTCAATGAGCAGTTACCAAAGTTCACCACCATTTCAGATGAACCTTATTAATTATTGTTAATTTATTAATACCTGTTGCCACCCACCAACACCATGTGCTGCAAACTATGTCGACAACAGTGTTGCCACCACCAACACCATGTGCTGCGAACTATGTCGACAACAGCTAACACCATTATCACACATTCAGAATATTAATATAACTAAAGGTACGACACAAGTGTTTGGAGTGTGTAAAATATCAGGTACACAGTTATTTGGCAATATTGTTACTTGTTATATGTTATTTATTTGTTTAGTGTAAATCAGAGTACTACTTAAATGTTTGTAAACCGTTGGTGTATTTGTCTGCAGGTCGCCTTTCATTGGTTCATAATTAAAGATTTTTTTTCAACACTTCAATTATAATACATAATAAATGAAACGGGATGTAAACCTTCTGTTTAACAATTTAACACTAACAGATATAGACAGAGTTACCAAATCTTTAATAATTCATGGCATCTGTCAGGGTTAAAAGGCAACCTTATAAATGCATTATTACATCAATTTGCCTTAATTGGATGGACTTAAAAGTACAACACAAAATGAATATCAAAATAATCATGTAAATGATCAATGACTGCAAACAGATTGCTGTTTTCTGTTAAAAAAAAGCTTTAAATGTTTGAAATGTGTAAGTGTGAAATTAAGTATCATATTGCTACCTAGAACATGTCACGAAACTCCACTAAAGCCTTAAACAAGAGCCAACTGTATCAGTATATTAACACTGAGAAAGTGTATATTTTAACACTTAAAATAGTTGCATTTGCATGTATTATTTATTTAACCTCAAATGTTATCAAATTATAACAGGTTTATACAGATCCTAGTTATGTTAATTGGTTGATTTCTACCTATTACAGGTACATGTTAATGTCAACATGTGATACAGGTTAGATGGTTGTTACACGTGGTACCTGTTAATGGGTTCCTTTCTACCCATATTACAGGTTAATTGTACCGGTTAGTGGCTTGATATCTACTCGTGATACATGTTAATTGCTACCTGTGATAAATGTTAACTGTCCGTACAGGCTTTATCCTGTATTCACAAACATTTGGTATTATTTTATATTATTTTGTACATTTTTACAGTTTATGTTATCACTCAAATGTTTTACTTTAACAATTCAATTGTTGCACAGTATATATTTATTAACAAATAGCGTTTATTGAAATTTTCATTCAGTATTCCATCACTGTTAAGAGGTAGAGAATTGTAGATTGTTTTAATAAACTTTAGTAAAGATTCTTCTTCTTGTTATTTTGACATCCTTTCAACAGAAAACAATTCTATTGTCATTGACAGACATTAATGAATAGTCTCCCCTTAATAATCCCTAAATATAAGTAGGTCTTTCATTCGTTTTACTTGTTTTTTTATGCTTGTGCTCTTTGGAGTGTATGTTGATTTCTGCCGTTTTGTGATACACAGGTTAACCATCATCAACAAACACTTCCATTTTCTTTTTCTAATAACATATCTCTAAAAGTATTTAAATGGATTTTAAGCGTATATTTATGCAAAAGTAAGACATTTCACAGTTTGTAAATGCAATATGTACAAAATTAAAGGGAGACAATTTCCATTTCACCAATGTACTCAATTGTCAACTGCCAGGCCTTCCTTTTGACGCTGTAGAAGCAACATGGGACCGTTCTTTAATAATTCATAGCATTTGCCATGGATAATAGACGAATGTTAGTTAACAATCACCTGTGTGAATAATGCAAGAGGTTACAGTAGAGGGGCGGGGCATCTGTGAACTAAGATGCGATACCTATAAAAGATTTAGCAAGCCAGAAGCTTGGGCAGCTCAAATCTGTAGATTCTTTTAATCTGAGCACTAAATATTAAACTTTGGCTTTTGAAAGGTGTCGCTTGGGACACCTTCCAGAGTTATGAGAGCTGGCTTTTAGACGCACAAAGGATTGACCCAGTCGGAACTCCTCGGGTAATTCCGTCCTCGGGACAATCATCCCTCGGATGTATCTGGTGCAATGATACTTACTGAAATCACGATCGTTTTGTTCGCTGAAAGTCGGAAGAAAAATACGCCTAAAATGTAGTTCGCACAAAACATAAACAATGTCATCGTTTGACAGCTGCGTGTCTGCTGCGCTGGGTAAATTAAAATTGGATGATTTAAATTTGAAGCCGCCACAAATTGAAGTTTTACAGGCATTCCGAGCAGCCATCTTTGTTTTGACGTCTATCACAAAAGAAGTCCCATTTAGGGAAATGGCCGAGCTGATTCGATTACCTACATACATCCGAGATATGATTCTTGAATTATCTGAGGTGTTCCGATTGAGGATTGACCCTGCTCGACCTTGACTACTCGCGGTCAGTTATTCATGCCTGGGAAGAAGTAGCGCGAGTACAGAATAAATATGTATGTCTCAGGAGATTGTACGCTTAAAATGTTACTATTAATATTGATATCTGTTTAAACTGGAAGTTCGTTATATTGTGTAATCAGATATGCATAAAATGCAGATTTATGAATGAACAATGCCGCGTACGAATATCACTAATTAATTAGAGCAGAGGAAACGGTCGAAATGGGGAGCGAACTGCTATTAGAATGAGCATTCCACAGCCTTTGCTACATCAACTATGCCGATATATATATACGATATCCGGGTATGTAATGACATCGGCCAATCGTATCATCTCAGCATCTCGGTCTTAACCCAATCTGATCACCTCGGCCTTTATGCTATGCAAGAGACCTCTGACATAATAAGGCGCCATCTTGGATCTACTTTGTGTGTCTTAGTTTTAATACTGGGTATTTAATGTTGACTTTTCAATTTTCCGTAAATCATATAGATTGTATTGATAAAAAAAATCGTTGTTATTGCAAGATATACTCAACTAAATGATATATATATAATTTGTTACTTTCTCGCGAACGGACACTGTTTCATAACTCAGACGACGCACTTTGGTGTATTCTAGAGCTATGTACGAGGTGTATTTTACGAACCATACGGAAATACCCGAAGTTTTACGATTGGGTCTTAACCTACCGAACTCATTCGGAGAGGAATGGCACACTCGGGATTTTTAGATTCAGATCACAGGCGTTAAGTGGTAGTAGTTAATTTCAAACTTACTTTATTTAGGAAGAATTCAGTAGCATGTATGAGCATTTATTTTAGACTTAGCTTAAGTTAAAGTGTAAAATTATATAAAATGTATTGAATGTTTAATAAAATGGTTTCCATTCTTGAATGATAGTGACTCTGATGTAACTTTTGTCCCAATGTATTCTGTATATTTTAGACGAAATGTTTATTTGCTGAATACCTGCCTGCTTTTCCAATGTGTTGTACACTTGATTTACTACGGAATATTTTTAACTAATGTTTCCATACCTGAAATCGCGTACAGGGTAATACACCGTCCAAACAGTGCTTCTCATCACTTTGATTTAATATACTGCACCAACCAGCACAATTATTATCATTGTGGCTTATCAAAGCCCAGCTTTTACTGATGGGGAAAGACCCCAGTCCACTCAAACACATTTTTATTGTCATTGCATTTCTTCGAAAAAAAGGAGTATGGCAGGTCATTTCATTATTTCTAAAGCTTACATATAAATCTAAAGCTCATTATTTCTGGGAATGACCCCAACCTATTGTAACAAAAAAAATAATGCATTATAACGAGACCACCAGGGATGGATGCGGGGCAGTGGGGGCGGGGGGATGCATCCCGGTCAACAACTCTGTCACCCACCCCCACCAACCAAAAGCGTAGAGTTGGGAAAACGCGTACATGTAGGCTTACACATATTAAGCTTTCAAAGTAAATTTTGTCTGTTGACTGCTTAGGTCGAAGTTAGGGTCCCTTACTGTGTATAGATTTCACCGTTATAAAGTTGAATGGATTTTGATTCATACCCACCTCTCACCAACATTTTCTGGATCCGCCCCTGGAGACCACATTCTTATGGCACAGATCTTAGTGAAACATTCAATAAACACCACATTAAAATCGTTATCTTTCACCAATTGTTAGAAGCACAATCAAGTTGGCTTTTATTTGGAATGATGTGAGGTGTGAAATGAGAGCACCTCCTAGAACTGTGATAAGATGCTGGGTGTAACATGTGGGAGCCCTAACTAGAGCTATGATAAGATGCTGGGTGTAACATGTGGGAGCCCTAACTAGAGCTATGATAAGATGCTGGGTGTAACATGTGGGAGGCCTAACTAGAACTATGATAAGATGCCGGGTGTAACATGTGGGAGCCCTAACTAGAGCTATGATAAGATGCCGGGTGTAACATGTGGGAGCCCTAACTAGAACTATGATAAGATGGTGGGTGTAACATGTGGGAGCCCTAACTAGAGCTATGACAAGATGCTGGGTGTAACATGTGAGAGCCCTAACTAGAGCTATGATAAGATGCTGGGTGTAACATGTGGGAGCCCTAACTAGAACTATGATAAGATGCCGGGTGTAACATGTGAGAGGCCTAACTAGAGCTATGATAAGATGCTGGGTGTAACATGTGAGAGCCCTAACTAGAACTATGATAAGATGCAGGGTGTAACATGTAAGAGCCCTAACTAGAGCTATGATAAGATGCTGGGTGTAACATGTGGGAGCCCTAACTAGAACTATGAGAAGATGCCGGGTGTAACATGTGGGAGCCCTAACTAGAACTATGACAAGATGCTGGGTGTAACATGTGGGAGCCCTAACTAGAGCTATGACAAGATGCTGGGTGTAACATGTGGGAGCCCTAACTAGAGCTATGATAAGATGCTGGGTGTAACATGTGGGAGCCCTAACTAGAACTATGATAAGATGCTGGGTGTAACATGTGGGAGCCCTTACTAGAACTATGATAAGATGTTGGGTGTAACATGTGGGAGCCCTAACTAGAACTATGACAAGATGTTGGGTGTAACATGTGGGAGCCCTTACTAGAACTATGATAAGATGTTGGGTGTAACATGTGGGAGCCCTAACTAGAACTATGACAAGATGCTGGTTGTAACATGTGGGAGGCCTAACAAGAACTATGACAAGATGTTGGGTGTAACATGTGGGAGCCCTAACTAGAACTATGAAAAGATGCCGGGTGTAACATGTGATCCCTTACTAGAACTATGATAAGATGCTGGGTGTAACATGTGGGAGCCCTAACTAGAACTATGACAAGATGCCGGGTGTAACATGTGATCCCTTACTAGAACTATGATAAGATGTTGGGTGTAACATGTGGGAGCCCTAACTAGAACTATGACAAGATGCCGGGTGTAACATGTGATCCCTTACTAGAACTATGATAAGATGCTGGGTGTAACATGTGAGAGCCCTAGCTAGAACTATGACAAGATGTTAGGCGTAACATGTGAGAGCCCTAACTAGAACTATGACAAGATGCTGGGTGTAACATGTGGGAGGCCTAACTAGAACTATGACAAGATGCCGGGTGAAACATGTGAGAGACCTTACTAGAACTATGATAAGATGCTGGGTGTAACATGTGATCCCTTACTAGAACTATGATAAGATGCTGGGTGTAACATGTGGGAGGCCTAACTAGAACTATGACAAGATGCCGGGTGTAACATGTGGGAGCCCTAACTAGAACTATGATAAGATGCTGGGTGTAACATGTGGGAGCCCTAACTAGAACTATGATAAGATGTTGGGTGTAACATGTGGGAGCCCTAACTAGAACTATGATAAGATGCAGGGTGTAACATGTGGGAGCCCTAACTAGAACTATGATAAGATGCTGGGTGTAACATGTGAGAGCCCTAACTAGAACTACGATAAGATGCCGGGTGTAACATATGGCAGCCCTAACTAGAACTATGATAAGATGCAGGGTGTAACATGTGGGAGCCCTAACTAGAACTATGATAAGATGCTGGGTGTAACATATGGCAGCCCTAACTAGAACTATGATAAGATGGTGCGTGTAACATGTGGGAGCCCTAACTAGAACTATGATAAGATGATGCGTGTAACATGTGAGAGCCCTAACTAGAACTATGATAAGATGTTTGGTGTAACATCTGAGAGCCCTAACTAGAACTACGATAAGATGCTGGGTGTAACATATGGCAGCCCTAACTAGAACTATGATAAGATGCCGGGTGTAACATGTGAGAGCCCTAACTTGAACTATGATAAGATGCCGGGTGTAACATGTGAGAGCCCTAACTGGAAATATGATAAGATGCTGGGTGTAACATGTGGGAACCCTAGCTAGAACTATGATAAGATGTTTGGTGTAACATTTGAGAGCCCAAAAAGTAAAACAACTTTATAATGCAAGGAGGTAAAGAACCCCTTTATGTGTCCTATATATGGTAACTGTAGTTAGAAGGAATTATTAGAATACTGTGTGAAGAATTGTTTGGCTTATATGTTCATCTCTTGGTTACAGCTGTGGTTAAGCATCTTTAAAAATCTCAAAATGTTGGCAATTGACACATTCATGTTTAGGCCCCAAAACTTAACATGTATATTTAAACCCCAAAATCCAGCATGCTATGTTTAAGGCCCTAAAACCCAACATGTATTTTTTATTTAAACCCCCAAATCCAGCATGCTATGTTTTAGGCCCCAAACCCCAAGATCGATATATAAGAGTCCTCACAACTCCAAAAACCAGAGAACAATATTTCTAAGGACTGTCAATACAATCTTTCCAGATTAGTAAAAAATATATGAAAATAAAAATAATCATCAGTTTTTTTATTTATTTAAAGATTTTCATAGTTCAAGTTTGTTGAAAAATGTAGAGAAAATAAAAAAAACAAGAACATAACAAACTATTTTTTGATAAATTCATCTTCTATACTAAAATACAAGGGTTCCAAAACTGCATCCATTCTCTTCAACTGTTATTCATTAAGAAAACATCCACATTAAAATGTTTATTCTTTTAATTAAGTAAGTTAAGTAAGCATTCCCTTGTCCATACTAAAAAAACAACACAAACAGAAACATTCTATGTCAGTCATTATGTATGCGTGTATTAGCAGCTAGTACTTGTTCTTCCTAAACTTCATCTTCTTCCGGACACCCGATGACTCTTCAGTGTCCTCTTTATCATCGTCCCCCTTGTTGCGTCGCTTCCCCTTGCTCATCATCTCACTCATTTCCATCTTGGCGTGACGTTGAGCGTCAGACACGCGCTCCATCAGCATCATCACTTCCTCCTCCTCAGTCTTGTACTGTGGCAGCTGTTTACCAATCAGATGTTCTATCCTCTGGTACAGCTCCACATCGTACTGAGTCACAAACGTGATAGATTTCCCTGACCGACCGGCTCGAGCTGTTCTACCCACCCTGTGAATGTAGTCTTTAGAATGTGTTGGGATGTCCAGGTTTATAACAACATCCACATGCGGGATGTCCAACCCCCTACTTGCTACATCTGTGGCAATCAATATTGATCTTGATTTACTTTTAAATTTGGTCAAGCTTCCAAGACGCTTTGACTGGCTCATCTGTCCATGAAGAGGAATGGCCATCAGACCCAAGTTTCTTAACAAAAGAGCAACTCGTTGTGTGTTAGCACATGTAGAACAAAACACCATAAAAGAATTCCCTGCCAACTCATTGAGAATATAAACTAAATACACATCTTTGAACTTGACTGGAATGAAGATATAGAACTGCTGCAGCTTCTCCACTGTCTGATATTTGGAGTTCACCTCCACTTTCACTGGGTCCTTCAGTGAAGCTCTCTGGAGTTTGGCCACTTTCTTTGTCATAGTTGCAGAGAAGAGGAAAGTATTTCGATCTCTTGGTATTACCTGAAAAAGAATTAAGTAAAAGTGAAGTTAAGGTAAATAAAAGGAATTCAAATGAAGATTATTTAAAAGTATACAAATACAAATAGTATGTGCATTCCATTTAAGCAACACAGCTTACAAATACAGTAATTTCTAAGGTTTTGTTTCCCTACATTTCAAAGCAAACTTATAATGTTTAGTTTTGTTTTTTTTAAATACATTGCAGCGACCAATTATGATCATTATAGCGACATCCAGCTACTTTGGCGGAGGAAGACCCCAGACAAATGTCTGGTAAGAGCCATCGGCACAATGCAGGTCAGCTGGAAGACCTTTCCACATTAAGTTATTTGCCCAGAACGGGACTCGAACCCAAGCGGTGAGTGGCTAAGGGGTCAGATGAGTTACAAATCAGCGACTCTACCACGACCTCAATGTAGTCTTTCTACCAAGAAGTCATGTTTTGAAGAGGTCAACAAATCATTCACCCTATGAAGTACATGTATATAAAATACAGTTTTACTTTTAAAATACTTTTTCGTTAATTAGCCTTTACTATTTGCAAAAGTGAAATTTTACTTTAATGCTTTTTTGTTAATTAACCTTTTTCTATTTGCCAAAGTAAATAAGATTTATTTTGAGGAAGACTGAACAAAATATCTTACAAGCCAAAATATCTTACAAGCATCAAATAATCTGTCAGGTATTGAGTTTGACAGCATCTATTAACAAGCTATAAATGAAATCTGAAACTGATTACGTTTTTGTTGATTGGGTTTACCGTTCACTTGAAGCAGATATAGTGCTGCCTTCACTGCATATAACATGCTGTGAACCACACCCGGTCACATTATCCTGACACCCAGCCAACCCAGTTAACAAACAGAAATGAAAGTATAGAGAATTTAAAGTTGACATAACATAGGAAGAAAGATGTGCAGCCTGTCTGGGGAAATTGGTTTAACAAATGTAATGCATGTATCTAAAGTTGGGGCAAAAATTGGACCTAGAACAACACAGAGAATTTTGTCATGGTATTAGACTGTGCCAATGCAACAAGAGATTACTTGGAATGTTGTTGAAGCAACAGCTTAATGTAGTTTTAATGGACTCATTTACTCTTCTGATAAAACCAAAGTTGAATTCAAATTAGCAAAATTAGTGACATGTGTTCCAATTTATTTATTTGGATTTTACTGCACAACGACACTTAACAGGTTGTATGGCCCCAAATGTTCCAATTTACAAAAGGTAAAGGTGATGTAGAAACAAAATTGTTATATGAATGATCAGGTCAAATACCAATACAGCACCAGCAACATACTGATGCTTGTTGGCCTTTGTTAGAATTGCGCTATATCGGTAAAACTTTGACTCTCTAATAAACTCTCTATGATTTACTTAAAGTCTTTATCTTCTTCTCATATCAAACCCCTGTTGGGGACCTAGACATTTGCAAAACAGCTGCAAAAGTATTAATTTTGAGGACAAAAGAGTGCAGGTAGGTGTTAGGTTAAAATTAAGAACTTATTTTCTAAGGGGAGACCTGGCAGAATGCATGACTAGCAGTAACTGTTGAAAAAAACACAGATTTACTAACAGTTAAAATTTTGGGGAGAGGGTCTTCATCAATTTTGTAGAAAATAAGAGCAATGAATACAATTTAAAGAGGGAAAACATTCTTAAACCCAACTACTTGGCTACTTTGACAGTATTGTAAATCACTTCACCCAGGCTTTCGTCAAGGCATTACTGTTGCTCATCCACAGAATACAGATTGCAGACTTGCCGATTTTTCTTCTTTTCATAAAGCCATAAACATAGCAGGCGCTTCTAATTCATAATTATATTCATACTAATTTAAAACTGCACTAACTCTAACTCTACTGTAAAACTAGTCCTATATATCCTTCACAGCTAGCTGATCTAATGATACTACAAAAAAAAGAAAATCCCACGATTTCCCCCCCCCCCCCCCCCCCCCGTATGAGTAACAGAAACTGCCATAACAATAACCTGGGAAAAATGCCTGCACTGGCTGCATAGCTCAGAGGCTGGCAGATCAGGAGGCCGCACGTTCAATCCCTGGTCAGGTCAAACGAGGACTTAAAAAGTTGGTAGTAAAGGCTTTCCTTCTTGAAACTCAGAGGGGCTCGACATTAATGGTAGTCCAATCAACTGGGACAACCAAATTCTTGGTCCAGACAAGCAATCAGCAGCAGCTACTAGTCATACGGGACAAGTGGTTGGCCAACAAAGCCAATTTGAAATGGCTTGTCAGAAAGAGTATTATTATGCGATACAAATCCAAATTTTATAATTCAAATTCTGTTTTATTCTCCGAATGATTAAGTGACATTTTGCCGTCCATATATTACACTCATATATGCATGCATTTTAATGATAAGTGTGTTCTCAGAAAAAAAATACCACAAATATTTGAACTGTACTGTACTCATTGTGATAAATAAGCTGATGCCAGATAGCTCTTCAAACTTCAGGCTAAGATGTTTTCTAAGTGCAAATATTGTTCAGAAGTTTTCTTTTGTTGCAAATTTATTATGTTTGAAGAATTATTTCATTTAATCATCATTTAGTCATTGAAATCATTAAGCTCAAGTCTCAATTGAACTGTCACATAAAAAGCTAAAATCTACATTAGATCAAGTTGAGTCCAGACAAGTCCCTTTTAGGTTTGGACAAATGGATTTTCTACCTGCTTGTCTGAACTGGACTAATTACTATGAAAATTAACGTCAAGCCCTTCTGAAGATTTATCAGAAGGCATTACGACTGGTTCGCCCGTTTCAGGAAAAATGGACAGACTGGGTTAAGTCCCTGGTGCACCTCACAAGTGCCCCTTCCTGTAATACTCTGGTAAAAGAGTGTTGGCAGTATAAAAGATATAATTTTCTCCAAAATATAACCAGTGTTAACATAAACATTAATTCTCATTATGAGACGACTTCTTCCTGTACAGGAAATATGGCACAGTTTATTTTTGTTTTAGATCATGTACACTCCATGGTAGGCATATACAATGATGAGCTCTTTGGTTGGCAAGAAAAAATATCTCTGTGTTTAATCGAATGAATTTGGGCTTAAGAAGTATGGCCACATGTTAATAATATACCTTCAGTATTTTATCCACCTCTGCCTCAAAGTCCATGTTGAGGATGCGATCAGCTTCGTCCATGACCAGGAAGCGAAGAGTTCGTAAGCTGAATCCTTTTGTGTTTTCCAGATGGTCAACTAGCCTCCCTGGAGTGGCTATGATGACATGAGGCTTCTTGGCTAACATGAGAGCCTGTGTCATCATATCAATACCACCTACAATAACGCATGACTTCACGCCGATTTTGGAACCAAGCGCCTCAAATTGTTCAGAAATTTGAAAAGCCAACTCTCTTGTTGGGGTAAGAACCAAAGCGTACAGACGTTGTGGATTTTCAAGAAGCTTCTGAAGAATTGGAAGGGCGAATGACGCAGTTTTCCCAGATCCCGTCTCAGCGAGGCCGATCACGTCTTTCCCGGACAGAGCTACCGGGATTGATTCACGTTGAATTTTTGTCGGTGTCTTCCAATTTAAACTTTCACATGCTTCACAAAGTACGTCTACAACTCCCAGTGACTTAAAAGTGACGGTTTCTTCACTGTCAACTTCTGTAGAATCATTTTCCTGTTGTGAAACAGGTTCGTCCTTACTATTGTCAGCCATCTTGGTATTATCGGAACCACGTGGAGACCGAATACACTTTTGCAGCAATGTAAGAGTCGTACGTTAGATGCGCAAAGTATGATTGTAAATATACAATTGCGGTAATCAAGTTCAGTAATAGAATAGAATTGAAAAATAACAGTAAAGAAATTTATTTTTACAATTAAAATATATAGTGAGACGTTTTCACACTTTAAATAACAATAATAACGACCGAAATAATTACATTAATAATGGGAGATAACCACTGTCATCTTACACCAGCGATTAACAAAGTTGTCTTTCTTGGAACGTAACATTTCTTTTCAAGCCCTTGATAAAAGACTGACCCTATGACAGTTGTCACGGTGGCATTTAGTTCGTTTGAAACTTGTATGTATGCGACAATATCTGGTTCAGTATTTCGTTTGGCTTTAAGCTCCAGTGATCGCTATACGAGGTCGAACTATGAAATGGTTGGTCAAAACATGTGAATTTATTTAACACCAATTATTGAATAAGCATTATTAATAATCTTGTCTTTAAAAATCTAGAATGCTAATGTCTGGGCACATTTGTGCGAGATATATCAAATCAACAGTAAGAGGTAAAATATTTTTCATGTTTACCATCTTGTTCGAACCGGCCGCTAGTCTGGAAATAGATATATTTTAGCGGGCATTTATATTTTTCTGGTCGCATTTTAAACCTTAAATAAGTATAAAAATGCACTTTATATATAAACATATATAACAACAACAACAATAATAATAATTTAAATAAATAAATAAGTAACGGAGATTCGCACGGACCTTTTTCTGGTCGCATTTAACACTTAAATAAGTCTTAAATGACGAAAGCAAAAAAAGAAAATGTCTGTTATACTTGAAGAATGCGTCTAATACTTTTGTAAATACATCATTTCAGCAAAGCACACTAAAAACAAAATAACCACAACCTGGTTATATTTTTGTGTGCGGAAAACCTCCATTTTAACAAAATAATACACGAAAAATATGCACATCATCACATCTGTTTTGAAAAAAATTGACTCTACACAAGTCTTCATTTTCAGCCTTATGCGCGGGGTCCTCTTGAACGCCCCTCTTGATCAGATGGGTGATCTTGATCAGGGGCGGATCAATAAAATATTGGTGGGGGTAGGGGGTTGGTGGCGGGTATGAATCAAGATCCATTAAGCTTTATTGCAGTAATATAAATGTAAGGGACCCTAACTTTGACCTAAGCAGTCAACAGACCAATTTTACTTTAAAAGCTTAGTATTTTGTAAGCTTACACGTACGTGTATTCACAACTCTCCTCTTTTACCCGGTTGGTGTGTGGAGGATGCATTCCCCATCCCCTCCCATCACCACCACCCCCTCTGCATCCATCCCTTATCTAGATCTACGCGGTTTCCATTAGGCCTGATCAATTAGTATGTAGTGGTTATGAATGTTTTCTCCAAAAACTTAAATTACCGCCCTGTCCATGTTCTGATAAATGATACCATATTTGGTACTATTTAGTTATATTACGGTAGTATTTCCTCATATGGAGCGACGGGGGTAGACACTGACCCACACATACCTAGAGTTACTGACAGGTTGAAATAAATTTTGGGATACCAAAAATCAAACCACTATCCTCCAAATGACATTATAAAAACTGCTTTGAGAATTTGACGGGCCCATACACCTTTGAGGATAATCATGTGCCCATTCTGTTTTAATAAGTGTATTTTTTTGCACTTATATTTAGCTTTTTATAATGGCTATATGTTAGATGTATATTACACACACGAAAATATACGTACACGTAACATGGTAAAATCTTTGTTGATTTAACATCGATGTTCTACAACAAAAAACAAAACAAAACAAAAACACACACAAAAAACAACAACACAGCAACAATAACAAACAAACAGAGATTTGATTACGGCCAATTAAAAAATTTAAAATAACTTTCGTTTCTGGAAATGACATATACCGTTATTAATATACCTATGAAAAATTGACTGAATATACCCTAACCCATAAAACACTTTCGTTTTCGGGTCGAAAATTCCACTTTCGTCTTTACACATACAAGCGATAATGTCACGACACGTACGATAAATGAAATTCTATACAACCAGAAATGTAACACTGCCTCATATACATGGTGAAAGGACGCGATTTAAATACTTCATTAAAAAGAACTCAAATCACAGGAGCCTTAAAGGTGGTAACCGAATGTTTTGACAAAAAATCTATTCCTCAAACAACTAATTTAATTATTGTTACCTGAACAGATCCCGCGAAATGCTGCTTATTGATTCCCTTCACCTAAAGGAAAAGTGAAGCATCACGCAATAATCGTCATCATAAAAATGTATTTCCTATCTGAGCCACGCTGTACAGTTAGCTATTTTTAAACTAAGAAAACCACGTGACCACTTATAATTGAGCCCATCCAGGACACCCGCTCTGACGGCGATGTCTTGTTTTAGCGGAATTATTATTATTATTTATAGATTTGAAACCAATGAACATTTTGTGTGTTGATTAACGAGTTTTGCTGCATTTAAATTGAGCTACAGATTGAAATCGTCTAGCTTTAGGTTAAATTATGTTGTTTTTTATGCTGAAATTATGCCCAAATTCCCCAAAGGTCACAAATTGTTACATATGTTTGATTTAGACAAACTGTCGGATACCGCCTATAAGAAAGGTCACAGTGACACACGCTTTATTTAGGTTTCCGAGATTTTCAAATAAACAGCCAATTTAATACAAAAGGATTATGAGGCATTTGTTGAGGTGTCAATTATATCACATGAACCTTGTACTGCTATAATGGATTTGATAACCAGCCACATTAATAGTAAGTTACCGTGCATTTGAATTATGGGGACCCTTATTACCATAGTGGACTTGGTAGCCACCCAGTTTTATACCTTTTGCGTCGACATTGAACTGCTTTGAACGTTACATCTTGCTTTTTATACCAATATAGTTATTGTTTAAAATATCCTTGTATAAAATCCCCAACCCCCACCCCTCCATCCGCTGAATTGTTGATCATGCGCTAAACAAAAGCATTACCGAAACAATAGTGACTTTTAAACATTAAGGCCGTAAGAAAGCGCCATGACAATTAAAAACGGGAATCATTTTTTCCCTCTGTATTTTCCTGTTATTCAAAGCTGCATTTCCGCAACATACACCAATAAGATCGTATCTGGATAATGGATAATATGATTAGACATTGTTCATACGCGGAGTGATTCACTTTCGTTTTGACCGTTTCGACTAATTTCAGTTCTTTGTTAACGAAACATTCGTGGCCTTTTATCTTATAAACGAATCCACCATTAATAAACAACATGAAAACAATCTTCAGCAAATGCGAAATTTGTTTTGTTATTTTTGAAAATATCAACTATTTATAGTTGTTTAGTTAATTAAATATACTTTATTTCCAATTGTATTACATCAGATCTGCAAACATTATTTGCACAAAATGCAAAATATGAAAAAAAAATATTCACAGCTAGGTATAAATACAATCCTGTAAAATATATGTTTATCTGAAATACAAATGCATGTAATATAAAGCAGGAAAAGCGTATGGGGAAAATCCTTATTACAAGTCTATGCTACTTTTATATAGTTTTTTATGCGGTAAAGAATCACATTTTAATTAGTTCAGGTTATCCAAACAAAATATTAAGTAAAATAAACTTAATAAAGGCTTAAATGTGAAACTAAACTGAGTCTTTCTGACAACTGTTCAAACGAAACCGTACGTGCGCTTTTTGACGGATTTTCACTCGAATTATATAACCATGATCAAATTATCTACACATATTATCACATGCAAGTTTCTAGCAAGCTACGGATAAATGTAAGGTCGTATAATGAAAGAATCGAATGGCAAAATGAGAAGATCAACAACACTTTTCATTTCGACTTGAACAAACTCAATTATTTTATGCTGCTGTTGAAACGATTATAAAACGTTTAAAAATCACACCATACATCTACATGTATATGAGCTGTACACATACTTAATGCTTTCGGATATTTAAAATGATACTTTCAGTGACAGATGCGTTCTCTGACATTAGATTCAGCCATGCAAGCTTTTCGGACTTTCTGTACCGATCGATCGGCTATTTCTATATTCTAGAATGTTCTGAATTAAAATACAACCATTGCGTAACAACTGTACATGTACGTATAAATAGGAACGTTCTAGAACACCGACCGGTTGTTGGGGAGATTAACTTATCCTGCCGTTTATGAGAAGAGTCAAGAAAAGCATAAGGCCAAGAAAAGCATAAGGCACACGCACGTTAGCCTAACTGTTCAATTCAACCTTAAGAAAAATATTGACGCGTAATAGCGTAATTTTCCTATCTAAGGAAATTAGAGACCAATACGTGTAACATCTAAAAATAGATCGGACAGTTTCCTGCATTCATGAAATGTAGTAGGACGTTCTATAAATAGACCGGTAGTCATCGCCGCCTTACCATGACTGTGTGTGCTACAGTCACGACGCTTCTGTGACAGAACCTACTTCATCTGCCTAAATCTGGTGACACCATTTCGTTGACAAAATCGAAAATCTAGTTATTACAAAATTCCATTGTTGGGTTCGAACGTGCCATTGGCGAATGGCTCGATTAATTATACCGCTGACGTAGAAAGGTCATATCAATTGCGCACGCGCAGTGGTGTGTTTACAATAACAGCGAAAACATCATCGGCTGGTCGATACAATACATGATCGAAATAGCTCGACGATGGAGGACCGTGTTTTTATTGCAGATTACATTAAAAAGAAGCGACGGAGAAAGGTAAATACTTTTCTATAATATTGTTTATTACTTTTAGAGAGAGTGTGTGTCTTTTTTTGAGATGACATTCAGTAAATAACCATACATCGGCATTCAAACTGTACTGCGTATCGCCGGTGCTAGTCAGGCGTAATTTGTATTCCATGGGTAGGATTCCGCATGCTGTTTTACTGGGGTCTGTGGATACGTATTGATGCACAGTGATGGTAAATGATGTCAGTCGTGTCGAATTGTTGAGTGTTAATTGGGATGTTTTGTGGATTTGTGTTTGGTGCTGTGGAACAATACCCTCAGCAATATTATACAATGTATATACATAGTTATAGGAACTTCGCATCTTCATGTAGACCCATGCATATGGCAATATGTGCATTTCGACCAATTAGTAATATGTGAAGCAGTCATTTTCCGTATTTTGTTCTGATCATTAAACAAACTACTGCATTAGTATATGCGGCAAGTTATTTAAATACACAAGTATATTTGATGTTCTGATCTGCCATACCAACCTTCTTGTTTATCTAGTTCTCTCCCTGTATCACGAACTCTTTCTCAGACAATTATTTTCGCCTCATATATCATTCTAATATGATTCTTATTCACTTTCTGTACAAACATCCACCAATGCTTCTCATCTCTTCCCTCTTTAGTACCTTTTATTTACTACCTTTCCCGTCTTCATGTCCCCCCCCCGCCCAACCCCCATGACATGTATGTCACATGATACCTCCTCGCAGACCTAATATTAAACAATATCATATGTGAGCATAATTAAGTTAGAATATATTGTCTACCGCTTTGTGCTTCGCTAAAGGGCCCATCTTCCAGTTACGAACCATAAACCGATATTCATATATGAAATCAACTTCAAAGACAGACACGTAACGCGGATTTTTAGGCCCCTAAGTAAATTTAATCATATGCCGATGTGTACTCTTTTAACATAACGCCTGCGGCGCCAGAATTGACCAAGGTTAGGCAAAAAAGTGGAGATACGGAATATTCTTATTCATAGATTTGGAAAGAAAGAACATTTAGCGTAAACTTTTCGCAGTTTGAGGTTACGTTATATTGTGATCCGGGTAATCTGGTCTGTCGTCGATATCTATTTTAGAAGAGATCAGTATCGTGCTTATTTATAGATTTGGAGTGAATGAACTTTTAGATTTTTTTATCGTGATTTTTTCAGTTTAACAAAATAGATTGTGTTCAAAATCGTCTTTACTTAGACTAAAGTATGAGTATATGTAAAAATTCTGCCTAATTTCGCCCAAAACGATGGAAAGATATTGTTACATGCATCTGCTGTAGACAAACTGTCGAATAGCACCTTTAACGAAGTCGTAGCTAACATAATCGATGCATAGAAAAATCTTCCCAGTAGAGCAGATAATTGCACAAGCATACATACAAGCCGTTACAGTCTCAGGGCATGTATTTGTTATATTAGTAACAGGAAGTCACATTGACTGGTGTCGATTGTCAACCAACGGCAGTTCACTGCCTTCTTGAAGCGTATAGCTTAACAATGTAAAATTATCTCACAAATTTTTATGGGAAACTAGTCAACCACTTAAAAAGTTATCGTCCGGTGATAGGTAATCTGCTTTGCTTATTCAAGATAAGTACATGTCTTACTTCCTTATTTGGAGTTTAACATACTGTGTGATTTATGTTTGCACATAAGTTTGTGGAAGTTGGCATTGTGCAACTTCATAGTGAATATTACAGTTTAAATCTTGAACATCTGTAGAAGTGATATTAGGGTCATACTGGTCAGCTATGAAAAGGATAATGCATAAGTAACCCTTGAGGAAAATTTGCATGTTAACGACTCACTTTTATCCAAACCGAACCGTTACATAATATTATTAGATAAAAAACTAGCATAACATAATGAAACAGCAAGGTCAAACATAATGCAAAGATACGAAAATACTTTTTGGAAGTCTTTAGTCTTAAATTCTTGTGTAACTCTTTATTGGTACCTAAACGGTTTTACACGGGTACAGTGGAACTCGTCCTGTTTGTACCAGAGGGTTTTTACAGCGGTACAGTGGAACTCGTCCTGTTTGTACCAGAGGGTTTTTACAGCGGTACAGTGGAACTCGTCCTGTTTGTACCAGAGGGTTTTTACAGCGGTACAGTGGACTCGTCCTGTTTGTACCAGAGGGTTTTTTACAGCGGTACAGTGGAACTCGTCCTGTTTGTACCGGAGGGTTTTTACAGCGGTACAGTGGAACTCGTCCTGTTTGTACCAGAGGGTTTTTACAGCGGTACAGTGGAACTCGTCCTGTTTGTATCAGAGGGTTTTTACAGCGGTACAGTGGAACTCGTCCTGTTTGTACCAGAGGGTTTTTACAGCGGTACAGTGGAACTCGTCCTGTTTGTACCAGAGGGTTTTTACAGCGGTACAGTGGAACTCGTCCCGTTGTACCAGAGGGTTTTTACAGCGGTACAGTGGAACTCGTCCTGTTTGTACCAGAGGGTTTTTACAGCGGTATAGTTGAACTCGCCCTGTTTATACCAGAGGGTTTTATAGCGGTACAGTGGAACTCGTCCCGTTGTACCAGAGGGTTTTTACAGCGGTACAGTGGAACTCGTCCTGTTTGTACCAGAGGGTTTTTACAGTGGTATAGTGGAACTCGTCCTGTTTATACCAGAGGGTTTTATAGCGGTATAGTGGAACTCGTCCCGTTTGTACCAGAGGGTTTTTACAGCGGTATAGTGGAACTCGTCCTGTTTATACAAGAGGGTTTTTACAGCGGTACAGTGGAACTCGTCCTGTTTGTACCAGAGGGTTTTTACAGCGGTATAGTGGAACTCGCCCTGTTTATACCAGAGGGTTTTATAGCGGTACAGTGGAACTCGTCCCGTTGTACCAGAGGGTTTTTACAGCGGCACAGTGGAACTCGTCCTGTTTATACCAGAGAGTTTTATAGCGGTATAGTGGAACTCGTCCTGTTTGTACCAGAGGGTTTTTGCGGCGGTACAGTGGATCTCGTCCTGTTTTGTATAAGGGGAGGGGAATAAAACTGTGGAAGCCCTAGGTTCGTACCGGGCGCGGGCGAAGTGTGTGTGTGGGAGTGGGGGTGGGGGGTTCTAACGGCACATTGGAATGCGTCCTGTCTGTACCAAAGGCTGTTTTTTTACAGAGGAACAGTGAACGAGTCATAGAAGTCATCTCTTTTTGTTCAACTCACTTGATGCCAAAGTTGATGACAACCATAATATGAAAAAAATGTACCTTCGGACATATATTAAAACGTAAATGTATTTTGTTCCTGTGGACGCAAAAACTCACCTTCACGAGGTTTCTGGATGAAAAAAGTAGATTCCGGCGATGAGTTTTGGTTAAAATTAAACTCCCCCTTCACATGTAGGTCCGTATTAACTATTCCGCAATGTGTGTTCATTTTCAAGAGTGTAATGTTAGACGACTGTTTCTTCTGCGTTTTACTGTTCATTTCGCTGCAATGTCGGGTACTTAAAGAACAAGCAACACCACTCAATTCTGGTACTACTAAAAAAACACAGACCTTCACTCCACTTTTAAAAAAACGCACCAATCGCGCTGGCTTTCACCTTATTGCACCGATATCGATACAAACATTTACAATCGCGGGGGGAACATTCGGGAAAATAAAGAAGGCGCTTTCGGTTTATAGATATCGGATATGCAAACCCTCGCGCAGAAAGTAGACCACACTAGTGCTGCTTTTTTGATGCTGTCTTTTATGCGCTCTTTTAGTTTAAACACATCGTCGGACACCCACGAACGATCCATTCCGTTACTCTCCATTCATCGCCCGTGGGATAATTAGCTCACTTTTTCGTCGTTTCTGGTAATGCTATTTCATTTGTCGCTTCATAATCCGATGAAGATTTCAGTCCAATGATAAAACTTGTTCTTTCGTTGTTTCGACAGACTTGTCAAAATGGCGACGTCACTGTTATACATCTAGTCTCCACGCTGAAGAGTATGGGTTTGGTAAGCAGTATTATGATTGACCAACTCTTGTTCTATTCAGTTCGATAAGACGACAGAAAATTTACCATTAAACCCACTGTCGACGATTGTAGTAAAACGACTTAGTCGAGCGTGGGTATCCGTCGATGGTTTAATTGCTGCTTTACGATTTTGTTACTGCCTCTTTACTTATCACTATGCGTCATCCATACATATTTTTTCACCTCCCTAACTACAGGTTGGTTTACATGTACACATGATAAATATATGTATTAACTAAATACAATGTTTGGCTGCCCATTTCACGGACCTCCGGATATGTGATAAGTGTTGTTCAGGTATACGGTGTTTAGTCTTTTATTCGTTTAATTATTCCTTACCACGCTCCCTGCTTTAATAAGGAATTTTACATTCTTAATTTCTCACTAATCTGTTTTCATACATCACTATAACAGTGCTCCAGATATTTTTTGGTCAATTAGTTTTCACTACAAGATTTTTTTTTTTGACAAACAGTTTTTTTAAATATCCGACCAGTTTCCTAGAAGCAACCATTGCACTTATCATACAGGCTAATTTTTAGCCAAGCACATCATGTGGCATACCTCTGAATTGACTGCTAAATGAATTTGTAATCGATTAAATGGTGCACCGTATCTTTTACCCTGTATGTTTTGCCCAACCGGTGTGTATATAAATTTCTGTCTTGATAATTTTTACTGTAAACAAAATGATGAGGAAATCGATTGTAAATCGTTTTCCCCTTCCCCAAGTCATTTTAGTACGGTAAGATTTTAATTTCAATTCGTTTTACATCAAAATTAATTCGTAAAAACGATAAAAAGATGCTTGTTTGGAGTACTGCTATTAAAACGACTTTGCAGCAAAAAGCATATCTCCTGTTGAGCCAGGCCCCAGTGAGAGCTAGCTGATCTGGATCTACACAATTTGCTTAATCCTGGTCAATTCTTGTTAAGCAGGCAAAGAGCTACCATTGTTTATTATTCAATAAAAAACACATTGTTTTTCTTTTTACAGGGGAGTAGCGAGTACTTGGTGAAATGGAAGGGATACTCGACAAAGTAAGTTCATGCTCTTTTATAAATATATTGTTGTTGTATATTGTGGCGATATTTATTATTGTGCATAAACACTTCGTCAGCATTTTGTAGTCTATATTAGTATGTTCTTATGTTCTTCCAAAGTGTTCAGATTGATGGGGCTATCGATATCGATTTTTTCTTCTTCATTTACCCTCTTTCTGTTCTTTTTATTACAATCATCGCAATGTGAACTATTATTGGGTACATAGAACCTAGCAAATTAAAGGATTTTGTTCCTTACTCAAGCGTTCCCTTATCTTTAATGGATTTATCTTTTATGTTTTTGTGTGTATTGAAGTTATAACAGGAAAATAAAATGTACGCGTCTATACACTTCATCTGGAAATCACTTGAAGATGCCATCAAAGATGGCTGCCAAGATGAGGGATCTTTACTGATGTGGAAACTATTAGATATATATAAACTGTCGGATACCTCCTTTAAACGTTTCTTCATGGTGGTATCCGACAGTTTGGCAATTTTTTTATTCTCTCTCAAGAAACCGATTATGTTTCTGTTACCTGAAATGATCAAGCGAAATGATGTTTATTGGTGCACTGTATCCATTGGAAAAAGTAAAGGGAAACGACCCACTTGTTATTACAAAAAGATATTTCCTATCCGAGCCAGGCTGCACAGATAGCTATTTTTAAACTAAGAAAACCACTGGACGACTTAATTTTGAGATACAGGGTTATCTGGGAAATAGGCCCTGACGTCTATTTTTAGCTGAAGTCCCCATCATATTTAATTATAGACTTGGAAATAATTGACATTTAAAGCGATATTTTTTTCACGATTTGTACTTTATCACATGATTCCCTCTTTATCCATTCAATACACCCCTTTCATATTTTGTTATATAACATAAGTGTAATACAGCTTTTTAATTGATAACGTCATCATAATGCAGATCGTCTCATACGACTATTTCACCAAGTATTATGTATTATTAAAATTTCGTAGACTAAAATCACGTGATAAAAAGAATCTGACATTTAATACAAACATTTATAAAACTCGTCCAAGAAAAATGATAGCATGCTCTCCATATGCTCGCTTACAATTTCTTTTCCTGAACTCGTTTAATAAATGTTTGTATTAAATAACAACTTGTGTCAGATCCTCTATGGTTAACAGATGAGGTTATTTATTACTTTATTTGGATTTAAGTCAGATCCTCTATGGTTAACAAATGAGGTTATTTATTACTTTATTTGGACTTAAGTCAGATCCTCTATGGTTAAAAAATGAGGTTATTTATTACTTTATTTGGACTTAAGTCAGATCCTCTATGGTTAACAAATGAGGTTATTTATTACTTTATTTGGACTTAAGTATACGTTTATGCAGTAGTAATGCACAAATTCCCCCAAGACAGTGGTATGATGTTGGGACATGTATAAGATATAGGCACACTGCAGGATACTATCTTTAACCATGTTATTTCAGTATTGTACTGAAGTGTCCCCCACCCCTCAACCCTGCCTTCGTCAGTCAATCAGGGATTATAAACAAAATGCAAAACTTTAGAACTGTGTTCACGAGCTGAACTATACACCCACATGTATATCTCACCCAGCTGATGTTTTATTACCGTTCAGCTCGAGTGTAAAGTGCACTGGGAAATGGTAGTTTGACAACGTATCTGTTTGTGGTTTTCACCGCAGCTATTTTTTCTCAATCAGGTACATCCGGGTTCGTATATATCTCAATCTGAACAATTGGTTAGGAGCATGTTTTTTTCTCTTTATTTTTTTGTTGTTAATTTTAAATCCAGCAATACAGGGGGAAAAAGCAAGATGCTTATTTATAATTTATGTAGACAAGCCTTTGTTGGACTTGATAATTATACATCTGATGGAACCAAAAGCTTTTGATCTCGCTTTACAGTCTGCATATAATGAAAGACAATCCCCTTCAACGGCAACCTGCTGTATGTCCCTTTTGTTTAGTTTAAACAGCGATATATACCTGTACGCTCGTACATAACGCTAAAACATAATCATACTGGTATTTGAAAAATGAGACCCAAATCACAGGAACTTTCTAACCAACGACATCATGCCGCTGCCTGTGTATTGTATACACTATATACACTTACCATATCGACAGACTTGTACTTTTAACAAAGCAGACGAACTTGAGTCTGGCGCGTATGTTGCTAAGCCACCTGTAAAATTAATTAAAACGAATAACTAACAATTGTTGCGTTTTCTAAACCTCGAATGTCAATGTTGTTTGGTCTGTGTTAACAGTGCAAGAAATCAACGACCATGCAAGGAGATGATAAAAGTTAATGCCAGGGCATCTCACTCGCTTTAACACGAATTGATCAGCTAAGCATGAACTGATCACAAATAGTCTAGACTCAGATTAGCTAGCTTCGGAAGACCTGATCTGCCCAAGATTTGCACAGTTTGCTAGTGAGTTGTTCTCTTCATGCACAGTTCGTTACTTATACATGAACTGTTAGGGAATCAACAAATAATTCAGTATTCGTTATTATCGTATGCATAAGGCAATTTACGAATCATCTCTCGGATGTATGTAGTCTGATCCCCACGGCCATTTCCCTAAATGGGACTACTTTTGAGACAGACGTCAAAACAAAGATGGCAGCTCGGGTGACAGCTCACTACAGTATGATACCTGTAAAATTTCAATTTGTGGCGGCTTCAAATATTTATAAATCATCCAATTTTAATTTACCCAGTGCAGCAGACACGCAGCTGTCATACGATGGCATTGTTTATGTTCTGTGCGAACTACATTTTAGATATATTCTTCTTCCGACTTTTGGCGAACAAAACGGTCGTGATTTCAGTAAGAATCATCACACCATATACAGCCGAGGGATGATTGTCCCGAGGACGGAATTACCCGATTGACACTGTCGGTGCATATGACGTCATCAAAACAATAAAGATAAATGTTTTATTATCTCTACTGAAACTGTAGCAAGAGTTGTATACCTAACGATACCTGGACAGTTTAACTGATAAATGAAAGATTATAGGATGAAATAATCCTTTACACTACACCCATCTCTTTTTGTTTAAGAACTTTATGGCGTATTTTTCTTACGGTGAAACAACGATCGTGATTCCGTGTTATTGCACCTGATACATCCGAAGGATCAATCGGAATTCCTCGTGAATTATCACGATGAGTGTCCCGTGGACGGAATTACCCGAGGAGTTCCGATTGATGCATAAGGGTTAGAGGTGCTAACAGACACTGCAGCAAGCGAATACCACAGTCTTTGTTTTATGTATTTTATATACTAGTATTCATTGATCACTGGCGGAAATCCTTCCTAACCAATCCCCACATTTCTTAAGTTGCGAAATCCTCTGAAACAGCGCCAAAGCGGAAGTTACTGATCGCTCGGCTCTGTGATGTTTAAAAACTCAAAACTTTACAACCTTTGAACAAAACTTAAAATAAGTTGCGCCTTTGCATAATTAGGCTGGAGATCGAATAGCAATGCCCGAGTAATCTGTATTTTATTTGATGGAAGAGGAAGCAGTCCGACAGTGCTGGGCGGGGGGTGCTGCGGGGTTTGGGGATTCTCATGAATTGTCGCACAGCTGGTGGCGTGCGAGAACAGTATATCAACAGAACACATAATACTCGTTTTGACTTTCAAAAGTTACATACATGTCGCTAAAATGGCTTATAAACGTGTAAAATTGAACGGATTTCAGGAACTTTCGGAAACTGTATGCCAGCAGAGATATCAACGATGATTATTTACGAATAAGGAGTGACAGTATCCTGTCTATAAATCTGCTTTGATAATAATTCTGTGATAATAAACAAAAAGCTATATATTTATGTATCAATAGAATTATTTAAAATAACCCACAAAAGGGCATGGTAAGAAATCATGACATTTAAAAAAACAACAACAAAAAAAGACACACCAAAAACAACAACAGCAGAACAACATATCAAATGATTTGTTCAACAACTGCTTACTATTTTGGTTACGTCTTAAACGGATTACTCTACTTGGATTTGGTTGTTGAGTTATAGATGCTATTACATGCTTGCCAGGGATGAGTTTTCCCAAGGGGCTCTCCTGTAAAGAGTAAAGACGCCACTTTGGTCTTAATCGGGACTCCGTGACCCAGTCGGAAATAGAAAACACAAATAAATCTCAAATTGGGGATTAATAATTTCGTAAATCCGAGTTATTATCCAAGCTACGATACTTCTCGGGAATAGAAATTTGAATCAAGTAATCGTATATGATATTTTATATCTGAAATATTAACAACACTTCCTTGACATTCAAGTCACGTTGAAATTCATCTGAGTTCGCCTCGAAAAAAATGATGTACAGTATACATAAAAATTACTGATGTATGAATTCAGAATTGAGGTTAACCGAAGATACATATATTTTAAATTATAAAGTTAAATTAAGTTTAATTAACATAGTTGCACTTGCTTTTATATTTGCTGTAAGGGTTTAATGTCCTGTATACATTTATGACTTATTTTCCTGATTTAATTTAAAAGCAAAATAGAATTTTAACAAGAAACACGGACTGCCGTTAAAGAAGCGAAATAAAATTGTCGTTTTAGAAAAGTGTTTTTTTAAGCGCTACGTTACAATGTTATTTACCCTTGTTATTCATTTCAAACTGAACGACCTGCGTGGTTTAATTTACATTAACATATATGCTTTTATAAACGAACTCGGTGTTGGAGGGGTCAATTATTAAAGTAAAGCCTTATTTACACTTGGCTATAATTATTGAACGTCATTGTTACCACACTTTGTTATGTAAAGTGCTAACGAGTATTCTAGTGTAACTGAAAACACCGTTGGTGTTGCCTAGCGTGTGTAATACATGTATATAAACACATTATCCCATATAACTGTTTAGGCGATACAAAAATACCACAAGCACTACAAAAGAATACGCCATGTGGCTACATGTAGTTGCTAAGGCTCATCTATCACCATGGTATGCATGTCTTTACATAACAATGACTGGTTAAGCGTGATACAGGTGACTAGAGTCGGTCTGTAAGTAGGTCATGTTTACCACTTCACGTATTCAGGTAAACGTGATGGGAGATTCTAATCGTAGAAAAGCGTCACGACCTTGTGAGACTAAAGTAAAACTCACGTATGTATGACTACCCCGTTTGAAATAGTAATGTTACTCACGTATGTATGACTACCCCGTTTGAAATAGTAATGTTACTCACGTATGTATGACTACCCCGTTTGCAATAGTTGCCCAACTCACGTATTTATGACTACTCCGTAGTTGTCTGTTGATGACAACCTATTAAACTCAAATGCAATCAGTCAGTTACAAATGGCCATGTATTTAAATTTAGAAGAAATTCCCATAATCTGGATTGTCATATACATGTATATGTTTTCATTATATGAAAGCATTGTCGATGAACAAAAAGCTTTGCTAGCATAGGACAAAAAACAACAAAACGATTGCTTTGATAAATGTTCATATGATAACGTTGAATCTGGTTATAACTGTAGAGGATACCGTCTAGTTACGCAATGTTCATGTAATCTACGAGATAAAGAGTCTTTTCGTGGGCTGGGGTGGGTGTGGGTATGGGGCGGGTGGGTATAGGGGCTGGGTGGGGTGGGTGTAGGGTCGGGGTTGGTATGGGGCGTGGATGGGGTGGTACGGGGCGTTTGGGTATGGGGGCGTGGGTGGTGTGGGTATGGGGAAGGGGTGGGTATGTGGGCGAGGTGGGGTTGAGATTAAACCTCCCCAAGTGTATGTATGTACACAATATCTGCCATTACTTGCGCTTTGATAATCGTGCCTCGTCCCACTCAATATTACACCGGTATATTAACTATTCATTGTTACGGACAACTTGTTTTTGAACTGTGACGTGAATCATTCGGTTAATTATATACATTGCAGGAATCGAGGCTACATGTTCAGAATGTACATGTATGTGTTGTATTGTACATTTATTGATATATACGTGACGAGATTCCTATTTTTAAAATCCAGACTATCCCTACCTTGGAAAATGAGGTGGTGTTTTTAAGTAGTACTTTTTGTTTATTTGTTACATATACCTGAAATTGAATATGACAACAGTGATAATAACAACACCTTCTAGTTGAACCATTTGTTGTCATTTTGGTGTGTTTAGCACTATTTACCAATATGTTTCTTTTTACGTTCGCTTGAACTTCCTCCCACCCATAGCCTTATATTTGAGCGATCATGATTAAATAAATTTTGTCCTAACAAATCATAGGCACAGATATATACCAATTTGTTATAACTTAATGACGATGGAGCTTTAATATATTTGACTCCTCTACTTTAAAAAAAAATGAAATACTAATTGAAATTTTACGGCATTTTTATACACTGTCATAGCAAAGTATCGATTTAGAGCTGGCAACTTAAGTTCTGTTAAGATATAATGTGATTAGTAAAACATAAACCCTTGATAACTTTAAATCTTTGAGTCACGAGCCCGCCAGTCCATTTTAGGTTATTAAAACTCGTTTAAGGATGATCATAATGGACAATAAAGGCAATTAAGAGCGCGTGGCACGCACGGCTGTCGTTTGATTATTTGTCGTTGCAGACGACACGGCTTTGTTTTTGAAGGGCAGGTGGTCTTGGGTACTGATTCTACCCTAGTTACCATATCGATTTTCAGGAACGGAGATTCCAATAGTGCGTCTGGTTGCTTGTAATTTGTAAAGGCGCCAAATAATGGGAATTACTTTGTCCGAGCATAGAGAGTAGTAAAACGTTCCGGCGTTGAACAGCGAGCCGCCCAACCGCGACAAAGAAGGGGACAAACATGACACGTGCAATCTGTCGCAGCTTCTGGTAGTCCTTTTAAGGTAACACCGGGATTTTATTAGTGTATAAATCAATGATCAAATAAAAAACCCATCAGGAACACCATGAGCACTTAGCGTCACGATCATATTAAGCACGGTTTCATTTCATTAATAATTGCCCAACCAGGCATCGTCTTGCAGATGACGACAAACGATCCATCACTTCATTAATGTAAACTATTAATTTGTACATCCTAATAAATGTGCCTTTGTTTTCTATGTTAGAAATAAGTACCTTTTAACGTGAAAAGGTTACGAAATGTTACCCGTTCGCACAATTTTCGTGTTCACCACATTCTGTTGGTGTAGAGTCGGTAATATAGCTTGCCAAATGCACGAACGATATGCTAGCACTACAATTAAATCTACATTCCAAACAAAGTCAATCATAGAAACATGTTTGATATTTTTTTTTCTAAGTTAAATTCATTATGCTTGTCCCAGTCATTCGTAAGCGTTCGAATTGATCTCTTTTTTTCGGAAGCAACAACAACAAACCAGTTTAAATAAGTCGTTTGCGAATCATTAACAGATCAATAGTAATGTTATTACTCGCTTAATTAATACGGCTATGCTGCTTAAACAAATAATTAAACGTTGCAGTCAAATATTTTACTGTAAAAAAACTTTTTTTTCAATAACATATTTTATAAAAGTAGATGGTGAAATTGTCAAATATTGTAATTAGCTTTTCCATGATATTTTAATTTATGTTTTCATCCTTTATCCTATTTCCGCATAGTTGTGTAACAATTGTCTTTGTTCGCCATGTGCCTATATGCCTATATAAGTAGCTATGGCAATAGCGTGTATGCTTTATGCCAATAAACATTGAATTGAATTGGTTATACCCAACTGTGACCTATTATAAAACAGCCGAATGGCGAAAGGACTTGACAAAGGTGAAGATATGCAAACGACGTTATAATTAGTTTTGTAAAAAACTTGAGAAGGTATCCTATAAAGTACAACGCGGTTATATATTTACAACGGGACTATTTTCTTTGAAGCCACGCTCTGACACGCTAGTGAAGTTTCAAATACTTTCTTAGTCCAGTAAAACCATTCCAAATAATTTACCTTTCAACTCCAATAATCTGTTAGACAGAAGCGTTGAGTATTTATTGTTTGCCCTCTGCATCTAACGTTTTGCCAAATTACAATGGGTCCATCTCCCCATCAAGAGGTCGCGTGGTCGTTGGACTGGATTTTTTTGCTGTCGAACCGAAAACCTGCCTTGACGCGTGTGATAAAGCGCAGTCCCATGTTCACTAACAAAATACATCACCATATGGTGCGGATTGTAAAATTATCGAGCAGTTTTATGCGGAATAATTAATTCATAAACGCACGAGCCCCGTATTGTTCGGGACCCGAGCGGAAGTCTCTAGACAAACACCTGTCGCGACTCTGAAACGTTTCCCGCCTTTTTTCTGCTACAGCGTCTGCTAGTCAGTTCTGTGCAGTGTTGTTTTTTACGTCGACGAGGCGATCTCGAAAGACCTTGAAATCCCAATAATTTGCGCCTCTGTTTCTGAGAGCAATGGAATCTTTGTGCCAGCAATGCCACTGAACGTGTGTGTGTTGTTGTTGTTTTAAGGTAACCGACCAATACCCTGCTACTTCCGATAAAACGTACAGCTCCCCGTGTGTAAGTGTGTACTGTTATGTTTTCGTTAGTCATAATCGTAGTGTTTGATAACCATGACATATCGCATACTTGGCAACATTGTGATTGCTATGTTTGTAAACAATTGAATGATTGAATGTATCTATGGATACATTCACAATCGATCACCGTCTACAATGTTATTACCATTGACCGAATTAACCGACAAACTGTTTATTCTTACGCTGAGTCATAGACGTTCGTATTTCGTACGTAGAAGAAACATTGATGTTAACCTTAAGCTTGAAGTACAAAACGAAGTAAATTATGCACTTTTCAAATTTATTCATTGACTTCTTGCGTTTTCCTCTTTCTCATTGTTCGTATTTTCTCTGTCCTTTGTCTATTGTAAACTACTTCTAACAGCCGCGGATTCATACCAGTTCACACCGTTTCACGTGAAACGTTCAAAATTCCTTAAGATAATTTTTCAAAGGCCTCAAATATTTGGTTTCGCGCCCTGACCACAACCTCTGCTAAGCATATAAGCTAGGCACATATATATATATATATATATATATATATATATATATATATATATATGTATATATATATATATATATATATATATATATATATATATATATATATATATATATATATATATATATATATATATATATATATTTTTTTTTTTTTTTTCATCAAATGTGGTTGTGTGTGCATATCTTTCTCGTGTATTTAGCTACATTTAGAAACAAAGTTTGTCATTTGAACAGAAGTTGTGTTTCTTTTTACAATGAAACATTTGTTTTATGATTGAATTGGGACCTAGGACTGGCTACATGATTCTCCTCTTTAACTGTGAATAGGTCAAATTTAGGGTCTGTATCCGCCCCTGAATACTTCTTACGACTTTAGAAACGTGTATGTGTTGTACTGAGATGCAGTTCACGTGGAGTAATACGACTATAACGTATACTGTTTATGAGATATATCGGACGCATTGACGACTTCCTATAGATGTCCTAATCGGACTACATTTAACTACTAGGATGATTCCTAGATTCATGTATTTGTTAAAGGTGCTGGTCGACAGTTTACCTTTATCAAAAACATGAAACACTATTTTTCTACAATTTCTGAAAATTTATGCATAATCTCTTCATTAACTTTATTTAATCTGAGTCAAGGCGATTTTGAACACTACCTATATGTGGGACAGTAGACATTAAAGTAAAAAAAAAATAACTCTAAATGTTCATTCTTTCCAAATCTATAAATAAGCACGAAAGTGATCTCTGCCAAAAATAGATACCGACGTCAGCGCGAACTACCCGGAAGACGATATAATACGATCTAAAACGTAAGATGTCACGTGTTCTTCTTAGTTTAAAAATAGCTATCTCTGAAGCGTGGCTCAGATAGGAAATACCTGTTTGTAACGACGATTGGGGTGTAATGCTTTACTTTTCATACGGGTCCAGGGCATCAATTTAAAGCATTTGCATGACCTTTTTCAGGAAACAAGGACATATTTGGTTAGTTGAAAAAAAAAAAAAAAAAAAAAAAAAAAAAAAAAAAAAACGTTTTGGCCCAAACTGTCGGATACCACCATTAGAGATACAATTCACAGGGTCTGTCGTTTGATGAGTGTAAGTCCCAAGGACCGCAAATAGGGCTTCCTAAAAACTTCTATCTAGTGGCAAGAAACTTAACGTTTTCCTCCTTTTGTCTAGCGTTTTCGCTTCTTTATTGTTCTGTTAATCCGGCTAAGTACGAAGTTATCCTCAGTCAAAGTGTAGAAGCCAGAAAATCCAGCTATATCTGCGATCTGTCTGACCAGGATGTACACTATTTGCTGCTGAGTGTCTATCAAGAGACATGTTTATCTATGCATTAAACGACTAGGAAGTAAATACGAATTTAGCATTGGTCATTAACTAAAGGGGCATGATAAAGAGGTTTTCTCCCCGATTGTGCTAGTGTCCTCCCTCTCCAGGTGTGCTAGTTTCTTCCCTTTCCATGTGTACTAATTTCTTCCTTCTCCCAGGTGTGCTAGTTTCTTCCCTCCCTGGTGTGCTATCCTCGTAATGTCTTTTTCTCCTCCTGTAGTTATTCCCTGTTACAAACCACTTATTGACACTGTAAATGTGACACTCGCTTGCTGACAATACCATTAATATTATGTTGAAGAATCTCCTACATCATCATATAGTATACTTACTGGTCTTTAAGTTTATTTTGGTGTTTTTTTATCTTCCTTACAATCCAAATAAATTATGGAGGAAATTTAGTATGTAAATGTTATTAGATTGTGGAAAGACCGCGTAGTTAATACCAAAATCGTTACGTTGGTATTGTTTCATAAAGATATCTTCAGATTTCACCATAAAATGTGGTTGCTTCCACATTAATGCGCCCATCTTTATTAAAATGTTTTTAAGATCAATTAAAAAGTGTGACTGCCAATGTTCTACGTTTATATATAGGTTATATTTATTCTACGACAGGGCATATTTCCATTACCATTTACTAACAAGAACACAGATACTGTAACATCGTCTAAGAACCAATACATATTTGATATGAGAAAGGCGCGCCTGTTTCGTTGTTATAAAAATAGCTTGTTTACTGCCTGGGTGAAGGTCAGAAGAAAGTTTTCTCATTTGCCTAACGCTGGAATGTTGTTATTGAGCAAATCTGGGCAAATTATCTGCCCAGCTTAACACTGAGCTAGCTTTATATTAACCAATTTCTTAGTTATTGGCTAACCTTGCTATTCATAGGTTACAAGACATGTGAATTAATTTCAACTTTGCATTAATGTGTAGATCCTGATAAGACGCCCACGCCCCCCCCCCCTAGCGGGAGCTTGCAGATCGGAACCTACGCTTTTTGCCTAAGCATGAAAGCTATGTTTAGTAAGCGAATAAAAAACTCCGCGGAATCTTTGACAGTGATTATAACAGAAATAAACAAAAAAGCTTGGACTTATTGGTAAGTCTTGGGTTCATGCTTAAAGCTTAACAATTTCACTGTTTGGTTTTAAGTATATATTTATTTATGTAACAAAACAGTTTTTACTGTAATACTTGTCCATTTACGAACATAAATAAGATTAGGGACGATAAAAAACATTTGAGACTACTGCAAAATCATAATATAAACAAGAACATGTCTACGGAATGTTTATCCCTCCTGCGCATATCGTTTTCCATTTTAAGTGTTTTGATGCTTACATTAATTAAGGTCGTCAGTCAATCAACAACATGATACCCATGTACACTGTTCTCAGGGGCGGATCCAGAAAATCTTGTGTGTGTGGGGGGGGGGGGGAGTGGGAGAGGGGGTATTAATCAAGAGCCATTCAACTTTATCGCAGTAAATAATAGATATAGATGTACACAGTAAGATACCCTAACTTCGACCTAAGCAGTCAACAGACAAAATTTTCATTAAAAGCTTCGTATTTTTTATTTTTTAAGCTTACATGTATGTGTTTTCACAACTTTATTCTTTTACTTGGTTGGTTGGAGTTTGGGGGTGCATCGCCCCCCCCCCCCCCCCCCCCCCCCGGATCCATCCCCGACTGCGGTCATTAGGAAACGTTCAGTGTGAACACTCAGTCTAGTTATCAATAATCCGTATTCATTATAATATAACCCGGTTTTTAATCATGGGTATGTCAGTGTTGTTGTTTAAAACAATCCAGGATATTGTGAAAATAGGACTATATGTTTATCCCCCCCACTCCCCCAGTGTTATGTGGTTTTAAGTTCTGTTCAGTCTTGTTCCTTGTGCTGTTTGTTTTTTTTTGCAAAACGAGTTACATTAGACATGTTTTGTTTTAAAACAAATTCTAAAAGACAAGGAATGCCATAAAACCAAACCCGAATGATATATTTATCTAGCGAGAAGTATATCTCTCACTTAAATAGTTTAAAACCTTCCCCAGCATTACCTGGCAGGTGCTATCTTGTATTGAAAATCATCAGTAGGGATGGTGTTGTAAACAACGTTATTGCGACATTTATCACGACTTAATGAGTTGCCTTGCCGTGCGCCGGTGGTTCTACCCCGTTTCATGTCTAGGCTCTATCTCGAGCAACAATATCAGTTATGTGTTGCACTATGTACAATTTATGTTCAAGTTCTGTGTTGCACTATGTACAAGTTATGTGTTGCACTATGTACAATTAAAAGGTCAAATGGACATCTTGATCAATACGACGACACACATTTAATTGTACAACCCAATACAATCTGCGAGTTGCTATAGTCCTGTTCTCTCTTTACCCTGCTGTCGATACCAGGACGGGGCGATAACCCGAACGCCTTTATGCTAACCTTACCACACTGAAAATTTTAGACCGAGTAGCAGTAAGTGCGGATCTTGATCAAACAGCTGACTGGTACGAAATAACACTATTTTCGCGTGAAAACACCCTGGCATGTTTTGTTCTGTGCTTGCGCCTTTATACAGATACACAAAGGTCAAGTGTCGGTCGAACGTACCACGTGACCCACCTGGTTTTCGGGTTGTAAACACGTCCGTTTGGTAAACAGTGCTTCAATCAGATAATCCCCCATTGTCAAGGTTGTTTTTGGGTTTCGCACAGCCGACCATTTGAAGAAAATGTTTCGTTTTAATGCTAGCATTTTGCTCAGTATGTTAACTTAATGTCTTCACCGAAAAGCCTTCAGTTTCTGATTGTAATTTCTGGAAATTCTTACTGATTGTACAGTTGAACGTCCAAACCTTGGTGTCGGTGATTTTCGACATACTACTATTCGGCTGATCTTCAAAATGTCGATGGTCTTGATTGTCTTGAGTACCTTATTGACTATTTGCACATGCAGTTACTTTCTTAACTGTCTTGAGAATTTAACTAAAACGTGTATTATTTGTAACGATGTTGTTGTATATTGGCTAAGCCACAGTTTCGCTCAAGTGGTAAAATGTCGGCTTGCGGATCGGGAGGTCGCGGGTTCAACCTCCGGCGGGGAAAACACCAAAAACTTTAAAGTTGGTAGAAGTGGCTTCCCTCCTAACACTCGGGGCTTAGGAGACAGCATTACGCCTGGCTCGTCGGTGTCAGTATAATGGACCGGCCAGGTTCAGTCCCTGGGCACCTCATAAGTGCCCATGTGCTATAATGATAGAAATGTCGCTGCACAGAATCGGCAAAAATGCCGGCAAATCCCAATCACACAATGTTCAAAGAGAAAGTGTTCTTGCTTGGTTTATAAGTGTAAGATTTGGTAAGCACTTAATTAAAAAAGTAAACATCTGGTTTACAGGATTTTACAGGAACATGCATGCATGGGCCAGTTTAAAATCCTGGTAGTCCTTCTCGGATTTCGAAACTTGTAGCAGACGAAAACAACGTTACGAATGAGCAAAACAAATATATCTTGGGTAAAAAGTTCACGTTGTGTTGAACTTTCAATGACCGGACCTTCTGTTTACTCAATGTTTTCATGAAAACGTTACATGCGTATCATTGAAGCCGTGGAATGGGTATTTTATATTTTGGTGATTCCGATAACCCACAGACTGTGTTGATTTCATCGTAGCACCACTTGCTGCATATTCCTCCCGTGACTTCAACTCCCTTTCAAACATAATTGGTAAATAAGGGGAATATCCTTTCACTGGTTATACCAGAACTGGATATTTATTGCATAAACATACTTAATCTCCTTCAACCTGTAGAGTACGCCCCAACACCCGTCATAGCGGACTGACGTCATCTCGCCTGGATTAACGGTACTCTTACTGCTCTCCTATCACGACTCAACAGGTGATAAGCCCTCGGAAATGTGTCATGAACCGCTGGCAGATGAGCAAGATATGGATCAATCATGCTCTCCTGAGACTCAAAGGGTTAGACCAGTTTGTTGTTGAGGTGCGAATTTGAATATATGTTGTTGGTTCAGTGGTTTCATTTATTGGCCGAACTGAGCGTCAATTTAAGCATTGAAGTCGAGGGGTTACGTTTTTAATTTGCATCATAGCGATGCGAGTTCGGTTCTTCATCCGACCATTATTTTATTGTTTCCCCCCCCCCCCCCCCCACAAACGCTCCAAATGAAACCGGTGTTTCGGGGGTTGGGGTGAGGTGGTACCCGCCCCCCTTTTTCAAGGAGCATTTACATCGAGGAATAACTAATAATTACATGATGTAAACTTTTCTCGAAAAAAAAAAGGGGGGGGGGTGGGGGGGGGGGGGGTAAGCCCCCGAAACCTCGCATTCATCTTGTGCGCGTTTGAGAACTGTGGTACGATTTGTCAGTTCGTTTGTTTTGTTATTTTGATGTCAGTTTTTAAATTTTGTACTTATTGTTGATCTGGGAAGCAAACCTTTCTTAATTGTTGGGCTAATATTTAATTTCCTGTATATATGCACTAAATTTCATTTGTCTTTGGTAACAATTTATGCATAATTTTACTGCGAAATAAGTATTCATGAACAAGTCACTTTTCGCCGATTTATCCGTGAATGAAGAGCCGCTCTAATGAGAAAAGTACATGTTATGACCACTTTAGGAGATGACGTATTAACTACGTGTCTCTTGTATTTTGCATTAATCGTTAGGCCATGCCAATCGAATCGTTAGTCCGCGTGCGCGTAGGTTTTGGATCCCCACCAAAAAAAAAACAATTTTGTAGTGAATTTTCTTAAATATTCCATGTTCGTAATCGATAAGCAATTTCGTTCGGAAAATGTGTTCTCGACTGCTCGTTGCATCATAACGCTTGACGCTTGTATAAGAGACTACGCGAAATCCAAGCGTGTCTGTTTATTGCGCTTCATAATAATAACTGTCTACCAAAAGGAGGAATTTTGTGCTCGTCGAGTTTTGGAATTCTCATTATTTACTAATCCATCGCTCTTTTTACTTTTCAGAAAGATATACTATACTCCCAAATTACCATTTTGGCAATTACTATTTTTTAAGATAAAATTCAAATAATATACTAATATCGAGTCATTTCGGCCATATAACATCCTACTTGTCTTCATTAACTATACACCTGGCGCTACCTGCTATTAGGTTCCCATTAGCTAAATATCATGACTCGATTGTGGCTTTTAGGTTACACATTTCGTGGTATGGCGACGTTTACCCATAGTTATGACTCCAAGGTCTTTTTTTATATTTATTAGTTATTACCAGTAGACTTGAGTTATGACTTGTTCTTCCCTGTTTATTGTGGGGTGGAGTGGGTATTGGGGTCTACATGGGGCAATGTGGCAGAAGGTGTAGTTTGCTGAATATACTACTTCTTACAATAAAAACATCCCGGTAGTATTTGTTTACAATAGCAATCAACTGAACTTGACGGTAACTCGATAACGTACGAACAGGGGTCGGATCCGGAAACTGTTGGTGGAGGGGTGTGGTGGGGTTGGAGAAGGGGTATGAATGGAAACCAAGATCCCAAGGGGGTGGGGGTGTGAGGTGGTGGTGGTGGTGGAGGGGTGGGGTGGGGTGGAGAAGGGGTATGAATGGAACCAAGAGCCCAAGGGGGTGGGGGTGTGAGGTGGTGGTGGTGGTGGAGGGTGGGGTGGGGTGGAGAAGGGGGTATGAATGGAACCAAGATCCCAAAGGGGTGGGGGTGGGGGTGTTAGGTGGGTGGGGTGGAGAAGGGGTATGAATGGCACCAAGATCCCAAGGGGGTGGGGGTGGTGGTGGTGGTGGGGGGGTGGGGGGGTGCAGAAGGGGTATGAATGGAATCAAGATACAAGGGGGTGGGGGTGGTGGTGGTGGTGGGTGGGGTTTGGTGTGGAGAAGGGGTATGAATTTAATCAATCTCCCCAAGGGGGTGGGGGTGGTGGTGTGGTGGGGTGTGGGGTGGGGTGGAGAAGGGGTATGAATGGATCAGATCCAAGGGGGTGGGGGTGTGGTTGGTTGGTTGGGGGTGGGTGGGGTGGAAGAATGGTATGAATGGAATCAAGATCCGCAAGGGGGTGGGGGTGAGTGGTGGTGGGTGGGGGTGGTGGGGGTGGAGACATGGGTATGAATGGCCTCAAGATCCACGGGGGTGGTGGTGGTGTGGGGGTGGGTGGAGGTGAGAGGGGTATGAAATGGATCGAAGTCCCAGGGTGTGGGGGGTGGTGGTGTGGGGGGTTGTGGGGGTGGATAAGGGGTATGAATGGATCAAGATCCCGGGGGTGGGGTTGGGGTGGTGGGGGTGGGTGGGGTGTCGAAGGGTTGAAAATGGTAATCCAATCCCAAGGGGGTGGGGGGTGTTAGGTGGGGGGGCTTGGGTGTTATCTGAATACTATTTGAAAACATCCTGGTAAAAGTTGTTTACAATAACAACCTTGTGAACTTGACGGTAACTTGATAACGTACGAAGGCTCCGTTTAACACAATCGCAACGTAATTTGGTTATGTCCACTCTTTTGTTGATTTTGTGTTTTCGTTGAAACCAAACTAATGCATAAATAACATTTTTTAAACGAGTTGTTTACGAAAACGTAAACTAAATCCATAACTGTGACCACGTCATTTGAAAGTCACTCTATTAGTCGATTAATCAAATTTCGATTATCATTTGCTCAATGCATACCGTCTATTTTGTAACTAATATTGAATAAGCGAAACTATTGTCATGGAAACGCAATCCTTAACGATATTGTTTTATGTAACTGGTCTTTATTGTATGAATAAAGTGTTTGGTTTGATATGACCAGATTATGGATCTGTTATAATGTTCAATATTCCAAGAACACGTACATACTGGTTACATAAACAAACCCGTCGTTATCAACCAGTTACCTGTTGCTGTTTATGCAACGGTGTACTGTTGTTGTTTTTGTTCCCATTTCTGCCACCGTTTGTTTTCGAAGGATATTGTTGTTTCTGTGCACACCCACTGTTGATTTGTTGTTGTTGATTGTTTGTTGTTGATATTGTTCGACTTTGATCGTTGGCGGTTGGTGCTTCCTCTTCGAATATTTCTTACTTAAATTATTAAAAATAGGTTTTATTAATAATAGAAACATAGACTTGGTTACGAAACAGGCTATTGTCATCTTCTTACACTGTTCTTGGTTTCGATCAATACTACAATAATAATTACATAACCCTGCTAGAAGGCATCACAGATTTTTTTTGTGTCACGTTCCTAACTTACAACGAAGCACGAATTCATCAGCCCCTCTGGGAGCTGTCTGATCTACACTTTGTTATAAAAGCGTCATGTGACCTTTTCATGACCTTGCGATACACTAATTAAAACATTAATTGCTTATGAAAATGAAGCACTATAAGGGGTTACATATAATCAGTGTACGGTTACATAAATACTCCAGACTGGCAAATCATCCTCGCTTGTTACCATTCGAAGTCGATGTTTAATATTTCATAATATTTCAGATAGCGCATGTTGTTACGTAATGTTTTTAGATTTCGTTGCTGTTTTTAAGGGATTTTCGTTTTGTTATTTTGTCGTTTTGTTGACAGATCTTTAGTTTAGAAAATTACACTGTAGGAGCCGCATTCCCGTTTTAAGGTACGTCAGATTAGGTTCGTTATATAGAGACATTTACATTTAGAAAAGAGAATATCATTAACATTATAATTATGTCTTGAGCAGTCATGGGGTAAATTTACCAAAAAATATGTAGACAACCGCTTGCAACAACGATATGGTTTTGTAGATAAGTTCTTGGTAAACAAATTTACAAAAATTAAAATATATTATATCATCTTAGAATTATGCGTGGTTGTTGCCGTCTTCTATGACTTGAAATCACAGTATGGTACTGGTATTGGCCATTTCCCACGTCGGTATCTTGTTCGTATCTAACTTACATCATCTGGAGACGGTGTCCACTTGAAGCAGATATAGTGCTGTCTTCACTGTGTAAAGCATGCCGTAAACACCTGGCATGATACCACACCCAGTCACATTATCTTGAAATCAGATTAACCAATTGTGGAACTAGCCTTTAATTTGCTTGAGCGTAAGCAAGGGAGCTATACCACTACCATTTTTTACGACTTTGGTATGTCGCGGCCCGGGATCAAACCTGGGACCTCCCGTACCTGGAGCCGACGCAATACCGATTGCGCTACTAGGTCCGGTATCAGCAATCTGTCTGCATTATAATGAACAGCACTTATTTCATTAACGTTCCCACAATTTCGAGACACTGATACCCGTTTTCTTTTTATTTGAGCCTTATCTCTCTTAAACAGGCGTGATTTCATAAGGACATAAGGCGTTATGAAAGTTACAAAAGACATAAATCTCGTTTGTATGTGACCTCATTTTCTCGGAGATGATAGCAAAAATGATTATGCACTGTATTAACTTGTATATATGATTATGTATGATTATAAGATATTATCACTGTCACATTTATTCCACATTTATTACCCGTGTAGCAGACTGATTTTCACAGTGGATTTTCACCACATATGCACTTCAGATTCGAGTGAGACCGGGTTTAAATCCAGGACGACATATGTTTATGTTTTTGGGGTTTATCGTCCCACCAACAGCGGGACGACAAAGTTTATTGGGTTTATCGTCCCACCAACAGCAGGACGACATATGTTTATTGGGTTTATCGTCTGACCAACAGCAGGACGACATATGTTTATTGGGTTTATCGTCTGACCAACAGCGGGACGACATATGTTTATTGGGTTTATCGTCCCACTAACAGCAGGACGACATATGTTTATTGGGTTTATTGTCCCACCAACAGCAGAACGACATACATTTATTGGGTTTATCGTCCCACCAACAGCAGGACGACATATGTTTATTGGGTTTATCGTCTGACCAACAGCAGGACGACATATGTTTATTGGGTTTATCGTCCCACCAACAGCAGGACGACATGTGTTTATGTTTATTGGGTTTTTCTTCCCACCAGCAGCGGGACGAAATGTGTTTATGTTTATTGGGTTTATCGTCCCACCAACAGCGGGACGAAATGTGTTTATGTTTATTGGGTTTATCGTCTGACCAACAGCGGGACGACATATGTTTATTGGGTTTATCGTCCCACCAACAGCAGGACGACATGTGTTTATTGGGTTTATCGTCCCACCAACAGCAGGACGACATATGTTTATTGGGTTTATCGTCCCACCAACAGCAGGACGACATATGTTTATTGGGTTTATCGTCCCACCAACAGCAGGACGACATATGTTTATTGGGTTTATCGTCCCACCAACAGCAGGACGAAATATGTTTATGTTTATTGGGTTTATCGTCCCACCAGCAGCGGGACGAAATGTGTTTATGTTTATTGGGATTATCGTCCCACCAGCAGCGGGATGAAATAAATGTCGTAGAACTAAGGTATAGTTCACCCGCTTATGCTGATGCAAATACAAGGGTACCTGATCGATGTCAGGATAATGTGCATGGACGTGATTTAACGACATGTGTTGACGGCATGCATACACAGTGATGACAGCTGAATATCTCCTTCACAGATCTGTGAGCCCGGTCTCATAACCCAAAGATTGTTGGCCGCCAATAAATAAATAAGAATACCATTTTGTCATACCATTTGAGTTGAAACTAAAACACATAGACTACTTACGGCAAACAAAACGCGGATCACATTCACGACACACATGCACTTTTAATAAGCACAGCTATATGAAAAGTTCTTGTGCTTCCTTTTAACTGGCAAGAGATTCTATTTAAGCCAAAGAGATGATTGTAGCAACTAAAAACAGCTATGACAACGATCAATGCGCTATATTTGGAAGTCATTACAAGTTATATTTTTTCTCGTTGCAGACATTGCACGTGGGAGCCCGAGGAGAACATTCTAGACAGCCAGCTGATCCTGCAGTTCGAGACTGAGTGAGTAATCGTCATCATCGTCTCTATCATCATCATCATCATCATCATCATCATCATCATCATCATCATCATCATCATCATCACCACCATCATCACCATCATCATCATCATCACCACCACCACCACCATCATCATAATCATCATCATCATCATCTTCCCCATTATCATCATTATCATCATCATAATCATCATCATCGTCATCATCATCATCATCACCATTATCATCATCATCATCATTATCATCATCATCACCATCATCATCATCATCATCTTCACCATTATCATCATCGTCATCATCATCTACATCATCATCATCTTCACCATTATCATCATCGTCATCATCATCATCATCATCATCATCATCTTCCCCATTATCATCATCATCATCGTCATCTTCACCATTATCACCACCACCACCACCACCACCACCACTATCATCATCATTATCATCATTATCATCATCATCATCATCATCATCATAATACCTATACAATCAATTATCAGTCATCGGTATTTAAAAATTAGAAGATAACTTTAATGGAATAACATTTGAAAGTACATGTATGTTTAGTTTTCTCCACTATTAGTTGTATTTATAGACTGAGTGAGTCCTTCTCCTCCCCCTCCTCCTCATCATCATCATTTTATGCAGCCGATTTATCCTTCTAGACTCTCAATGTTTTGAAAGCATCATTCAGAATTCATTTGTTTCACGTATGCGCAATTCCCTTAAAAAATGCCCGGTTGCTGTGAAGTTGTTTTCCCAGAGCGACAAAGATAAAAAAAAAACTTGCACATATTTATGCTGGATTGTGTTACATCAGTGTACTTGTAAGTTGAAACACGTGCTCCTCTCGCAACTCTGAAGAAAATGCATTTCCGGTAACAAACAAAGCCCACTTGTACAGATCTCGCTCGTCTCGTCTAGGCTGAAAAAAAGTCCCAACAACCTACAGCTAATGTAGATTGTTATCTATTCAAAGTGAATGAGTGTAATATGCGAATTGTCAAGTTTATGACGGTTCACAAACAGGGACGTTCTGTGAGGATAGAAAAAAGGCAACGCTAGCATTAAGACGGAATGTGGTAAAATACTTCCAATACATACAGTGTAATGAATTCTGTGGTAGTGTTTGAAGAAAGTTTCATGTACCATTTGTTAAGAATTTAAAACTGGGGAGAGTTAAGAATTTAAGACTGAGGAAAGTTTCATGTACCATTTGTTAAGAATTTAAAACTGGGGAGAGTTAAGAATTTAAGACTGAGGAAAGTTTCATGTACCATTTGTTAAGAATTTAAAACTGGGGAGAGTTAAGAATTTAGGACTGAGGAAAGTTTCATGTACCATTTGTTAAGAATTTAAAACTGGGGAGAGTTTCATGTACCATTTTTAAAGAATTTAAAACTGGGGAGAGTTAAGAATTTAAGACTGAGGAAAGTTTCATGTACAATTTGTTAAGAATTTAAAACTGAGGAAAGTTTCATGTACAATTTGTTAAGAATTTTAAACTGAGGAAAGATTTATGTACCATTTGTTAAGAATTTAAAACTGAGGAAAGTTTCATGTACCATTTGTTAATAATTTAAAACTGGGGAAAGTTTCATGTACCATTTGTTAAGAATTTAAAACTGGGGAAAGTTTCATGTACCATTTGTTAAGAATTTAATAACTTAGGAAAGTTTCATGTACCATTTGTTAATATTTAAAACTGGGGAGTTTCATGTAGCATTTGTTAATAATTCAAAACTGAGGAAAGTTTCATGTACCATCCTTACGCTCGGGGCTAAGAGGACAGCACTACGCCTGACTCGTCGGCGTCTGTATAATGGACCGGCCGGGTTCAGTCCCTGGGCACCTCATAAGTGCCCCTGTACTATAATGATAGAAATGTCGCTACACAGTATCGGCAAAAAATGCCGGCAAATCCATCCTCTCTAATATACATATATTAAAAACCTATATTGGTTTATCTCAGATCTGCAGATATTGCGACTTATTAAAAAGTACGAAGATTATACTTTCAGAGTTTACTACCACAAATATGCTCATTGTTCATTGTGCAGTGTTGTAACCATCAGAGTTAAGTACTCGGTAACAAGTGCATTCAACAGCAGTCTATATTTAACATGGATGTCAACATGTATTCAACCAACATGTCCGGTTTGCCAAGGTCAAGATGACATCGATTGGTTCAATTCTTACTCTGCTTAATCTGTAATTAATCATTACTAATTATCCAACACTCCTTTTTAGTTATATCTATATGCAAAAAGATGAAAGACAAAAGCCGTTAAATTAGCAGCTCAATATTCATTTTACGTTCATCGGAGGCTGGCTGTACTTTGTCTCTATACCTTAGCAATTCGCGTTTATTATGTTGTATTCGCAATTAGCTGACTGAGTCACTTAAGGGTGGGGTTGGGGGGGGGGGGGGGGTAGGGGGGAACTGTCTCGGATGGTCATTTTTGTTTAGATATGCAAATAAAATGTGGATAATTAAAATAGAAATAGAAACCGTGAGTACATGATGCTTTTTTTCGAGCCAGTAATTGAACATGTATGTCAGCAACTCAGCATATTTGTTATGTTGACACTGAGACGTATAGATAAACAGAAGTTGAAGGAAAATAATGAAACTAATCAGATGTGAAGAAAAGGCCCCAAAATCCAGCGCAATGTGTTAACTTGGAACAAAACATAGTTTTCTTATTTTAGTTTTCTTTTGTTTTGTTTTTGAGATGCATCGGAGCGACCAGTTATGATCATTTTAACGATGTCCTGCTATTTTGGTGGAGGAACACCCAAGAAAATGTCTGGGTAGAACCACCGACGCACAGCAGTTCAGCTGTAAGACCTTCTCACGTTAAGTCCTTCGCCACAAACGGGACTCGAACCCACGCGGTGGAAGGCTAAGCAGTCAGAGGAGTTACAAATCGGCGACTCTACCACTACGTCCGGTGCGCCCCCTTATTCTTTCTTTTTTATTTGTACATTGTACATCGCCGAACATATAGCATTTAAAATAGTAAAAATAAATTTTATATCACACCCATTATTATGTTACATAAAGAATTTCAAGAGACCGCAAGGCGAATTGCGATAACTTATCTTATCTTATCAGAAGTAGGTAAAGGGTGAACACTTTCATCAATCAATGAAGGTGGTGTTAGAATTACAATGCGTAACGATATTACCTATTTACGTAATTATCTGTTTTTGTTATTCGTCAATGACATTATTTACATACCACCGTTTGTTATCGCCGGACTATACTCAGTATTACGTCACACGGTTACCAGAACAGAACAGAACATAGTTTAGACTTGTACATACATACATTGTCTTTGATACAAAAAAACCCAAACATCCCTGACATACTGTCACCGTGATGTGGGCAAAAATCACTACGAATAATAACTTTAATGTTTTCTTATAAGAGGAGAGTAATGTTACTTTAGAAAGAAAAATACTAAATTGTTTTATCAAAATACAGATCGAGTAAATTAATACAATTACTTCTCATTTTAAATGCATGCTTAACAAATTGAGCAATATTAATAAGAACTTTTCTATTCCCTGAACTCATCATGCAACAAAACTTGTGAACTGAGGGTCTGCAGTAAATGTTAGATTCTAAGTACTTCTTACGTAAGTCATTATACAATGGACAAATAACTACAAAATGATATATATCTTCAACATCTCATGTATTACAAAATGAACATACCCGATCATTTCTCGGTCAGTAACTATTTGAATATCGACCTGTTTGCATTCTTAACGAATGCGCAGAAATACGTAGACGAGTAATGTAAAAAAGTAGATCATACGGTACTAAATCCAAATAGGGTTACCATCTACCTACGCATAAGTTCTCACTGTACATTGAAAATGATCATGCCCTTTTGTTGACGTAGGGCCTATGTTAATCGGTCGTTTTAATTGGCGCATGCTGTTTAAATTAACGGGAGATGATATGTATCGCCTGTCAAATTCGGTTCGATTTCGCGCATATATGTTTAATTAATTTACATAGTTTTGTCACCTATCAGAGGTCATACTTTCTAGAAAAAATACTGACTGAACCTTTCCTGTTTGGCTGATCCGTTTATTTTTTCAGATTATTAGATGGTTTATATGTTCAGTCAAGAGTGCATTCCTATCATCGGTTATTTAAAAGTAATAGTAATACAAAAGAACGGAAAGTAAACTCGCAATGGGAAGACTTAAATATGTTGTTTAATAAACATATAAAATATAATAAAACTGGTACCCGACAATGTTTAAGCATCAAATGAAAAATACACTGTATTGATAGATCACAGGCTGATGTCTTGGTATTTGGGAATTAGATAATAGTTTATTATGGTGACTTGTGTTCATCATAGTAAATAAGTACAACGATATAAGTGAAGCTAAATCGACACCCGTCACAATGGGCCTATAAGTCACCATTGGCAAATTAAACGTACATAAACACACACGCACGCACGCGCGCGCGCGCACACACACACACACACACACACACACACATATATATAATTATGGTGTACATACTAACATAGGATTTTTTTTGGATATTCGATATTCTTCCTTCGCTTGAAAATACAACCGTCATGAAATTTAAATATAAGCATTTGTAGTCATTGTCTGTTTGTGTTTGGTAAAAGCAAAATTAGTTAATAATATTATACTTATAAAGATGTATTACCTTTTCTGGATTTAACCATCAATCAATCTTTGTTGCCCATTTTTTCATGAATGTAAAAATAGATTAAATCTACAACACATCACTCGTAATGCTTAAATATTTCGAACCACCTTCATTCATGAAACAAATGTCAACAAACGGGGTTTACATATGGCACACAAACATGTTAAATTCAACTAAGATCATGCAAAGCTTAGTTTACCCGTTACGTCATAGATGTTATAGTCTTTTTCATTGATTTCTCCGTGTTTTTTGTAGATGATTTATTTGCACTGGAGTTTGTTATTGTCTATTATTTGTATCGTATGCTTAAATGCTCATTAACCGCTTAGAGCGGTAAGGAGTTCAATAAACTTGAGTTGAGTTGGTAGTTGGTAGATATACTTTATACTTATTATTACTGGCAATTGATATGGTATCGATTTTAGTAAAGGTTATTGTTTAAATACTTTAATGTTAAGGAGTATTAGTCATGAAATATATTGTCTCTTATTTCTCTATTTTCTAACATATCTTTAAAGTTATATAAACCATGAGCGTAGGAATACCATCACGCCCTACAGTCCAATGGTGCTAATGGACCATTCGAATCATACAGTGCAAGTGTTTAAACGGACAATACGAATCTCGTATTGCATTTATTCTCTGCCATTAAAAAAGAAGATAAAAACCATACGTTTAAAAGGTGGTTAAAATGCGATGTTTCGATTGGTTAATGCAAGTCAATGGTTTATAAGAACGCTTTTATAACTCACCGGAACATTTCCGGATTCCACCGAAATCACTTTATATCTTTATTTGACTGGGCATTGTTTAAAATTTGTATGGACGTTTCTGTTGTTGACTCAGTTAAGATAACAACTATGGCCAAACGATCATACAATATTTCATAAGGTATATGTGAAACGTTATTTGCAATAATATTAATTATGAAAATCCAGTCCATATAAAACATTTTCAGAGAACGGGTTGAGCCCACTGAAATCAGATTGGTGGTGTGACACCTCGTTTAGCAAGACCGTTAATTCTTCTCTTTTTTACACAGACGTATAACATCAATAAAAAATCAATAAATTCGCGGGATCTTTTCAGGTAACAACAATGTATTCTGTTGTTTTAAGCATCAAAACTTTAATTCAAACTGTCAAATACCACTTTTAACACATTGTATTTTTTCTACTATGTCTTAATTATTCAAGAAAATATTTGCAACAAATGAGATGCCTGCAATTATAAGATATCAACGCCGATAATGATGGTATCCGACAGTTTGCCTTTATAAAATGCATGTAACAATATTTTCCCACAATTTCCTGGAATTTCTGCATAAACCCATACTTTTGTCTAAGTAAAGACGATTTTAAACACAACCTATGTCGTAAGACAGTACACATTGCGGAATAATAACTCTAAATTTTCATTCTTTCCAAATCTATTAATTAGCACGAACGTGATTTTATGCTTAAAATATATACCGACGGCAGCGCGAAATACCCGGATGACGATATAACGTCATTTCAAAAGTTAGGTGACACGTGGTTTTCCTAGTTTAAAATAAGTGAGTTGTCACGTGGTTTTCCTAGATTAAAATAGCTATCTCTGCAGCATGGCTCAGATAGGAAATACATTTGTTTGCAGTGAGGAAAAGGGATTTATATTTCACTGTTCGCTGATCTAGGGCATCAATGAGCAGCATTTTGCGAGATCTTTTCAGGTAACTTATTTGGTTATTTGAGAAAAAAATATTTTGGTCCCAATTGTCGGATACCACTTTAATGTTTTGCCTATTGAGATAATAAGAGATACTATATGAGTAAATTTTACGACCTTTTGTCAGACGCTCATTAATTGCCATATATCTAAACCGCAGACAGTTAGAGATCAATCTTAGCTCAACTTCTGTTGTCTCCTATTTACCGAAGTATCAGTCATCCGTGATTCACAGTCACTTGCCGACGATGAGTAACAAAAACCAGCACCGTCTCCCGCAGACCTCTCGCAGATGACGAACAGGAACTGACTAAGCCCCGGCCTGCTGGCTCACAGACTGGGCGGCGAGTCAAGGTCACCATGACGTCATCACAGTCAAGGCATTTTCAGGCACATTTAATGTGCCATACAATATTACTGTGCGTGTACTGATTGGAATTGATTCTGTATAGGGCTACAACATGAGGACATTGAATGCTTTATAAGCCCATGTTCACCGTTATATATAACTTTTAATGTTAATATTACGTACATGCGTTCTCTATAATATCATTAATTATTAAAATAGACTTCTAAAATAATAATGCGACTAGACAGATATGAACATATTAGACTTATTTTAGTCTAAATTTATTGTAAATGTTAATGTTTTGAGATCTCGTTCGTTTACCGAACTTTTATTAGCAGCAGCGCCGCGTTATAAATAAAAACTATGACGTACCGCGAAGGGCAGTGCTTGGTGACGCGTACTCAATTGATCAGCCATTTAACACTGTCCTTTATAGCATAATGGCGATTTCTAATGAAATAATGTCTTTCCAAATAGCAATTCATTTTAGTGTGTTTATTTTTGTGAGTAATTGAGCGGAAATGCAGCAGTTGCCTTCTGTGATAAGAGAAAAGACCGGTGATTAATCGATGGCTGGACTTGATTTCATTGTCCGCTTTCTATTGGAAGAATAGACCACGGTGAATCAACGATTGCTTTGCATCTATTAATGTATAAATGATATTCATTACTGATTATTATCATCAGTACAACTCAGTCACTATGATAAGATAAGTTCCGTAAGTTGCTTGCTGTCGCCGTGAAATTTCGATCACTAACTGCATGACCGCGCATCATGCGTCATACATTCATAACAGTAAACAATCTTTATTGCATGTCTACAACAGCATGCAAAGAAGCTAGAAACTCTACAAAAACATGCACATCCCAGTCAGACTGTCCAAAGGAAGCTGACTGATCTAGATCAGGAGCGGATCCAGAATATTTCGGTGTGTGTGTGTATGTATGTGTGTGTGTTTGTGTGTGTGTGTGTTTGTGTGTCTGTCTGTCTGTCTGTCTGTCTGTCTGTATGGGGTATGGTATAAGGTCCATTAAATGTTATCGCAGGAAATACTATCTATCCATCCATCCATCCCCCCCCCCACACACACACAGTAAGGGACCCTAACTTCGACCTAAGCAGACAAAATTTTCTTTAAAAGCTTTCTTTTTTTCAAGTTTACTTGTATGTGTTTTCACAACTCTACTCTTTTATCTGGTTGGTGGGAGATGCATCCCCCCCCCACTCCCTAGATCCATCCCTGATCTGGATCTACACTTTTTGCCGAATCATGACTAGTGCTTTGTACATTATGAATTTGATATTTTCCGCGCCTAACAACCAATAATGATTTTAAGATTAGCTTTTCTTTTCAGATAATATCAAATGAAGTGATGACTATATCATATGCTTATATTTGAAACTCTTCCTTAATTCCTGCCATAGTTAATGAAGACATTAAGTATTGAAGTAATATCTTTTCGGAATGATGTGTTGACTCATCGTCATTACTGCTTGGTGACTAAACACTGTTGTTTTTGTCGAAGAAACTCGATGTTATTGCCATTTCTAATGTATTATTATTTCAATAAATCTAGTGATGTGTGGTTATCATCAGTTTAATCTGGAGATATATACAATAATCACGTTAAGCCTTGTGTGCTTTATTCATGCATTTCTTTAGAGAAATATAACTCTAAACTTGGTAACTACACATAGAATCGGTGTGTGCAGATAATGTAGACCTAGATCCGTCAACTGCCGCCGGGACTGTCTGACCAGGATCTGCTCTGTTTGCTTCTAAATCTCTATCTATCTAATTAAAAGCATTTTTTTCTGTAAATTTTAATGAACAATAAAATAAGGGCTGAATATTCACCACTGTAGCAGTAAATGGGTTCTGTTGACACCCCCGCTAAGCCTCGAAAGCCCTCTGATTGCGGTGTCCTCTGGATGACGTATTGCTGGGAATTAAAGTTTTTTTTATCAGTAACATCCCACACAAATATAATAAGAGGCTAAAATTTCTCACTTTTCAACGTCCCACATGCTTCATTATGAATCATATCGTAGATTGGTTATAATATTACCCGAAATAAATCGTTCCTAATCATTATCGTCGTCGTCGTTGTCTTCATCATCAGCATCACCATCAGCATCATTGTCATCGTCATGATCATCTTCTTCAAAATCATCAAAATCATCAAGATCATCATCATCATCATTATCATCATCATCATCATCATCATCATCATCATCATCATCATCATCATCATCATCATCATCATCATCATCATCATCGTTATTCATCTTCAATCAATGAATCAATTAATCCTCAGTATTTTGAAATTAAAATATAATGCAAATGGAATAACATTTGAAAGTACGTGTAGGTTTTTTTTTTCTTCGTTATTGTATTTATTATTTTAATGGTTTCAGAGGCTATGATCCACGTCGACGAAGATACCGGTCGAAGAAGAGGCGCCGAAGTGAGGTGAGTCGAGTTTGCAATGCAGTTTACATAAGAGAATAACATCTATAAGAATTTCAATGACCGTAATTTGAATAATCTGAATACAGAGAGAAAAGTAATTGTAAACTGGAATTTAGAACCACAGAGGTTACATTGGCGAAAAAAAACACAACACGTTGAGTTACGTTACATCAAGCAGCTGATGGATTGGTTTGATTGTATTTTGTAACATTGTTCCGACACATTTGTGTTCATATTGGCGACCTCCAGTTAATTATTGGTGGATCCCAGACTTATGTCTGGGTAGAACCACTGTCGCACCGCAGGTTACCTGGAAAACGTCCCAAGGTGAAAATTCTTATCCCGACCGAGACTCGAACCAACGTGGTGAGGGGCTGAGCAGTCAACGACTCTAACTGCTCGGCCACGGACGTTCTTGGATGGATGATATTTATCCGTCTGATCCTTTCCTGTCAAACGTTTATTGTCTTCTGATGCTTGTGTAGATGTTGAGGACCAGTGTCAACATTGTGATATCCGATAGAACTTCCCGCTTGTACTGGATTTGGGAGGTGGGGTGGAATGGGAGGGGGTGGGGGTGGGGTGGCGGTGGAATGGGAGGGGGTGGGGGTGGGGTGGAATGGGAGGGGGTGGCGCTGGAATGGGAGGGGTGGGGTGGAGGTGGAATGGGAGGGGGTGGAGGTGGAATGGGAGGGGGTGGAGGGTGGCGGTGGAATAGGAGGGGCTGGAGGTGGAATGGGAGGGGGTGGAGGTGGAATGGGAGGGGGGTGGGGGTGGAATGGGGAGGGGGAGGGGGTGAAGGGTGGCGGTGGAATAGGAGGGGGTTGGGGGTAGCAGATGAACATTTGGGTTAAACCACCGAGATACATCGTAGGTAAGCTGAAACTTACAATGGTGTATTGTTCAGAGTGGTATAGAATCGCCGCAGTAAACAATGCTTTTTTTTCTTAAACTGAGAAAATGTAGAAAACTTGAATTTCGGTTAAGTTCCGTCACCGCTAATTACCGCCTACACGACCACAATAACGTATCATCTGACACGTTTCGTGTCTTCTTTCTTTAGTGCCACAAAGGTATAAATTATCTCTTTATTGTCTTCGACGCCTACCCTGTTCAGAAATGGGACAGATCATTGCCCATGCTGCGCGAAATGCATTGAATGCCAATAAGTTGTGGGTGGGAACATATCAATACAGAATAAAGGTGCGGTTTGACGGCTGATAAGATGATTGCGACACATCTTCGACCCTTTTTAAGGTTAATCATGAGTTATTTATTCTACGTCTTTGCGGAATTTTATTTTCATGTGAAATGTTTGCGGAAAATTTGGTTTGATGAGAAATGATTAAAATGTATTTCATATTTTCCCAACAGTACGTTTAATGTAGGTTTTTAAAAATAAATAGTTTCTTGGGATAGTCTGCGTGGGTAATCTTTATGTACACATTTAGTAATAGTTTAGTGGTGGTAACATATTTTGTGACAATAAAAGGAGGTAACATATTTTGCGGCAATCAGATGGGGAAACTGAAGGGCAAAACAAACAGAATCCCCGCATCCTAACCTAAAGATTAACGATCCTGATTTGCGTATGCGTATGTTTAATAACTTTTATGTTCACTTGACATTTCTAATGCAGGAAAGGACGACTAGATTAAATAACATGCTTTCTGTGTGGACACACATTTATAAAAGCAACAACAATAACAAAAAGCAACAACACAAAATTACACTGACAGCTTAGGGTGACTTAATGTACGACGGTCTTCTAACTGACTAGCGGTGCGTCGGTGGTTCTACCCAGACATTTGTCTGGAGTCTTCCTCCGCCATATCAGCTGGACGTCGTTATAATGATCGTAATTGGTCGCTGCAATGCTATTAAAAACAACACACAACTGCATTTCTTGGGATGACATTGAGCAAGTATGGTCTCTGAAATCATGTATGTTTTACTGTACGGTTGCAAAAATTCCCGGCGACAGAGCCACATGGTCAATGTAAACTGTCTTAAAGATTATTTTTTCACTGAATCGTTATCTATAATCTTATTGGCTAAAACATTTCAAGTCAAGAACCTAAAGGTGGTATCCGACAGTTTGGATCGATTATTTTTCTCAAATAAGTCATTGTTACCTAAGGTCCTGCAAAATGCTGTTCATTAATGCCCAAGACCTGTGTGAACAGTGGGGCATAAATCCAAACTCGTCATTGCTAAAAGGTATTTCCCTTCTGAACCACGCTGCAGAGATACCAATTTTTAAACGAGGAAAACCACTTGACAACTTACTTTTAAGATCGTGTTATATCGTCATCGGGGTAGTCCGCTCTGACGTCGGTATCTATTTTTAGCAGAGACTATTATCATGCTTGTTTATAGATTTGGAAAAAAATGAACATTACAAGTGATTCTTTTCGCAATGTGTACTGTCTTACTATAGAGTTAGCGTTTAAAATCGTTATTACGAAGACTTAAGTATCGGTTTGTGCAGAAATTATGCACACATTCTCAGAAACCGTGGAAAATCTTTGTTACATGCATATAATATTGGTAAACAGTCAGATACCACCTCTAAGACTATTGACTGTATCTAAAGCCAAAATAAGATACACGCTTAAAGCATGCTCGTCAGATAGCATGTAAAGCAAATATTGTACTTACCAGTGACACTAATTTTGAAAACCGCAACTGAGAATTTTTTTGCGATTTCAAACTTGCATCTGGAGTCTGGGTGGAGGGTACTAGTTTGAAATAAACCCGTATGGAAGCCGCGTCCAAGTATTAACTCGTGTTTATGGTATCTAGGTAGTTAATATTGATAAATATGTGATTTTAATGTTTCTTCAGATCACCGAGTCTCGACCGCTGTCCAACACGCTGCTGTATGGTACCCGCGACTCAGATTCGGATGTTGACCAATGTCCGGCCCACGAGCGACTGCAGCCTAAGCTGTTCAGTCCAACATGGCCGCACACAGACCTTGGCCGAAGCCAAAGCAAAGCACTTACTGATAGTCATGTGACCTTCCAGGGTCAAAGAGGTCAAGCGCCACCCTGCACAGACACAGGAAACAAGGAAAACATCCATTCGAACCCGGACCGCGCGCCCAGCCCTGGCACTGGCAGCTTGTTCGACAAGGGCGGGAAAGGATGTCATCCGAAAATGCGCGCTAAGTTTATGTACAGATCCGGAGACTTCGAGTCGCAGAATTGGGGTTACGACTGGACCAGTTCAGACAATGAGAGTGTAGTTCGGGAAAATATCGTGGAATGGAAGTCAGCTGACAAAAAACACATCGATGATTTGTGTCCAACGATTGATTCCGGTGATTTGAGTGAAGTGAAAGGGGATGAGAACGTAGAAATACGGGACAGCAGGATGACTGTTGACAGCTCTCCGGCAAAACGGAGACGGACTGAATCAACAGAAGTTTGCAAAAACGATTGTCTTTTAAAAGATTCGGCCAGTGTTTATAGTGACATTACAGAGCCTGCGATGGACGATCCGGTTGAGAGCACCATTGACAGCCTGCCTGACTGGGGATCAATGACCACGGATGCCGATTACCTTCTAAACTTTGCTGCCTCTGTCAACGCCGAACACCAAGCGGTTAAAGACATGGAACAAACAGCAGCAACGGCGACAATTCCGGTCAAGGACGACATTACAGTGACCGAGGTTACAGTCGATGCGATAACCATCACAGTGGTTGAGAGTTCGAGAGAAAAGGGATTTTTCAGGAGTCGGTGGGACCCATAATCTTGTGAAAGGTTGGAATTATTCTGTGGAATTTCCTACGTAAGAGTTGGCAAAGGATGTGACGTGAGATATTTAAATATTTGCATATTTAAACGTCAAAGCATATGTGAGGGATTATCAGTCTGCTTGATGTTGATACATGTATCAAAGACATGGATTAGATGATTTCAAATTTTTTGTAAGATCTTTGAAATTTTAGTGCTTTATATGGTGAGCAGTTATTGAAACAAAATGTTAGGCTAGACGTATCGCTGTTCTTTTTCCACAAAGCTCAGAAAAATCCGTGAAAACTAAAAAGTGGAGAAATATGTTGATTGATTGTTTGGAGATATATCTCTATTTATTTTCCATAAAGCACAGTAAAATCCGTGAAAACTAAAAATTGGAGAAACATGTTGAGTGATAGTTTGTCGGAAAACATTTTTGTCATGTTTTTTTTTTTTCGATGGGACCTGTATGCATTGAGTGGTGAAAATTGTGAATTTACAAGTGACACAAGGCCTTTGCAGGATATTAACATAATTTGCTTCGACAACAGCTAGTGTTTACATGCTTTAAAAGTTATAAAAAACATTGACTGAAATTGCAAAAAAAATCGCCGATGTTACTTGCAATAAAACCGAGGTTATGAAATGACTGTATACATAGATCTGCTCGTATTCCTGCGGCATCTCACATGTGTGTTTGTAATGCATTGAAATGCAAGTGCGCATTTGTTTACTGTAAGAACGGACAAGAATCTCGCCAAGAATTTCTCCTTTGTCATTTTATCCTCAATTAATGTATACAGTTATAGGATGAATAATATTACATATATCTTTTTTTCTGGCTTGAGGATGTGTGAAGAAATTTAATGTACAATTATCATTCCTTTGCAACACGACTCTGCTAATTTCAGGATATACATCCACTGACTTGCATTGATTAAAATAAACCAGCTGTTATGTACATTTTATGGTTGCTATGCAGTTTTTTCAAAATGGCGAATTGTAATGCGATGCAAGAACTGTGTATCTATAGCCTCTGTATACTAGTCAGTGCAAGAACAACATTTAACTACATGTAATTGGACTCCAGTGGTGTTCATTACGGTCTTATATATTTCCTGAAGTTGTACTCTTGAAATAAACTGTTACTGTATATGACTTGGGTTAAATCATTTGTGACTGTAGCCCCTACAATACAGAACAGAATAGAGGACATTCATCTATTTACCTAGACCTGTTATTTAACATCGCATTCTTTGTGTTTACATACATAAATGCTGTCTATTATAATTGTCGTCTGGCCTTGTCATATTTTCCTGCTTATAAAATCGGAGATGAAAAACACTGAAGAGATGTTGTTTTGTAGTAATGTCGTATTTTTGTATCTTATTATCCGCAATTGAAAAGATACATTCCATTTCCTCAGATCTTTTCACATGAATTCAAACTCCGATTGCTGTCCGTACTGGATTGCCTTTATGAAAGCAAACCTAAAGCGCGATGAAGTTAATTTTTAGGCTAAAGATAACACAAAATGTGTAACGTTTCCAGCTATGTTTTCGTTTTTCTCTATGTAAAGCGGCAACTCATATGTCATTCATTTAGCACATAAAAACTAAATCATTTTTTGTTTACATTTTTAGACTTAAAAATCACGCTAAATTTATAAAGAACCAAGAATTAAAGAATGTGTGTGTGTGTGTGTAATAGACATTACAAAAAAAAACCGTACCCAAATATAGTCAATATATAACCAAAATATAGGAATTATGACCGTGTTACCGTACAACGCAATCGGAACACCTCTGATAATTCACGAATCATCTCTCGGATGTATGTAGGTAGTCGGATCACCTCGGCCATTTCCCTAAGAAGGACTTATTTTGTGACAGAAAGTCAAAACAAAGATGGCAGCTCGGATGACAGCTCACTCTAGTACGATGCCAGTTAAACTTCAATTTGTGGCTGCTTCAAATTTAAATCATCCAAGTTTAGTTTGCAAAGCGCAGCAAACAAAACAGCTGTCAAACGACGCCATTGTTAATGTTTTGTGCGAACTACATTTTAGGCATATTCTTTCGACTTCCGGCGAAATAAACGATCCTGATTTCCTTAAGTATCATTGCACCATATACATCCGAGAGATGATTGTCCCGATGACGGAATTACCCGAGGATATCCGATTGCGTTCAACGTTCGCCATCCTGCAAAGTACCCGTGCAGTGACGTAGTGCAGATTAAAAGGTGAAGTGTTAGTTGCTTGTCTTGATTAGTTTAATAACTACGGTACGGTATTCGCTAAATAATATCAAAATTAAAACCAGCAATATATTTAAATACGATTTAAGGTACATAAAATAATAACCCTACGAAACAAAACCAATTTCAGTGAAGGTTATGAGTAACTGCATTAGGATAATGATCACACTATTACAGAAAACAGGAACCGAAAGAAACGACCAAATTTTATGTTCGTTATGCTAAGTTCCCACTGCCGATCCGATCAAGACCGATCAAGCAATCGAGTACTGGTCTGGCTCGGTCGTGATGAGTGATCGGGAGTGGTCGGGAAGGTCTACCTTGGTCGGCATCACTTGGGCTTCCTACCCGATTTTTTTTGACATGTCAAAATATTCGAGTAGCGATCGAGTAGCCAAGCGGTCGAGAAGCGCTCGGGAAGCGATCGTGTATTGGTCGAGTAGAAGATCGAGTTGATCGAGAAGCAAACGTGTAGCGATCTAGTTTGGTCGAATTGACATCTTTTACCCGATCTGTACCCGATCATCTCGACTTCTACTCGAGTATTATCCGATCGCAACCCGATCGCAACCCGATCAACTCGACCTCTGTTCAAACTGGTGTCCAGATTAACTAGACTGCTACTCGACTGCTACTCGACCACACACGATTACTTCCCGATTGCTGTTAGACCATACACGAGCGAGACACTATTTATATGTAAAACTGCGCGCTGGTCGCTCCTAACCTGCTTACATTTGGAAGAGAAAACATCACCAATAAAAGGCAAAAGGGCAACTAATACTAATTTAACTTGTGAAAGTTTAGAGCCTGAGCCTGAAGTGAACGCAACACCCACAGAACCCCCTCAGGAAACGAATACCGGTAATCCGCAAACACCTCCCATTGACTCTTCTGTGCAAGACATCCTACTTCTCCTGAAAAACATGTACTATGCTTTTGTTTTTGCTTCACCTTTGAATATGACAATAAAACCGTGATTATATTTTGTGTTTAGTGTTTCGAAGGATATAATTTTATTGCGTAATTTGTTTCAAGATGAAATGAATAATGACCAACAGTGTTTGAAGTTTTTATTAAAAAGTTTCGGTACACGACCTTCTACGACCTGAGTACGACCATGTCGATCTGGTCGGGTGAAGATCTAGCAGCGATCGAGCACATGTCCTGTTGGTCGACCTGAGGCCTTGTAAAGGTCGGGATGAACGAGCGGAAATCTGTAAGATGGTCGGGTTGACGTCGTGAAGGTGTCGTAAATAATCGTGTGTGGGTCGTGTGTGATCGACTAGAGGTCGAGAAGAAGTAATGGATACGCCTTTAGTCGAGCTTGGTCGGGCTCAATCGGGAAATTTAGGGGATCGGGATGATCGAGTTAATCTGATCGGCAGTGGGAACCCACCTTTAAGGAAATATGACAAAGTCCCATGGGCATTGCACCATACATATATGTTTACATTTGAAAAGACACAGGACAAAGGAAGATTTATTCAATGTAAAATCAAGAACAAATCTTTAATGAGTCATTAAACAAAAAGAGCAAACCCAACAGTTACCGCTATGATATATTTTATTTCCGTTGTTTCTATGTTATAAAATTTTATTACCATCTTCATGTACTTTTTCGCATTTTATCTTGAATTCCATCATTTAGTGCATATATATACATCAATACAACATGGCCCATTAAAGACGATTTTGCACGGGAAATCAACCCGTATAAAACACAATGCTATAAACTACAACTTTATATACACGTTTATGACGTCAACACATAACCGGCATGCATATATACCAGATCATTTTTCACGTGTTTTGAATGTGGGTTCTGTAACAATATCCGGGTAATACATGTAGTGAAAGTGGCATAGTAACGCACTCATCCAGAGAAACAAAATCTAGTGGCTGTTTGAAATGAAATCGGATATTGTTGCAGCATCATTGGTTGATTTGAATCTTTCGTCATTTGTTCCTCTTACACTCGGCATTTACAAGTTGTTAGTCTTTTACTTATTTTTTTCTTCTTTCCTTCTTCGTTCCACTATCTTTTGTAGCATCTTTATCTGTTTTCTCTATGCATTGCTGTATGAGACTGCTCTTTTTAATGATCTTGTTTCTGTCACATGATCTATATATGACGACAGTTCTTTCTTTTATTTAATTTCTTAGGTTTTATGTCTTATTCAAGTTTTCCTTGTAAATAGCTACTGCAGTTTACACAAACTCCTATTACCTTCAACATTGTGATGGTCGTTTGGCTAGTTAAAGGTGGTATCCAACAGTTTGTCTATATCTAATATATGTAACAATATCTGATCTCTGTTCGGGGTATTTGGGTATAATTTTTGTAGAAAAAACATCATACTTTAGTCTAAGCTTTGGCGATTTTCAACAGTATCTCATTTTTTGGGACAGTAAAACTCTTTAATTAACACTTAAAATGTTCATTCTTTCAAAATCTATAAATAAGGACGATTGGGATTTCGGCTAAAAATAGACATCGACGTGACTGGGTGTGGTATCGTGTCAGGTGTTCACTCCCTGCTGTACAGAGTGAAGGCAGCACTATATCTGCTTCAAGTGGACACCGGCTTAAGAAAACTGAAATACTGTTGGTGGGACGATAAACCCAATAAATAAACATTACTCTCGTGGAAGCCATTCTTATTCCTGGAAAATTATGTCAATGTTTTCACTCTGTCTAGAACTAGTTTCTCGATTGACTTCAATTCCGCATCAACTTCTTTCTTAATCCTTTTTTTTCTGCTCACGTCGTATTATATATACCATATATAAAACCGCACAATAAATGAAATAACGAATAAATAAACCGATAGATAAATAACTAACTAAAATCCTGAAAGTTATTTCGTAAAAAGAGATGGTGTTTAAATGCATTGTTTACAAACAAAACGTGATTAGTCGCAGAGATGAAGTCGCACGTCGCGTTCAACTTACTTACCTTGATGCCCACAGGACTTATAAAAACGGACGGAACATATTAATTTATTTTTATTGTAGGTTCACACTTAGTGTGAAAATATACAAGACAAGTTTTAAATCCAAATCCAAAAATATGTATTACCTTATCGAATTACATCTTGGAGGCAAATGTTATCCGAAGTAATGGAGTTATATAACTGTCGGTCAATCAATATTTATGTATATTATTGGTAGAAACTGTTTTACATTGTTCATGTTATATATCCACGTTTGTTAATTTTGTTGGCACATTGACTTTATGACGTCTTAGCCATATTTAATATTTATTGTAAATGGCCAAAGACATGTATATGTCGAGTTGCTAATAAACTTTGAAACTTGAAACTTTTTTAAATCTAAGTGATATCACATTACCATTCCCATTGAAGTTAATTTAAAGAATCGCAAATCAATACTAACAGGGATACGTGCATATTGAAATGCCTTCTAGCTACATTTTATAAGATATAAATTTAGTTATTTACGTACAAACGCACCTGACGTGTTAAGTGACAGGTCAAACTAAACGTTTAAATGTTTACATAACACTTGCACGTAACTTAACATGTTGTCACATTTAAATGGTGGGGGCGGCCGTAGTCGAGCGGTTAGAGTCGCTGACTTGAAACTCCTCAGCCCCTCACCGCGTGGGTTCGAGTCCCCGTCGGGGCGAGAACTTTCATGTAGGGAGGTTTGCCAGCTAACCTGCGGTGCGCCGGTGGTTCTACCCAGACTTAAGTCTGGGGTTCTCCTCCACCAATAATTAGCTGGACGTCGCCAATATGACCATAATTGTGTTGGTTCGATGTACCAAACAACAACAACAAACAAAACACATGGTTGATTGGCAATCGTTGTTAAGTCGTTTTTACCTAATAATCCATTTAAATATATACATACATGTATTAACTTTGTTTTTACATGTATTTACTATTTGCAAATAATGGAATCCTTTGCGAAGTTTGTAAACAATACAATACTATAACGGATCTAGAACCATATTTAGAATATTAGAATAACTTAAATGATAAAAAGTTTTAAAATTCTCATTACTGTGTATACATCTCTATTTCTTTTCAAAGCAACGTCGAAGAAATATATGATACAAAAATAAAAAAGAGAAAAAAAGAAAACAGAAAATAATGACCTGTTGTTATATTTAGACATCTTTCAAATCGACGTAGTTTATAGAACAGAACAGAACACAAACTTTATTATAACTCAAACAGTGAAATTTACAATACATGAGTATACAAAAGAAATATAAAGGAAACACAAGATGCACTATAAATGATACACATGGCATCGTAGGAACGACACTTATAGAAATAAAAAATAAGTCTGAGATTGTCCAAATAAGTTTGTCAAAAAAAAGGGGAATAGAATTTACAGCCTGCTGATCATGTCCTTAATATTCTAACATAATGTTTTCACGTATGGAAAATCAAAACATTATTGAAAAGGTCTTACTGACACGGATTTATAGAATATAGATTTATTTATATTTATAGAATGTATATTGCGGGCGTGTGATTTAGAATTACGTCACTCGTCACTGATTTATATATATAACCGCAAAAATTCACACACACATGCAAAACACCTGGTTGATTGGAAAATTCATACACAATCAATTCAATTCAATTCTTTATTAGGCATAAACATAAAGTTCATTGCCATACATATGGCGTCACAAACAAACGTTTTTACATGTAATGAGAAAAGTATGAGTTCATTAAAATCTGGAAAGAATACTACAGAAAATGGATCACATATAAATATAGTTAACTATAAAGTTTTAAACAAACAAAACACTTGGTTGATTGGAAAATTTACACACATTTTTTAATGACAAGTTGTATTAATCTATGTATACATAAGTAAATAAGGCCATATCAAACGGTATATCATATTAATTAAAAAGGTATAACGTAGCTTTGATAATTTGTAATTAAAACCAATTTTTGATAATGATACCAGACAAATTACCAACTGACAATTAATATTGTCCAAGTGTAGATATTACGAAACATTTATTTGTTACAAGACTACAAGAAAGAGCCAGGATGTGAGAGCACGAAGGGAGCACGCGCTTTAAACAAGAAGATGACTATCCCGGGAACTTAACACTCTCTTAGTCTGTTGATTAATAGATAGTATGTGATGTAATAGGCACTGATAAGGCAGTTTAAGGCAGCCATCTTTGAAGGCAGAAGCTAATGTAGGCTGAAATCTGGAAATATGTGCTGTATTAAACTCACCACTGTGTCTTTTTATGTTTATTCAATTTTACTGGTTTTTATATCAAATTTAACAGCTTTTATGAAGTATTCTAAATATCAAAACTATATTTTGATAGTTTAAAACTTAAGATTTTTCCAATTTTTAAACTTTTGAAAAACACTTAAGACTGAAACATACCCACAACATAGAATCTTAATGATTCAGACAAGAATTTGATAAAAATGTTGAGCGCTTTTCTAAAAAAATATGCCAATTAAAAATTAAATTTATTATATTTCTTTAATAAAGTATATGAAAATACTTTCCCCAAAAATGAGATAACTATAACATTTCTTTCATTACGACAATAAGGAATTAGTGGGCACTGTTGTCAGATATCAAAAAGAATTAAAAAATGAAATATTTTCTGCCGCTTTGAATGTCTTGTATTCCATTTATTCCAAGAATCAGTATACAGTCCTTATTTTAAAACCTCGCAATACTAATTATTCTTATTATATCTTATTATAACTTCTGTGATAGACTGTGGACTGACTTCCTTAAGGATAATTAATGGCTTACCTAAATATACGGTGATGTCTGTCCACGTGCTTGCCATATATAGGTGAGGTGTGACCTTTCCTTCGATCGATACATATGGACATATACGGACAACGACGCATTGCAGAAAATTTATACAATATAACACAATTATTATTTTGTCCCAGTAGATGATGCAGGTATGGATCCCGGGAGTTGGGGTGGGGGATGCATCCACCCTACCAACAAGGTAAAATTGTGAAAACACATACATGTAAGCTTAAAAAGTACGAAGCTTTTAAAGTAAATTGTCTCTGTTGACTGCTTAGGTTGAAATAAGTGTCCCTTACTGTGTATATTCATGTGGTATTTATTACGATAAAGTTGAATGGATCTTAATTTATACTCCCACCCCCCATTTTCTGGAACCACTCCTGAGGTGATTTTCTAGTACAGACCAGGGATATAACTATTAAAATTTGTATCCATAAAGAATAATTGTATATATTATAGATACTATTATTTTCGAAAAATTTACTAAATTGTAAACACTCCCTTTCGTTACGAACTATACAAAAAGTCATTATTTTAATGCGGTGTTTAAGCTATAAAAGTCAGTGTAATAGAAGTAACTAAGAAAACAATGGTTATTTTATTAGAGTACCGACGTAATCTTAAAATGTCATTTTAAATTTATTCTTTTAAAGGTGGTATCCGACAATTTACATCATCAAATTAATGTTACAATACCTTAATAATTCTTTGGGGAATTAATGCATAATTTATGCATGAACTTATACTTTTTAAGCTTTTTAACACTACTTATACTGTTAGACAGTACAAATCGCGATAAAACAATCTAAAAGTCCATTTATTCCAAGTCTATAAAAAAGAACGATACTGATCTCTGCTAAAAATAGATATCGACGTCAGAGCGAATCACCCGGATGACGATATAACGTAATCTCAAAAGTGAGTTGCCAGTAGTTTGTTTACCTAGTTAAAAATAGCTATCTCTGCAGCGAGCTCAAATAGGAAATACCTGTTTGTAATGGGGATTTATGTTTCACTGTTTATACTGATCTAGGGCATCAATGAGCAGGATGTTGCAGGACCTTATCAGACAACAATGACCTCTTTGGTTATTTGAGAAAACATATTTCTGTCCAAACTTTCGCATACCACCCTTTAAGACAGGAAACTCCTTAATAAGTTGCTATGTTTTTGCCTTTTAACGTTTCTCTATGTTCTATTGAAAACAGACCCGAAACAGTTAGGATTGTGTACATGCGACACCACTCCACCTCCGCCTTCTCCATCTCCGCTTTCTTCAAAATCTGCAGTATTATAGCAGCTACTGTAGTGTCAATCTTGTACCGTTTAAAGGGAGACGACTCTGTTATAACTAGGATCTTTCACAAACGCACAAAATTACACCCCTTCGCTTTTCTCATATCTCCCACGACAAAAAATAATTTTATTTTGTGTGTCTAAAACTAATATGTTTGTTAATATTTTGCATTTTCTCCATCATCAATATCATAGCAAACATCATCAGCAACAACAATACCGCAAGAAGCAACAGCATAGGCAAGAATCGAAGTCATTGACAGGAAATAAGAAGTTAAATGCTTGCCTATGATAGTGCAGTGTAATTCGTTTTCAAGCATAGGTTCAAGTCGGTCACCTAAGATTTGTGTATGCATGATAACATGGCATTTCGTCAACATATTTAGTGATATATTGTGATAAAGTGTAAATGTTAACTCAATGGATAATATAAAATGATTATTAAAATAATACATATTGACAGTCACAACTAAAGGCAAAAATTAAGACACCACACAAGAATCTAGTAGACTAAGACAGAACAGAACAGAACAGAACACACGGTTTCCATTTTAAATAAATAGCATTTTATATTTGTAAACAAGGAAAATCAGTAGTTTAAATTACATATATCAACTTTTATTTGCTCGTGAAAATGTTTCTGACTCTCAGGTTTACCTTCTTTTCCTTAACAGACTAAAAAACGTACTTGACAAATGTTTACCATCTATTTCTCGTTCTTTTACTAAGGAAATCATATACGTCACAACACACATACCCTCCAAGTGCTTTTTTGTAACCTCTGTTGCCAATTATTTGAATGCGCATATAACAGGCGTTTTAGAATACATAAAACAAAAGGGATAGTGAAAGGGAGATGGCTGTTTATGTATCAAGCCTTACTGACATGAATTGTCCTCCCTTTGACATGATATATGTCAAATCAATCAGAACATGATACATCGTGTTGAATCCGATACTTAACATAAAATTATGCATTATACATACACGTTCTACATAGGTGTACTTTGTTGTTTAAACAACGGAATATAAGGGTAGGTCCACTACTGGTTGGCTCAGTGTCAGGATTATGTGACTGGGTGTGGTACCATGCCAGCTGTTCACGGCATGCTACAAACAGTGAAGGCAGCACTATATCTGCTTCAAGTGTACACCGTCTTCAGATAACTGAATTACTCATGGCGGGACAATAACGCAATAAACAAATAATATGCAAGCTTATCAGCGCAGCTGAATCTAACAAGATGAACGGGGATCCAGAAGAACATTGGCGAATGTCAATGCGTAGTGTATATTAGTTATAAATAGTTTTGAACTTCTGACTTTTATAACTTTTGACTATGTCTCAGTTTAACAAAGTATAATTCGTTGTGATTGATCAGAGAGGACACGTGTCCTTTGTATGTAACAATAAATAGAGAAAACAATATGTGGCGACAGGGTATCGTCATTTATTAGTAGCATTGTGTGTAAATTTACATAGATATTACTGTTTTTGGATAAGCTATATCAGCTGTTACGAAAATAGATTACATCTGCACGAACAAGAACAGAGAAAAACTTGGTCCGAGTCAGGATTGGTGTAATCAGAAACACCCAGTCTGTTTTTGTCCCCGGTCACGAAATTGTGAGAAATAAAATTTAACATGCAGTTTATCCGGGTTTTAAAAACACGAGTCCTCCGTTCTCGTTTTATATAAAAAGAATAAAACAAAGTACCGAGGAAAGGATCTGTTGTTGCGAGGGTACCAAAGTTGATATGGTAGTAATAATATGGTTAACAATACACGGAGAAAACAGTCTGTAGTGGCTGTGGTACCGTAGTTGTGGTGGTGGTGACGACAAGGTTAACAATACACGGAGAAAACAGTCTGTAGTGGCTAGGGTACCGTAGTTGTGACGGTGGTGACGACAAGGTTAACGATACACGGAGATAACAATCTATAGTGGCAAGGGTACCGTAGTTGTGATTGTGGTGATGATATGGTTAACAATACACGGAGATAACAATCTATAGTGGCAAGGGTACCGTAGTTGTGATTGTGGTGATGGTATGGTTAACAATACACGGAGATAACAATCTATAGTGGCAAGGGTACCGTAGTTGTGATTGTGGTGATGGTATGGTTAACAATACACGGAGATAACAATCTATAGTGGCAAGGGTACCGTAGTTGTGATGGTGGTGATGGTTAACAATACACGGAGAAAACAATCTATAGTGGCTGGGGTACCGTAGTTGTGATGGTGGTGATGGTATGGTTAACAATACACGGAGAAAACAATCTATAGTGGCAAGGGTACAGTAGTTGTGATGGTGGTGATGATATGGTTAACAATGCACGGAGAAAACAATCTGTAGTGGCTGTGGTACCGTAGTTGTGATGGTGGTGATGATATGGTTAACAATGCACGGAGAAAACAATCTGTAGTGGCTGGGGTACCGTAGTTGTGGTGGTGGTGATGATATGGTTAACAATACACGGAGAAAACAGTCTGTAGTGGCTGGGGTACCGTAGTTGTGGTGGTGGTGATGATATGGTTAACAATACACGGAGAAAACAGTCTGTAGGGGCTGGGGTACTGTAGTTGTGATGGTGGTGATGGTATGGTTAACAATATACGGAGAAAACAGTATGTAGTGGCTAGGGAACCGTAGTTGTGACGGTGGTGATGATATGGTTAACAATACACGGAGAAAACAATCTGTAGTGGCTGGGGTACTGTAGTTGTGATGGTGGTGATGGTATGGTTAACAATACACGGAGAAAACAATCTGTAGTGGCTGGGGTACTGTAGTTGTGATGGTGGTGATGGTATGGTTAACAATACACGGAGAAAACAGTCTGTAGTGGCTAGGGAACCGTAGTTGTGACGGTGGTGATGATATGGTTAACAATACATGGAGGAAACAATCTATAGTGGCCAGGGTACCGTAGTTGTGATGGTGGTGATGATATGGTTAACAATACACGGAGAAAACAATCTATAGTGCCTGGGGTACCGTAGTTGTGATGGTGGTGATGGTATGGTTAACAGTACACGGAGAAAACAATCTGTAGTGGCTGGGGTACCGTTGTTGTGATGGTGGTGATGATATGGTTAACAATACACGGAGAAAACAATCTACAGTGCCTGGAGTACCGTTGTTGTGATGGTGGTGATGATATGGTTAACAATACACGGAGAAAACAATCTATAGTGGCCAGGGTACCGTAATTGTGGTGGTGGTGATGATATGGTTAACAATACACGGAGAAAACAATCTGTAGTGGCTGGGGTACCGTAGTTGTGATGGTGGTGATGATATGGTTAACAATACACGGAGAAAACAATCTATAGTGCCTGGGGTACCGTAGTTGTGATGGTGGTGATGGTATGGTTAACAGTACACGGAGAAAACAATCTGTAGTGGCTGGGGTACCGTTGTTGTGATGGTGGTGATGATATGGTTAACAATACACGGAGAAAACAATCTACAGTGCCTGGAGTACCGTTGTTGTGATGGTGGTGATGATATGGTTAACAATACACGGAGAAAACAATCTATAGTGGCCAGGGTACCGTAATTGTGGTGGTGGTGATGATATGGTTAACAATACACGGAGAAAACAATCTGTAGTGGCTGGGGTACCGTAGTTGTGATGGTGGTGATGATATGGTTAACAATACACGGAGAAAACAATCTATAGTGCCTGGGGTACCGTAGTTGTGATGGTGGTGATGGTATGGTTAACAGTACACGGAGAAAACAATCTGTAGTGGCTGGGGTACCGTTGTTGTGATGGTGGTGATGATATGGTTAACAATACACGGAGAAAACAATCTACAGTGCCTGGAGTACCGTTGTTGTGATGGTGGTGATGATATGGTTAACAATACACGGAGAAAACAATCTATAGTGCCTGGGGTACCGTAGTTGTGATGGTGGTGATGATATGGTTAACAATACACGGAGAAAACAATCTACAGTGCCTGGGGTACCGTTGTTGTGATGGTGGTGATGATATGGTTAACAATACACGGAGAAAACAATCTATAGTGCCTGGGGTACCGTAGTTGTGATGGTGGTGATGGTATGGTTAACAATACACGGAGAAAACAATCTATAGTGGCTGGGGTACCGTAGTTGTGATGGTGGTGATGATATGGTTAACAATACACGGAGAAAACAATCTATAGTGGCTGGGGTACCGTAGTTCTGGTGGTGGTGATGATATGGTTAACTATACACGGAGATAACAATCTATAGTGGCTGGGGTACCGTAGTTGTGATGGTGGTGATGATATGGTTAACAATACACGGAGAAAACAATCTATAGTGGCTGGGGTACCGTAGTTGTGATGGTGGTGATGATATGGTTAACAATACACGGAGATAACAATCTATAGTGGCTGGGGTACCGTAGTTGTGCTGGTGGTGATGATATGGTTAACTATACACGGAGATAACAATCTATAGTGGCTGGGGTACCGTAGTTGTGATGGTGGTGATGATATGGTTAACAATACACGGAGAAAACAATCTATAGTGGCTGGGGTACCGTAGTTGTGATGGTGGTGATGATATGGTTAACAATACACGGCGAAAACAATCTATAGTGGCTGGGGTACCGTAGTGGTGATGGTGGTGATGGTATGGTTAACAATACATGGAGAAAACAATCTGCAGTGGCTAGGGTACCGTAGTTGTGATGGTGGTGATGGTATGGTTAACAATACACGGAGAAAACAATCTGTCGGGGCTGGGGTACCGTAGTTGTGGTGGTGGTGATGATATGGTTAACAATACACGGAGAAAACAATCTATAGTGCCTGGGGTACCGTAGTTGTGATGGTGGTGATGATATGGTTAACAATACACGGAGAAAACAATCTGTAGTGGCTGGGGTACCGTAGTTGTGATGGTGGTGATGATATGGTTAACAATACACGGCGAAAACAATCTATAGTGGCTGGGGTACCGTAGTTGTGATGGTGGTGATGGTATGGTTAACAATACACGGAGATAACAATCTGTAGTGGCTGGAGTACCGTAGTTGTGATGGTGGTGATGATATGGTTAACAATACACGGAGAAAACAATCTGCAGTGGCTGGAGTACCGTAGTTGTGATGGTGGTGATGATATGGTTAACAATACACGGAGATAACAATCTGTAGTGGCTGGAGTACCGTAGTTGTGATTGTGGTGATGGTATGGTTAACAATACACGGAGAAAACAATCTATAGTGGCTGGGGTACCGTAGTTGTGGTGGTGGTGATGATATGGTTAACAATACACGGAGATAACAATCTGTAGTGGCTGGGGTACCGCAGTTGTGATGGTGGTGATGGTATGGTTAACAATACACGGAGAAAACAGTCTGTAGGGGCAGGGGTACCGTAGTTGTGACGGTGGTGATGGTATGGTTAACAATACACGGAGAAAATAATCTATAGTGGCAGGGATACCGTAGTTGTGCTGGTGGTGATGATATAGTTAACAATACACGGCGAAAACAATCTATAGTGGCAGGGATACCGTAGTTGTGCTGGTGGTGATGGTATGGTTAACAATACACGGAGAAAACAATCTATAGTGGCAGGGGTACCGTAGTTGTGACGGTGGTGATGGTATGGTTAACAATACACGGAGAAAATAATCTATAGTGGCAGGGATACCGTAGTTGTGCTGGTGGTGATGATATAGTTAACAATACACGGAGAAAACAATCTATAGTGGCTGGGGTACCGTAGTTGTGGTGGTGGTGATGATATGGTTAACAATACACGGAGAAAACAGTCTGTAGGGGCAGGGGTACCGTAGTTGTGCTGGTGGTGATGATATGGTTAACAATACACGGAGAAAACAATCTGTCGGGGCTGGGGTACCGTAATTGTGATGGTGGTGATGGTATGGTTAACAATACACGGAGAAAACAATCTGTAGTGGCTGGGGTACCGTAGTTGTGATGGTGGTGATGGTATGGTTAACAATACACGGAGATAACAATCTGTAGGGGCTGGGGAACCTTAGTTGTGATGGTGGTGATGGTATGGTTAACAATACACGGAGAAAACAATCTATAGTGGCTGGGGTACCGTAGTTGTGATGGTGGTGATGATATGGTTAACAATACAAGTAGAAAACAATCTGTAGTGGCAGGGGTACTGTATTTGTGATGGTGGTGATGATATGGTTAACAATACACGGAGAAAACAGTCTGTCGAGGCTGGGGTACCGTAGTTGTGATGGTGGTGATGATATGGTTAACAATACACGGAGAAAACAGTCTGTAGGGGCAGGGGTACCGTAGTTGTGATGGTGGTGATGATATGGTTAACAATACACGGAGAAAACAATCTGTCGGGGCTGGGGTACCGTAGTTGTGATGGTGGTGATGATATGGTTAACAATACACGGAGAAAACAATCTATAATGGCTGGGGTACCGTAATTGTGATGGTGGTGATGATATGGTTAACAATACACGGAGAAAACAATCTGTAGTGGCTGGGGTACCGTAGTTGTGCTGGTGGTGATGATATGGTTAACAATACAAGTAGAAAACAATCTGTAGTGGCAGGGGTACTGTATTTGTGATGGTGGTGATGATATGGTTAACAATACACGGAGAAAACAGTCTGTCGAGGCTGGGGTACCGTAGTTGTGCTGGTGGTGATGATATGGTTAACAATACACGGAGAAAACAATCTGTCGGGGCTGGGGTACCGTAGTTGTGATGGTGGTGATGATATGGTTAACAATACACGGAGAAAACAATCTATAATGGCTGGGGTACCGTAATTGTGATGGTGGTGATGATATGGTTAACAATACACGGAGAAAACAATCTATAGTGGCTAGGGTACCGTAGTTGTGATGGTGGTGATGATATGGTTAACAATACACGGAGAAAACAATCTGTAGGGGCTGGGGAACCATAGTTGTGGTGGTGGTGATGATATGGTTAACAATACACGGAGAAAACAATCTGTAGTTGCTGGGGTACCGTAGTTGTGGTGGTGGTGATGATATGGTTAACAATACACGGAGAAAACAATCTATAGTGGCAGGGATACCGTAGTTGTGGTGGTGGTGATGATATGGTTAACAATACACGGAGAAAACAATCTATAGTGGCTGGGGTACCGTAGTTGTGGTAGTGGTGATGATATGGTTAACAATACACGGAGAAAACAATCTGTCGGGGCTGGGGTACCGTAGTTGTGATGGTGGTGATGATATGGTTAACAATACACGGAGAAAACAATCTGTCGGGGCTGGGGTACCGTAGTTGTGGTGGTGGTGATGGTTAACAATAACGACTGTAATTTAGATTTATCAATATCTATTTATACTTTTGCTAAGTTTACGAAACTGGAGTACCAAGGCTTCGACACATTAGCAATTACATGACAGCTGCTGTCTGTACTAATGGTAATGCTGATGATTCTGAATTTTTGATTTTACACAATACCCTAACGTCTTCGTATGTCTTATTTAAGGATATTCCAACTAGAAAATGCTCTTAAATCCTGTTACATTCCTTAAATGTTCGTGTTAATTAAACAGTGCATTTTATGTTAAATTGTCTCCAACAACTAAGACTAAAATTCATTTAGTATATGCTATTTAATCCTACAATGCAACTGGATGCGATTTTTTTTGAATAACTCATTATGTATCTGGTGGTCTTAGTTAGTAAACTCAGCCAGTCTTAAAAGCAACAAGAAGTAACTGTCATGTACAATAATATTTTAGTACTTACTCTGTATTAAGCAAGAAGAAGTAACCGTTATATACAACAATATTTTAGTACTATCTCTTTATTGTTAGAAACTATTTTAAATACTTGGAGACATCAAACCTATAAATTTCAACAAACATGGTCTTGTGCAGCAAGCTTTTGATATATCCGCTGTACGTAAATAAATATTAGAATTTTGATATATTGGCTGTACTTAAATAAATATTAGAAGATGACCGGTACGAGACACATTGGCAGATCCAGTAGCGTTACATATCTATAATAAAATACAAGGTAATCAATGGAGGCCAGAAATACTGTACATTCTAACACAATTCGACTTTGTTTCGTTACTGTTTCTGGTTCTTAAATACATTGCAGCGACCATTTATGATTGTTATAACAACGTCCAGCATTTTCGTGGAGGAAGACCCCAGACAAATGTCTAGGTCGAACCACTGGCGCACCGCAAGTCAGCTCCCTTTCTACATTTCGACCGGAAATCGAACCCACGAGGTGGAAGGCTAAGTAGCCAGGGGAGTTACAAATCTGCGACTCTACCACAATTGATATATATCCGAATTGTGCCTGAGTAGGTTAATTGTATTCTTTATGTTTTTTAAGTCTTTCATAAAAACATGCTGTTTTGAGTTTTCCAAAGCCGCGTGCTATTGCTATACCGGTAAAACCACCTCCACCGATCCAGAGGAGGGTGGGGTTGGGGGGGGGGGGGGGGGCGCTCCCCCCTAAAATTCCCGGACTATACATTTATTAACGCTATAGTATAGCACGTTAACATGTGTAAATACTTATATTCCTATTTATAAACATATTAATTCCGTATTTTAACATTCCACTGCGTTTTCGTAATTCCCTAATTTAAACCTGCCCCTATTGGTCAACAATAATGGCAGCGCCTGCTAAACGTGCTGAACTGGACAATGGTCAAATCATTGACAGTTATGCCAGGAAATATCCTCGGCGAATGCTTCTCATGGACTGGTTGTCAGAATAAACATATGTCTTTATTTTGCAGTTCTGAAACCATAATGCTTATGTCTGCCCATCATGCAATTATTGTTAATATACAGTACCAAAATATTGAACATTCAAAACGTCTCCCAAATATTGCAGAACAACTTAGGAAAGTATGAAAATAAATGATTTTAACAATCATTTATCAACGTTGGTAGCTCTGGCTGACAAGACACGCCAATCCACAACCCCACCCGCCTCCAACGAAAAGTCCTGGATCGGCCACTGACCTGGATCACAACGGTCGCCTTTCTTATAAACTGGTGCTAGTCGGGTGATAACTTTTTCGGAAAATGTTGTTACTCGTGAATAAAATCGAACAGAATTTGCCAAAGGGTTAACAAGCAACTCTCCAGTTTCCAGTCAAATGAGGAAAATTTATGATTGTAACTTATCTGCGTCAGTGGTTTTTTTTCCAGGTGTAGTTGGAACATCAAATTCCTCGTATATCATAGTTCATGTTTTTCTACATGTAAGTAAGTTATGAAGCCGGATACTTCATTTTATCTTATGCCAAGCACAGGGATGGATTCGGTGGGCGGGAGATACACCCCCCCACACCACCAACCAGTTAAAAGTGTAAAGTTGTGAAAACACATATTACATATGTAAGCTTACAAAATACTAAGCTTTTGTCTGTTGACTGCTAAGGTCAAAGTTAGGGTCCCTTACTGTGTATATATATATATCTAATATTCACTATGATATAGTTAAAGCGATCTTGATTCATACACACCTCCATCAAAATTTTCTGGATCCGCCCCTGGCCAAGCAATAATCCTTTGGGATATAAAAGTAAAATAAAAGTGGCATTTTCATTGTGAAATTAATACTATTTAGGACCTATTTCCGCAAAACATCTCTGTTCACAAGCCTCATGTTCACCCAGTTGGTCATACCAGTGAAAAAACTTCAGCTGTACAATATGACACTAACTAAAGTATGCATCAGCACAACCATTGATTTACGTACAATTCATGTTACTTTTTGAATCGACAAAATGGCTGTCGTGTTACATAAAAACATATTATCTAAATAAACTCCAAATTCCACTAATTGAGTTAATGTAACATTTAAATGCTGTTTGTGTAGTTATTTGAAAAAAGGAAGATACGTCTTTAATTTTTAGGAACTATTTTTTAGCGTGGAGAAGTTGGGTCTAAATTTTAGTACAACTTGCGGAGAATACGATACCCAATACGGACTTAAAGGATGGAAATATATAATAAATAGAGTTCAAGGCATAAAATAAACTTTTCTTTAGGCCGACAAAATGCTTATTTAAATTTACAAACAAGCAAATATATCATGCTCCGAGACGTTTGCATTTATATTTGGCTTTTAATGTTCAACATTGCTTGTACAATAATTCGGAACAAAATCCAAAAATATGTATGTATTGTGATTCCTTTCTTACGCCTAGAACATATTATCAATGTTTTTGTTTGTTTAATTTTAATGGTTTTAAGCGAAATCAACTAGCATTTAACTGCGTTGTCATATGGTTAGATAGGAATCACAGAGAAATTCATATCTTAGTCACCGTGATATCAAGATCATTGATTGTAGGTATTGTTTAAAGAATTCGTTCGAAAAGAAATCGGCAATCTGAAAAAAATGTATATTCACGATGGTCCTGTTCAACGGAATGTCCAGTGAAGAATAGAATCAACAACAACAACAACAACAACAACAACAAAAACAACAACAACAACAACAACCTATGCACTCTAACCGCTTCCATGTCAAACTTGCATCAATAAAATCCATAGAATTTCGAGTGTCACAAAGGCACTAAGGCGAGTTAAGGCGATCAACGTAAGAGGCTTCCGTTGATAAAGTAGATGTCGCACACGATCCGTTCAGAGCAGAAAATGCTCCATAACTCCAAGGTAAGGGAAATACTCTTCAGATTGTTCTAATTGTTTTGGAGTCAATTATTTCGCTTGCTGTCAGTCGATAGGTCATGAACGGAACAAAATTATTTGATGCCGATGATAGATCTAAGGCGGGTGATGGGGTGAAGCATCTTCCCACCAACCAGGTAAAAACGTAGAGTTATGAAAACAAATACATATAATCTTTAAAAAATACTTACCTTTTAATAGTATATAGTATTTACTGCGATAACGTTCAATGGATCTTATTCATATACCCTACGAAAATTTCTGGATCCTCACCTGCTTGATGCGTCTTCATATGGTACATTGTCTATTAAACCATAAAATATATAAAATGCAAAATGTTAATCATGTTTTTTTACGTGAGGAAGTCGTTCAGGAAATAAAAGGTATAGATAATTTACAAATAGGTTTTACAACAAAAATGTATGTAATAAAAAAGGATGCAATAAGAGGAAAGATGGAATCATAACACGGTATTTTCTTAACATACAGCTTTTATTATTGAATTATTTATTTTTTTATTAAAAATCTGTTTCATATATTAACTCAGGTCTTCTAAAACTATTTACCGTGTGCGATGTGTTTAATGGCTGTCTGTTAAGAAAGACGGTTCATGTAAATAGTAGGCACCAGCATTACAAAGAAAGTCTCAAAGTAAAGTAACAATTTTTGTTTTATCAGTAATTCTAAAAACCATCTTCGTGTAATGATTGTGAGCATTTTCTGCCCAGTAAATACCACAAAGACTGGTATTTTTCACTACCGGTCGAACGAAAATGGAAATACACACGCAAGCACGCACGCAAGTACGCGCGCCCGCCCGCCCGCCTGCTCGCTCGCACGCACGCACGCACTCAGACACACGCACCCACACAACACTGTTATGTATTGACATGCTTCTTTATTTGCTGATGGTTTGTTGGTTTGTTTCATTATCGATAAACTTACTAGTTACTTGTAGCGAAAATGAAAATCCGCACGCACGCACGTTCGCAGGCACGCACGCAGGCACGCACTCACACAAACAATATATTGTACTGACATTCTAATGTATTTGCTGGTGGTTGTTGATTTAAACTTGTAATAAAATCTGCCTTTAAAAATTTAATAAAAGATGTAACCACTTCTATATGAAGTTCTTGATTGCATGTATGGCATTTACACAGTAAACTCATCTTTCGCCTGTTTAATTTAAATAAAGTACAGAAAGTAGGCTTGCCGATTTAAAAAAAATCAATTATTTCAAAAGTGTCACAAATATCGAGTTTTAGTAAGGCAAAGTAAGATCTGGAACGCAGAACAAAATAAATTGTAAGTTTGCAACTGCCGAACATCAATCCATGATTCGAAATTGCAAAGTCATTGTATGAAAGCAACAGCAACAACAACAGCAACAACAACACTTATATCTCAATATTATGAACGCATTCATGTTTGTCGAAATGGCAGTTTTGCTACACATATAAAATACAAATTTGTAGATACGTGCATTTATTGTATTTCTACGCAGGCTTAAACGCACTTTGAGTTCAGAACGTTCAGCAACATGTTTACTGCATTCAAGCATATATCTGAACGATATATAGAAGTAACAATGAGCGTTTTAAATCATAAAAGTCAATCGTAATTTTACAATTATAAAAAAATAAATAGACATTTTTTTCTTGTTCAGCGACGCAATGTTTCTTTTTCGATGTCGTTGTCATCCTGTTTAAAGGATTCTAACCAAAGAACTGTTTGTATGATTAAAACTGTGGATACAGGGCCAGTATTCACCAACTGTTCTCGAGCAAGAATTGATCAAGTCATGGATTTCAATCCACAATATCTTCATTTTGCATTTACATATATGTCTGTATTTTTTCATAACACTTTAACGTTGCTACTTAGAGCTTAAAATCACACTAAAACTTGATAAATAAGCTTATTTTTGTTGATATGAAAACCGTTATTTGGGCTCAGATGGCTAGTGAAGACGGCAGCGAAAGCAGTGAAATTGATAATCAAGATTGCTACGATGTTGTGGATGATGATGATGATGATGATGATGATGATGGCTATGATGTTGTTGATGATGATGATGATGATGATGATGATGATGATGATGATGATGATGATATGATGATGATGATGATGATGATGATGATGATGATGATGATGATGATAGCTATGATGTTGTTGATGATGATGATGATGATGATGATGATGATGATGATGATGATGATTTTTATCCTGCATGAAAAGATCGTTCATAAAAGTCGATCCACGTGTCAATGATTCAATCGCTTTTGACCACACTGTACGTAAGTATGGCAAAAATCAACGCATTTTTGAGTCCATTTACGAAAGTGTAAAGATAGTTTCCATGTGATGTCATAGGCACTAATAAGACAGTTTAAGGCAGCCATCTTGGAAGGCAGAAGCTAATGCAGGGTCAAATCTGGAAATGTGCGCTGTATTTAACTCACCACAGTATTTAGATTTTTTGGTCTATTTTTACTGATTTTTATATAAAATAAACAGCTTTAATGATGTATTTTAAATATTAAAACTATATTTTCATAGTTTAAAAGGAATAAAAAAGCAACCAATTTTGTTAAAAATGAACAATTTTATTTATTTATTTGTATTTATTCTTTATGCATTTTTCAATTTTAAAAATACTGTATTCTAAATATATGAATTTCAAGAGCTTTCGAATGGTGTATAGCTTTAATCTTTGGACAACAAATGAAAAAAATACAAGAAAATAAAATTGACTATACAATTCATCCAAAAATCCCTTGAAGTTACCATCAAGGATGGCTGGCAAGATAAGGGATCTTCACTAATGTGGTAACTATCTAATAGATACGGAGTGTTTCCGCCATGCACTAGGCTCGAGCATTGCCCCTGCTTCATCCATACAGTTCTGGGATGGTATACACAAGTACTGCACACACATTTTTTGAGCACGGGAATTACCGACCATTGATGTCGATAATCAATAATGCTACACGGACTTCTGTATAATTTCAGGGTACTCTTAATTCCACATGTTGATGGCCTACATCAAGGCTTCGTTTATACTCATAGGTATAACTCTACCCCGGACAAGCGTCTAGTGATTGGCATTGTTAGACAGAGGGGGGACAGGTTGTATGTGTTCGCCGAAGCGGAAATAAGTACAATAGTTAAAATAGCTTTAACAAATGTCACCTTATATCGGCATTTGGACATAGAATACATCCGAAATTTGCTAGAAAAATATTACCAAGGAGCGGTGTTCTTTTTTGACTTTCTTGTGTTCACACCACCTCCACCTGTATGCGCGTTGTTGAACTTCCATTTCGCATATGGATCGAAGTTGGTACTGAGTGAAAATGTTGTCTGCAATATCCTGTCGGAGCTATAGTCAGCAATACACCAGCCAGGTATGTATCTGTCTCTTAACTCACTGAAGTGTAAAGGGCCAAGACAGGCTAAGGTTTGGTAAGACAGCCATTCAGTGACACCCTATACAGTTGACGTTTCTGGTTCCGCTCCACTGTGCATGCTTGTACACCGCGGCTACACACCCTATTATTTCAGCAATAGTCAGTCCTACAGACAGCGTTGGACCGATAGTGTTTCGCTACTTTTTCGTGACAAATCTGCTTTACAACCGGGTGGGGTAAGCGTCAACACCTGTGCGATTTTGTGTGCGTTTATCCGTCCGTACGTGGTGAACGTTGATTTCAAGATGGGTCGAAGCTCGTGCGGAACATGTATGTTGGTGTCGGCCACGATTTTAGGTCCGATCGTCCTGGTTCTGATGGCAGTGTCCTTCGCTACAGACTTTTGGCTGGAATTTGACGTCAACAGGAACCAATTGTCCAGTACAACCAGGTCAACTTCCACCGCAAACCATATTATGGCCAGATATACACATACCCGGAATCGTGGGCTGTTCCGAGAGTGCTACCCGGGCAACGATACTTTATGTAAGTATTGACCATTGTGAAAACTAAGAATTTTTGTTCCATTTTGAATAAAATCATTGTTAATACCATGTTTCTCTGAATTCTACTCTAGGTAGTTCCAGTATTTTACGTTTAAGGTTTATTTATTATATTTGTTTAGATCTGAGAGTAGTGAATAGTCATGTAATTACAGTCACGTCTGCGTACTGTCGCCACGCCCTTCTGAGTAACGTAGGTTTAAGAATAGTCGACCTGTATTCGGGCTCTTTGACGCAGGTGTATTGTATTTCTATAACTAGCATATATTCAAGATGGCGTTTGTATACATACAGATATATCTTGTAACATAGGTGCAGAGGAATGTGTTTAAAGAAAAAAAACAACACACAACAGGTTTTATTAAAACGGTCCAACGTTTGATATGCACTTATACATGAGTCGTGTTAATGAGGAAGTACATAACGACACATCGATGTACATACGTGTATAAATATAATGTTTTGATTTAAGGGTTTGCCATTTAGGTTTTATGTTAAATGTGTTTTCTCAAACACTGTCGCATCGGTAGAGTGTCCGCTCCAGGTATGCGAGGCCCCTGGTTCGATCCCGGGCCGCGACATAACCCAAGTCGTTAAAAATGGTAGTGGTATAGCTTCCTTGCTAACGCTCAAGCAAATATAAGGGTAGTTCCAAGACTGGTTGGCCCGGTGTCAGGATAATGTGACTGGGTGTGGTATCATGCCAGGTGTTCACGGCATGCTATACACAGTGAAGGCAGCACTATATCTGCTTCAAGTGGACACCGTCTCCAGATAACTGAAATACTGTTGGTGGGACGATAAATCCAATAAACAATAAACAAACAAACACTGTCGCCTGGATATACATTACCTTAAGCATATACATATAAGTTCAATGTCTGTTTGACTCGGAATCGGAGGACGCGAGTTCGAATCCAAGATCAGCTAAGAGATGTAAGTCCTTTAGGCCACACAAATACTCTTGATATCAAACATGTGAAAAGTGAGTTGCAAGTTGAAACGAAAATATTCCCAGTCGACTAAAGTGTTAAAATAATTAATAAATGGTAAGAAAAGCTTGAACATGTTAAAGTACATGTATGTTGTTACACTGGATACAATTTGAGTTTATTGTAGACATGTGTATGTTGTTATACTAAATACAAGTTGAACTTATTGCAGACTTGTGTCTGCTGTTACACTAAAGACAGGTTGAGCTTATTGTAGACTGGTGTATGTTGTTATACTAGATACAAGTTGAGTTTATTGTAGACTAGTGTATGTTGTTATACTAGATACAAGTTGAGTTTATTGTAGACTAGTGTATGTTGTTATACTAGATACAAGTTGAACTTATTGCAGACTTGTGTCTGCTGTTACACTAAAGACAGGTTGAGCTTATTGTAGACTGGTGTATGTTGTTATACTAGATACAATTTGAGTTTATTGTAGACTAGTGTATGTTGTTATACTAGATACAAGTTGAGCTTATTGTAGACTGGTGTATGTTGTTATACTAAAATACAAGTTGAGCTTATTGTAGACTGGTGTATGTTGTTATACTAGATACAAGTTGAGCTTATTGTAGACTTGTGTCTGCTGTTACACTAAAGACAGGTTGAGCTTATTGTAGACTGGTGTATGTTGTTATACTAAATACAAGTTGAACTTATTGCAGACTTGTGTCTGCTGTTACACTAAAGACAGGTTGAGCTTATTGTAGACTGGTGTATGTTGTTATACTAGATACAAGTTGAGTTTATTGTAGACTAGTGTATGTTGTTATACTAGATACAAGTTGAGTTTATTGTAGACTAGTGTATGTTGTTATACTAGATACAAGTTGAGTTTATTGTAGACTAGTGTATGTTGTTATACTAGATACAAGTTGAGTTTATTGTAGACTAGTGTATGTTGTTATACTAGATACAAGTTGAGTTTATTGTAGACTAGTGTATGTTGTTATACTAGATACAAGTTGAGTTTATTGTAGACTGGTGTATGTTGTTATACTAGATACAAGTTGAGTTTATTGTAGACTAGTGTATGTTGTTATACTAAAATACAAGTTGAGTTTATTGTAGACTAGTGTATGTTGTTATACTAAAATACAAGTTGAGTTTATTGTAGACTTGTGTATGTTGTTATACTAAAATACAAGTTGAGCTTATTGTAGACTAGTGTCTGTCGTTATACTAGATACAATTTGAGCTTATTGCAGACTAGTGTATGTTGTTATACTAGATACAATTTGAGTTTATTGTAGACTAGTGTATGTTGTTATACTAAAAACAAGTTGAGTTTATTGTAGACTTGTTTATGTTGTTATACTAGATACAATTTGAGTTTATTGTAGACTAGTGTATGTTGTTATACTAAAAACAAGTTGAGTTTATTGTAGACTAGTGTATGTTGTTATACTAAAATACAAGTTGAGTTTATTGTAGACTTGTGTATGTTGTTATACTAGATACAATTTGAGTTTATTGTAGACTAGTGTATGTTGTTATACTAAAAACAAGTTGAGTTTATTGTAGACTTGTGTATGTTGTTATACTAAATACAAGTTGAGTTTATTGTAGACTGGTGTATGTTGTTATACTAGATACAATTTGAGTTTATTGTAGACTAGTGTATGTTGTTATACTAAAAACAAGTTGAGTTTATTGTAGACTGGTGTATGTTGTTACACTAAATACAAGTTGAGCTTATTGTAGACTAGTGTCTGCTGTTACACTAAAGACAGGTTGAGCTTATTGTAGACATGTGTATGTTGTTATACTAGATACAAGTTGAGTTTATTGTAGACTAGTGTATGTTGTTATACTTGACAACAAGTTGATCTTTACATTTCATATGAATAAACGGAAACTTGTATTGATAAATAGGCAAAGACGAATGTATCACGGTTGATAAATAAAGAATTAGAGCATACAGAAACTGAATACTTGGATCAGCGAATGAAAAAAGCAACATATATATGTGTATACATAAATTATTAGTAAAAGATACTTTCTTAATAAATAAAGAATGGCGAGTGTATAAGGTTACACGATGTAGAGTTAAGGAAAATTACATATTCGATTAATAAATTCTATTACATTTGTCTTTATTTTCTGTATAAAGTTTTGTTTAATGTTCTTTCCGTTTCCCTTTTAACAAGATAAAAACTCTAAATGTTGTACATTTTGTTTCTTGTGTCCATTCCCACAACAGAAACACAATCGTCCCGTCAATCCTACAACGTCGATAGTCAATTTGCTGTCACCTAGGCTGTCAAGTTTAAAAGCGACCCCACCCCGACCTATCCCCGATCATCTTTTTGTGTGTCAGTTTAGATACATGGCTATTGTGTATGCTTTGCGTCACTATCCTAAGGTTGCGACATACCAAAGTTGTTAAAAATGGTGGTGGTATAGCTCCCTTTGAATAAGTACTATTTGCTCCCTATCAGTGTTACTAGGAATCTTCGCATGTTGATGCAGGATGATATGAGAATTAGTACTGGTCATGATACAAAATGGTTTGTTAACAAAATATAGCGTGATAAGGGTTTGGTCAATCGCCCCACTGTGATTGATTGCGCAAAATTTGGCTGCTGGCGAAACACTGCCACAAAGCAGCTGTCAAAACGCATACATCATAATCAGCTATCGTCGAACAACAGTGCGCAGCAACCGATCGTCTTCTCTATTGTTCTCATATAGACCAACTTGTCAGGGATGGATACAGGGGTGGATCGGGGTGGATTAGGGGATGCACCCCCACCAGATTAAAGAGTAGAGTTGTGAAAACACAAAATGTAAGCTTAAAAATTCTAAGCTTTTAAAGTAAATCTTTTCTTTTGACTGCATATGCCGAGGTTAGGATCCCTTACTGTGTATATACATCTAGTGATTATTGCGATAAAGTTGAATGGATCTTGATTCATACCCCCCCCCCCCCCACCAAACTTTTCTGGATCCGCCCCCTGCAACTTGTCCATCCTGTGTGACAATAAAGTTCATTTGGAGAAAGGACGGGGTTTCGAAGTACATTCAATCGTACATTACGATCCGCAATGTCAGTCAAAGCTGTGATTGATAAGTACAAACTCTACTGAGTTAAAACAAGGTCGTTGTAAAGTTTATACTTGTAAACCACTGTTCGATGTTACGGCTGATGAAAACCAGCTTGTAAAACGTAAGAGAAACGTTACACTTCACTTTAACCCTACAGGTAACAGATATAAACACAGCTATAATTAAATGGCGGATGCAAATAAAGTAAATGCATGACTCATAAAATAATGAGAAAAGAATGTTAAAATGTTAATCGAAATTTGGGGGACTTTGGTGTATGCACATTTTATTTAGCATAACTTCATTTTAATGACGATTTATAACGACATTATGTCGGCCTGGATAACATTTGGACTGTAAGTATAAATAGGCGGACAATTGAAAAATATGAATGGAATCGACATCTATTCAATCGAAAGGCTAAACTACGATCCTTTACAAAACATCTGAGTACACAAAATTTTATTCAAAAAGAAATTGTAACCAGCCTTTGACGCGTTTAGCAGCTATGACCGATTTGCAAAAGCAGACAATATAATAATAAATATATAATCATTTTAGAAATTTTGCCCATGTCTACTACCATTGAATGTTTCTTAAACATATGTGTACCAGTTCCGGAATTATAGGTAGTATCCGACATTTTAGACTAATTTTATTTCTCTCACGCAGCAAAGTAAATAATTATTACACGAAAAGATCCTGCGAAATGTTATTTATTGGTGGCCTACACCTGTGCAAAAAGTAAAGCGTAACACCCCATTTGTCATTAAATTGGATTACCTATCCACGCCACGCTGCACAGTTACCTATTTTTAAACTAAGAAAACCACGTGACCACTTTTGAGCTCTCGTTATATGAACATACGGATTACGTGATCTGACTTTGGTATCTATTTTAAGCTGAAATCTTCTTCATGCTTATTTAATAGATTTTAAATAATGGGCATTTAAAGCGATGTATTTCACGATTTGTACGAAATGTAGTGCGTATCAATCTCTGAAGCGGGCATACATTCCTTCCGTTTCACTGGGCCACATTTAGATGCATGCAAAGATTTCAGAATATGTGCAAAGGAAGCATACCAATCTTACAAAACTGCTACATTTAATCGACCAGGAACGGTGTATTGTTAAAGGTGGTATCCGACAGATTTGAGACATTTTTTCTCTCAAACAACAAAATGAATTTAAGTTGCCAGGAAAGATCCCGCGAAAGGCAATTTATTTCCTAAATCTATTTGAAAAGTAAAGCATAAAACCCTACCTGACGCTAGAAATATCTGACAATCTTATCTGCGTTACGCTGCACAGTTAGTTAATGTTTCAGCTAAGGAACTTACGTTACCACCTACTTTTGAGGTAACTTTTATGGTCATCTGGATACCCCGCGCTAACGTCGATAAATATTCTTTGCAAAAATCACCATTGCGAATATTTATAAATTAAATAAAGTCACTTTAAGCATTTCTTTTCTCGATTTGTACAGTCGAACAAGTCAGGTAATATTAAAAATCGTCTTTATGGACTTAAGTATTAATGTATGCAGATACTGAGCCGAAATTCACAAAAATACATGGTTAAGATATTGTTACATACATTGGATAAAGGCCGAAATTTACACAAAAATATTGTAACATACATTGGATAAAGGCCGAAATTCATCAAAAAAACATGGTTAAAATATTGTTAGATACATTGGATAAAGGTTGAAATTCACAAAAAACATGGTTAAGATACTGTTAGATACTTTGGATAAAGGCCGAAATTCACAAAAAACATGGTTAAGATATTGTTAGATACTTTGGATAAAGGCCGAAATTCACAAAAAACATGGTTTAGATATTGTTACTTAGGTTTGATAAAGGCAAATTGTCGATACAACATTTAAACACCACGTTTCTCTAGATGTATTGTCGTTCTAACGTGTGACTCATCTGTATAATTGGTTAATAGGTCAGAGTTTGTAAGACTCCGTATGTATTGTTGTCTCTTCTCACACTCCATTGACTCTCGTTTTTTCTCATTTTTTTTTGTTTTGTAGGTGTGAGAATTACATATATTGTATACCTTTAGTGATTATTAAGATAAAATGTATTTAAACGTAGCTTCACTGGATTAAGTCAATGGCATTCGTTTGATAGAATTAAACAAACGATTTAACGTTAGACGTGCTCATCTTTGCTTCGTAAATAGTATTTATTCTGGCTTCCATTATCCGTTTACAAAAAGCAATACAGGACAACATCCAAGGGGTAACATTTTAAAATGGAAAGTGGTAGTGCGTCGGCTTGCAGATCTGGAGGTCTATGGTTCAAACCCCAGCTGGATCAAACCAAAGACTTTAAAGTTGGTAGTAGTGGATTCCCTGTTAACGCTCGATGCTAACGGGACAACATTACGCCTGACTAGTCGGTGTCAGCATAATGGACCGGCCGGGTTTAGTCCTTGGGCACCTCGTAAGTGCCACTGTGCTATAATAATAGAAATGTCCCTGCACAGTATCGGCAAAAATGCCTGCAAATCCCATCCCATCCTTTCTAAAATGTTACATACAGAGTACAGCCGTCTCGAGTAACAATCCCACATGTGTAGTTAGACAAAATAAATGACATATGCCATAGCTTTTTTGAAGTTCTTGTATTTTTGTATAAATAAACGATGACATACTTCAGAATTTTCACATTTTATATGATTACGTGTAACGAAAGTTGTTCAGGTGTGCAGTAAAAACATGTCAAGATAAAAATATCGCACAGTATTCTTAACTATATAAACATATGAACTAGACGAATATAGCATGTCTGTACCATAATTGTATAATCTATTATAAAAATAAAATCTAGACAGACAATATATTTAAATAATAAGTACCGTTAGACAGAACTGTCCGAGTCAGAAATAACGTTCTGTCAGGATTGCGTCGCATATACAGGAGTAAATATGCATGACCATGAAATGTATTTTAAAGCGACCCTATCGGATTTCGCTTTTTTGGCTCATCCTTTCTAAAGTTTTCATCCGTTGTATTGTGCCGAAAGTATGCATTAAACAATATCGGATTGCATATAACAAATATCACAAAATGCTCTTAACTGGATGTAATACATGTCCTATGTTACAAATAGCAACAACAACAACAGCAACAATAAAAATAACAACAACAACAAGGACAACAACAACAGCAACAAGAAGAGCGAGTAACGCTTTGCCCGATTTTGGCTTGCGTTTTTTTCTTCTTACACAGTCAAAAGTAAGATTAGCGAACCTCGTTTTGAATTTTAAGTTAAACAAAAACTGATTTCAATTTAAGAATAAAAAAAGGTAAGCAGAAATATACAGGACATAACGTAGCTGTGTAAATGTTAAAATGATTAGGAGTTAGATTAATAATAGAATGTGATGCACATCTGGTATGAATCCAGGGGGGTGGGGGTGATGGCAGATGCAACCCCCTCCACCATCCAAGTAAAAGAGTAGAGTTGTGAAAACACATACATGTAAGCTTAAAAAATACTAAACTTTTAAAGTAAATTTTGTCTATTGATTGCTAAGGTCGAAGTTAGGGTCCATTACTGTGTATATATATCCACAGTTTACTACGATAAATATCCCCCCCCCCCGATGCACATACTATATATGTGTAAATGTCTGTGAAAGTATGTCCACAATCACCTTACGGTTATCTACCCTGTTAAATGCTGTCATATACCACAGTTATTTCTGGAATGGCTTGCCCTGTAGTCAGAGAAACTCGATATAAGGTGAAAGAAGACCCGGGCAAAGTTAAACGCGAACCCTTCATCGCGTTTATTGCTCCTTGCTACGCCCGAACAATGGCGATGATGGAAGACATTTTCCCCTGCCTAGATCGATTTTTTTCAAAGCAACCGAACCTTTCGAAACCCACCTCCACCCCACATTTTACAACCGAAATGCGCATGCGCGATTATTGGACCATTTTAAACTCAGCTTATAATTGTTTTTATGTTTTTCAAGTAATCAGACGGTTAAAATGCAAATTTATTGTGTTAAGTTCTTAACTACACACTATAGAAAGTAGCAATAATGGTAAAATAAGTCACGGCAGTGCAATAATTACAACGCACCGGTCAACTGTAATGAGCGACACATTGAAACTGATATTATCGGTCGAAAGTCGAAACCTTTTCCCATTTTGACTGGCTGGTCTTTGTGTTTCACCAAGTAGCCGTGCATATTTCCTGTGACACTATTATTTACCCAAGCGTACCAAACCCGAGTTTGCTGTGGAAAAGCTCACTTTTTGTCATTAAGCTTTCTTCATTTTCCGATTTAATTGTAGGACAAGTTTACCACATTTTCAAAGCTTAATGTGGAATAGTCTTACAAATTATAAATTCAGAATAGTATGTAGATTCGTAAGGCTATGGATGTGGTATACCTAATTTGTCAAGGTCATGTAATGGGGTACATTAGGTGAACTGGAAATTATCTCCCTTGTTAGTTAATATCCGAGGTATTCCAAACAGTAGGTAAGTCCTTGAAGTTGAAATTCTTGGACTTTATCGCCTGTTCTTTTGTAGACATTGCAATAACAAACAGTGAATTTCTCACTTTTGTATAAATAAAAGTTTAAAATTAATTTAAATACTTATAGAGATGTAATTAAAAAAAAGAAAATTGACATGTTTATTGATGACGGTTAACCTGGGTATCATAAGAAAGGCAGAAAAGTCAACATACACTTTATAGAGCACAAGCATAAAAACCGAGTAAAACTAATGAAAGGACCTACTTACATTTAGGCATTATTCAGGGGAGACTATTCATTAATGTGTCTCATAATTATGCAACGTTAATTAAATCAGAACGTGCATAATCTTGGTATGAAGGCACACTATTAATATTCCAGCCCTAAAAGTTGAACGACGGATGTGGTGACGTAGTTATGATGTATTCCCTGTCAACTTATCTAATTTTTGCCCGTGGCACGACAGGCAAGGCCCCTTTCAAACCACGCCTACAAAATGGCGTAACATTGTAATCTTTTGTATCATGCTTTGTTCTCATCTAACAGTAAAACAACAACAAACCATCAGCAATTTATAAAAAGCAGAGATATAAACAAGTTCAGTAAACAAATCAAACTGTCTCGTTTGTATTTTTAATAAATGTCAAACTGACATGAACTGAAAATCATGTTCAGGCATTGTCATTCGGTATCTTTGTTGTTTACCTGTACAAACTTTAGTTGTCGTCCTATTAAGTTCATGTTGAATTGTAGTCATTGGTTTTATGCACAGATGCAATGCAATACTGCATGTGCATATATTTGTGATAAAACCTGTTCCACAATAGCTGCTGAAAACATATTGGTGGTGTACATTAAGTTGAAAAATACGACACGTTATTGGGTGTAGTTTGTTTGTCAAAGTAAATGTCATATTTTTTTGTTGTTGACGTTTTGTACGGTGATGTCTTGATTACATATATTGGCAGATAGGTTTCGGAGATGTTTTGTGATGTAAAGATGCTCTTGTTTTGTTCCTCGTTTTGGCGGGGTTTGGGTGGTGTGGGGTGGTGTGGGGTGGTATGAATCAAGATCCAGTAAATTTTATCGAAGTCAACAGACAAAATTTACTTTAATAAGCTCAGAATTTTTTAAACTTACATGTATGTGTTTTCACAACTCTTCTCTTTTACCTGGCTGGTTGGGGGTGCATCCCCCCACTGGATCCATCCCTGCATTGTAGCGAAATAAATATATATGAAATAATATGTGTCAAAAAAGCCTTATGTCCACCATTTTTATCCTTTGAGAAAGGTTCAACCACATCTGTGTCATTTTTCCTATTCGGCGACATCATCAACAGGATCCCACCACAAATAAAGCGCAGGCGTTGCCTTGCAGTGCAGACATCGCGTATTATCTAGACCCTGCAAAGGAACAGCACCATATCTGTACAGACTGCTTCTTATGTGATACACCAAGTCTTGAATAGATCAGCAAAACCAATTAATGGCATTGAATAACCATATTGATATTAATATATCACTCTCAGTTCACCGAGCACTCGTTCAGTCAATCGTATTACCGAGTAGTTGAAATGGAGAGGTAGGTATTAATCAGTCTTGTAAATTATGCTGTATATACTTACATATGCTTATATAAACAGAATATGCCAGGGATTAGCATACGATTTCATCTCAAGTATGTTACGTGTTTAGAAACATTATAGATGGTATCCGACAGTTTACCAATATTAAATATATGTACCCATATCTAAGCACCGCTTTGGGGAATTTGGTCATACTTTTTGCATAAACCCATACTTTAACCGTTATAAAGACGATTTTGAACACTGACTTTATTTTCGGACTGTTCTAATCCCGAAAGAAATCTAAATGTTTAGTCTTTACAACTCTATAAAAAAAAACCCATAGTGGTCTCTGCTAAATCTAGATATATCCACGCCAGAGCGGATGACCCGGATGACTATATAAAAGTAGGTGGTCACATGGTTTTCTAAGTTTAAAAATAGCTATCTCTGCAGCGTGGCTCGAATAGGAAACCCCTGTTTGCAATGACGAATGAGGATTTACCTTTTACGGTTCACACAGATCTTTGCCATCAATGAACAATATTTTGCAAGACCTTCTCAGATACCAATGAACTTATTTGATTGTTTTAGAAAATGTCGGATAACTCTTTCAATGTTTTCATTAAATTGGATCTCTATAAAGACGGTTCATACAACAAAGAGATTGAAACCAAAGTTTGTATTGATTGCAATGTTAAAAGAAATTAAGTACACCATTTTACTTTCTTTGCCTGACACCCTCAGGTTCGGTTTTGGTTACAATCCACTTAAAATTTGGCAGAGTTATGGCCCTTTTTAGGGGGTGGTATTTATATGTCAGTTTTTCGTTTCTTTGGCTCATCCTATTTAATTAATGTAAAGTACACTGTATCCAAATAAAGGTAAATTTCAATTATGTAAACTGACAACATGTACTTAACTTTACCGGATATATGGCCATTTTATTAGATATTTTAAGTCGAAGGGAGGTGGGGTAGGGTGGGGTTTGTAGGGTGGGAGCGGTGTTGTGGTGGGCGCATCTGTGACATATGGTAACAGTAGTCGTCTGGTGGTTGCACATTATGTCGATATCATTTAAACGTGACCGACTATCTCCTGCACATATATCCAGATATATATGTGCTTTTCTGCTGTAACTTTCGTTGCCTAGCAACAATGTTAATGTATATTCACTGTCCCTTGCTATCCAGTTAAACATGATCTTTAGCGAGTCAGATTTTTATTGTGTCCATGTAGATCGCATTACACCAACTGTGTTGTAAACACAAAAGGCGGTAATTCCATCCATGTCCCACGAGTGACCAGTTTTCAGCATTTATAAATGGGGTTTCCTTGTCATTGATACAGATAGTTTTATTTTATTTTTTTCATCGTTTACCGCTTTACTATTAAATTTGTCATTTTTGCCTTGTCTAATGGAAGTTTAAATTTTAATTTATACCGTAAATCTCATATTATACAGCGTAATATGCAAAATTGACAAATGGGCCGAAAATCGGTTAAAATTTCTAATGGTAACTGCAGGTTATGCACGTGTATTCAATATAGTAGATTGATTGAGAAGATTATGTGATTTAAATGTATTATGTTTGACACTAAAAACGATCTACAAACCTGTACATCTGCTCTTTGCAATAACGCAGCATGTCTCCATTCATATTACTTTAGTATTTTATTGCATTGTTTCTGATTTCTCACTGGTGTATGGCTTCACATAGTAAGTTGACATATGTTTATGAAGTAGGAAGAAAGTTTTCAGCACAATATAAATAAGAAATCATAGCCTTCCAAAATCCAGATGTACATTTTCTGTCACCTACACTCTTGGCACCATGAATAGAACAGCGGTAATATGTGCGAAAGGACGTGGGTTGAGATCCTTGACGAGAAAGAATGTAAGCCCAAATTGTACTGGCATGGTATCATGTCTTACGACATTGTATAAATTCATTTTAAAGACTAGAGGCTTGGGTTCTCAAGCTTTACGTAAAACGTTACTGCGTGTGATATCAATATTTTTAGTCGTCTCTGGCATCTTTTCCCAATGACTCAATGGCGGCAGCACACTATTACCTTGACCGGCCGCAATAGCCCAAATGGTAGAGCGTCGGCTTGCGGATCGGGAGGTCGCGGGTTCAAACCCCGGCTGGGTCAAACCAAAGACTTTAAAGTTGGTAGTAGTAGCTTAGTAGTAGTAACGCTCGGGACTAAAGGGGACAGCATTACGCCTGACTCGTCGGTAGCAGTTTAATGGACTGGCCGGGTTCAGTTCCTGGGCACCTCATAAGTGCCCCTGCATGAAATGTCGCATCACAGTATCGGCAAAAATGCCGGCAAATCCCATACTATCACCATGACATGTTTTGCGTCCCAACAGTGCCGTTAGAGGGAGACGGTCTATATTTCAAGGAGATAGTGGGCTACGGTTGTTGAAATACAAGGCAAGTGAACATTTAAGAAACCATCTACATATGCCTTACGGCGCCGGTGGGACGCACAGCAAATCAAACAAGTAAACAGATCGCTGCTGAAGCCTTTGTTCATTTATTCATTTCAAATGGTCATTTGGACCACGCCCTACCTTCAACAAGAAGGCCGAAATGCGGTGATAATGATATCTTGCTGTCGGGTTATTGGCCCTCTAGTAAATGAAATGGCCAAGGTCCGAAACATCACTGGTTTCTAACAATAGGTTTATTTAAGAAACACTGGATCTACAAGGTACTTGCAGGAGTTATTGCAGGAGTTATTGTTAACATTTAGATGGTTACCGGCTTAATGTTTGGTTAGCTTATGTTCGCACGGGGACCATTGCATTTGTTAAAGATCGTGTTTTAAGGTAATGGTGAATGAGTCGAACCGGTGAAAGATCGGCAAATGTGAACGTACTCTTACGTTGCAGTTAACTTTCCTTAAGCCCGACAGACTAAAGATGGCGAGTAAACAAGCGAAGTAACTAGCAAGACAAGATACACAAGTTTCAATGGCGGCCAGAAATAAGTGTGCTGTCATTCCGCTTTACTGGCGTTGATATTATTTGGCAATGTTTGCCGGGCCAAGCGATCAGAGCGCCTCTCGTTTTTGGTCTGTGTTTTGTGAAACGGCAAGCGGTAAACGGTTACAGTTCTCCTTTTTAAATCTACATGTTTACGTTAGGAAAACGGTTTAGAATATATGTTGTTTTTTTAAATTCAAGTAATAATTAAAAAAAACAGCAAGAAAAAACATTCTGTACCCATTTCCCTTTTCTTACTAGGAAAACAAAAATGAAAAAAGAAAAGACGGTATATACACGGACCATGTTGCCCTCTCTGGAGAAGTATGACATTGGTGAGGATGCTAGGCCGCCCATCTCTGATCCAATGCTTTCAACACTTGCCTTCCAGCTATAAAACTCGGCAATCCCAACCACACTATGATGAACTATTTCATTTATAGTAAAGTTCAAGCTGTTATTGTTAAATTTCACGCTAGGTGGCGCTCTGGAATTCGTATTCATAAGATGCAAATTATCTGACTTCTACACATATTGTACTAGTGACATAGTTTGGTTGGTGGTCCTACGAGTGGCGTAAAAAATTTAAAGTAAAACTTAGTTGTTAAGTACTGTCCTACTTAGAGCTATATATAACGAAAACAAAAATGAAACCAACGATCTGCCATAATGTAGTAGGATACCTCTCTTATACCTGTACGTTCTTATAAAAATATTTGAGGTGAGGGGTAGATAGAACCCGTAGATGAAGTATCATTAGTATCTAATATTGTATTAATTTTTAAAATGTTTAATCATCAATATCAATGATCTGGTAATGATATTTTCTGAGAACGTTTCTCCTACATGTACATGTAGATGCGAACAACTCCAGCAAGTTCTAAATACTACAAAATCGATCCAGTATGCATAACTGTATATGTAAGGTAAACATGTATTATTATTGCTGATCAAGCTATCCTTTATGTATCAGATAAAATAAATCGTAAGGTTTGCATTTAATGTTTTTTTCCTTTTTAAATGGTATGAAGCCGATAATTTTGTAAAGTTTTATCATACAACATAGATGGAAAGAAAATACTCAGCTCTCACTTTCACGACGATTGTAAGAGTTGATATAAACTTATAAAGACAAACTTGATTGAGTATGCAAATTAAGCGCATGTTCAGTTGAGTGCATTAAGCCGGCGGCTATGTGCATTTGTTAAAATGTTAGATTCTTTTTCCATTAAGTATGCTTGGCCTCACACTGTTAGGTTTGCTCCGTAAGGTAAATAGCTTGATTGCTAAAACGCGTAATGCACACATTCAGATATATGAACTCAGAGGCCGGATGTCATATAGAAAGGGATCTGGATAGGGGGATGGGGGATGCATCCCCCACCAACCAGTTTAAAGAGTAGAGTTGTATAAACACATACATTTAAGCTTAAGAATACTAAGCTTTTGAAGTAAATTTTGTCTGCTTGACTGCTTAGATCGAAGTTAGGGTCTCTAACTGTGTATGTATATCCAGTATTTACTGCGACAAAGTTGAATGGATCTTGATTCAAAGCACCCACCAAAATGTTTGGATCTGCCCCTGATGTCATCTGGTAATGTATACTTTTTGTGGGTCATGTTGTACCTGCCATATCAAGCAACGACATCTCAGATAAACACCAGACATGTAAATGGCCGAGTTGGGATAACCCCTTTGGACAAAGAAAACTACCGAGAGACGTAATTTTTTTGCAAAGTTACACAACCGGTGGCGGATCCAGAAAATATTTGTGGGGTGGGGAGGTAGGGGCTGGGGGGAGGGGGGATGAATCAAGATCTATTCAACTTTATCGCAGTAAATACTGGATATATAGGCACAGTTAGGGACCCTAACTTTGACCTAAGCAGTCAACAGACAAAATTTACTTTAAAAATTAGTATTTTTAAGCTTACTTGTATGTGTTTATACAACTCTACTCTTTTACCTGGCTGGTGGTGGGGTGGATGCATTCCCCATCCATCGTCTCCAGATAACTGAAATACTGCTGGTGGGACGATAAACCCAATAAACAATAAACATGCCGCATCCATCGTCTCCAGATAACTGAAATACTGCAGCCAGTTAAACATAACCTGATGTCCAATCTTCAACACATAGTAGTAAACGATACATTCTTTAAATAACTGAACAAGAATATTGAAACAAGATATAAGATATATAAAATATATAGCCACATACATGTTATTCGGAATACCATAAAATTGTCCACGTTAATTTTTTTCATCTACCAGTGTTAAGGCCTTTTGTTCTTTCGTTCATTTGAAGTTATGACAAATAAAACTTGAAATGCGAATAACAATAAAACTGCTCAGAATATTTCTCATGTTCATTAACATAACATTAAATGTATGTCATTACTTGACATAATAAGCATAAAAACGAACCGTCTATGAAAATAAATTCTTAACGCATCGCAGATTTTATTCACAGGCTTGGTCGGAAAAAACGATTTTAATGTGATGTCACTGGTTGTGACCCAGGTGTCCTGCGGTGCCCGGCAGGTTCTCTCCAGACATTTTCGGGGGTGGGTGGGGGTGGGGGTGGGGGGTTAGGGGGGAGGAGGGTCTTCTTCCACTTAAATAGCAGAACGTCGTTATAATGATCATAATTGGTCGCTGCGATGTATTAAAAACAACAGCCAACAACAAGAAGAACAAACAAAACAGGTTATGACCCAGTTTTCATATAATAGTGACACAATATGGAAGGTCCAGCTTGTACACGAACACCACCGTCACCTCCCCATAAGGAAATTATGCTGGATAATAAGTTACATTTTCTTTATTAATGCCGATTTTATCGCATTTTTAACATATTTTCTCTCGTTAAAAATGGTAGTAGGTAACGCTCAAACAAATATAAGGGTAGTTCCACGACTGGTTGGCTCGGTGTCAGGATAATGCGACTGGATGTGGTATCATGCCTGGTGTTCACGGCATGCTATACATAGTGAAGTCAGCACTATATCTGCTTCAAGGGGACACCGTCTCCAGATAACTAAAATACTGTTGGTGGGACGACTAACCCAATAAACAAACATATTTTTCTTTTCTCTATAAAGATTGCAGAGTTTTAGTTTTTCGCTACGACAATATATACTGTTTAGAAATTTCATGATAAGAATGTATGCGAGTTGCGTTAAAAAGTGTCGGAAATATGGTTTATATTTGCGGTATACACAACAGTTAAATATACCCAATCATTACGTCGGCAGCATATAACTGCTATATGAGACTTATTATCCCGGTATCTGTGTTATGTTGTTGATATATGTTGTTTTTAATGTAATTCTTTATTTGCATGTTATATACATGTCAAGGGATTTGAATTATATGTAAATTCAATGAGACATGATTATGATGTTTCAGTAAGTGACTACTGGAATGGCGTTTATAATGACTATGACAAACTGGCATAGTGTTGTTATATTTTCATGATGGCAGACGCATGATTTCCCTGAAATGACGTCAATAAATCTTAAAGACTCAGGATTCTTAAGTTATGAATCTAAACATCATCGCTGTTAAGTACAAGTTACATATTCCTAAATTACCTGAATTGATAAGACGACTGATAAAGGTTTACTGAAACAAAGCTGTCGTGCCTGTATGACTAATACGAATTATTTTATGCTATGGTACATTTACTATTTGCTAATTGAATTCCTGCACGTTTGATGAAACTGAAGATGCATCATTATCACCATTGTCCATAACTTGACGGACTTTGTTTCTCTGTGTCATTTTTTTGTGCCTTTGAAATTTCGCGTGACTTGTATTGTCACATGCGAACTTTATTTCGGTTTATTAAATGTAGTTGACATTTATACACTATATCTATTACTTAAGTTTGGACTTTTAATAGTAGCATCACTACCAGGAACTGGTAACGCAATTGGTAGAGCGTCGGATCCAGGTACTGGAGGCCCCGGGCTCGATCCTGGGCCGCGACATACCTAAGTCGTATAAATGTTAGTGGTATAGCTCTTTTGCTAACGCTCAAGCAAATATAAGGGTAGTTCCACGACTGGCTGGCCCGGTGTCAGGATAATGTGACTGGGTGTGGTATCATGTCAGGTGTTCACGGCATGCCATACACAGTGAAGGCAGCACTATATCTGCTTCAAGGTGGACACCGTCTCCAGATAATCGAAATACTGTTGGTGGGACGATAAACCCAATAAACAAACAAACTAGCATCAATGCATCTTTCAAAGAGCATGAACTTGCATAACGTGTTTGTATAAAGTTGACCTTCTGCATCTTGTATTTTTTTTGTGATGATGCATATCCATACAGGTATGTGATTCAAATCGTTTACTTCCCTAATTATTACAGACTCTTCTCTCGTTTGCCAATACAAATAATACCTACTGAAATGTGTCAAATAAACAGAACAAAAACATTGGGTTGACTTACCTTCCTTCCTGTACTATAAAAAGCACGAAGTTGAGTTCGTCTCAGTTGGTCACGATCAGTAACAAGTGTATTTGACTGTCAGACAGTTCAGCGAGAAATTGATCAAATGTGTGTAAAGAGAGAAGATTCAGGTCAGCCAGCCCCCGCTTCCAGGTGCGGATCCTAGAAATTTTGGGTGGGGGCGGGGGTATCAATCAAGACCCATTCAACTTTATCGCAGTATTCGCGAATCGAAACCTACTAATGCTGTAGAAGGATGAATGTCTACAGTACTCTTATGTCACCTAAACTCACTTTCAGATTCTGTAATGATAACAGTTATACAAAAATAATAATAATCCACACTTTTATTACAAGATTTGAATGCTTACAAGTTGAAGTTACCTTTATACAATATACACACAAATATGTAACATTATTAAAAGGTGAAGTTACTTACAAAGACTGCATGGCTTCCAACTTGAAATTACCTGCAAATAATTTGAAAAGAACTTATAAAGAAATGAAATACTTGATATACGCACACAGTTACAGACCATGAATTCGACCTAAGCAGTCAACAGACAAAACTTACTTTTAAAGCTTAGTAAATTATTTAAACTGACATGTATGTGTTTTCACAACTCAATTTCATTACCTGTTTGGTGTGGGGTACTGCATCGACCCACCCCCTCCCGGGATCCCTCCTTGCCCACTTCTGTTGATAAGTTTAGTCTGAGTAACTACATTCATAAGTGTGGTCCTTAATGTCGCCTTAAACATGAGCTCGGTTACTTCAGATGGAACGAAAAAGTTAACCCACAGCAACAAAAACAAATTAGAACACTTTAAAATATAATGTTGTAAAAGGTTGATAACTTGATAATACAAAAGAAAATACATTAACGGTCGATTTAATTGAAAAAAAGTACTATGCCTCTATACTAATTGTCCTGCCCTCAAGAAAATGCTTGAGATGAGCTGAAACACACACACACATATATATATCATCAACAGCTGTAACGTAACTTGAATGTTTGAGTATTAGGTGTTAACAAACCTGTTTTTACTTTAATGTTTTATGTATCACGTGTTCCAAAACTCTTTCTACTTTTATTTTGTATATTACGTGGTACCAATTCTGTTCTTACTTAAATATTTGTGTATCACGTGGTATCAATACTGTTTCTTACTTTAATATATCTGTATCACGTGGTTCCAAAACAATTTCTCCTTTAATCTTTGTGCATCACGTGGTTTCAGTACTGTTCTTACTTTTCTTTAATGTTTTTGCATCACGTGGTATCAGTACAGTTGCTACTTTAATGTTTTTGCATAACGTGGTACGAAGTCCGTTCTTACCTTAACGTCTGTGTATCACGTGACACCAGAACTGTTATTACTATAATGTTTGTGTATCACGTGGTTTCAAAACTGTTTCTACTTTAATGTTTGTGTATCACGTGGTTCCAAAACTGTTTCTACTTTAATGTTTGTGTATCACGTTGTTTCAAAACTTTTTCTAATTTAATGTTTTGTGCATCACGTGATATCAATACAGTTCTTACTTTAATGATTGTGTATTACGTGATATCAATACAGTTCTTACCTTAATGTTTGTGTATCACGTGCTATTAATACTGTTGTTTCTTTAACTGTTTGTGTATACATATATGTATGTTTACTATTTTGACTTTATTTGTACTGATGCAAATCAACCTTTCCGATTCGTGTATATTCATTTGGAAGTCGTGTTGTACTTTTTTATCGAATTTTAAACAATATCACATATTAACGCCCTAGGTCGGCAATCATACATGTATTTGTGTCTCTGATACACTTTGATGTAATGTTTAAGTTTGATGTAAATAAACGTTTAGCATCATGAATGGATATAGAAATCCTTTCTTTGTCCCTGCATGAAACATGTAACCTAAGTTTAGCGGCATGAGTGGAACGTGGTGTGCAATTGGAATATCTAAGGACCCCAGGCTGTATTTACAATATTTGTGTCCGTTTATATTTCAGTCCTGGAGAACCGCGGGCCCAATGAAGAGGAGGTGATTGACAGGTATTGTTTCTGGGTGAGGTACGAGATTCCCGAGGAGGGCAAGCAACGGTGATTGGGAGACAGACTTCCTATCCAGAATACGTATGTATACCGTCATTTTAACCGTAAAGTTGCTTTTCTTTGCGTTATCAATCGTAGTTGCATCATGAGCAGGAATAAAGGTATGACTAAAGACCCTGCTGCCAACAATATAGAAGGCTGGAGGAACGTGAGGCCCCTGGGTTCGATCCATGGCCGCTCCATAACAAAGACGTTAAAAATGGTAGTGGCACAGCTCCCTTGCTAATGCTCAGGCATATATAAGGGTAGTTCCACAGCTGGCTGGCACTGTGTCAGGATAATATGACTGGGTGTGGTATCATGCCAGGTGTTTACGGTATGCTATACAGTGAAGGCAGCACTATATCTACTTGCTTCAAGGGGACGCCTTCTCCAGATAACAAAGTAAAATTTACAGAAAACTGCTTAATGTCTTCCCATTAAATCGAAATTTTACAGTTATTTCCCCGTATCATGCTGTATTTATTATTAACAATTCTAATCTCTAGTTCTCTGCGCGCAAAAAACAACATGCGTATACCGTAAACGAAGCTGTATCGACCAAGAATAAACAGCAAATAGTGTAGATCCTAATAAGGCAGCACCACCTCTGATCTATACTGTATGCCCAAGCCTGGTCACTTCGTGCTAAGTAATGCACACCATTTACCTTTTTTATTGTCCTGACTGATATAATTACTGACCCTATTTTTCCTAGATCTGATGCGGTGCTGGCTCGCCTTCTTCATCCTTGCCATGGTTATCTTCCTGGTGGCCTATATATTTGGTCTGGTCCTGTGCTGCTGGCGCCAGTCCAAGTGGGCCTACGTAGCTGGCCTGTGTGCCTACATCGGGGGTACGTAAAGTAAACAACTAACTTCATAGCCGGTCTGTGTGCTTACATCGGGGGTACGTAAAGTAAACAACTAACATCATAGCCGGCCTGTTTGCTTACATCGGTGGTACGTAAAGTAAACAACTAACATCATAGCCGGCTTGTGTGCTTACCTCGGGGGTACGTAAAGTAAACAACTAACATCATAGCCGGCCTGTGTGCTTACATCGGGGGTACGTAAAGTAAACAACTAACAACATAGCCGGCTTGTGTGCTTACCTCGGGGGTGCGTAAAGTCAACAACTGACATCATAGCCGGCCTGTGTGCTTACATCGGGGGTACGTAAAGTAAACAACTAACATCATAGCCGGTCTGTGTGCCTACATCGGGGGTACGTAAAGTAAACAACTAACAACATAGCCGGCTTGTGTGCCTACATCGGGGGTACGTAAAGTAAACAACTAACATCATAGTCGGTCTGTGTGCCTACATCGGGGGTACGTAAAGTAAACAACTTACATCATAGCCGGCCTGTGTGCCTACATCGGGGGTACAAAAAGTAAACAACTAACAACATAGCCGGCTTGTGTGCTTACCTCGGGGGTACGTAAAGTAAACAACTAACATCATAGCCGGTCAGTGCTTACATCGGGGGTACTTAAAGTAAACAACTTACATCATAGTCGGTCTGTGTGCTTACATAGGGGGTACGTAAAGTAAACATCTAACATCATAGCCGGTCTGTGTGCTTACATCGGGGGTACGTAAAGTAAACAACTAACATCATAGCCGGCCTGTTTGCTTACATCGGGGGTACGTAAAGTAAACAACTAACATCATAGCCGGCTTGTGTGCTTACCTCGGGGGTACGTAAAGTAAACAACTAACATCATAGCCGGCCTGTCTGCTTACATCGGGGGTACGTAAAGTAAACAACTAACAACATAGCCGGCTTGTGTGCTTACCTCGGGGGTGCGTAAAGTCAACAACTGACATCATAGCCGGCCTGTGTGCTTAAATCGGGGGTACGTAAAGTAAACAACTAACATCATAGCCGGCCTGTGTGCCTACATCGGGGGTACGTAAAGTAAACAACTAACAACATAGCCGGCTTGTGTGCCTACATCGGGGGTACGTAAAGTAAACAACTAACATCATAGTCGGTCTGTGTGCCTACATCGGGGGTACGTAAAGTAAACAACTAACATCATAGCCGGCCTGTGTGCCTACATCGGGGGTACGTAATGTAAACAACTAACAACATAGCCGGTCTGTGTGCTTACATCGGGGGTACGTAAAGTAAACATCTAACATTATAGCCGGTCTGTGTGCTTACATCGGGGGTACGTAAAGTAAACAACTAACATCATAGCCGGTCTGTGTGCTTACATCGGGGGAACGTAATGTAAACAACTAACATCATTGTCGGTCTGTGTGCTTACATCGGTGGTACGTAAAGTAAACAACTAACAACATAGCCGGTCTGTGTGCTTACATCGGGGGTACGTAAAGTAAACAACTAACATCATAGCCGGCTTGTGTGCTTACCTCGGGGGTACGTAAAGTAAACAACTAACATCATAGTCGGTCTGTGTGCTTACATCGGTGGTACGTAAAGTAAACATCTAACATTATAGCCGGTCTGTGCGCTTACATCGGGGGTACGTTAAGTAAACAACTAACAACATAGCCGGTCTGTGTGCTTACATTGGCGGTACTTAAAGTAAACAACTAACATCATAGCCGGCCTGTGAGCTTACATCGGGGGTACTTAATGTAAGCAACTAACATCATAGCCGGCTTGTGTGCTTACCTCGGGGGTACGTAAAGTAAACAACTAACATCATAGCCGGCCTGTGTGCTTACATCGGGGGTACGTTAAGTAAACAACTAACAACATAGCCGGCTTGTGTGCTTACCTCGGGGGTGCGTAAAGTAAACAACTGACATAATAGCCGGCCTGTGTGCTTACATCGGGGGTACGTAAAGTAAACAACTAACATCATAGCCGGCCTGTGTGCCTACATCGGGGGTACGTAAAGTAAACAACTAACAACATAGCCGGCTTGTATGCCTACATCGGGGGTACGTAAAGTAAACAACTAACATCATAGCCGGCTTGTGTGCTTACCTCGGGGGTACGTAAAGTAAACAACTAACATCATAGCCGGCCTGTGTGCCTACATCGGGGGTACGTAATGTAAACAACTAACAACATAGCCGGTCTGTGTGCTTACATCGGGGGTACGTAAAGTAAACATCTAGCATTATAGCCGGTCTGTGTGCTTACATCGGGGGTACGTAAAGTAAACAACTAACATCATAGCCGGTCTGTGTGCTTACATCGGGGGTACGTAATGTAAACAACTAACATCATTGTCGGTCTGTGTGCTTACATCGGTGGTACGTAAAGTAAACAACTAACATCATAGCCGGCTTGTGTGCTTACCTCGGGGGTACGTAAAGTAAACAACTAACATCATAGTCGGTCTGTGTGCTTACATCGGTGGTACGTAAAGTAAACATCTAACATTATAGCCGGTCTGTGCGCTTACATCGGGGGTACGTTAAGTAAACAACTAACAACATAGCCGGTCTGTGTGCTTACATCGGGGGTACTTAAAGTAAACAACCAACATCATAGCCGGCCTGTGTGCTTACATCGGGGGTACTTAAAGTAAACAACTAACATCATAGCCGGTCGGTGCTTACATCGGGCGTACGTAAAGTAAACAACTAACATCATAGTCGGTCTGTGCTTACATCGGGGGTACGTAAAGTAAACAACTAACATCATAGCCGGTCAGTGCTTACATCGGGGGTACTTAAAGTAAACAACTAACATCATAGTCGGTCAGTGCTTACATCGGGGGTACGTAAAGTAAACAACTAACATCATAGCCGGTCAGTGCTTACATCGGGGGTACGTAAAGTAAACAACTAACATCATAGCCGGTCAGTGCTTACATCGGGAGTACTTAAAGTAAACAACTAACATCATAGTCGGTCTGTGTGCTTGCATCGGGGGTACTTAAAGTAAACAACTAACATCATAGTCGGTCTGTGTGCTTACATCGGGGGTACGTAAAGTAAACAACTAACATCATAGTCGGTCTGTGTGCTTACATCGGGGGTACGTAAAGTAAACAACTAACAACATAGGCCGTATCAGCTCGGTAATGAATGTAATGATGTATTTTCCTCTCGTTTTCATTTTTGTACATAGGATTTCTGTATTTATTTCCCAAACACTAAACAAATCACCGGACCTGGTAGCGCAATCGGAAGAGCGTCGGCTTCAGATACGGAAGGCCCCTGCTCACTTCCAAGCCGCGACATACTAAAGTCGTAAAAATTGTAATGATAAAGCTCCAATGCTAACGCTCAAGCAAAAATAAGGGTAGTTCCACGACTGGTTGGCCCGGTGTCATGATAGTGTGACTGGGTGTGGTATCATGCCAGGTGTTCACGGCATACTATACACAGAGAAGGCAGCACTATATCTGTTTCAAGTGGACACCGTCTCCAGATAACTGAAATACTGTAGGTCGGACGATAAACCCAATAAACATACTTAACAAATCCCTTAACCTTTGCAGCCTTCGCGACGGCGGCCTCCATTGCATTTTTCCACGGCGCCGAGTACCTAGAACGTAACAAGATCACCCAGATGGACCCCTACCAGGGATTCTTTTATCTCAAATGGACTGCCGTAAGTGAAAAACACTGATTGCAGCGAAATGAATTTCTATATTGTCTTTCATTTATTATATTTTTTTTCTTTAAGTAGGTTCATTCTAAAAGACAAAGTCAACAATAAAGCCTGTTGTCGCATTAAACACTAAAATTGCCCCATATCAAATAAGATGATCAGTGTCCATCTAGTATTATAAAACCGCAGACGGTATCTGACAGTTTGGAGCACTATTTTTTTTCTCAGAAAAAACAACAACAAAAAACAAACAAACAAATTAGTTATTGTTATCTTGAAAGTTCCGGCAAAATGCTGTTCATTGATATCCTAGACCTGTGTGAACAGTCAAGCATAAACAGCATTCGTCATTGCAAACTGGTATTTCCTATTCGACCCACGCTGCAGAGATAGCTATTTTTAAACTTAGAAAACCACGTGACCACTTACCTTTGAGATCACGTTATATAGTCATCCGGGTAATCTGCTTTGACGTCGTTATCTATTTTTAGCAGACACCACTATTGATCTTTTTATACAGTTGGAAAGAATACACAGTCAAGAGTGATTTTTTTTCGCGATTAGTCTAATATTTAACTGTCTAACAATTCAGTTAGTTGTTCAAATATTCTCCAAAGCAGTGATTCGGTATCGTTACATGTATTTTATATAGGCAAACTGTCGAATACCACCTTTAAAATTTGTACACGTTCAGCAAGTATCAAAGGAAGCATGTCCCTCTTACAAACTTTTGCTCTTTTAGTGTGAATATATAGCAAAGCTAAATAATGTAGTTCGAATATTTTCATGTGATTGTTTGACTACAATTACAAAATTATGATGCCAATGCAATGTTTTAACAAATGTATATGTTTTTTATCCCGCTGTCATAAGATGCAACATTTTCTGGTTATTTTACGGCACATCCAGAGAGATCCATACAAAATCTTTATGTTGCTGTCTCCGTTTTGTTTTGTAGTTGTTCTGCACAACACGGTGTTTGATCATGTGTTCCTTTGAAGATTTAAGGACAGCATCTTATTGTACGCTTTGTTACCATAGTTTCTCTGTCAGATGTGCTGGCAATCCAATCAGTTCTGTTAATGTTAAATTATCACATTTTCTTTGTTCTTTTACAAAGGTTCGCTGACTCTATTTGTAATAATATTATATGTGTATGACTCATTAATTTTGTTTTGAACGACATTCGAACGATTTCATCCTCAGAGGCAAAAAATACAAAAACAAAGATGTTATACGTGTAATTATTTCAACAGCAGTGTATCTAATTTTACAAGATTACTGATATAATACATCCACTTAACAACAAAACAAAAAGAAAAAACTAAATATAATCTGCAGAAAAGAATTGAAACTGCATCATAGACTTTAACTAATTTAAATATATTGTTTTGTATTATCGAATGTTCTAACTAGTTATTTCTGTTGTTCGCTTTCCAGGAGGTCCAGGCTGCTACTAATCGTAGCTATGGTTACTCGTACATCATCGGCTGGATCGCCATGGTATTTGCCGCCCTCACCGCCACCTTCTATTCTGTGGCTGGCTGCTACATCGGCTCCGAGAGATACGAAAAGGTCAGTCCCAGAACTGAGTTGTCAAAACAAACCCACCTCTTTAACTTCTCTCCTGGCCTGTTGCTTCTGTTATGTAAACATTCCGTTATATCAGACTGATCGGACCTGATAGCGCAATCGGTAGAGCGTCGGCTCAAGGTACGGGAGGCCCCGGGTTCGATCCCATACCGCGACATACCAAAGTCGTAAAGAATGGTAGTGGTATAGCCTCCTTGTTAACGCTCAAGCGAATATAAGGGTAGTTCCACGACTGGTTGGCACGGTGTCAGGAAAATGTGACTGGGTGTCGTATCATGCCAGGTGTTCACGGCATGCTATACGCATTGAAGGCAGCAATGTATCTGCTTGCTTCAAGTGGACACCGTCTACAGATAACTGAAATACTGTTGGTAGGACGATAAACCCAATTGAAATTAAGTCATAAACAAACAAACCGATTATACCATCGTTAGTGAATCTGGAGAAACAAGTCATTATTACCATGGAGGGTATTATAACCTCAAAGATTGATATATGTTAACCTACTGCATTTTCGAAACCCACGCTAAATATTCCGTTATCACTACAAATATATATCGTGGGTTACTTGGCCAGAAAAGATTCGTTGTCATGAACATATGCATGAAGCATTTGATTGGCTCCGTGTCCAAAATGACACGGAAATTCAGCCAATGAAATGATTACAATTTTGTAAACAACAGGTGTCGCAGGTTAGTGCAGCTATATTGACACCGACAAATGTTTTTTTTTAACTTTAATTGGAGAGTTGCGACGTACATTTTCATTGGACCACTGGTTGTTATGAATATTCATAAAAACAAACTTTTACAAGCCTAATATCACACGAAGCAAGGCGGTATGGGTGAACGTGGGTTCCGGCCATAACATACATGTATTGCCAACAGATTGTCCTTTGAAGGTTGTAGATAAGCATCGATAAGTATAAGTGACGATTTAGGCTTAAATGGATAAGTACTTGCAGAGTAACGTTGAGATTTGTGTTTCAAAGGATGCATTTACATGATATCAATCTTGGAAGTTAATTATGTTTGTAATTTAAAATTCACATCTCCATGTCAACCATATCAACCAACATCATCCAAGTAAAGCTATCAGCGTATATATTTAAAATCAAATTAACAATAAAAAACCTTCGGTTTAGGTGATGTGTTTTGTATAATTATGGATGCCTGCTGTCATAATAACTGAATAACCCCATTTATAAAAACGTTATATACACTGTTTTAAATATGCTTTCTACCCATATATTGAATAATAGACATTACAAAGGATCGAATAAATGCATTTCCCTGTTAATACATAGCTGCAGCAAAGATCGTTTTGAACTTTTATGACAGCTGACTGTTATCTTTCAAATTGTATATATTATATAAAATAAGATAATACTTCAATATTATCTCGAAAATGTATGCACGGCAAGTTTCAAAAATGGGAGATGTATCTATATTTCCAGAAAGATCATCATATATCTTGATCACTGTTGCGAACAAAAACTGGATGTAACAACTCACTCTGCCACTATTACACAACTGTGACAATTTTTGACAAGTCTATTTGATAACGTCTCCATGTTACTATTTTAGGTGTCTCCAAACTAGCCAAGTCGCTGAGCAATAAACATGTTTGTTTTAAACTTCCAGCATTTCAAATGTTTAAACTGAAATGCTTGGTCCAAAAGAATATTTTACACTTTTTCTATTTTTTTCAGTTAAAACTAAATCAATTTCAAATAAAAAAAGTCCAATGTAACTTCTTTTTCTCTTTTTCTTTTATATCTCAAACAAAAATTAAAATTTGATATGAAAGCTTTTGTCGCTTATGCTGATTATGTGTGAATATAATTTAAAATACACTTGTATCAATAAGCGTCAAATACATTGTTTGTAATATTTCTCAGGACTACTCGGAGAAGGGTCGATCCCGTGAGTACTTAGAGCGCAGCTACCCGGTTGCCCTGGAGCCACCCCACCCTGAGTACTACTACGGCTATCCCAGGGGTTACACAGGCGGCTACAACGGCCCATACCTGTACGACATGGACTCCCGCCAACCTCTTCCCGCCATCACATACGGACCGGAATCAGGCGGCAAATGGCAATGGCAGTAAACCTTCTTACTCGCCGGTTGCTCGTTTTTAGATATTTTCTCCATCAGCCTTCATTGTAATGCTTGCCATGACTGGTTGAACTTCTTACCGCCAGATGTCGCTTGTGCGGAATTCGGTTCAATTGCCAGGAAATTGTTGGCAATGAAAGTTTTCTCTAATCGATGTTTCCTTAATTAATTGAAATTATTTTGAAAAATCAATTGAGCGTCAAATTCACTGATAATCGGCGAGTAGTTTCTGTTGAATGCTTGGGAACACATACAAGTTCTAGTTCCCATGGACCTACAGTTAAGCCTTCTACTGAAATATATTTTCTTATACTGTCATCACGCATTTAAAAAGAAAAAAGAGCCTTCGCGTGTTTGTATATGAAAAGGCAGTATGTTAATATACACTCTGTGCTTCAATGCGCTGACGTCACTTCATTAGCATTAGCAACCTTATGCATACTGGTTGCAAGGTAGTAATTAATCGCGCAGGATTCCTTTTCAAATTTAATTTATTACAATGACTGATGACAAGAAAGTATGCGATGACTCGAAGGGTTTATCCACACATTGTTTGCCAATAAGCAATATGCGGCAGGTTCATAGTTTGTCTGACTGACGAGGGTAAATTATCGGCCTACCATGAAAAGCTGTGGTGATGTATGTACGACTGCATGAATCATAACAACAAACACACATCTGTGACCGTCTGTCTATTTTTAGTTTCCAGTATTGTCATACGATTTTATATGCAGGCATCTCGGTCGCATTCATATACAAAACACACGTGTTTTTAACATTTCAATTAATTTAACAAGGGAGATGACTCTATTGCAAATCCATTACATATCGCGCGCTATTTGTCAAGTATTACCTGACATGTTATATATTATGTTTTGTATCATTAATTGTTGCTGTATGTGTAGGTTGTATATTTGTATGAAAGTAACGTACATAATGTTTTATTATTGTTTAATAACACAGTTAAGATCTTTGTTACCTTTTCATCAGTTACTCGAACTATTTTTGTGATCGAACTATTTTTGTGATGGGATTTAGTAAGTATGCCAAAAAAAACCGTTCGATTATAATCTTCATGGATGATGAACAAATAATATGCTTCAATTTTGCTTGTTTACGAATAAGTTTTATCTTTTCTCCTTTTTTTCTACTTATGCACACCTAATTGACAATATTAGATTTATCTGGATAACTTAGATATAAATTACTCAGTATTTTGCTTACACAAATGTGAATCAGATAATTCCGTCAGAAAAAATTCGAAACCCCCCAAACATTTCATATTTACCAGTTAATTATTTGTGTTATTTTTATGTGTAATTCATAAAAAGTGTAAATTTTCATTTTTGTGAGAGAAATGAATTACTTTCTATGAAGTCACTGTTATCATTTAATACTCATGACAATGTTCAACATTTATTCAGTTAACTTACATATTAAAGTTATATGAGCGGAAGCAGTTTTGCCTGTAAGAATGTATGTATATCTTTGTATACAAATAAAGGTCTATATTTTAATATTTTGAATAAAATTATCAATAGTATTATTCTCTCGTATATGTTTCCTCCATCAATTCCTGTGAAGATACATGTTTAGTCCAGAATTACCGGCCGCAATAGCTCATGTGGTAGAGCGTCGGCTTGCGGATCGGGAGGTCGCGGGTTCAAACCCCGGCCGGGTCAAACCAAAGACTTTAAAGTTGGTCGTAGTGGCATCCGTCCTAACGCTCATGGCTAAGGGGACAACATTACGCCTGACTCGTCGGTGTCAGTATAATGTACCGACCGGGTTCAATCCCTGGGCACCTCATAAGTGCCCCTGTGCTTTAATGATAGAAATGTCGCTGCACAGTATCGGCAAAAATGCTTGCAAATCCTTTCCTATGGACCAGAATCTCAGCCAATTATACAACTGTTTTTTTTTCTTTCTAAAAACTTTCTAAAAACCCTTACGCTCAAATTTTCAGTAAATTACCTTTTTCATAGTTAAACATAAACATTTGCATTATTTACTTTTATGGGCGCAGCCATTGTTTGTTCATTGGGTTTATCGTCTCACCAACAGTATTTCAGTTATCTGGAGACGGTGGGCGCAGTCATATTAGCTAATAGTTAATATTGTTTTCTAATATGGCAGCGCCCATGAACGTTTGCAAATATGTTAAAGTGAGAAAATGTTTATGTTTAACTCTTGGAAAAAGTTTATTTACCCAAAATTGAGTTTAATCGTTTTTAGAAAAAAAAAATACGAAAACTGAATTTTTGTCATAAGCATTGTAAAACCAATTTATGAATTTATCTGATAACCTCACATGTAATACTCGCTTGGCAAAATTAATTACCATTAATTATATGTAAAAAATGATCAATTTGTCCGTTGAATACAATTCCTAGTCTAAATAAAAACTCAATGGGTATGCCAGGTAAGTTAACGACTACAAAATTTATTTTCCTTGGCAAACGGATAAATAGTCGGAAGAAACATTGTTATTTGTATAAAATAATTTAAAACAAGAAGTAGATGACACAAAATACGTGTCAGAAATACGATTGGCCGCTATTGGACCAGACTTTAATCCAAAATGAACTTTAAAGGTTGAAATCCTTCAAAATCAAAATCGTGATATAACTTCTGTTGATATTTTAATGAAAATTGCGATTGCAAATTAAAGTACTGTTCTACATAAAACAAGCATGACCCTAAGGGCGGATCCAGAAATTTTGGTGGTGTTTGTGGGGTGGGTGGGATATGAGTCAAGATCCATTAATCTTTATCGAAGTAAATACTGGATATACATACACAGGACCCTAACTTCGACCTAAGCAGTCAACAGGCAAAATTTACTTTTAAACGCTTACATATTTGTGTTCTCTCAATTCTACTCAACTCTACTCTTTACCTGGTAGGTGTGGTGGGGTTCATCCCCCAGCTCCCACCCCCTTGGATTCATCCCTGAATGGCATTGTCTTTGACGCTGCGGGCACCTTACAGTAGAGATGGCCCCGTACAAATTTAACCTTTTTTGAAAAATTTGACTCAATCATCTTATTAAGTTACTTGACAAACAGTTCTCTACAATCTGTTTACCTATCTCATTATTTAATTCACGAATATTTCAAATTTTCTCCCCTTATCTGGACGATTTTGATGAAGAGATGACAGAAGTCTGCATACAATATGACGACATTTTTTTCCGTTTTACAATCAGCAACTGCTAAACAAGTAAAGGCATAGTTTGACCTCATAACATTTGGTTTACCTTATTATAATCTTGATCATAAATCATGGCTGATATTGGATACTGATATTGACACAGAAACATATTTCGTTTAAGCATTAGCGAATTGGCGTAGATGCCATACGTATATTAAATTTTCAAACAAATGCAAAAAAACAGAACTATAAAAGAACCTTTCTGGCATTGAGACAGACATTTACAAAGTCAGATTAGTCTATATTAGATTTCTATCATATTGTATTAGTGTTTAATTAAATATAAGCATCTATTTTATTAAACACAGCCAGATCTCTAGCGAAGGGCCTTTGAAGAAAATTATAGAAATAATTGATATCAGCCAGCAGGCACGATAGACAAATAAAACACTCCAAACTGAGCATGTGTATTACTTTACTGCTTGTATTATTAATACTTATTATACAATATATTATAAAGAATTTTTGTTTTTATTCGTTATTATTTTTTTGATATGATATACATATTTAAATTTATTGCAAATACATGTATGCACTTACTGTCATGGGCAATTTTAGCCAAGTCATTTACATTAACATAATACAGTTATATTTAATGTATACATTTAATCCTATAGCGTTATTAAGAATTGATACAATAGCACAAATAAACCTTCGTCCGAGATACACACACTGTGACACGCACATATTAAGCCATGTCACAAGGCACATTTCAGTTTTAAAACACAAATACACGCACTTCTCCAAGAAATAAATGCACATACAAAGAACTTAAACCAAAATACCCGCATTTGTACTCTCACAAGTTCTAAATAACTGCACACATGCTGATTGATAAAGCCACACATGTACACAGACGTTCAAACACAAACCCTCGAACGTATGTAGTAATGTCTACCCGGATAAGAAGTTTCTGACAATTGTTGCTCAACACGTTGACTTCTCTACGTTGGCAACCTCAAAAATGGCGATTTGCAACAGTACATGTGTGTTTTAATTTTTTGGCAGTAAAAGTCCTTAATCAACACTCAAATGTCCATTTTTTTCTAATCTATAAATAAGAACGATTGGGATTCTTGCTAAAATAGACAACGACGATAGAGAGGATGACGTGAATGAGCTAAAACATAAGTGGTTACGTGCTTTTCTTAGTTTAAAAATAGTTAACTGTGCAGCGTGGCTCAGATAGGAAAGACATGTATGTAATGACGATTGTGACGTTATGGTTCACTTTTCAGACAGGTGTAGGACATCAGCATTTGGCAGATCTGTTCGGTAACTATGGTTTATTACTATGTTTAATGAAAATATTTTTATGCAAACTATCGGATATCATCTTTAAAGAAAGAGCATTTCATGTTATATCACGTACATTTTAAATACTTTAATAGACATACAAGAGAAATATTATATTTTGTTTGTTTTGTTTTAAGAAGTATATCGCAGCGACCATGTGTTTTCATGATATTGACGTCTTACTGTTTAGGTGGAGGAAGACCTCAAACACACGTCGGGTAGATACTGTGGCGCTGTTCAGCTGGAAGACATTCTCTCATTAGGTCCTTCGCCCAAACCGTGACTCTCTCATTAGGTCCTTCGCCCCAACCGTGACTCTCTCATTAGGTCCTTCGCCCCAACCGTGACTCTCTCATTAGGTCCTTCGCCCCAACCGCGACTCTCTCATTAGGTCCTTCGCCCCAACCGTGACTCTCTCATTAGGTCCTTCGCCCCAACCGTGTCTCTCTCATTAGGTCCTTCGCCCCAACCGTGACTCTCTCATTAGGTCCTTCGCCCCAACCGTGACTCTCTCATTAGGTCCTTCGCCCCAACCGTGACTCTCTCATTAGGACCTCCGCCCCAACCGTGACTCTCTCATTAGGTCCTTCGCCCCAACCGTGACTCTCTTATTAGGTCCTTCGCCCCAACCGTGACTCTCTCATTAGGTCCTTCGCCCCAACCGTGTCTCTCTCATTAGGTCCTTCGCCCCAACCGTGACTCTCTCATTAGGTCCTTCGCCCCAACCGTGACTCTCTCATTAGGTCCTTCGCCCCAACCGTGACTCTCTTATTAGGTCCTTCGCCCCAACCGTGACTCTCTCATTAGGTCCTTCGCCCCAACCGTGACTCTCTTATTAGGTCCTTCGCCCCAACCGTGACTCATTCATTAGGTCCTTCGCCCCAACCGTGACTCTCTCATTAGGTCCTTCGCCTCAACCGTGACTCTCTCATTAGGTCCTTCGCCCCAACCGTGACTCTCTTATTAGGTCTTTCGCCCCAACCGTGACTCTCTTATTAGGTCCTTCGCCCCAACCGTGACTCTCTCATTAGGTCCTTCGCCCCAACCGTGACTCTCTCATTAGGTCCTTCGCCCCAACCGTGACTCTCTTATTAGGTCCTTCGCCCCAACCGTGACTCATTCATTAGGTCCTTCGCCCCAACCGTGACTCTCTCATTAGGTCCTTCGCCCCAACCGTGACTCTCTTATTAGGTCCTTCGCCCCAACCGTGACTCTCTTATTAGGTCCTCCCCCCTAACCGTGACTTTCTCATTAGGTCCTTCGCCCCAACCGTGACTCTCTTATTAGGTCCTTCCCCCTAACCGTGACTTTCTCATTAGGTCCTTCGCCCCAACCGTGACTCTCTTATTAGGTCCTTCGCCCCAACCGTGACTCATTCATTAGGTCCTTCGCCCCAACCGTGACTCTCTCATTAGGTCCTTCGCCCCAACCGCGACTCTCTCATTAGGTCCTTCGCCCCAACCGTGACTCTCTCATTAGGTCCTTCGCCCCAACCGTGACTATCTCATTAGGTCCTTCGCCCCAACCGTGACTCTCTCATTAGGTCCTTCGCCCCAACCGCGACTCTCTCATTAGGTCCTTCGCCCCAACCGCGACTCTCTCATTAGGTCCTTCGCCCCAACCGTGACTCTCTCATTAGGTCCTTCGCCCCAACCGTGACTCTCTCATTAGGTCCTTCGCCCCAACCGTGACTCTCTCATTAGGTCCTTCGCCCCAACTGTGACTCTCTCATTAGGTCCTTCGCCCCAACCGTGACTCTCTTATTAGGTCCTTCGCCCCAACCGCGACTCATTCATTAGGTCCTTCGCCCCAACTGTGACTCTCTCATTAGGTCCTTCGCCCCAACCGTGACTCTCTTATTAGGTCCTTCGCCCCAACCGCGACTCATTCATTAGGTCCTTCGCCCCAACTGTGACTCTCTCATTAGGTCCTTCGCCCCAACTGTGACTCTCTCATTAGGTCCTTCGCCCCAACCGCGACTCATTCATTAGGTCCTTCGCCCCAACCGTGACTCTCTCATTAGGTCCTTCGCCCCAAACGTGACTCTCTCATTAGGTCCTTCGCCCCAACTGTGACTCTCTTATTAGGTCCTTCGCCCCAACCGCGACTCTCTCATTAGGTCCTTCGCCCCAACCGCGACTCTCTCATTAGGTCCTTCGCCCCAACCGTGACTCTCTTATTAGGTCCTTCGCCCCAACCGTGACTCTCTCATTAGGTCCTTCCCCCTAACCGTGACTCTCTCATTAGGTCCTTCGCCCCAAACGTGACTCTCTCATTAGGTCCTTCGCCCCAACTGTGACTCTCTCATTAGGTCCTTCGCCCCAACCGCGACTCTCTCATTAGGTCCTTCGCCCCAACCGCGACTCTCTCATTAGGTCCTTCGCCCCAACCGTGACTCTCTTATTAGGTCCTTCGCCCCAACCGTGACTCTCTCATTAGGTCCTTCGCCCCAACCGTGACTCTCTCATTAGGTCCTTCGCCCCAACCGTGACTCTCTTATTAGGTCCTTCGCCCCAACCGTGACTCTCTTATTAGGTCCTTCGCCCCAACCGCGACTCTCTCATTAGGTCCTTCGCCCCAACCGCGACTCTCTCATTAGGTCCTTCGCCCCAACCGTGACTCTTTCATTAGGTCCTTCGCCCCAACTGTGACTCTCTTATTAGGTCCTTCGCCCCAACCGCGACTCTCTCATTAGGTCCTTCGCCCCAACCGTGACTCTCTCATTAGGTCCTTCGCCCCAACCGTGACTCTCTCATTAGGTCCTTCGCCCCAACCGCGACTCTCTTATTAGGTCCTTCGCCCCAACCGCGACTCTCTCATTAGGTCCTTCGCCCCAACCGTGACTCTTTCATTAGGTCCTTCGCCCCAACCGTGACCATCTCATTAGGTCCTTCGCCCCAACCGTGACTCTCTTATTAGGTCCTTCGCCCCAACCGTGACTCTCTCATTTGGTCCTTACCCAAACCCTGACTCGATCTGGCACGGTGAGAGGATAAGAAGGTAACTAGAGGTAAGAGGTAACTAAGATTAGAGGAGTAACTCTGGTCCTCGACCCCAGGCTCTCCCCGATAGAAACTTAAAGGCACTTATAAGATAAAATCGTAGCTAACACATCAACAAATATTTCACAAACAAATTTATGGCAAATGTCATTTACATGAACACTCTATATCCACAGGAATGATAATAAAGCAATATAACCAGATAAATGTACAACTTCGAATTCACAAATTATCGCACGAAATACTAGGAAATACTACTAGTTCGATATGATATAATAACAGTTAGAACCTAGTGTTTATGACATGGATAGTTCCCCCATATTTTCAGACGATCGTCTCCGTTTTTATACATCTTGTACATCATTTGACATCTTAGACAGTAGCAGTATTTGGGGGTGTACGAGGTCGCGGACACAAATCTCTTGTCTGACACGACCACACTATGCCCTCGGTCACTTGTCTTTTTGTGTTGTTTGTTTCCAGCCCTCAGGATTAGTTCCGGTTCAGGGGTGACCGATAGAGGGCGCAGCTCGTCAACTTCCTCCTCAAGGGCTTCGATTGTGTTGTTTCTCGAAAAAACTTTAAAGTTCGGAGTCCGCTTTTGAAGTTTTTGAAAATACGACATTTCTGGTCCATTGTCACTTTTTTTCGCGAGTTTTATATTTGATTGTGGACTGGCCATCGCAACGTCATTAATCGTCTTTTGCGTCGCAATGACGGTCAAACTTCGACGTCGTTGTGTTTCAATGTTTTGCAGACTGCGGAAGCTTTGAAGCTCTGGCAGTCCAAGATGAGAGTTCCGGCGAACTAATCTGATGTTTTCAGTAGAGCCGTCCTGTTCTGTAAAAGCAAGTTAACAAAACTATGCCATCATATTGAAATAATAATAAGAACACTAATTCTTTTTACTGTAATACACGCAGTCTTCAATATTTTATATCAATTTATTTTATTATTTTAAAATATGTGCCGATTATATTTAACATTATGTTTGTTGAGTTTATCGTCCCACCAACAGTATTTCAGTAATCTGGAGACGGTGTCCACTTGAAGCAGATAAGCAGATATACTGCTGCCTTCACTGTGTATAGCCGTGAACACATGGCATGATACCACACCTAGTCCCATTATCCTGACACTGGGCAAAATAGTCGTGGAACTACCCTTATATTTGCTTGAGCGTTAGCAAGGGAGCTATACCACTACGATTTTTTACGACTTTGGTATGTCGCGGCCCGTACCTGGAGCCGACGCTCTACCGATTGCGCTACCAGGTCAGGTATATTTAAAATTAATAACATCTCGGTGCTTCCAAAAGACACCGCCCAAGTATAAATATTATTATACTGATTGATCTTTGAAATTACAGCGTAAATGTAAGTTCATTTCTGGGTTCCGTAAAGTAGGACGGCCTAAAACATCTGCATTGCTACGAACAGCCAATTCTTGCATAAACATATTTTCTTTAACAGGTATCTCGATTGTATTTTACAAATGTAAATTTAGATTTTTTTGAAGAGCGAGCGATAAAAACTCTTTAAAGTATCTCCTAAAATTATCGCAGAAGTAACGTGTTTTAGTTTCGCTTTTATGAAAAAAGTGCTTAACAACTTAATAATTGACATTATGACAGTGTGGCAAGCAAATCATTTAAAAAACCTTACAGAAAAGTCTACATAGTATGGCGTGTGGAACGTTGCGAAATTCGAAAAAAAAATATTTGAGATAAATTGCAAATGTATATTCTAAAATTTTTCATTTATGTTGTAAAAATAATATTTCTATGGTAAAATTCAGCATTTATATTGTAAAAACATAATTTTTATATTTAAATTTATATGGTAAATTTTCATTATGTGTTATAAAACTAGCATACTTTTATATTCGATAAAGTAAAATAATATTTATGTTCAATAATTGCATCATGGAACACTTATAACATTTGTAACGAACGATTTCAATCGACCACGATATTTGGCGGATTATTACAAACATGGCTGCCCCCACCAGGTATCTATCGGTGCGTCTTTTCAATATAATTGATATTACTTTTAATCTTTATATCATACAGTAAACAGTCTGTTTAAGATAATATTATTAACTGCTGGTGGCAGCCATGTTCGGAATGTTGACAAATGAAATTGTTTCTTACAATCATTACCCATGATGCAATGATTGTACGCATTTTTTTCTTGCTTTTTATAAAAATAATTTTACCACATACATATTTTTTAATGTAAATAAAAATATTGAACATAGATATTTTTATGCAATACAAATGTGGAAATTTACCACATAAATATAAAAGTATACAATATAAATGTGTATTTAAAACACATAAAATATTTTTTTTTGAATTTTGCAATGTTTCACATGCCATAACATGACCAGTGTGTTCCTTTTATTTATTGTCAATGCATTGTTAAATACAATGGCTATAATGAAAATACATTCCCATGCAATGTATTTAAAAAACACACAGGAAGACTCTCAACAACCAAACGTAACATGAACAAGTTAACTCGGTAAGGATCTCATTACAAAAGAAACAAATACCTGTAGAAGTGAAACTGTCACGTTGAGGGAAACCTTTATGGCTGGTATCTGGCTGGAATGTAATAAAATAACAAATCGTAATAATATAGCGTATTGAATAATACATATATGACGATACATCAAGGTCGTATATCATACATGTAGGCCTTGGTCACAACTTGCTCAGGACCAACACAATGATCCTGATATTTCTTGCTTTTTCGAGAAGGTTTTAACTGAGAATGAGATTTCATGTGCGCAGGTCGGTTATTATGTACGGATTGGAGTTTTGATGAGAAAATGGAGACCAACAGATGTTGCAGTTGATGATGATAGGGCGGTTGTCCATAAGATTGTAGTTCCCCGTCAGTATAGACAAGAAAATTTTTAAGTCTGGCTCATGAATCACCTATGTCGGGTCATTTAGGTATCACAAAGACTCACATTAAGATCCTTAACGACTTCTTCCGCCCAGGTCTTAAGTCTGACGTGTCTCAGTACTGCAACTCTTGTCACACTTGTCAAATGGTTAGTAAACCAAATCAAAATATTCCCAAAGCTCCGTTACAGCCCATTCCTGAATTTGAGGAACCGCTTAGTCGGATTATAATAGACTGCGTTGGACCTTTGCCTAAGACGAAGTCAGGAAATCAGTATCTCTTGACTATCATGTGTGCTTCGACACGTTTTCCTGAAGCAATATCTTTAAGGAATATTCAGTCAAAATCGATTGTCAAGGCTCTTGTCAAATTCTTCACATATGTTGGCCTCCCTAAGTCAGTTCAATCGGACCAAGGTTAGACTTTCATGTCTGGTATATTTCAGCAGGTCATGCATGAGCTAGGAATCAAACAATATGGGTCATCTGCTAATCATCCTGAAAGTCAAGGTGCCTTAGAGAGATTTCACCAGACATTGAAAAACATGATTCGTGCATTGCTTTGAGACTGACAAAAACTGGGATGATGGAATCCCATTGCTCTTGTTTGCAGTTCGGAAGTAAATACAGGAGTCTCTTGGATTTAAACCATTTGAGCTTGTGTTTGGTCACTTTGTTCGTGGACCGTTAAAACTTCTTAAGGAGAAGTTCCTGTCTGATGATGAGTCATCATTGAACTTGTTGAAATATGTATCTGATTTCCGAGAAAGGTTATCAAAAGCTCGTAAAATGGCAAGTATAAATCTTAAACTCAAACTAGATCTTTCAAACTAGTTGACCAGGTTCTTGCACTATTGCCAATCCCAGGAAAACCATAACAAGCTAGATACTTTGGGCCTTACATTGTTGAGAAGAAAGTCAGTGACCTCCATTACATAATACTCACTCCTGGGAGGCGAAAACAAAAACAAATGAGTCATGTTACCATGTTGTAATTGTAAAGAAATAGCCAAAACCTCCTAAAGGGACAAACTGTAAGCTAACATTTATTTTGCTTTCTGAAATTTTGTCTCATTAATTTGTTATTGGTCTATTACGCCATAGATTTAATTGTTTATTAAAATAAAAAAATTATTGTGCTAGTTTGTTGCTGGCTTGTTCTTTCTGTTACACCATTTCGTCGTTTAGTAAACATGCCATTTTATAAATAAATCTTAAATAGCAACACCCGGTCGTAACAGTTACGTATTTACATTTATCACTGCACGGTTCATGTATTTTCATTTCATAATGTTTATCCTTTTTGATTGTTTTTAAAAACAAAAACAACAACAACAACAACAACAACAACATTGCAGCGACTATGTATGATCGTTATCAGGGGCGTGCCTGCCGTTACGCACTTACGCACGTGCGTACATTGGCTTCCAGAAATTGAAAAATTAAAACGCCAAAAAGCGAATAAAAATCGTCGCCTAACCCGGGTTAGGCACTACCTGTAAGATCTAGTGGTTTTCATCATTTCATCATTCAAATAAATATTATAATTTAAGATTTTGTACAACTTCTTCTGTAATCAATGAGGTATTTTGGTCTTCTGCTGTAAAACAGTTCTGTGCACTGTTCGCCTTTGACCTGCATGTATTCATTATTGAATCTTGACAGTGTTTTTTTATAATTTCGCATCCATGAGTGCGTGTATATATGTACATACGTTTGAAACTGTTTTCATCGCTGTTCATTCTAAACATGTCTATTGTTCTGATTGTGTAACTACCATTGATTTAGATATTTGATGACGGTTTAATTACAAATGTCTAACTTACATCCATTTTTTTCTTGTTTGACTATATACATATATAGTCTTAATTTTACTACTATTACTTGTTTTCAGGAAAAATCGTTTTGTAAACATCATGAAGCGTTATAAAGACACCTTAAAAAGTATGACGTATTTTCTATTTCAAGTGATAGTTATTGGCATTTTTTATGTTTAAAAACGCCACAGAATGCACCTACGGCGTTATGTAGTAACAAAATTTTTCAGGGGGAGCATGCCCCCGGACCCCCCTAGCAGGAGTGCGTATACACAAAAGTCGTCTAGGCACGCCCCTGGTTATAGCAACGTTCAGATCTTTGGTGGCACGTGTCTGGGTAGAGCTACCGGCGCACCGCAAATCAGTTGGAAGACCTTCTCACATTAAGTCCTTCACCCCGAACGGGACTCGAATCCACGCCGTAAGAGGCTAAGCAGTTAGAGGAGTTACAAATTGGCGACTTTACCACTACGCCCCGAGCGCCCTAACCATTTTGATGGGAGAAATAATGGTGTGAGGTTTAATGTAAACACCGGTTTCTCACAAAACCTAAATACTGTCCAGTAGTCAGTCATCTCTCATGTTGGTAAGCACGAATTGATCAAATTATGGTAAATAGTATAGATACAGATCTGCCTGCCTGCCCTAGTCGATAGCTGCCTTATCAAGATCTGCACCATCGGCTGATGTGCCTCCCTTTGTATTGACACATATACATGCAGATATAATAAGGTAACAAAGATTAGAGGTTACTAGAGGGCAAAGTTACTAAGACTAGAGGTAACTAGAGGGAAGAGGTAACAAACTATTAGAGGTGATTAGACAGAAGTGGTAACTAAGATTAGAGGTAACGAGAGGAAAGAGTTTACCAAGATTATAGGTAACTAGAGGAAAGAGGTAACTAACTTTTAGGTGTAAGCAAAGGTAACAGGTATCAACAAAGCCCAGTGGACCGTGGCCCGAGTCCACCAAAATCTCTGTCGGTCCTTTAAATTTGATAAGTTAAATGGATCAATGGTCCACCAGATTTTTCAGCCACATCACTTTCAAAAATTCTAAATTATTATGAAAACAATTATATAACAAACTGAACTAAACAGCGATTTACAGCCTTTTACTGATCCCAATCACTCGTAAACCCTCAGTAAGCTTATCAATCTTTCGTGTCAAAATGCCAAAATCATACTTGTCCGGTAAAAATTGTTCCGGTCCAGTAGATATTGCCAGCTTGGTGGACCGAAGGTCTATTGTTTTGAGATTTCTTTCGTGAAGACCGTGTTATTAACAAAAAAAGCATGATAAAAACAACTTGTCCTTTGTATATCTTATACTGTATAACATACGACAATGACAACTACACAATGTTAAACTTACCTGTTCCACGATGCTATAACGCCTCTTCCTTGATGATTGAGTATGAAATCTTGACATGCTTAACTGTACATGTGGCGAACTCTAAACGTCCGTAGCGTTGGTAACTTTCCGTTAAATAACCCGTAATATGCGCATTTTAATTGGTTGGTGTTGAAACACTAACCACTACACGATTCCGAATGCTGCTCCACTGTTTAATTATCGGTATCAGGGTTACCATAGCACCGAATTAGAAAGAGTTAATAATAAATCAATAAACATACCTAACTTGCATGTATGAGTCGATTATCAAGAAAATTGTATGTTCTATTGAAGCTATTCCTTACAGTTGTATATAAATATGTATTCTCAATATTTATACACCATTTTCAAAGGCTTTTATTCTAGATGTAAGTATTTAAAAAAATACTTAACGAAAATTATTTTGCCACTAACCCTTTGCAATAAATCCATTGCAAGGACACTAGCATTGTTTAAGCAACAATCACCCACCTTGCTTGGTCGTTGGTTGCTTACATGTAACACATTTCTTAAAATTGTATCCGACAGTTTGTCATCACCAAATTGATTTGGAATTGCTTCATACTTTCAGCAAAAAGTCAAACCTAAGTCTAACAGAAGACGATTATAAACATTGTCTAAATTGTAAAACAGTAGAAATAGTGAACTAAATCACTCTACCTGCCCATTCTTTCTAAAACAATAAATAAGTATGAATGTTATTTCTTAAAATATAAAAATCAACGTCCGAGTGTATTAACCGAAAGATTATACATGTATAAAGTTACGGGTCACGTGGTTTTCTTAGTTTTAAAATAGCTAACTGTGCAGCTTGGATTAGATACCTATTTGTAATGATGATGTATGTATCATGCTTCACTTTTCACATAGATGTAGGACATCAATAATCAGCATTTTGCGTGTTCTTTTCAGGCAACAATAATTTATTTAGTTTTTTTTGAGAGAGAACAAAATGGTCCTAACTGTCGGATACCACGACAGTTTGTCTATACCAAATACATGTAGCAATATCCTAACCCTTGTCTGGCGGAATTTTGGTATAAATTCTGCATAAACCTAGACTTTAGTCTCATTTTGTACATAACCTAAATTATTAGACAACACAAGCACATTCTAAATGTTATTCTTTCCAAATCTATAAATAAGCACGATGGTGATATTTACCAAAAATAGATATCGACGTCAGAGCCGATTACCCGGATGATAATATAACGTGATACCAAAAATTAGTTGTGACGTGGTTTTCTTAAGTTATAAATAGATATTCCTACAGCGTGGCTCAGATAGGAAATACCAGTTTGCAATGACGAGTTGGAATTTACGCTTCATTGTGCACACAGCATCAATGAACAGCATTTTGCAGACCTATTTATAAATGTCTTATTTGGTTTTTAGAAGAAAAAATGGTCCAAACTGTTGAATTCGACAGTTTGGACCAATATATGCTCATTATACATCTTGGTAAACCATTGTTATCTGAACAGATCTCGTAAAAGTCTGTTTATTGATGTCCTACACCAGTCGGAAAAGTAAACCACAACGCCACAATCGTCATTACAAACATGTTTTTTTGCAAATTGCATTTTTCGAGAGTTAAACACAATAAATTTCTCTCTTTTTTAATAAAGCAGCGTCCATGAACGTTTGCAAATATGTAAAGAGAGGAATAATTTTTGTTTAACTATTGAAAAAAGGCAAACTGCCGAAAATTTGTGTGTGAGCGATTTTAGAAAAAGTATAATTACTAGTTTCCTATGGACCTATATACACCATGTATATTTTCTTTTTCAACGTTTAGTTAACAGGAGCATTGGTGAACAAAAATGGATGAAAGGACAAATAACACACCAACAAAACAACAACAACAAAATTTCTAACAAAGTATCCGAAAATAAAATGGTTAATGTGATGAAAAAGGCAGAAAAGAAATTTTTTGAGAAGTAAACGGTTTGTTCGTGCGACGAAAAATTATTCTGGCCCTCAAGGGAGACTATAACATGGTCTGGAGTATTGCTTAAGAATTGTGCTCTCCCTTAGATCAATAAATCCGTTTATTGTAAATGCAGTTATAGACATGCCTAACTACGGCACAAACTACAGCTTAAAAATATAATATAAATTATAGCTGGAAACACAGTGAGCGATTAAGGTTAATATTAAATATAACATATTTAATATTATATTATGTATTTAATATTATAATATTAAATATAATATTAAATAAAATTAAAATATACTACACTTATAACAAAACTATGCAAAACCATCATGGATCTGAAAGTTTAGTTTACGGGTAAACAGACGGCCAGGATCATGTAAAACAATGTGAATATGTTATCTAAATTTAAGGTCAGGTGTATGTTCTGTCATGGTTCTTTTGTCAGGTATAGATTAACAAAGATATTAAGTTAATGACAAATCAGGAAAAAATATTCATGAAATTGATTTTTTTTTTTGCATTCTTTAAAAGAACAATATAAACGAAAACAATGCAAGTCTGTTAAGTTGTTATCACAGTTTACTAGTTAATTAATATTCCCTTAAAATGCCATTTTACCAAAATTATTGTGTCCATGACATTACCAAATATACGTTACCATGGTACATTGAACCAACTTCAAAGAAATCATTGTCAATACATTGTCTATACGAGTGTATCATTTGCATGTCAGTTATGTTAATTTGAATCTTTATATTATAAAAGCAAACCTAGCAAATGGCTTCACTTTATTCAAACATAAATTGCTTACATTTGAAAAAATAAATCTGAATTACTCCATTGAGATGAGTAAACACTGAGCTGCAATTCCAATAAATATATAAATTTCTCCTATCCAAGGAAAGGATTCAATTATTGAGAAATTATGTGAGAAAGGTAAACGGTATGCAACTTGATGCACACCGAGGTGGAAGGAACAAAGATGTGACAAAGGTAAGCGATATGCAACTTGATATATACCACGGGGTGGAAGGAACAAAGATGTGACAAAGGTAAGCGGTATGCAACTTGATGTACACTGGGGTGGAAGGAACAAAGATGTGACAAAGGTAAGCGGTATGCAACTTGATATACAACGGGGTGGAAGGAACAAAGATGTGACAAAGGTAAGCGGTATGCAACTTGATATACAACGGGGTGGAAGGAACAAAGATGTGACAAAGGTAAGCGATATGCAACTTGATGTACACCGAGGTGGAAGGGACAAAGATGTGACAAAGGTAAGCGGTATGCAACTTGATGTACACCGAGGTGGAAGGGACAAAGATGTGACAAAGGTAAGCGATATGTAACTTGATGCACACCGGGGTGGAAGGAACAAAGATGTGACAAAGGTAAGCGATATGCAACTTGATGTACACCGAGGTGGAAGGGACAAAGATGTGACAAAGGTAAACGGTATGTAACTTGATGTACACCGGGGTGGAAGGAACAAAGATGTGACAAAGGTAAGCGATATGCAACTTGATGTACACCGAGGTGGAAGGGACAAAGATGTGACAAAGGTAAGCGGTATGCAACTTGATATACACCGGGGTGGAAGGGACAAAGATGTGACAAAGGTAAGCGGTATGCAACTTGATATACAACGGGGTGGAAGGAACAAAGATGTGACAAAGGTAAGCGGTATGCAACTTGATATACAACGGGGTGGAAGGAACAAAGATGTGACAAAGGTAAGCGGTATGCAACTTGATATACACCGGGGTGGAAGGGACAAAGATGTGACAAAGGTAAGCGGTATGCAACTTGATATACACCGAGGTGGAAGGAACAAAGATGTGACAAAGGTAAGCGATATGTAACTTGATGTACACCGAGGTGGAAGGAACAAAGATGTGACAAAGGTAAGCGATATGTAACTTGATGTACACCGAGGTGGAAGGAACAAAGATGTGACAAAGGTAAGCGATATGTAACTTGATGTACACCGGGGTGGAAGGATAAAAAATGTGACCAAGGTAAGCGGTATGCAACTTGATGTACACCGAGGTGGAAGGGACAAAGATGTGACAAAGGTAAGCGATATGCAACTTGATATACAACGGGGTGGAAGGAACAAAGATGTGACAAAGGTAAGCGGTATGCAACTTGATATACACCGAGGTGGAAGGGACAAAGATGTGACAAAGGTAAGCGGTATGCAACTTGATATACACCGGGGTGGAAGGAACAAAGATGTGACCAAGGTAAGCGGTATGCAACTTGATATACACCGGGGTGGAAGGAACAAAGATGTGACCAAGGTAAGCGGTATGCAACTTGATGTACACCGAGGTGGAAGGAACAAAGATGTGACAAAGGTAAGCGGTATGCAACTTGATATACAACGGGGTGGAAGGAACAAAGATGTGACAAAGGTAAGCGGTATGCAACTTGATATACACCGGGGTGGAAGGAACAAAGATGTGACCAAGGTAAGCGATATGCAACTTGATATACAACGGGGTGGAAGGAACAAAGATGTGACAAAGGTAAGCGGTATGCAACTTGATATACACCGAGGTGGAAGGGACAAAGATGTGACAAAGGTAAGCGGTATGCAACTTGATGTACACCGAGGTGGAAGGGACAAAGATGTGACAAAGGTAAGCGATATGCAACTTGATATACAACGGGGTGGAAGGAACAAAGATGTGACAAAGGTAAGCGGTATGCAACTTGATGTACACCGGGGTGGAAGGAACAAAGATGTGACAAAGGTAAGCGATATGCAACTTGATGTACACCGAGGTGGAAGGGACAAAGATGTGACAAAGGTAAGCGATATGCAACTTGATATACAACGGGGTGGAAGGAACAAAGATGTGACAAAGGTAAGCGGTATGCAACTTGATGTACACCGAGGTGGAAGGAACAAAGATGTGACAAAGGTAAGCGGTATGCAACTTGATGTACACCGGGGTGGAAGGGACAAAGATGTGACAAAGGTAAGCGGTATGCAACTTGATGTACACCGAGGTGGAAGGGACAAAGATGTGACAAAGGTAAGCGGTATGCAATTAAAGCCTTGACGTACTAAGACCTAAAGTCTATTAAAGCATACAGCCTCTAAGTACTAAGACCTAAAGTCTATTAAGGCACACAGTGTTATCGTACTAAGACCTAAAGTCTATTAAGGCACACAGTGTTATCGTACTAAGACCTAAAGTCTATTAAGGCACACAGTGTTATCGTACTAAGACCTAAAGTCTATTAAGGCACACAGTATTATCGTACTAAGACTTAAAGTCTATTAAGGCACACAGTATTATCGTACAAAGACCTCAAGTCTATTAATGCACACAGTATTATCGTACTAAGACCTAAAGTCTTTTAAGGCACACAGTATTATCGTACTAAGACTTAAAGTCTATTAAGGCACACAGTATTATCGTACAAAGACCTCAAGTCTATTAATGCACACAGTATTATCGTACTAAGACCTAAAGTCTTTTAAGGCACACAGTATTATCGTACTAAGACTTAAAGTCTATTAAGGCACACAGTATTGTCGTACAAAGACCTCAAGACTATTAATGCACACAATATTATATTACTAACACCTTAAGTCTATTAAGGCACACAGTATTATCGTACTAAGACCTAAAGTCTAGTAAGGCACACAGTATTGTCGTACTAAGACCTCAAGTCTATTAATGCACAAAGTATTATCGTACTAAGACCTCAAGTCTATTAAGGCACACAGTATTATCGTACTAAGACCTAAAGTCTATTAAGGCACACAGTATTGTCGTACTAAGACCTTAAGTCTATTAAGGCACACAGTATTATCGTACTTAGACCTAAAGTCTAACTATGACCTAAATATGACCTATAATATGACCTATTACATACTTGACACACAGTATATTAAGACCCACAGCCTTTACGTGCTTGCCACACAGTCAGTTAAGACCCACAGCCTTTACGTACTTGACACACAGTCTGTTAAGACCCACAGCCTTTACGTACTTGACACACAGTCTATTAAGACACACAACCTTTACGTACTTGACACACAGTCTGTTAAGACCCACAGCCTTTACGTACTTGACACACAGTCTATTAAGACCCACAGCCTTTACGTACTTGACACACAGTCTATTAAGACCCACAGCCTTTACGTGCTTGCCACACAGTCAGTTAAGCTACACAGCCTTTACGTACTTGACACACAGTCTGTTAAGACCCACAGCCTTTACGTACTTGACACACAGTCTATTAAGGTTCACAGTCTTTACGTACTTGTCACACAGTCAGTTAAGCTACACAGCCTTTATGTACTTGCCACACAGTCAGTTAAGCTACACAGCCTTTACGTACTTGCCACAGAGTCAGTTAAGCTACACAGCCTTTACGTACTTGCCACACAGTCTATTAAGGTTCACAGCCTTTACGTACTTGTCACACAGTCTATTAAGGTTCACAGTCTTTACGTACTTGACACACAGTCTATTAAGGTTCACAGCCTTTACGTACTTGTCACACAGTCAGTAAAGCTACACAGCCTTTACGTACTTGTCACACAGTCTATTAAGGTTCACAGTCTTTACGTACTTGTCACACAGTCAGTAAAGCTACACAGCCTTTACGTACTTGCCACACAGTCAGTTAAGCTACACAGCCTTTACGTACTTGTCACACAGTCAGTTAAGCTACACAGCCTTTACTTACTTGTCACACAGTCTATTAAGGTACACAACCTTTACGTACTTGCCATACAGTCTATTAAGGTACTCAGCCTTTACGTACTTGCCACACAGTCTATTAAGGTTCACAGTCTTTACGTACTTGTCACACAGTCAGTTAAGCTACACAGCCTTTACTTACTTGCCACACAGTCAGTTAAGCTACACAGCCTTTACGTACTTGCCATACAGTCTATTAAGGTACACAGCCTTTACGTACTTGCCATACAGTCAGTTAAGCTACACAGCCTTTACTTACTTGCCACACAGTCAGTTAAGCTACACAGCCTTTACTTACTTGCCATACAGTCTATTAAGGTACACAGCCTTTACGTACTTGCCATACAGTCAGTTAAGCTACACAGCCTTTACTTACTTGCCACACAGTCAGTTAAGCTACACAGCCTTTACTTACTTGCCACACAGTCAGTTAAGCTACACAGCCTTTACGTACTTGCCACACAGTCTATTAAGGTACACAGCCTTTACGTACTTGCCATACAGTCAGTTAAGCTACACAGCCTTTACTTACTTGCCACACAGTCAGTTAAGCTACACAGCCTTTACGTACTTGCCATACAGTCTATTAAGGTACACAGCCTTTACGTACTTGCCAAACAGTCTATTTAGGTACACAGCCTTTACGTACTTGACACTTAGTCTGTTAAGGTACACAGCCTTTACGTACATGCCATACAGTCTATTAAGGTATACAACATGTACGTACTTGACACACAGTCTATTAAGGTACACAACCTTTACGTACTTGTCACACAGTCAGTTAAGGTACACAACCTTTACGTACTTGTCACACAGTCAGTTAAGGTACACAACCTTTACGTACTTGTCACACAGTCAGTTAAGCTACACAGCCTTTATGTACTTGACACACAGTCTATTAAGGTACACAGCCTTTACGTACTTGCCACACAGTCTATTAAGGTTTACAGCCTTTACGTACTTGCCACACAGTCAGTTAAGGTACACAGCCTTTACGTACTTGCCACACAGTCTATTAAGGTACCCAGCCTTTACGTACTTGTCACACAGTCTGTTAAGGTACACAACCTTTACGTACTTGCCACACAGTCTGTTAAGGTACACAGCCTTTACGTACTTGCAACACAGTCTATTAAGGTACACAACCTTTACGTACTTGTCACACAGTCAGTTAAGGTACACAACCTTTACGTACTTGTCACACAGTCTATTAAGGTACACAGCCTTTACGTACTTGCCACACAGTCTATTAAGGTTCACAGTCTTTACGTACTTGTCACACAGTCTATTAAGGTACACAGCCTTTACGTACTTGCCACACAGTCTGTTAAGGTACACAGCCTTTACGTACTTGCCACACAGTCAGTTAAGGTACACAGCCTTTACGTACTTGCCACACAGTCTATTAAGCTACACAGCCTTTACGTACTTGACACACAGTCTATTAAGGTACACAACCTTTACGTACTTGTCACACAGTCAGTTAAGTTACACAGCCTTTACGTACTTGCCACACAGTCTGTTAAGGTACACAGCCTTTACGTACTTGCCATACAGTCTATTAAGGTACACAGCCTTTACGTACTTGCCACACAGTCTATTAAGGTTCACAGTCTTTACGTACTTGCCACACAGTCTATTAAGGTACACAGCCTTTACGTACTTGCCACACAGTCTATTAAGGTACACAACCTTTACGTACTTGTCACACAGTCTATTAAGGTACACAGCCTTTACATACTTGCCACACAGTCTATTAAGGTACTCAGCCTTTACGTACTTGCCACACAGTCTATTAAGGTATACAGCCTTTACGTACTTGCCACACAGTCTATTAAGGTTCACAGTCTTTACGTACTTGTCACACAGTCTATTAAGGTACACAGCCTTTACTTACTTGCCACACAGTCTATTAAGGTATACAGCCTTTACGTACTTGCCACACAGTCAGTTAAGCTACACAGCCTTTACGTACTTGCCACACAGTCTATTAAGGTTCACAGCCTTTACGTACTTGCCACACAGTCTATTAAGGTTCACAGCCTTTACGTACTTGCCACACAGTCTATTAAGGTTCACAGCCTTTACGTACTTGCCACACAGTCAGTTAAGCTACACAGCCTTTACGTACTTGCCACACAGTCAGTTAAGCTACACAGCCTTTACGTACTTGCCACACAGTCAGTTAAGCTACACAGCCTTTACGTACTTGTCACACAGTCTATTAAGGTTCACAGTCTTTACGTACTTGTCACACAGTCTATTAAGGTTCACAGTCTTTACGTACTTGTCACACAGTCTATTAAGCTACACAGCCTTTACGTACTTGCCACACAGTCTATTAAGCTACACAGCCTTTACGTACTTGCCACACAGTCTATTAAGCTACACAGCCTTTACGTACTTGACACACAGTCAGTTAAGCTACACAGCCTTTACGTACTTGTCACACAGTCTATTAAGGTACACAGCCTTTACGTACTTGCCACACAGTCTATTAAGGTTCACAGTCTTTACGTACTTGTCACACAGTCAGTTAAGGTACACAACCTTTACGTACTTGTCACACAGTCTATTAAGCTACACAGCCTTTACGTACTTGCCACACAGTCTATTAAGGTACACAACCTTTACGTACTTGTCACAGAGTCAGTTAAGGTACACAACCTTTACGTACTTGTCACACAGTCTATTAAGCTACACAGCCATTACGTACTTGCCACACAGTCTATTAAGGTTCACAGCCTTTACGTACTTGCCACACAGTCTATTAAGGTTCACAGCCTTTACGTACTTGCCACACAGTCTATTAAGGTTCACAACATTTACGTACTTGACACTCAGTTTGCTAAGGTACACAGCATTTACGTACTTGACACACAATCTATTAAGGTACACAGCCTTTACGTACTTGTCACACAGTCTATTAAGGTACTCAGCCTTTATGTACTTGACACACAGTCTATTAAGGTACTCAGCCTTTATGTACTTGACACACAGTCTATTAAGGTAGACAGCCTTTACGTACTTGCAACACAGTCAGTTAAGCTACACAGCCTTTACTTACTTGCCACACAGTCAGTTAAGCTACACAGCCTTTATGTACTTGACACACAGTCTATTAAGGTACACAACCTTTACGTACTTGACACACAGTCTATTAAGGTATACAGCCTTTACGTACTTGACACACAGTCAGTTAAGCTACACAGCCTTTACGTACTTGCCACACAGTCAGTTAAGCTACACAGCCTTTACTTACTTGCCACACAGTCAGTTAAGCTACACAGCCTTTATGTACTTGACACACAGTCTATTAAGGTACACAACCTTTACGTACTTGACACACAGTCTATTAAGGTACACAACCTTTACGTACTTGACACACAGTCTATTAAGGTAGACAGCCTTTACGTACTTGCCACACAGTCAGTTAAGCTACACAGCCTTTACTTACTTGCCACACAGTCAGTTAAGCTACACAGCCTTTATGTACTTGACAAACAGTCTATTAAGGTTCACAGCCTTTACGTACTTGCCACACAGTCTATTAAGGTTCACAACCTTTACGTACTTGACACACAGTCTATTAAGGTACACAACCTTTACTTACTTGACATACAGTCTATTAAGACACACAACCTTTACGTACTTGACACTTAGTCTGTTAGGGCACACAGCCTTTGCGTACTTGACACTTAGTCTGTTAGGGCACACAGCCTTTGCGTACTTGACACTCAGTTTACTAAGGTACACAGCCTTTACGTACTTGACACTTAGTCTGTTAGGGCACACAGCCTTTGCGTACTTGACACACAGTCTATTAAGGCACACAGCCTTAACGTACTTAACACTCTGATTGTTAAATACGTTTGAAAAGAATAAACATTTTATGTGTTAAAGAACGAGTTTTACTGCCTTAAATTGAGATATTGTTGATAATCTTCAAAGCTTAGACTAAAGTATGTTTTTTTTTTTCTACAGAAATTATGCACCAATGCTCCAAACAGAAGTAAGTTATTTGTTACACATAATAAATGAAAGCAAACCGTCGAATACCACCCTTAATGATGAAATTTCCTCATCGACTGTCGAGCAGGAAAATAGCTGAGTTAGCCTTCCAAAAAAAAAAACAACTGAACTATAGGAACATTCATTTGTGCACATATTAGCACAGTGAGTGTCAATCTTATATTGTCAGCAGGGATGGATCAAAGGGGTGTGTTGGGGTGTGGACGCATCCCGCCCTAACCCCACCAACCAGGTAAAAGAGTAGAGTTGTGAAAATACATACATGTAAGCTTAATAATACTAAGCTTTAAGTAAATTTTCTCTGTTGACTGGTAGGGTCGAAGTAAGGGACTCTTACTCTGTGTGTGTGTGTGTGTGTGTGTGTGTGTGTGTGTGTGTATATAAATATATATAGAGTATTTACTGCGATAAAATTGAATGTATTTTGATTCATACCCCACAAAAACTTTTCTGGATTCGCCCCTGATTGCCAGATTGTGTTTTCAAGCAGTATGTTGTTACGTATAGAAAGTAACGAGAAACAACAACCCAGCAAAAAACTTTATAATAAGCTTTTATTAAATGTTTATATGACATTAATTTGTGCATTGTAAAATAATATAGCATATTATATTCTTTGCGTGGAAACATAATTCTACGTCATGCATTCATTTTTGGAGTTCCGTAATAGGTAAGGGTAGGATAAACATCTATAGATTTATATAACATTATAATGATTGAGTTGTCTCCCTTGTTAACTAAGAGTCATATAAAGATTGCAATACAACTTTAACATTTCACTTTAAATTTAATAAGCTTTATTATACAATTTTACATTCTTCTTGAATATTTTATCTTCAAAATTTATTTTTATTATGTATATTTCTCTCTTCAAGGTTTTGCAGCACATGCCACCAACGCCGTGTGGAAAAGGCAATATGAAGTTTAGATTTTTTTCCTGTAAATGTTACTCGCCTTACTCGGAAGCTGACGTGGCGCTGTCAGTAATTAGTTCTAACACAGCCTCTACATCAAACTGTTAATTTTCACATCGTGGACAACGCCTGACATGTTCATTTGTGTTTAAGAACAAAATCTTACTTTAACTCAAATACAACCCTTGATCTATGTAGAGCATCTTAGTTACCATAAACTAATAACACCTCTGTTCTTTCAACACTGAGTATAATTATCCGTTAACGAAATTGAATCTTACTTTGGTCACAGCTTTGTCCATTCAGACCCGGTGTACATCAAGTTGCATACCGCTTACCTTTGTCACATCTTTGTCCCTTCCACCTCGGTGTACATCAATTTGCATACCGCTTACCTTTGTCACATCTTTGTCCATTCCACCCCAGTGTACATCAAGTTGCGTGCCGCTTACCTTTGTCACATCTTTGTCCATTCCACCCCAGTGTACATCAAGTTGCATACCGCTTACCTTTGTCACATCTTTGTCCATTCCACCCCAGTGTACATCAAGTTGCATACCGCTTACCTTTGTCACATATTTGTCCCTTCCACCTCGGTGTACATCAAGTTGCATACCGCTTACCTTTGTCACATCTTTGATGTGATGAATTTCAGAAGATCGCCACCAGATTTATAGGATGCAAGAACAAAGACCATCTGAGAACGTCGGAATATGGAAATACTAATTTACATGTTTTGGTCTTTAAATAAAAGTATAATAATATAAAGATCCTGCTATACACTTTTAATTGTAACCGGATGTTTTCTTATATGTGTTGATATTTTTCACCAAATGATGCTTTATCTTGTGCGTCAGAAGTCACAGAATATTCCTACGATATGCTTTTTATAGGTATCTATCAGTATAAATGTATCAATGAGACCTTACCAACATCGTTGGTTAAGAAAGTTTTCAATGTGACGTTATCAATTGTGCAAGTAATTTTATTTTAAGGTTACAATTTACTTGCGACAAAATCAAACGTTTTTTTGTGCTGAAGCCAATATCATAAAAAGACAATCACAAATTTTCAATTGCTCGTTGCTGAGGTTGATTACTAGTTGCAATATAAATATTATTAATTAATATTTGAATTTATGTTTGTACACATCAGTTTCCGAATATGTTATATTCTTACAACCTTTTGACAGAACATACTTTACTTTAAACATAAAATGTTGACCAACCATTTTTCTGATATTTTAAATTAATGTATAAAACATGTTTGATGTTATCCAAATTTATCATTTGTGAGCACATTTAACTTATAAGCGACTGGTTGTTAAAGTCTAAGCCACTTTTGTGATATTTCTGTGTTTTAAAAGCACCAAGCAACAAAGAAGTTATCTACTTTAATGATATATATTTATTTAATATTCTGAATATTTTTGCTTCAATCACGAGTACTTATATAAATACTTATAACTCCAGCGTTTGGTTATTCCTTTTCCACATTTTCGAAAGGAAAGAAATTATCTCAATCAATAATATTCCATATTGTGCGCATGCTTCAATCTAAGTGTTTTTCAGAAATTTAAAAAGTGGCAAAATATGACGTTTTCTGTAGTAACTTTATACCAAATACCTACCCACAAGGGAGGTAAGAATACAGTTTTTAATAGTTATAGTAAATTCCTTTTACAAAAGTGGGATTTAGTTTGTGATTTTTTGTTTCGAAAATAGTCACATAATTCATATTATTCATACACGATAATAATTCCTTGGAATATAACTCATTTTCCTTTTATGAATAATATAGTTTGTTTTTAAGGGGCTAATTTCAATTTCAGTTAACTAAAACAAAAATTAAACTGTTTTGCCTCCACACTAGCAATAATGTCTAATGGTCGATCAGACGTTAAGCTTTATTTTGCTTTAAAACACCACCTTGTTATATAAAGAATGTATCTCGAAATCTTTAAAGAAAGTATACAGAAAATGACGATGCTAACTAATTGACACCTGGTACTATCTATTGGACGTGTTGTCAACAAATGTTCAAGCGAAATCAAAGTCACTTATAGAAATGGAATAACGTATCCGTATAAATTAACCACTAATTTTCGAATCCTTTTCATTTGTATATATTTCAAGCAATAAGACCATATGGCAAGTCTGTATGAAAATTACAATTAACATTCTAACAATCAAAATTTCCATCTTTAAAGATCAACAGTCATGTATTCGGCGTGTGTGTTAGAAGTAGCTTGCTCAGTGGATGCGAAACCTGTTCAATTGTCAGTATAAGACAAAAAACCATTGATGCATAAAGGTGGCCGTCGATGTCCTTTTCAACAATGGAGTAGTTTTGCTTAACAACAAACCGACCAAGAAACAGCGAAATCTTGTTGTTATTAAACAATTTACAATGCCATTTGAATGCTATGTCTTAAAAGTATATGCACTAACGAAAATTAATGTCACTGGACACATGGAAAAGTGCCTGAATACAAATAACAAATAAAATGCATAGCATTTGACTTGTATATCGTTACCCGTTGACACAAATGCAATTTATATATAAATCATAAACACAATGAAAGATTAACAATTTCACGTGGCACATAATAATGTTGCAACATTTTAAAATACAATTTAATTCAATAATGATAATCACCCAAGTTGAATAATAACCGAAAATTAATGCATATAGTGCCGCACTTCACTTATTTTTAGAACAATGTGGCGACATCCATACAAGTCCACTGGAAGTAGATTGCTTGACATAAAGTCTTTTTGACTTGTAAAATTGATTCTTTTGAGTTGTGACTGTATATGCTACTATTGAGTAATCTCGTGAAATTTAGTGCAAACAAAGCTGAAACGTTGTCGAGTTATGAAAATGTAAAATAACTGAACTCCTATGCCCAGAAATCCGAAAGAAGACTGATCGACTTAGAATGGAACATTTTATTGAATGTGTGGGTACTCTATACAAATATTACGGTGTATGTTTTCAGAGAAGGACTTCGCGACTCATAACTTTTCTTCGCAGAGGGCCTGTTACTTGATAATGCACTGGTCTTTCCCACAATATGTAGTTTTGGGGTTCCCAAACAAAACGGTTTGCTATAAAATTGCTTCCAAAGTTGTGACAATTACTATAGATTAAAGATTAAATTAATTTATTGTCGTTTAACCTCAAAGGGGTGGTAAGCCTAACTGTCCACCGTATGTAGAACGCTTGTCTTTCTTATTCTTTTTCTTTGTGACTGTAATTGTTTCATGTTATGTACAGCAATAAACCAGCGTTTAAGGTTACGCTAGTCAGGTTAAGGGTTGTTTACCGTTGTTGTATTAGTGACGTAGCATTCGTGTAAGTGCAAGCAAGAAAAGGACCATGCTAGATAATTCATTTCTATATTTTTAACTGGGTTTCGAAAATGTTCTAGAGACTACTGCGTGCTAGAAACTCTTTAGGTCTATATAAGGCTTGTTAGCCAATTTAAGTTGGAAGTTTGGACATATAGTTTGGACATAAAGTGTGGACATAAAGTTCAAAAGTTTCAAAGTTTATTCAAGGCAACCCAGAAGGTCATATGTGGTGTCAAAAGCATGGCTGCAGTACAAGTTTAAACAATAGATAAATAGGTAAATAGCATCTAACATAATACAGCGGAACATTTTACAATTCAAATATATTAATAAGTGATTTACAAAAATGTAAGACATGGTTCATATGACTTCATTTATAGTACTATATGCTAAAAACTAATAGATCGATATAATATAAATGATTTTAATTAATAAAGGATCTATAATAATAATAATAATAATAATAATAATAATAATAATAATAATAATAATAATAATAATAATAAACAAAAACAACAACAACAACAAAAAACAACAAAAAAAGGTAATAATAATAATAATAATAACAATAAAAGAAATAATAATAACAAATTGACTTGCTTTTCGTTGTGTATGTCCAAAGCTTATTCAACCTTATATTAACATAAGGAAGAAAAAAGACATCAGAAATACGCCTTACATGTATTTTACCTGTCCATCAGTCTTCACTTATCGAAACGAAATACAAGGTGAAGACATGGAATAAATAAATAAATTGATAAATAACTAAATAAAATAAAAATAAATAAATAAATAAATAACGGCAAAATACACAAGCAAGCAAGAAATAACAAAATGATACTTTTAATTTAGGGTCGCTTTACATTTTAGTGTAGTGCGACCATATACTGAAAGGCCAGACGCGCTTTCAATAAAAGTGTCTGGGCTACAAAGATGTAAGAGGGGGCACTAAATCAGTGATTATAACATAAATAAAGAGAACCCGCTGCCATAAAATTTCTCAGTTAATTTTTATAAACATAGTAAAACACTGTTTAATGAATGTCTAATGACATCGAGTGATTTAATACATTTGTCTAATTAATATTTTCATAGAGTTAGTATAGTGTAACCGTATGACTAATATAAAGGGATGTAACTCTAATAGTAACATACACGTGTGGATTTATTAAAAACATGGATATATGCGAAATTGGAAACAAAAAGTGGCACAAAGAATAAATTTCTGCTGCGACAAGAGATTTGAAATATAATACTTAACAAGTTTTTATGTTTAGTTCAGTACCAGTTTTGAGACTTCCTATGAAGAGCATATTTGGAGTTTGTTTGATACAGCTTACAGTTACAAAAAAGAATAAAATGAACAGACAGAAGAAAGCAGCAAGAACTGGAACTGCTTGAAGGTAAATTTACATCTACATTTAGAATATATATATATATTTATATCTTGCATATAAATTTCCATACCTTTCATGCATGCATATTAATAAATAAATAATTCATGACATATAACAAATACATAAAACTTACATTTGCTGGCAATGTTACACAAAATACTGCTTTAACAAGTTAATACCACTATATTAATTCAATGTAATTATACTTATAGACAATTGGAGTTATCTCTGATAAAGGAGATTATTTCTGAGTTCAAATGCCTTATTTAAAAACCAACCCAGTTTTCTTATTATCTTTGTGTTCTTTGTCATAAATAGCTCCACCATTTTGAACATATTTGGTCTAATGTATTAATATGAGGGGATGATTTGTTTTCTTATATTAATAAATATTTTACATTCAAGCACAAAATGAAACTCATCTTCTAGTGTGTTACAGAAAGTACATAAACGATCGACAATAGGGGTTGCCAAATGCCCGTTTCAATATGTAATCAGTGAGATGAAACACGAATACGGGATAAAAAGACTCTATATTTGGTTATGTTTATTACATCAAGATGTGGCTGGAAATCAAAATCAGTAATATTTCTATAAAACAATGCTCGACTTGAATCATGTAAACGACTATACCAATGTTGTAAAAAATGATAATGAATTCTTTGTTTCACCATTAAAAGGAACAGCTTTTCATCACCAACAGATTGTGAATACCATGTTTCAGCAAAGCCCAATGAGAAAAGTAAATTTCTTAGCAGAGACCACCAATTTGTACAGTCAGGCTTATTCAATATATCTTGGTACAAAGCATTGTATATAATATTGATATTTTTTTTTTAATCTGATCATAATACCTTCATCCAGAATTAAATGACATTGTAAAACCTGGTGTTCTGCAAAGGAGTTCTACCTACTTCACCATAGATAAAATCATTTTGTGCTGATTTCTTGACACCAAGTAATTTCATTCAGAATTGTACATGCACTTTTTCTATAGCATTTCCTTGGTGAAAGCCCCATATCTCACTACAATAATTAAGAATAGCCAGAACAAGTTAATCAAATAATTCAAGTAGTATATGTTTGACAGATATGTTGGTAAATTTATACAGATATTTATAAAGTTTAAATATGGCTTTTAAAGACTGTCCCGCTAAGTTTTTTTGAGCTTCAGAAAAAGTTCCCCCTGATGTAATTACTAGTCCCAAATATACAAATTTCCTATCTATCTCCAACTGTGCACCATCATACAAAAAAAAAACACAAGATTATTTGGTATTCTGCCACCTTTTCTAAATATCATTACCTTTGTTTTCTCAGTATTCACTTTTAGCTTCCATTTCTTACAATATTCAGACAAATAATTTAAACTAGCCTGTAATTCCTCACTGGTGTTAGCAAATATAACAATATCATCAGCATATAATATAAGAAACAACTTAAACATATAAACATCAATACCATTTGCACCATATTCAATAAACATGTTTTCAATATCATACAAACATAGAAAATAAGAATGGCGATAGACACTCGCCTTGTCTTACTCCTAAATGACATTCGAAGCTATTGCTTAGTTCATTCATATATTTTACTTTTGATTTAACACCATCATACATTGATCTTATTATGTTTAATATTTTACCTCTAATGCCGAGTTTTAATTGTAATTGGACTATTAAAGGGACACCTCCTAAAGGAACAAACTGTAAGCTAACATTTATTTTGCATTCTCAAATTTTGTCTGATATATTTGTTATCGTTTTGTTACGCCATAGATTTTAATTGTTTATTAAAATAAAACATTATTGTACTAGTTTGTTTGCTGGCTTGTTCTTTTTGTTACACCATTTCGTCGTTAAGTAAACGTGCCATTTTATTAATAAATCTTAAATAGCGACACCGGTCGTAACAGAAATTGGGGACTCGAAACCGGGATTTGAAACATTAAAGAATAACTCTGCTTTTTTGTGTATTTTTTTAATTAAAGTTTTTGTGAACAAATATTTCTACAAACCAGCTACAAGCTACCATGATATTTAATTTTAGAAAATTTGTAAATTCGCCTACCCAGGAGGAGTTTAATTTGGCCAAAACGTCTAATCTGCTCGACATCTCTGCTCATTATAATTTTCCTGGAATTAAAGCATCCATGCGAAAACAGGCTATTTGCAAAATACTTATTCAAACTTTGATTGATGACAATATACTGTCGACTGACTTTATGTCGTTTGTAGAGGAAGATGTGTCAGACCAGATCTTAGAATTAAAATTGCAGTTAGAGAAATTAAGAATGGAAAGAGAAGAGCGAATAGAATTAGAAAGGTTAAAGTTGGAAGAAAAGAAAATGGAGCGAGAACGAAAGAAAGAACGAGAAGAGAGAGAACGAGAAAGAGAACGAAAAGAGAGAGAACGAGAAAGAGAAGAGAGAACGTGAGAGAGAAAGAGAACGAGAAATAGAGCGGGGAAGAAAGAGAACGAGACCAGAGTTTCAGTTAGAATTGAAGAAACTAGAAAGAGTCGATCAGATACCCATTCAAAATAAAGCATTTGATGTGTCAAAGAATATAAGACTTGTTCCTCCATTTCAAGAAAAGGATGTTGACAAATAGTTTTTACATTTTGAGAAAGTTGCAGATAACTTGAAATGGCCAACAGAGCACTGGACTTTACTTCTGCAAACTGTTCTGTTAGGTTAAGCACGTGAAATCTACACACAGGTAAGCATTGAACAGTGTTCTAATTATGATATTGTCAAAGATTACATCCTTAAAGGCTACGAACTGGTCCCTGAGGCAAATAGACAAAAATTTTGGAATTGTAAAAAAGAAACTAATCAAACACATGTTGAGTTTGCTAGAACAAAAACTCAATTATTTGACCGATGGTGTTCATCTTAAGGAATAGAACAAAACCATGTAAAATTACGGCAGCTTATGCTTATTAAAGAGTTTAAACGCTGCATCCAACCGAACATTAAGACCTTCATTGATGAAAAGCAAGTTGAAACTTTAGATGAAGTTTCATGTTTGACTGATGACTATTCAATGACTCTTAAGGTCTCATTTGTTCCTAAATCAAACTTCACATCTACACTTAGCACTACAAGAAATACAAATTAAAGTCCATATGCAAATGCTAAGTTAAAACACAATAGTAATTCTACTGGCTTTTTAAGTCAGTTTAGTTCACACAGACAAAAACCGTCTGGTGAACGAAATATATTATCCAATGTTACTTGCAATTATTGTAAGAAAACTAGTCACCTCATTTCTGACTGTTTGAAATTAAAGGAGAAGCAGTCTATTGGTGGGTACAAACCAACAGGCCTCACCACTTTCAAGTCAAGGCCACAGACTTGTGTCGAAGTTGACACATTTGCCATTTGGCTTGAAGAATTCACCAGCAACGTTCCAACGACTCATTAACTCTGTCATTTTGTACTTGACGGGTGCGATGCCTACATTTGACGACGTCATCATCTACTCTGAGACGTTTGCCGAACAACTAGAAATTTCTTTCTTCAATAGATTGAGTGAGGCAAAGCTAATCATCAGCCTAGATAAAAGTGAATTTTCTCATGCTAATTTGACCTTTTTACGACATGTTGTGGGACAGGGTCATGTAAAACCTATTTATGCAAAGGTTATGGCTATTTCTGATTTTCCAATACCTACATGTAAAAATTACTTAATGCGATTTCTTGGTATGGCAGGCTATTACGGAAAATTCTGCAAAAAAATTGCAGAACCTTTGCCAAACCTTCTCAAAAAAGTAAATCATTTGAATGGAATTTTGAATGTCAAGCTGCATTTAAATCTTATAAAGCGACACCGGTCGTAACATAGTATTATGATAATCATATGTGATTTGGTGCAAAACAAAGCTGAAAATTTTCGAGTTATGAAAATGCAAAATAACTGCACTCCTGTGCTTAATAATAGACTGATCAATTTAGATCAGAACTGATGTCATTGAAAATGTGCGGGTCCACTATGCAAAAATAACGGTGTTTGTTTTCAAGGGAGGATAACCATCTACGTGACACATAATTTTCCTTCGCAGAGGTTCTGTTAATTAGATAATACATTGGTCTTTCTCGCAATATATAGTTTGCGTGTTCCCAAAGAAACGTTTCGGTCATATTGTCAACAATAGCTATATTGTGAGAAAAAAAAACCCATGTGACTGAGTTCGGTATATATGGGACTCTTAGTCAGTTCCTGGTTCCTAACCCAGAGGCCGACACAAGAAGACTTGGCGGGCCAGAAGAGTAGAGGACCAGGTTCTGCGGCACATCAGCGAAAATGATGCTCTGGACATAGACAATGGCGTGAGGTATTACAAGAAAACGTCCAACCCAGATCACTAGAGAGTGGATGCTTAACGACAGATTAAAATTTAATGAACTCGCACTAGCCAAATTATATAATTATCCAAGTTAATTGTAAATATACGTAACGAAACACACAGAGATGAGACATCACAGACTTAGGGAAAAGCTAACAGCTGCTGCAATAAAATGTTCAATCGGCAACAGGCTCGAATTGGACGCTTAAACCGATTCAGTGAGATTTAACCGCGCACTTTATGAAGGCTTTTTACATTTACATAGAAAATTGAAGTAAATAAGATATTCAATCAAAGTTAGACAGCTGACATTACGCTAGCTGACATTAAACACATATATCGGCAGTAAATTGCCGAGAGAAGGTATTTAACAAATAATAGTAAATACATTAAACTTTTCTGATCTATGTAAGAAGTGAAACTATTTGAAACAAGGAGTAACATTTAAAACAATAATCAAGTTTTAGTAGTAAATGAAAGATAAATAATCACGTAAACCAACGATACAAAATTTAATGATTGTGCAACATTTATCAATAACGCGATTATTACTAATAATAGATAAGGCCGAGAATTTATCTGCAATTGTCATGTAATATAATAAATATAATAAAGGCAGACAATATCCCGATGAAATAACAAACTGTGCCATCACAAGTTAAGCACAAAGGAGACAACGTAAGTTGCCTCACCTAGAGATCTCAAGAGATACATTTGCAAAGGCGAGTCAATGACAATCCAATATACAAGGCTTTAATTTACCAATTTCATATTGTCTCAACGACCTGTCCAGTCAGCGTAAAATTTAAAAGTCCTTGACAAAAATGAGAAAAGTGTAGTTAAGAAGTTTATACATGTATGTTTTTGAATAATATGCATTCAAGTAAACATAACTCAAAAGAGATCTAAGATACTGCTGAACTTTAACTCAGCAGCGTTTGTTCCAGAGTAGCCGACTGTTAAGTTCATTCATTCTTTGGTCTACCGAAGAGCAAAATTCAAGATAAGTGTTGTATACTGTGTGGGTAAACAATATGTAAAACTGTTGACTAACGAAGACATATGACACTATCTGACGAATGGGATAAACTTGTATTATTTAACCAGTATTGTAAATTTCTTAATTGTCATTATTACTTAAATAACTTAACTAAGGTTCCTTTAATAGCGCATTAATTCAGTTTTGTTGTAGAATGGAATTACTCGATGTATTCATAGGATGAAGGATTCGGGATAATGTTACGAAAAACCACTGACCACTATATCAATGCACTTCTTATGTCAAAAGCGGAAAAGGTGATAAATACAGAACACTGTTTCTTGTACTAAGCTCCCCATTCCAGTTACTGTCTAAAGTCCACAATTCATTCCTTTAAATATATTTCTATATAATGCATTTCTTTACTTGTGCCTAAAATAAAATATCACTAATATAAAACACGATATAATTATCAGAGGTTACACTTATAATCTTTGCAGGAAACATTAGAAGCTGCTTTTAAAAGTTCTCAAACAATATTAAAACAAAAACAAATGGACGCCTCAAAAATTTAGCAAAGCCTACGGCAAACCATAATATGTATCAATAGAAACAAAACCGTCTGATCTGTGCGCACAGTGTCATATTATTGTGAATGCAGCCATCACTGTTCTGTCAATATTTAAACAGACGTTTTTATGCTTCTGTAAAATGTCAATCGAGACCGGTTTCAAAACGTCACTTGCTGGTAAATATTTTTTACTCAGTTGTAAAATTATTATGGTAATGTTGTAATATGTTCCTGTTTCTTGCTTCAGCGCATAGACACCGCATCTGTAATCTACCCCGTAATGGTACCATACTGATGTTCTTCCTGATAGTGCGAGACATGTTCTAGTTCTACGTACATTGAATTGTTTCGATGATCTGAAGCATGTGTTTGTTCCTCGAACACTGTTTTGTCTTGACAATCTGAAGCTACTGCAGGTTTCTCTGTAGCCGATCGGCGTTTTCGCAGAGCATGTCGGACCCTGAAATTAACATTTGTTTCCGTTCAATATTAGATACAACACAGCAAATATAAATTCTGATTAAGAATATTATTAATTATGATAAGGGTGTCTTTTTTTAATCTAAAATATGGTCACAAAACTTGTTTTTGATTGGTTACAATTGTGTTAACATGCACAATATGCAAACATCGTAAAGGTGTAAAAATGAAATTTTATTAACTATTTTAGTTACCAAGAGTTCAAACAGGTCTGATAAGTTATCAATTACCCAAGAACGATTCCTACGATCAAGGCCATCAAGACCAGTACTGCGCCACCACCAATGAATACACTTTCCAGATGTACACGGGCTTTAGGAACGACACAATAATCCCCCATGTAGGTTGTCTCGCAGCCTCTCGGGCAGTATCCGGTCACTACGTCACATGCGTCTCCTTGTAAACAATGACCACAGGGCACGCAGTCAACCGTGTACGTTTTGAATTCGCATATCTTCTCTGTTAAACAGAAGATCATGTATAATTCTTATTGTTTGTTATTATTGTAGGGGTGTTTTCTATGCTTAGTTTCGCACAGGTCTGAACTGTATTTAAAATCTCAAGTTCACTGGTGCATATATAATACTTAAGAAATATATCTTAACAAAAACAAAAAACTAAAACAACAACAACAACAACAAAACAACAACAAAAGGCAACAAAAAACAAACAAAAAGAAAAAAAAATACTAATAGCAAAACACATTATAACATAAACTTTTAATTTAACTTTATTTACATACAACATAATATTACTAAACAAATGAATAAGAAGCAGGAGCAATATACGTAACATGTAAAAATGTCCGCTAATAATCAAGTAGTTATGCACGTTGGCCATGCAAAGTAACTAAGGGCAATAACTCCGGCACTGTGCATTCTCAATTGTTCCAACTTCATCCAATTAACATCGATATTGAATATTGAAAAAGGCATCGTGAAATGAACCTGATTACCGGCGAACAAATGGATGGACGACGCACGTAGTATAAATAAGAATATATGACAAAATCGTAATAGCATTGTAACATATACCAAAATTAGAACATGTTATAACAGCCCTTACGTTAACTAAAGTATAAAGTTAAGAAGAACAGGTGTAATATGTAGATACATATATTAGATAGGCAGACTGTCGGATACCACCTTTAAAGCCCCTAACACTCCAAATATTTAAGGTCCATATGGGCAATCGGCACATCGATGTAAATCTGATTTGGTGTATATTCAAAGTAAAAAAAAACTGCAAGGAAACATTGGAATTCCAAATCTGAACGAAATTAATAAAACGTATTAAGTGTATTTATATATATATTTTAAAGCTTTTTAAATTTAATTAACGTATATATATAAAAATAAAAAGCTCTGAAATATCACTTTAAAAATGTTTGATTATAACCCCACAAAGAAATTCAATATCTATCTATCTATCTATGTATCTATCGATCTATCTATCGATCTATCGATCGATCGACCGACCGACCGACCGACCGACCGACCGAATACCGACCGATCCACAGACCCACCCACCCACCCAACCATCCATCCGTCCATCCATCCATCAATCAATCCATCCATCTATACATCTATACATCCATCCATTCAATTCATCCATCCATCCATCCATCCATCAATCCATCCATCTATACATCCATCCATTCAATCCATCCATCCATCCATTCACCTATCCATCCATCCATCCATCCACCAACCCATCCATTCATCCACACATCCATCCATCCCCCCCACACACCAGTAAGATATAAGCAATGCAGTACAATACACCTTCACATACTTAACTAATTGATGAACATTCCTTAGAAATTAAATAAAAAGTCATAAAATATAAAAAAATAGTTCCGTTCAAACAAACTTAAATCAACTTGTGTCAGACTAACTTATAAAATCGTTCACATTGTTTGAATATGGCTTTAAAATGAAATCAATGCTTATAAACATGTCCAAATTAAAGTCTATTTTTAAGATTCCCATTAAGATATATGAATATTCATTTTGGCCAATTTGCATAACTAGTGATTTCAAATCTAAGTTTGGTGACATCCTCTACTTTAGGGACGATATAAATGTACTATTTAAAGTAATATTTATTTATAAGCAGATTTCCAGCCAAATTATGCATTACGATTGAATAAGCAAAGTTTGGACAAAAATAATAAAAAATATCGTTAAAAATCATAAAATGAACCAAATATAACGAAACTTAACCCACATGAGTTAGACTGGTAGCGGTATGTATCTAACTTTAAAAACTATTAAGTTTATTTGAATATCGCTTTAAAAAAAGAGAATCTTACCAAATTTTCGAAAAAAAAAATTATCTTTATATTCTCATTTATATGAATATTCATGTGGCCCAGTTGCATAATTACACTATTTCAAATCTTAGTTCAGTGACAGTCTCCATTTTAGGAACGATACACAAATTATTCTTCAATGGTATGGTTAGTAATTAGCAGAGTATAAACCAAATTGTGCATTAAAATTGAATGAGAATTCTTTTGGATGAAAACAATAATAAATAATCACAAAATGAACACAATCATATAAATCTTTGACCCAAATATGTAAGACAAGTAGTGGCATGTATATAACTAAAGAAACTGTTGAGTTTGTTTGAATGTTGCTTTTAAATAAAATAAATCTAATCAACTTCAAATAATAGTCAACTTTTAGGTTTACATTAAAATTGACAAATATTTATAAGTGCTAATTTGTATAATTGACACATGAGCAAAATGGATATTCAATAACCTTTAACTGAGTGACTGTTTTATACGTCTTTCACCATTTTCTGAAAAGCTATAAGCATTTATCTAAACATACCCTCCTATCATAATTTCATGATGGTTGCCAATGAAACAATTCCATTTTATATAGAGCAAATGAGTTTATTCTTTAGTATATTGGAGATTCTATTTTAAGACACCCTAACGAACATTGTGGTACCCATGAAAAAGGTCCAGCGGGATGAGATGTGCGGTCAACTGATTTGCTTCGGGACTACTGTCAGTATTATTGAGTACCAGAAACCTCACTGATAACAAGTTGAGTTTGACAGAAAGGTTTTTAGGAAGGTTGAGAAGTCTTGTAGAGGCTCTGTAGAAGGCTGGAAGGTCGTTTAGATGTAAATTAACATAGAATGTGAATTGTTTATTATCTCACTATAATGCTTAGCTTAGTTATTTATACTATATCTTAGAATGAATAGGTTCTTAGTAGTCCCGTATTCATATGGTGAATATGGAGGTGTACTACTTACGTGACTGTGAGCATTGTTTGTTTTGTTTTTGACATACTTCGCAGCGACCAATAATAATCATTGAAGCGACGTCTAGCTTTGGAGAAAACCCCCAGATAAACGTCTGGGTAGAACTACTGCCACACCGCAGGTGAGCAGTTTCCCAAATTAAGTCCTTCTCCACGACCAGGTCAGCCCAGAGGTCTGCTACGACGCCACTCATCTATTGGATTTACATTACTAAAGCCTAGCTTCAGGACTCAACCAAAATGCCTTAAATTAAGGATGAGTTGGCTAGTAAGTGGTATATCTAATTAGATTCTAATAAACCAGAAGGCAAACGAATTCGGTAACATTATTTGTGCAAAAAAGATTTAGCAATGGAAATCCTTACACCATACACGTATAGACATTGTGATGACCTGAATTCAAGCACAAGTAGATAAGCCTCATGTTATCATTGTTATTTGTTGTATTAATTATGCAATGTTATTGTCTAATTCCCCATGATACATGTAAACCCCACTTTATAATAATACAAGAGTACTCACAGTCAGGTGCGCCCCAGGCATGGTGGTAGAGTCGTGAAAGTGTCTGTTTTTATGATCAAGCTGCTCATTCAATGATAAAAACACCACAAAGCCGCTTCTGCTAATGTCATTCAGGCAAGCAGACAACAACAACAACAAAAGACTCGCAAAGGATTTAATATATGTCTTACCCAAGTTTGGTATTCTTATTTAACAATCCAGTACAGGCAAACGAGTCGAGATACTTTTTAAAATTTAGATTAACAAACTCTCGCAGTTAAACACTTACTTTTTTAGAACCAGGGTTGAAGAAAATTTATTTTAAAACGTGTAAGCATCGGTTTTACTAGTCATCTGACTTGACAAAGCTTTTACATGCTCTCTAATTAACAACAAGAGGATAACGGCATATTTATATGACTTATAATTGCAGTAGCTCTTAACGTACTCAAGGTGAACTTAGCCGGAGATAGCTGAATGCAGACTGTTTGTATAATCCTGGTTATGTTGTGTAAGCAATGACATGGATAACAATGACAAAGGTACCTTCATCACAGCGAGGGCCTTTGAATCCTGGCAAGCAATCTCCAGGACAGTTTCCTGTTGAAACATTACATACGGCGTTGCCCATACATTTGGCACAAGGTACTGTACATCCCGGCCCATAGAAACCTGCATTGCACTCTGAAAAAAAGTGTAAGGGAAACATTAAAAGGTTTTAAAGAATTATATGTTAAACGAGTACAATATTTTAAAACTTTCAAATAAATTTTTGTTTCCTAATGTTTTATGCCGTTTAAGATGACAATGATAACGATGTCTGTTTTACTTTACCGTGGTATTTGAAGCAATCTTTCTCAATAAACACTTTGATGGCTGACATTGGCAAAGGTTTTGTAACACATTGCGATTTATTGCTTGTTCTTTTTACAACTCTCAAGCTAGATATAGGCAAAATACTTCCCTGTATTTCGACATGTAAAAAAATATGACATTACAAAAGTTGCGTTTTTCTTATTCTCGAAAAGCCTAAGACAGTTGTACTTGCCAATCTTGCTACTGTTAAATCTGAGAAAAATTAACATGTTAATTTAAATTTAATTTCTTTTAAAATAATCAATACTTTATTCCCTAACTCGTTATTAACTTTAGTGGTTATTCAAATAATTATGCCGTAAATTAGTAAGTGAAAATACTTGTTTTGTCTTTGAAGATGAGAACTTCTATAGCAAATATGGAACATGATATTCAAATAGAAGCATTTAATATAATGTTTACTTAGACTTCCATTTTCAGGTTATTAACTCTTAGTAAAGATTAAGTCTCCATTTGACATTCACAATAAAGTTCGTCACAACACCGAGACGTCTGAGTTGGTAGAATAGCAAATGAAATATGGATTTTATACTGTTAATATCCTTTTAGACGTATGGATCAAAAGTTTAGTGTGACTAAATTTTATTCAATAATTGTAAAATTACCTATGTTGTTAATATTCTCAAAATGGTTTCGAAACATCAATGTAACGTGCATTTAATCATATAATTTCCTCTAGTCCATTCCACTAGAAACACTTATAATGTTTATGTCCATTTATCAGGAAACAAGAATCATTCTTGCGACTTTAAGTTTTTCTTTCAAGCATGTCTAGAAATCGATCCACATTTGACCTTCCGATCTCGCTGACACTTCATTCTTTATATATTTATGTACTAAGCAAGTGTGGATTATAACACCTCTAGCAATTGTTCCTTCTGAGATAGAAACATTCTTGATCAAACTTGATGTTACCGCCTGGAAAAGTATGCTGATAACATTCTTGATCCAACGTGATGTTACAAACTGGAAAAGTATGCTGGAAACATTCTTGATCTAACTTGATGTTACCGCCTGGAAAATGATGCTTGTATCATTTTGGAACCATCTTGATGTTACCGCTTGGAAAAAGTGAGCTGAAACTGCTAAACTACAAAGTGGTGTGATCGATGTTGATGACTTTTATTGACATTATAATTGCGATGCATCATGTACGCAAAGTCATACTTGAGCAAGGTCAAGTATGCTCTCCAAACTACCTTAAGTTGTTTTGTTTAAGAATTAGGGTTATAAACATAAAGATTTGTTCAAAGAAAAATAAATATTAAAAAATATTCAATACAGGCAAACCTGTATTAAAAGACAACTAACGGGACAGGACTAAAATTGTCTCTTATGACAGGTGGTCACTTAATGCAACATGGTTATCTTTTGTGAGAGCCACAGTTAAAATATTTGATACGTTTACTTATACTATCATAATACAATTAAGACGATGATGATGATGGTTGTGGTAGTGATAATTATGATAATGGTGATGACAAAAACTAATTTTAACTGACATGCATTCAATTTTCACGATTGAAAACAGTAACTTATATGCTCAAATTTATATTCAGTCTACGTTATTATTAATAAAGAAAAGGTGAAAAAACAAAACAAAAACAACAACGACCTACAAAGAACAACTAATTTTTGGCGAAACAAATATTTAGTATGGTGGGTATTATCAGTTACTTGATCTTCATTCCGAGCCGAAAAATCCATGGTTGGAAGAGTTGAAAAACATTTATGTTTAGCTAACGTTCGTACAAAACATCAGGTTACCTTATTCACACCATACAACCTACTCAGTTAAGTGTTACACGCAATTTGCAAACATTGATACCGTTTTTGTTAGATTGAATCAATGGAATTTGTGCTTATTTCGATGTCAATTACAAACACAAATATAGACATGATTCTTTTATACAATGTACTTCCGGTCCGCCATTTTGGAATGCAATAACATAATTTTACCCTTATATTTATCTTTTCAGTGATGGCATAGTTTCCGCATCATGTTGTATTTCTTTTTCTTAGTTGAATTTACATCAACATGCCTGCTTTACCTTGAGGAAAGAATTGATTTTAGAGAGAAGAGCCCAAATTAGCGCAGATTAAAAGACGTGAAGAGAAAGTGACACTTCAGTCAATTATGCGGAATACGCCGTCGTATCTGATTGGCGACGATCCTTGAGTGGTCGTCTATTGGGGTCCAAGTAAGGCATGTTTGACACCATGTATAAGAGTCGCTAGATACAGATAACAGGTGGTCGTTTATGACAGGTCAATTAAAGAACGAATTTGCACCGGCTGCTTTGGAGTGGTCGTATAGAGCAAATGGTCGCCGGTTAGGGACGGTCGCATGGTCAGGTTGAACTGTATTTGTTCAATAAAAATGTTTAATAATTTTCAACATTTGATCAATAAAAAGCGAATGACGCCAGTAAAGTAAAATGTGGAATCGATCCCGCCGATTCAGTCCATGTTTAGCGATTTTGTTTCTGCACGCGTTACTTAAACTATGTCAAAAGTAGTTTTTCAGAGAAATCGGAACAAGAACAGACTATTCGCTGGTGTTTTTTAGCAGTCGTTCGTTATCTCATTTAATTGAGCACCTGACTCTTGGACTGAAGGTTGTGGGTTTGACCTTTGCCCTGGGTAAAGGTAATTTTCCAGATAAGGTAAATTCAATTGGAGTGATGAAGAAATGTGCTATCACCTGAGTTGTTCTCCCAGATAGCTTAATGTGTGGAGCACCTGACATCGAAGCAGCTGTGTTAGAGTGTACGAGCCAATGAAATTCGTACACACTTAATCGTATTATTTCACAATTTAATTTTTAGTCCATATGTATTTAAAGAAACACTACTCACCTCATAAATGCATTCTAGAACATAATTATATTATTTGAGCAACTGTTTTATTATTTTTAATTAATATTTTAAGCACATAAATATGTATTTGGAATAAATATTTTCTATGGTAGATTATATTTTAGAGACCACATATTTAAAATCATTTAATAATTATCTATTACAAGTGCAATTTTGAAACGCTCGACAAGCTATATCCGCTATTCCTTTTCATAATTGGTTTACTCTGGAACGCTTCCATTGATTGTCTGTAAGGTTAGAACACATTTCTGAATGACGAAACAACAACCAAAGGACGCCATAGACTTAAAATAAGCTGCCAAGTTAACTTCTTCAAATAAGTTCTAGTCGTATTCATAAAAAACTTATATATTTTTCTCACTAGAACTAAGAAATAATCTTAAATTTTCTTAGATATAAGAACATTTCTTAATTGTCATTCATAAATCGTTTAATATAAAACATTACTTAGGCCCTTTCCAAATGTAAGAATATTTCTTAGTTCAAGTAAGAAAAGAAAGTACGATTCTTTACGAATACGACCCCAGTAAAAAAGCTTTCATGAACATTGCATAAATGCTGCAGCATTTGCAGTATCTCAAGCTTTGCACAGAACTATGTCTCTTCTTCAGTGTTGTACTGAGATACCTAAACACAACTTTCTAACTGACATTGTATTATCTTTGCAAATTCAACTAAGTTGTGCATGGTTGATTGACAGTAAAGTCTATATTTTCGCTAACTATGCATACATGTGGATTTAAAAAGTATAAAACTACGTAATTTTGACTGCAGATAAGATATTATTGGTAAACATTCGTGTGTTAGTATTAATGTTATTAATGTTATTCATGTTTTTCATTTTTTATTTTATCTTACCTGTTTGCGCGGCAAGCTGCGAAACATTACAAGAAGCCGACTGCATTTAACACAAATATGCAAGGTGTGCGCAAGTTCTGTCTGTGCAACCTTGTACATTTTGCGCAAACCATTCCAGAAACGGCAAGAACACAACAAGACGGTAAATCAAATGATAGTAACGAATAATCGACCTTAGACTGTTTTGTATTCTGATTTGCACAGAAACAAGCATAGTGCTTTGAAAAGAGTACATTTCCGACAAAAATACTAAATTGCATAATCTAGTCGTGAACGCAAATCGCAAATTTTGTAATGTATACTTTCTTAATGTTGTTTAAATTGTATTATAACAATTAAATTTGGTTAAACCATTGTTGTTTACTATGACTTTACCAATATCTTTTGCATTCTCATATACGTGTTTAATATCTGCCCTGAAATATTTTACGTCTGACTGTTTTTAGATGTGCTCAAACAAGGCTGAAACGCCGCTTTCTTACCATTCAAACACTGGTCTCCTTGATATCCTGGCGCACATCCGTCCGAGCAATTGCCAGTGAAGATGTCACATGCGGAATTGTTTCGACATTTCCCACATGTAGATTTGCAGTCAGAACCAAAAGTACCACGAGTACATGCTTAAATATACATGTCAATAAAGAATGTAAAAATATTAAATACAAAGGCTCCGCAAAGTGCAATGATTTGAAACGAATAAATTACGTTTTGTACAACTGCAAAAATCAGATACACATTGAATATGTTTCAGCAGAATTAGCAAGAAAATAAAAAAAAACAGACTTGGAGGTTTAGTTGTAGATTGAAAATGTGAAAAAGCATGAAGACTGATGATAATTGCTAAAGTACAATTACATTCAATGTCATGTACCGCTTATAATGATGAAACAGATATTTATCCTTAATTATAGGAAGCGATTATTTTTATTATAAAAAGTACAACATGAAGTTAAATATACTTATGTACAATTATAAATACGCACTTGAATTGCACATATCCCCATGAAATCCAGCAGCACAAGATTTACAGATGCCTGTGACATGATTACAGGTGACATTGTCATAGCAACTGCCACATGTCATCGTACAATTCTCTCCGTATGACATATGAGGACAAACTGAAATAGTTTATTCGTATAATGTGTTATCATATTGATTAGTTCTGTTAACAGTTACATAAGTTTGATTGATGCAAAAGTTCTACATGGTCATAGCTTCTAGAAAGTAACAAAGCATACAAATATAAACTACTCTGCGAAAGTATTTTAATAAACACTTCACCAACAGAAATGCTTAGGGCTAATAGTTTTTTCCTAGGATACATGTCGGTAAACAAAGATTTGTTAACTTGAAGTTTTATTATAAAACTCGTGTTTAAACTAGGACGTATGGCTCTGTGCCTTTCAATAGGATTGTATTAACGTTGGACCGTCAAGTATGTACCAGTTATCATCTTAAGCAGTTTGAAATACCATCATTGTTATGTTTGCAAATTCACTGATTATGATTTGATCGAGCATGCTAAAAGAAGGTATTCGTATTTAAATAGATATTTTGATTTTTGGTCCTGACAGTTAGTCATCTATATGCTGCCTGTGTCATACATTAATCAATGACTAATACATTAATCAATGACTAATACATTAATCAATGACTAAATCTATTAATGTGCACGTTTTGTATAACTAGCAATGCTGACGTGAATAAAGAATGGATCCTATTAGTTTTAGTTGAACTCTAAAGATTTTCAACCGGAGATGCCGTATACAGCTTTAAGGCCCAAAAGATGATAATGCATTTATCATTAATATTCCGTGGGGTTTATTGTTTGTTATCTTATTTTTAATGTTCACCTTTAAAGAACTCCTTTATATGACAACGTACTAGTTATTATATCGTGTACAATATTGTTATAGTTAAACATACGCAAATACTTGGATCTCAATAATACAAATTCAAAAAGGGATTCACTTTGATTGCAAAGGTTTCCAGAGTATCCAGGAGAGCACCTTCTACACTGGCCGTTTGCTGTGTTGCATTGTTCGCCGTTGTAGCAACGGCCGCATGTGAGTAAACAATCCTTTCCATATGTATTGTTGCCACATTCTGTTAAATAACAAACCATGATATACAAAACAAGGCGTGGAACACACTTAATTGTAATAAAATTTGATGTACACCCAACCCCTTCCCAAACCCCCGACCCCAAAAAAAGAGTAGAGTTATAAAAACACATACATGTAAGCTTAAAATAAGCTTTTAAAGTAAATTGTGTCTGATGACTGCTTAGGTCGAAGTTAGGGTTCCCCACTTATATATAGTATTCACTGCGATAAAGTTGAATGGATCTTGATTCATACCACCACTACCCGCCCCTCTCACGAAAATTTTCTGGATCCGACTCTGTCATACATTACTGTGAAGATTGTTATGACCAAGAGCAAGTTAACTGAACAATTATCTTAAAAAGAGTATTTGGCAATTATCAAATTTACCTATATCGTACATGGAAAACTGTTGTTATATTGCATGAACATTAGTTATAAGTATGAAAGTAAATCTTACGAAGGATTTATTCATTGTTCGTTAGGTATAATACATACATATTCAAGATGGACAGTGATGTTGAATAAATTTATTCAAACAGGAGTAAAATTGCAAATTTTACAAACTGAATAAGTTTTATTATGTTATAACAATATATAAATGTATGCGCCATATCGATCACTTCGCGTTGCACGATTAGTTGAGCATAGAATCAACTGGGGAGGCTAGTGAAAAAAATCTAAGAAACAAACCGATACTTGCCCATGTTACATTTGTCACCATGGTAACCGGGCACACATCCACCTGGAGGACACTGTCCGGAAGTAGGGTCACAAGTGGCGTTATAACATTTGCAGATACCACTGCAGTTGACACCAAATGTTCCTTGGTTGCATACTTAAAGCAAATCGTAAGAACATGTTTCATAAATTACTTTTAAACATACAAGATCAGGAAAACAAGACAAAGTCCTGCAAGTATATTGCAACAAATATTAATATTTAAAATGTTCAGGACAAAGGTAATCCGGTTTTTAGAGCTTTAACCTCACAATTTCAAAAGCAAACAGTGAAAAGAAAAACAGATATATTTGAAGAAAAACTGTCTACATGATGGCATATTCTTACAGCTAAATTATGACATCATTTCGACGAAAGTAGTGACATTATAAGAAATAATGTCCACAATGTATTTGGGCAAGGGGATAAGTATTATTTTATAGGAACAACTACGTGTGAACATTCTTGATTGTAACAGAAATATAATGTTTCAATCAAGGACAAAATGACCAGATCACGTGAATAGAGAGATTTTTACGACCACCACACTTCACAGTTAACACTGGTTAATAATTAATAAGAAAACATGCTAAAGTCCTATAGGTATTGCAACATATATTAACATTTGAATTCATTCCAAATATTTCAGCACACGATTCACCGTCTCTTTTTTAATATATTTGGAGACGATACTACTTAAAGATAGCAATACACTTCTACAATTGACTAAAGAATTAAATTAAATTTAGACTCTTTATATGCTCTGTTTAAGCATGATTATTATACAGGTAACATATATTTACGTTATTACAAAAACGATCCCTTAAGAAATCTAGAAATGTAGCTCTAATTTCTATTGGTATTTTATTTTAAACAATAAATAATAGGTCGAAACGTGTAGCTCTGGAATCACACACACACACACACACACACACACACACACACACACACACAACACACACACACACACACACACACACACACACACACACACACACACACACACACACACACATACACACACACACACACACACACACACACACACACACACAAACACACACACACATAGAGAGAGAGAGACACACACACACCACACACACACACGCACAAACACACACAAACACACACACACACACAAACGCACACACACCACACACACACACACACAACACCACACACACACACACACACACACACACACACACACACACACACACACACACACACACACACACACCACACACACACACACACACACACACAAACACACCACACACATATATATATATACACACACACACCACACACACACACTCACAAACACACACAAACACACACACACACACACAAACTCACACACACCACACACACACACACACACACCACACACACACACACACACACACACACACACATAGACACACACACACACACACACACACACACACACACACACACACACACACACACACACACACACACACACACACACACACATTATTCTTAAACGGATGACTGATTCGTCCTACCGACCTGGACTACGATGTTCTCAACAATTATTTTTATCCTAATACTCAAGATCTCGTCTTGATCACTACCAATACACATAGACCCATATGCAACCTTTTGTACATCAAGCTAAATAACGCATACCTTTGTCACATTTTTGTCCCTCTCACCCAGGTGTACATCAGGTTGCATTCCGCTTACCTTGTTCACATCTTTGTCCCTTCCACACAAGTGTACATCAAGTTGCATTCCGCTTACCTTGTTCACATCTTTGTCCCTTCCGCACCAGTGTACATCAAGTTGCATTCCGCTTACCTTGTTCACATCTTTGTCCCCTCCGTACCAGTGTACATCAAGTTGTATACCGCTTACCTTGTTCACATCTTTGTCCCTTCCGCACCAGTGTACATCAAGTTGCATACCGCTTACCTTTGTCACATCTTTGTCCCTCCAACCCCGGTGTACATCAAGTTGCATACCGCTTAGCTTTGTCACATCTTTGTCCCTCCAACCCCGGTGTACATCAAGTTGCATACCGCTTACCTTTGTCACATCTTTGTCCCTCCAACCCCGGTGTACATCAAGTTTCATACCGCTTAGCTTTGTCACATCTTTGTCCCTCCCACCCCGGTGTACATGAAGTTGCATACCGCTTAGCTTTGTCACATCTTTGTCCCTCCAACCCCGGTGTACACGAAGTTGCATTCCGATAACCTTCGTCACATCTTTGTCCATTCAATTCCGATGTACATCAAATTGCATACCACTTACCTTGGCCACATCCTTGTCCCTTTCACCTCGGTGTACATCAAGTTGCATTCCGCTTACCTTCTTCACTTCTTTGTCCCTTCCGTACCAGTGTCCATCAAGTTGCATACCGCTTAGCTTTGTCACATCTTTGTCCCTCCCACCGTGGTGTACATCAAGTTGCATACCGCTTAGCTTTGTCACATCTTTGTCCCTCCGACCCCAGTGTACATCAAGTTGCATACCGCTTAGCTTTGTCACATCTTTGTCCCTCCCACCCCGGTGTACATCAAGTTGCATACCGCTTACCTTTATCACATCTTTGTCCCTTCCACGCCAGTGTACATCAAGTTGCATACCGCTTACCTTTGTCACATCTTTGTCCCTTCAACCCAAGTGTTTACAAGTTGCATACCGCTTACCTTGGTCACATCTATGTCTCTTCCGCACCAGTGCACATCAAGTTGTATACTGCTAACCTTTGTCACAACTTTGTCCCTCCCACCCCGGTGTACATCAAGTTGCATTCCGCTTACCTTCTCCACTTCTTTGTCCCTTCCGTACCAGTGTACATCAAGTTGCATACCGTTTAGCTTTGTCACATCTTTGTCCCTCCCATCCCGGTGTACATCAAGTTGCATACCGCTTAGCTTTGTCACATCTTTGTCCCTCACACCCCGGTGTACATCAAGTTGCATACCGCTTACCTTTATCACATCTTTGTCCCTTCCACACCAGTGTACATCAAGTTTCATACCGCTTACCTTTGTCACATCTTTGTCCCTTTCACTCCAGTGTACATCAAGTTTCATACCGCTTACCTTTGTCACATCTTTGTCCCTTTCACTCCAGTGTACATTAAGTTGCATACCGCTTACCTTTGTCACATCTTTGTCCCTTTCACTCCAGTGTACATTAAGTTGCATACCGCTTACCTTTGTCACATCTTTGTCCCTTTCACTCCAGTGTACATTAAGTTGCATACCGCTTACCTTTGTCACATCTTTGTCCCTTTCACTCCAGTGTACATTAAGTTGCATACCGCTTACCTTTGTCACATCTTTGTCCCTTTCACTCCAGTGTACAATAAGTTGCATACCGCTTACCTTTGTCACATCTTTGTCCCTTTCACTCCAGTGTACATTAAGTTGCATACCGCTTACATTTGTCACATCTTTGTCCCTTTCACTCCAGTGTACATTAAGTTGCATACCGCTTACCTTTGTCACATCTTTGTCCCTTTCACTCCAGTGTACATTAAGTTGCATACCGCTTACCTTTGTCACATCTTTGTCCCTTTCACTCCAGTGTACATTAAGTTGCATACCACTTACTTTGATCACACCTTTGTCCCTGCCACCCCGATGTACAATCACCAGGACATAATCCAGAAATCTTGTTACACGGTGCTCCATCACAGTGACACTGCGCACAGTCGGGCTCGAAATGGTAGTTGTCACAGGCTATGCAAAGAAAATTTTACTCTAATAAATTGAACTTTTTAATCTAATGACTATAACAATATCAACAGATAGTGTTGCATAAATTTAATAAATTTAATGATAACGGTGTGGTATCTAATTGATTTGATTCAAACCTTGTCCACATTAAAGTTCCATATTTATGGCAATGTCTTGGATAATAAGAAATACGCCAGTGTGTTCTATCATATCGCATAATCTCTGTTCTGGTCTGAAAAATTGACGGCCTTATTTTGATAAAATGCTCATGTTTCTAATACTCGTAGACAAGGGGCGGATCAAGATAATATTTGGTGGGGGTATGACTCAAGATCCAGTCAACGTGATCTCAGTAGGTACTATATATATATATATATATATATATATATATATATATATATATATATATATATATATATATATATATATATATATATATATATATATATATATATATATATATATATATATATATATATATATATATTCAGTAAGGGACCCTTGCTTTGACTAAAGCAGTCAACAGACAACATTAACTGTAAAAGCTCAGTATTTTTGAACATGTCTGTGTTTTCACAACTCTACACTTTTATCTGGTTGCAAAGGAGGGTTGCACCCCATCCCCCGCCCCCATTCTACCCACCACCACCACCCCATCCTCCCTTAATCCACCTCTGTCGTATACTGTATAAATATCAACTATTAATTCAAATTGTAAATGACATCAATTATATAGATCACCACCTTAGTTTGCTTTATAATAAGAACAAGGAAACTAAGAAATCATCTTCCTAACCTTGTGTGAAATAAGCTTTTGCAGAGGACGTTCGCTATTTATCAAGAATGAGGTTACTACATGTAGTATAAAACACCTGCTTGGAGTTTTTAACATGTTTAAGGTCTAGATATTTGAGTGATGACGGAGATATTGCTGTTTAAAAATTCCACTCATTTATTGTGCTTGTTTATGATGTTGTTGTTGTCGTTTTTGTTGTTGTTATGTTTTCTCTGTGAGTTGAGTTCTTTTATAACTCATCGTTAATCCTCTCCTTCGGAAAACAAAAACGAGCGGGTGAGACTTTTAAAACAATTAGACCATACCTTCCCTCTCTCGACCAATCAGATTAATTGATTTGCACAGTCTATATCCCATATACAGACCAGACAAACCGTATAACCGCTGCTATATTTACACACGGATTGCAAATGAAGTACCTGGTTTTGTCAAGCAACAGTAAGAATAGTACGCAAGGCAAATGACAACTTGAAACACGCTTTAACACAACATGTGAGAGCTCATTAGAACGTTCAACACACGACAGACATCTGAAAAAAAAGACATTCGTTTTCCTTAACCACCGTAAACCGCAAGAGACGCCTTGCTTTGATCTCTCACAAAATACTTGATCATCACAACGTTACTTATGCAGTGTGGCGGTCGTAAAAATCTCCCTGTAGATGTAATCTTTTTTGTCATTTAATTCATCTTATAAGGGTTGCTACGCGTATTTCCTTTGATGGACATTGGACTTTGGTTCCTCAATTATATCTTTACATGAACATGATGCTACAACCATTTTGTCTTCTTTGGTCATTTGTTTTTATTCAACAAGTTATTTTCATTTATAATCAACAATTTTTGTGTAGTTATTCTAATCGAAATAATACCCCCCCCTCTCTCTCTCTTTAAAACCCTATGTGGGCATTATTTCAATGACGTCACTACTTTCGTCATAAGAATGATCAAAGAAAAGATCAGCGCTTGGACATTTTTATTCAAATAGATTGGTTTTCTTTATGGTTTGCATTTGAGAAACCCACCAGGATTTCTGCACTCCAGTCGGTCCATATTGCTGGCTGACAATTCCAATTCCAAGGCGTCGGGTTTTTCAGTTTTTGTTAAATGACTCATCACAGATTTGTTCTTACTTTTACGTTTGGCTTGCATGTGAATACCTCTGTCCCATGCCTTTTCAAATGTTGGTATATATTGCGATGCTCATAGGACTTTATCATATACTGCAGAAAAAAGTTTCGCAAGTTCAGAGAGGAATTGACTCCTAGGGAACTTTGTGACCCGCGGAGGATTGTCCGTTTTGCTGTGCACATACTGCACGATATTTTCGTGAAAGTTACGTTCACGCTTACATAATGGTGAAGTTTAAAAAAAGGGGAAATCATGATGTCAATGGATGGGCACAATTGGTCAATACGGTAACGTTTTAGTCACATTGATTTATAGACGAAAAGAAAATATGTAAAAAAACTTACTAAACTTTTTTCCTTCAGTATATATTCTTATTGAAAATGTTACCACGCTGAAAACTGTTTGTTGATTTTAAAATGAAGTTTAGTTGTTGTCGTTATTTAATAAATATATTAGTTGCGTTCATTTGTTGTTAATGCTGGTGATGCTTTTTGTTTGTGATGTGATGCTCATAAAAGTCATGATGATATTAGTGATAATGATGCCAGTGGTAGTGGAGGTGTTATTAGTGATGTTGGTAGTGGAGGTGGTGATGGTAGTGTGATTGATGGTGATGGTTGTTACGATGATGAAGATTTTGTGGTCGTGATTATGATGGCGTTGATGTTGGTGGTGGTAATGGTGATCGGAAGTAATTTTGGTTTAAATGGAGGTGGTGGGGAAAGTTTTTTGTAATGATGGTATTGGGGATGATCGGGGTGGTGGTCCTAAAAGTAACGATAATTGTGGCAATGTTGGTCGTGGCGATGGCTGTTGAAGACGTACTAACACTGCGCGGAATAAACTCACGTGCACATCATGCCTATAGTTGGGACAAAGAAATCTCATAATCTGATTAGACGATGGAGGGAACGCGTGGTCTAAGTTGGTTATACAACTCGTGCAGTGGTATATGAGATAAATACCACTGCACACAAAGTATAACCGACACATATACACGTTCGGGTATATATCCCATATACCACTGCACTCATAGTATAACCCATACCTAATCCTCAGACCGACCTGCTATGTTGCATTTAACACGACTGTTTAAAAAATACGTGCCCATTTAGGAGATAATTCTTGTGTACACGTCAATATCGATACTTGAATAGGTTTTTGCACTTTTAATCGTAAAAAGTATGATGTAAATACTTTACCATTATTCGAAAAAAAGATCTTTTAAGCACATTCTATAATATCTCTCACAACGATTTGTCTATACATGCCATTGAATGTAAAGACGGTTGGTAGATTGCTTGCGACACAGTCAAGAGTTATGAGAGCTGGATTTCAGAAGAACACAGGATTGACCCTGCATAACCTTAACAACTCGCGGTCAGTTATTCATGCTTGGCAAGAAGTAGCGCGTGTACAGAACAAATATGTATGTCTTATTAGATTATACGCTTCAAATATTTACATAAATATTAAACTAGAAGTTTATATTATTGTGTAATTCATATATACATAAAATACCGATTCATGAATTAGCAAAGTCGCATACGAATATCACTCCTTGACTAGAGGAAATGATCAAAAGGGGGAGCGAACTGCTTTGAATGAGTATTCCACTGATTTAGCATGGTCTGATATTTGCGATATCCCGCGCAGAATTGTCTGTGGCCCTGAACCAGGGTCTATAATAGCATAGGCTATTAACAATAGTCAATCTAAGCATTTCATTCTAAACCTAGCAGGGGAAAAATTGCGCACGCGTCCAGATCACAGGGGCTAAAAGGGAGTTGTTAATTTCAAACTTAGTAAATTTTGGTCGAATCCGGTAGCATGTATAAGCAAATATTTTTCGCCTAACTTAAGATAAAATGCGAAGTTATATAGAAATAATTTATTGTTACTTAAATGGCTTCTATCGGATGTTAGTGAATCTAGTGTGGCTTTTGTGCGAATGTATAACCTATATTTTAAAAGAGATGTTAATTTGCAGCTGAATACCTGTCTGCTTTCCAGTGCGTAGTACATTTGATCGATACGGAATAATTGTGACCGTAATTTGCACACCTGTAATCGCGTACAGGCTGAAACTTACACTGCCCAAACATCGCATTTGAGTGCTATGATTTACTATTCTCTTTCTAAGAAGTGCATTGCAACCGCCATATTGTTTTGAACCAGTTGACTGAACGACTGGCAGTCGTTTTACGCATGTTTTATCACCGGTTTTATTGCGGAATAATATCCAGGTGCATTGGTTTAGGTTGTCAATAAGGTTGTACATCAACATGGAGTCACCCTGGTGTCAAACACAAGGTGGAAAACAACATACCACGTGTACCGGTCCGTTCATACATGCCCGAAAGTTGCGGGTCGTTTAGGCAAAGCTCCTGTCATATTGACTACATTGGAAGAGGAACGTTTAAAAAAGATCGTTTACTTACGTTATTTTCTTCTGCCGTTTGATTTTTTTTAGATAAGTACAATTTTCTCATCAAATTGCAAATGCACATTAAACCAGTAAACGCGCTGTTGTAATTTGTCAACATTAAATTTACAATCATTCATATTGGCGTGTTTTCGTAAAGGGCTTACGGTTTAGAAACTGGTCCAGGAATCTATTTAAGTCCCGGATTGACATGTGTTTGTTTATATACGATGTAAAATTCTTTCGGAATGTCGGAAACATTGTCGAAAATGAGTGGCATTGAAATGTTGTCATGCTATACGACTTACGCATAAATACTTGCACCTCACACACTATCATCAAAACGTTTGTATCTTGTTTTCGTGGTCTGTGAAGTGCAAGAGCGACATATCTGATCGGAGTGTCCCCAAAGAGAACGTCGGTGACGCCTTGATTGGCCAGGTACTCCTGAGACGTAACATTGTTGATGTACACGTACGGCGAGTTGGAATTGTTGTATGGAGTGGTCTCTGATACAAACATCTTGAAGCCGTAAAGTTGTTCATACACTGTAGATATTGACATAATCATTAGCTTCCATATCGTGTTTGCAAACTGTTTAGAAACTGTTTAAAAGACAATATCAACATATGTCCTTTCTTTCTTCAAAAGATCTTATTTGGAAATACTGTTCTTTATAAACTGGCTGATTTTGCTTTAAATTTTATTTTATTATGGAATTAGCAAAATGAACCATGAGAGTCCCTCTCTAAAACTTACATCCGTCGTTCCTTCCAAACACCTTCACCTTCCCCACCTGGACTGCCGCACCCAGGTCAATCTCCCACCAGGGTCCCTTGGCCGGGTATTCGTACCCGACACCTGTACAGCACCGACAACCATCTCCTGTGAATTGTGTCGTATTATCTACTGCAAGGTCTGCGGTCCACATGTAGCCATTGTAGTTAAGGGTCGTGGACTGGTACACCGTCTTCTGTAAAGCTATGTTTTCTGTAAGAAATAAAATACCTTATCATTGTAATATCAATGATAATAATGACAAGAAGAAGAAGAAGAAGAAGAAGAAGAAAAACAAGAAGAAGAAGAAGAATTATTACAACAATTATAATAATATAGTTAGTTGAAAGAATTATTATTTTCTTATATATTATATATATTATATAACATTATGTTGTTATAGCTTAGCATATCACCGCATGGGTTCGAGTCCCGTTTGAGGCGAAGGACTTGATTTTGGAAGGTAGTCCGGAGCGGTGCTACTGTGCTTTTACTACGACATTTGTCTTCCTCCACCAAAGGCTGGACGCGACTATCATCATTATTATTATTATTATTATTTTTATTATTATCATCATCAAAACGCAAGAGAAAAACAACACACAAACAATTATGCAACATAACTCCATACGGGGTATTTGAAAACGTGATATATTCCCGAGTTTGGTATAATGAAACATTTAAAGAATCCCAGGTCTCATTTTTAAACGTCCTGCCTTAATTTGTACCAAAGTTCAGGTAGAAATACGATTGTTCTCAATAGCATTTTTTATTATCGACCTTGTAGGTTTTGTTTGGTATATTCATTATTTATATATATGGAGAGAGATATATAGAGAGACATAAGGGTGCAGGCAAATGTCTTTTCCGCAGAAACCAAGGAAACGTCAACTCATCTTTTTCATGTATTATTAGTTTCACAGATGAAAAGTATACGTCATTACCAACGTTTGCTTTACAATGAACTGTATACAATGTTTAACAAAAAGTACAATATGCGTTAATTGAGGTCATGAGGAACCATGTCATTTGTATATTAATAGACAAAGGTTATTGTTATTGAAGAGCTTGTTCACTAAAAAGTACGTTCGTTCAAACAGATCAAATGGGAACAATAAACCGATAAGCAACAGAGGGGGATAGCATACCACTCAGATCGGGGCCTGGGAGATTGTATTACACGAATTAACCCCTGGGTGGGGGTTTCTGCCCCACTTTTTTGGACCGAGCATACCAGCTAGCCCGGCTTTTTGGGGCAAAGCGGGGGTAGCATAATAATCGGATCGGGCTATGGGAGGTCTCAGTTCCCGATCCGAGTGGTATGCTGGCCCCACCTTGCTATGCGATAGGTCCGCCCACCCCATGCCGTGACCCGAAAAAATAGTCAGAGCCCACTGAGAACGGCCCACCACCCTCGCCGGCCCAGTTGGCTGTGCAGTCCAAAGCCCCAAAGATCTCCACCACAGCCTTTTAGGAATCAGTCCTCGGTCTTCTTATTCTCTCGGAGAGAATATCGTTTTGCAGTTTCTTCGTTAGACCGCTCAAGCCGGTTCATCATATAGGTCACCAGAATGAGTGTGGAACAGTTCGACGGTTGTAGGGGGACACATTTTTGCCGATATACAGGAGAATCCCAAGAAATTTAATGAATACACAAATTATGATGTCTTTGATTAAATCCATTGCGGAATGTAGATAAGCCTAAGAGATCGCCATTAAAAGTGGGGTTACAATTTTGCTTCGCAAGAAGTCCATGGGTTCGAACAACCGGTGGTGTTGATTTTTTTTATTGAATTTTAGTCTGCCAGGCCGTCCAAGACGTATAGCTAGCTGCCCTTTGGCTGGCGCTTCGCTAGCAACTCGTGGGCAGCAACCAGAAAGAGTCCCCCGAGGGCTAGAAACAGAGCCCAAGTGTGTTCGGAAAGCCATTCGACTGCCTTGCTTGCGGTCGACAACAGCCATGAAAACATGCTGCCAATAACACCGAGGATAGCAGCCGCGGCCTTCTCCGTAGGTTTTGCGCGTAGAGCGCCAATGGCTTTCAGCTGTTTTTATCACCCACTCCATAACGCTACCCTTACCGGGTTGGGCTTTGAGGCCTGGGTGAGAGGGGCGGCGCCATCGGTTAGTACTAGGACGAGCGTGCTGATGGTCATCCCGATTGCTGTGAGGATGGATACGACGGTGATCCCTTGCTCTCGGAACAGAGTCTTGATCCTCTCAGCGAGCGTGGTGTCTTCGTGTAGGATTTACAGCAGGGTTTACTGAACCCGGCTGATCTGCGATCTGAGAGCTTCTCGGTTGGCTGAAGCCGCCTTGAGCCGTGTGGCCCGCTCATCCTCTAGGTTTCTCATTCTCTCCGAGGTACGCTGCTTCATCTCGGGGCCATCCGTCTCTCTTAGTTTCCCATTCTCTCGATTAAGATGTCTGTCGATGTCGGAAAGTCTGGTTAGGTTGTCATCTGTTCTCTTGGGTTTGTATTGCCTTGTCGAGCCCTTTGGGTTCCAGGAACCTCATCATTATCTCGGAACCGTCCAAGTCCGATGTAGACAGTGGTGGGGCTTCGGTTGTTTTCAACGCTGTCTCCTCCACTTCAGACAGGGCGGAGACTGGTCTGTCGAAATCTGCCACCTCGATGCTTCTGGCAGCACTGGCGTGCATCACTTCAAGTTCTCTATCAGCCCGCTGTATTTGGAAGACAGCCTGAGCGGGTACAGCAGGAGTCCTTTTTCGGGGCACCCAGTCCAAGAAACCGAGTTCATCCCGGACAATGGACTGACCACCCCTCTTAACCTTGACGCTATAGTGGATAGCGCTAGGGGTTTTCTAGTTATTTTGTTGTACAGATCAAATTTTAGGTAGGCTTTCAGGCGTAGCTGACCCTTTTTGTCGATGGCAGATTTTTGGTAGTACCGACCTGCAGAAGGCTGACCCTTACACAATTGTTCGTAAAATTTATCAACGGTTCCCGTAAGTTATTCAGTGGAGAGTGAGGAAGTAATATCATCCGGGGCCGAAACCAACGGCGCAAAGTCTTGCAGCGGGATGCCCTCGTCAGACATTGTATTGAAGACACGGTTGGCTGGGTTCAATACAAGATGTTTCAAAGCGCTTTCGGTCGAAAATTTAAACCGCACCGGCACCTGAGAGAAACCCTCGGGGTCAAGGGCATCCGCCAGTCGGTTGTAATCACGAACAACCCATGCACAATCGATCACAATCAGCAGCTCTTAATGAGGTTTCCGAATCTCTGCGCCGACGATGTAATTATTCCAGAAACAACCCGTTTAGCTTTCCAAATCAAGTTGGTCTCAACCGACGCTTATCACTTAGTTGTCAATAATTTGGATCGAGCGATCGTTAAGAAGACCGCGAATAAGATTTACGGGAACGAAGCATGAGTCTCGACGACAGTGATTTGTTTGGATGTTACGTGGACCTTGGAAAACGGAAAACGAGCGGGCTAATGCCCAATACCAGGGTATTTACACTACGGACAACAGAAAGGCAACTCGGATACGACTCGACGCCGGGAACAAGACTGTTCAAGCGGAAGATGCCGCTATCGCCCATGCTTACGGCAACCGTTTCTCCATCCCACTCGATTTCGAACTCTTGGAAAGTAACATGTCCTTTTTTCTGCCCGCTTTCGGCGATAGGCTCGAGTACGAACTAACGTTCTAGGATATTGTCTTGGAGTTCAACCAGTACGCAGGTAAGATGGCGATCCTCTACGACCGGGTCCTCCGGTACCGCAGGATAGTGGCTGACAAATCATAAACCTGAACGTCCCCGCTATTCGATGAACCGACTCAGCCCATTCAACGCCAGAGCGCTTCTATAACCTCAAGATCACGAAAGTGAAGGTCACTGTCGAGGGCATCCCGAACCAGCTCGAACCAGCTCTACGCTCAAGGCATAAGGCAAAGGCCTTACCATGCGTGGGACGAGGTCAGAAAAGTGGCAGGTGGAATAAAACGGCACCCCGAAGTGGCCATGGTGGCCAAGGTCCTCGGGCGCCACGCTTGCGACTTAGGTAGGTACTTCCCAAAGGTACTTAAGCTGGTATTAAGGTCCACCGATGACAACGGCTTGCACGGCAAAGGCAAAGGACGCCGGATCGGATCGATTTTTTTTTAGGTCCACTGACAGATAAACTGTTTCAAGTACACTGACGAATAAACTGTTTCAGGTCCTCTGACAGATGAACTGTGCCAGATCCTCTGACGGATAAACTGTTTTAGATCTTCTGATGGATGAACTGTATCAGGTCCACTGACAGATAAACTGTTTCAGTTCCTCGGACGGATAAAGTGTTTCAAGTTCTCTGACAGATAAACTGTTTCAGGTCCAGAAGCTCGGGGAGGCTTGACTGGGGGCTACTATGACAAAGACTCTTGGCTCCGCAGCGCTCCAGATTTACACTATGGTGGCTAGCCAGCTGCTCCCAATCTCGGCTGTTCAGCAGGATTTTCTGATTGTTAACCTCCAAGCGGATGCGTTCGTTGCGAATGTCCTAACTACCATCACCTGCGAGCTATACCACCTCTAATGTCTTGTACATAGCTCCTATTACAGCAATTCTTAGCACTTTTAAACATTGCCAGGCATCCAAGCGTGTATCTACTGAGCAAGATAGTGGAACCCACCACAACGACGGAGGGGACACCGAGTTTGGAGCCGATAGAGCAGAAGCGCCGCCAGAGCAGAAGGATATGGCGCCGCTAGAGAAGGTGACTAGGAGCAAGAACCCTAAGCGGGTCGCTGTTTGGGGGTGGGGGGGGGGGGGGGGGGTGGCGGGGAGGAAAAGGAAACAACAAAACTCTTAGATGATTTGCGGCACCTTAAGGTGCCCCCGGTGGAGCTGCCGTTGGCGGTCAACGACTGCGAGCAACCCTGGCTGATGGAGTCGTAGTAGCCCTAGGTGGAATATTTTGTGGGATTACGGGCTCCGCTGCACCCCCACCACCTCTCCCTCTCTGCGAACTGAAGATCGGTGCCCGCTTTTCTTATAGACGCGATCCCCATTAGATTGACTTACTGCGTTATTATGTCTACCCAAGCAACTCCAGACGGAAAGGAAGTAAATTTGATCTACCACGGCGCCGTGGTAGTGGGACTCGCGATCGACTATGCTCGCCTAGGCAAGGCAGCATTCGAAAAAGCGTACCTTAAACTGGAATTCACCCACGGGACGTTGGTATAGCCATAGTCGGCGTGACTGCCGCGCTTGCCACCAGAGATCTCCTCATCAAGCATGGGATAATCCCCGCTGACATATTGAAGTAGGGTGCCTATGTATAATACCATTTCCGGCATTGCACTGATGTTGGGCGGCTTGCGCGCCAATGCGGTGGCGTTCACCGAATACAAACGTCTGTTTAGCCTATTTAGGGAATCCGACATCGAAGAAGATTGTCGACGTCATGATCTCGCCGTAGAACAGCTTCAGGCAGCTCAGGCCGCTTGGGCTAAAAAAAGGCCCCAACGTATCGATTCCATTCAGGACGAGCTTCGCCGGCAAGGCCTCGTCATCCAAACCTTCCAGGATGTAGACGCTGCCATGCAAGAGTATATTCTGGTCATACCAGAGGCAAACAAAAAGCTTAATTCCATGGGTCCCGAACCTCAGCTGACCGACTTCTACAATCCATCTGACGACCAGCAAGCTAGAGAGGTTGGATTTATCGTATTAGCACTCGGAGCCGCCGGGCTCGCGGGTTACTACTTAGAAAACCAGATTAATTAATACTGTCTCCACTTCTTTTCCGCCCATTATACACAACCTTCGGTTATCATAGGTCTTCCCGAGGAACTGTTTACTAAGATGCTGGAAGTAGGCTACGCCTCTCGACGGCACAAAGTTTCTGGGCCCTTAGTTTCCACTATAATCGATGTCGCGCATAATTCACACGAAAGCTGGCGGAAGGATGAAAGGATCATGATGCGTTTCGCAGATAGGCTCCTAGCAGGCCCGAATAACCTCTGGGCAACAATTGGGCAGGTATCCGAGCCTGTGGCTTCCTCGTGTTGGAGGCTGATAATGCTCTTGAAATATCTCCATGGACCAGAAGCTCGCAAGACTATACTACAGCCCCATGGGTTACAGGAAGGGGCTAAAAGCGAGGAAAAACTGGCGGCCGCGGCTAGGTTTCTGAGGCTAAGGCCCGGGACTTTCTAAGAAGCAGGTCATATGGCAAATCTACCTTCCTGCTCCGCGCCATACACAGAGACCCAGGTTTGACATTTCAGTACCTAACGAAGTGCACCAGGCAGATCTCTTACCACACGACACAGTTTGTCGGAAGAGATACAAGTATTCCCTGACTGTTGTCGATGTGGCCACCAGGTTCAAAGCCGCTGAACCGCTGACGACGAAGGAGGCAAAAGAGGTCGCCGCTGCTCTCAAACTGATCTACAAGCGGGCCCGCTGCGATGGCTTAAACTGCTTCAAGTCAATTTTGGCGGGAGTTCATAGGCTCTGTGTCCCAACTTCTGGCGAAGCACGGGGTTGAGGTCAGGCGCGGCCGTGTGAACATCCACCGTGATCAGAATTGTAGAGCGGTTTACTTGCTGGACGCCTTTTCGGGCCCCAGTATGCAGTCGAAATGCGGCAGCCAAAGGGCCAGCGGTCAACGGATTGGGTTGGTAGGCTGCCCTCGGTTGTAGCGGCCTTGAACGGAGAAGAGACCAGTCTTACCGGTAAACGGCCAATGGACGCCATTTATGCCGAATCCGTGGCACAAAAGCACTCTTCGGTAGTTCCCGGTTGCAAAAGCTCCCGTCCGGTTCTGGTGTCCGCTACCTTTACCAGGCCGGCGAACTGGAAGGCAGCCGCCGAAGTGCGACAGACTCCATGTGGTCCCTTGAGGCCTGCCAGATAATGCGCTCTGTTACAAAGCCTGACGAAACCGTCTCTTTTACCTAACTGATAGACCTGGGCGAGGGTTTGTGCGCGAGGAACTCCTGGTGGTGCCCCCAGACACCGAATTAAGCCCCCGATGGGGTTCTCTAGCTTTGAGTGCTGCGACCCTTCTTTTTAAATTGCACTCAAGACTGGTCAAGCGGACATTGTCGTGGATGTGGACTCGGGAGTTGTCCAGCCGGTCCACACTGAACTGCTGTGTGTCTTTTGGGGCATGAACCCAGTGCAGCTCGATGTTTAATGCTGTACAACGGTTGTTTTGAGCCTTCTTGAGCTGTAGGATGTGGTCGACCTTAAGGTTGAACCCCATGAGTCAATTGGCTCAGTCCTTATAGACAACGAGCTTCCGTTGGATCGCCTTGTGGAATTGCTGGATGGTTGGTGAGTTGCCTGACCTTGGAACCATCTTCCTTTTGGGGGTGGGGGGGGGGGTGAACATCCGAAGCAGCCGGGGACCTCGCATCCCTAGGCACTGGTCTTTCTTTGGCCGGAGACGGATTTTTCTTTTCATGTCCCTGAGGGCGGGGTCCTTCGCTCTGTGGTCGACCTCGACCTCTTCATAGTGGTCCGCCTTCTGCCGCAGCCAGTCGTGCGGCATCTCTCCCGCGATTTGCGGAGGCGCCCCGGATCACCACAGCAGACGACCTGGAAGCCTTTTTGATCAAGCCAGTCGGAAAGGTGTCGAGGTTAGGTCGGGGCACGGTACAGACCCCATCCCAGATGATCACCATTTGCCATCATAAACTTCTGTCCCATCCTATCTGGGGTCCACTCCGTTTGTCCGCTCCAGTGGGAGAAGTTGTGATAGGTGTGGGCCTTTACACCCGGGGTTGGCATATCTTTGGCCAGACGATGGGTCGGAAGGAAGACCAAGGGGTCTCTGGCTCGGAAGAGCTCGATTGCTTGAGTGATTTTACATGAGCTTTCACCGCCGCGTAGCTTAACTTATAATTGACAGTGAATCATAATGACTTTGTGCCGTGGATGGTGGCAAGTTTTTAGCTTGTGCAAAATATTCGGGCTTGGGGGTATATGCAGCTTGCCCTATTGGCATGTACAGTTGCTCCCCCTTGTGCAGGGCTATTTTCTTCCCGTAGATGGAATCGGTTGCTACTCGGACAGCCTCGTCAGGCGTGAACCGGCGAGGCATCTCCGGGAGGTTGATGTGGGCGTAGGCCAACATGCTGGTGTACTGCGGCTGGGTGCCGTCGTAGTAGGTGAGGACATGGCCCAGCGGGCACCCTTCTGGGGCCCCGACCAGCGTGCCGCTTTGGCGGGTATCGCGGCCCAGGAAGTCAAGCTCTCCGGGGTCGGTTACGAGTCCCCTGGTCAGCCATTTGCCAACTGTCTTGCTGCCTTGGGTAAATTTCCCTATAATGCTGCAGCCCTGGTTTCGGTCTTCCTGGAGCCAGACCTGTGTTTGCTTCTCGAATGCGATGATCGGACCTTGAGAGAATTCAGCGGGCCACTTTCCATAAAGTAGGCCAACAGGGACGTCGGGGCCAATCCGTTGTCTGTGAAATGCTTCCTAAACCAGGCAGGGATGACAGGGTGGACTTTTGTCCCCTCCCTTTTATAGCAACAGGCCATGCAAAGCCTCAGGTCGTTTTTGACGCCTACCCCGCAGAATTTGCAGGGCCTCGTTCCGCCGGCTTTGCGAAATATCACGAGGTGAATTCTGCAGATGTCATTGGGAAGGAATGGCCGCAGCGCTCTGTGGAGCCGAGCTAGATCCACGAGTAGTTGTCTGTGCCCTTCATTGTTTTGGTGTGTATGCTTTATATATACCCAACATCTAAATGGGAAGAAGGCACATGGAGCAGCCCCTCTGGGCCTTCTGACCTTTTTGGGGGAGGGTTGCATGAGGGGGTGGGGCGGACCTATTGCATGGCAAGGTGGGGCCTGCATACCACTCGGATCGGGCAATGAGACCTCCCATGGCTCGATCTAAGTGCTATGCTGCCCCCGCTCGTCCCCCAAAAGAGGGGTTTGCTGGTATGCTCGGCCCCAAAAAGTGGGACAGAAACCCCCACAAAGGGGATAATCGGGTAATACAACCTCCCAGTCCCCGCTCCCGCGCTGCTCAATACACGTGCCAATTAAAACCCATTATATTCTTTTAAAAATGTGTTATTTGTTAAAGGTTTGCCTGTTATCATCTATCATAAATAATGTCAGGGAGGAAAGTTATAGATCCATTCATGGATTGTTCCAACATCCACAAAACACAAATCAAAAGCGATTGATGTATGTTGCAGTGGATTTTGAGCATTATTGATAAAATATAATGTTTAAATGAACACATAAAATACGATGAGTGATTGGGAAGTTCGTAGACTGACGCTATAAAATAACAAATACCCTTTATGTACCTTGAGACCATATAATTTAATGAAGGTTGTTGTATTTTGCACATGTTGTTTAAATAATATGAAAATACATTAGACAGTAAAAATGTTACAGCTAATAACACAATAACAGTGAGTTGAACCCCGAGCACGCCAGCGTTATACAAATAACGTCATGATAACCTCTGATACTCATTCACACTTTTTCAACGAAATCACCGTGGATCGGAATGCATTTTCTATGTCTGTGTAACCATTTAGTGTAGGTATCCTCGAACCACTCACTTTTGTATGACGAAAGTCATATTAGTCACGCCTGAGAACCTGAAGGGAAAACAGTGTGTCAAACTTACCTCAAGTAAGTAGTGATAATAAACTGAAACGTGATAATAAACGGAAACGAACTACTTTTTATCATTTCCATTATTTTGTTTGCTATTAATAGTTATAGTTTAAGCACCTAAATAATAGGAAAATAATGTTTATACAATATTAAACTGCCTACTTTCGAATCATAACTGGCCATCGGTTACTTGATGCTGTATGATCATGCCATTCCTGTCCATGAAACGCATAAACATGTGTTTCCCACCACTTTTCTTAACCATAGCCTTCTTTGGGGAGGAGTCCCGGGGGTTTCCATATACAGGACTGTGCTTTCGACTCCGGGTCGAAGTGCCGCAACCAAGTCTCGTTAGTTGTAATTGTGCGATCAAGGAATTCTTCACCTTCGCGCTTGTACCGGCGGACGAACTCGCTCAAGCAGTGAACCGTGGTTTCCAATTCATGAACCTTAAGAAGTCTCGGCACCCATCGTGCGCACACTTTAGACAGTCCCAGCTCTTTTTTCAAAATGTCTTGAACTGTAGATGTAGAAACACCCAGTTCAGAAGCAAAAATTCTGAGGGCGTTTCGTCTGTCACCATATTTTTCATATTTTCTAAAATCGTGCATTTCGACTTAGACGGGCGACCACATTGCTGATCGTCCTCTATAGAGCATCTTCCTTTTCGAAATAGTCGGAGCCACTTAAGGACAAGTGCCCTGCTGCGCTGCATTTCTGGGTTGTACTGGAACTCATCTTAAACGTTTCAGTTGGAGTCTAATCTTACACAAAATTTAATGATTGTCCTTAACTCGACGTCGCCCGTCGACGTCATGATTGCAAAATTTTGGTGAGTTACAAAGCTTTAAAAAAATCGTATAATATTCAAACGAAAACAACGATAGCCGTCAAAATTTCCGGCTATGACGTCATAAACGTCATAAGGCAGCATACGTTATCGCGGAGTTATACGTTAAGAAACTGTCCTCAAACAAATTGTTAATCAATAAAAAAACTAGAAAAAATGTCTGATTTTTTACGTGCTCCGGGTTCGCAGATGCGCGTTGCCATAGACATCGATTATTTAGCGAATAATATAAAATTAATATTTTTGCGAATGAATGTTTGTAAAAAAATGTTAATCAATGTTTATTTTAAATTTCATTGTAATGCGACAAATAATACTAAAGCTATACTAAAAGTCTACGAACTTCCCGATCACCCCTCGTACAAATGCATTATCTGTACTCACGGCGTGCCTCATCAGTTTCATCAAGCAAGAAGACCGAACACATAACTGTATACAATAGATGTCCGAGAGGTGACATTGCTACAAAAGAAAACAAAACGGTTAGTTAAAATAGTTGCATCATAAAGACTATGAGCAATCGTTTGTTCTTCAAATATTTCTCTACAATATTTCAGACATACTAATACCATGGCCACTATCAGCACATTTAATATTACGGATATTTAGGTAATGGATATTCTTAAATCATAACATCGTCGGGACAAAACACAATGATATTGGTCAAAGACAATTAAAAACAAAAGGTATGCGGTACTTAAGAATGGGCAAAACAAAACCTCTCACCAGGCCCAACATTAATCCAAATGAACAACATAAATGAAGATTAAATTTGATTGTTCCGGTCGCAATGTATAAAAAACAACATAAAGCAAGCTTGTACCAAGATTTAATGGTGATGTCAATAGAACACTGGAGTGCCAAACAAGAGAGACCGGGTTCTAATTCTGAAAAAAGGAAGCACATATTGTGCTGTATTTCATGTTGATCTTTATCCATATGTACAGCTTTTAACTTGCAACAAGAAATTAGTTTTAAGTATTAATCTTTTACCATAGAACAATGGATGGATAAGGCAGAAAATATGCCTTCCGTCGGCCTAATATATGCCATAGCAAGTCATTTTGCGTATGCGTAAATTTTGTGTTGTGTGTGGGCATTCTTTAACTGTTACATAGGCATCCTTCATTCTCACAAAACTATGGAGGTTATTCTGTTGCGGCGTCGGGAATCCGACTCGGGCAAGGCAGACTCTGTGGCAGAGGACAATGATGAAACCTGACGCTGGTCAGTCTTTATTGACTGCAGCCTTTCTTCCCATTATCTTTTACAAATGCAGCTGAGCTTCGTCGATTTCAGAAAGACTTTCAGTCTGCTCAAGCTGAGCGTTTGTAACCTGTTGGTTCCCAATTGTTCTGATCCATTCGCAATACTTTATGTCCCTCTTACACACCTTTTTGAATCAAAGTTGTGGTCTGCATAGATTCTCCGTAGAAAGGTCACGAGAAATCAGGCCGTCGTTCATGCGCATAACATGGCTGAACCAGCGCTGATTGCATGCATTTGCACCCTGCTCCTTTCATGACTTTTAAACCTTGTCCTGCAGGGTGATCTTCAGAATGTGTCTGGGCATATGAAAAGCATTTAGCTTTTGCTTTTATCGGGTTGGCGAACTCCATGTCTTGCAATCGTGCAGGAGTCGTGAGCTGCTGTAGGTCTTTTGGTTGAGTTAGCGGTTATTAGGTCGTCTGCATAAGGAAGTCACTCGTGCACCTCAGCTGGACTTAAGATTAGGCTCCTAAACTGGAGAGGTTGCAGAGTTTTCCGTTTGTCCTATTTAGAAATTCGATACATTCAACTGCAGAACCCAATGTGTGATTCAGCATCACAACATAGAAAATCCAAAACAGGATGGGAGCCTAGACACGTTTTGCCTGTCTTGTTTTATTCCGTTGCGTATGTCGATGTTGAGCCGTCGACGACGCCTTGCACATTTTAGTGGAAGAATCTGATGATGCTGAGTACATGTACATCCGATCTTGAAAAGGACATTGAAGGTAAACCTTATGTGGTAAATTCCTATAATGCGTTGTCCAACACGATATACTGTACTTACTTTTTCTTATATACATGTATATGTAGATTTTCTTTGCTCTTGTTTCAGCAAACATTTTGTTTTATTGTGTGAATTTTAATTATCTTACGGATGTGGCGTTTATGTTTTTATACAATAATGCATACATTTTAATATAATGATGTTATGTTCTTTTCCTATTCTTATATGTTGTACCGCTAACCCATACCATTATTTATTAACCAAACACGTTGACGCCTTTTCGACTCTTCCAGATTTGACGTTCACATGCGCTGTGTATACAAAAGACGTTATTATTACATGTACTGTAATAACAATATCATTTTAAAATCTCATGTTTCATCACGCAGTAATGCTAAAACCAACAGAAGCCCAGTGGATAACATTTACCTTGTGTGTACAATGGAAACACTACCCGCACTGTTATTGAGCTGCATTCTTTCGCTTGGGCTAAACTCCGATATGTATCATTGTACGCAATCAGAACGGAAATTAATTTTGCTGGGCTGTATTTATTTTTTCTTGTGGACATAACACAACTGATGACGCGTGGTTATTGAGGTTAGACAAGTATATCGTGCCAAACTGCAATCTACACGTCAGCAGGCTCCGCCGTTTTTCAATACAATTCAAGTATACATAGGTATATACGATAAACATGCCTGCGCTGTATATGCATTTGATAACAATATATTTACAATCCATATGGGACGGTTTGATAGTCCTCTTTAATTACGCTTTTATAATAACAATCCTATAATCTTTGCTTTCACGTTTGGTAATTACACGCCCCTTGGAAGGGTTGCAGACTATTATACTATTTTATGTTGATCTACCACAGTCTTACATTCACTTCCCCTAACGGTCACCATAGCTTCGACTGTGTCGAAATTGATATCTATTGCATTCTTGTAATTCAGTGTAATGCCCCGTACTTTACAAATCCAGGACTGTCCGTTTTTATTTGGCTTCTTTAAAGAGTAAGTATAATTTTGGGACCACAGATGACAGTGTGTGATATTATTGTTTGGAACCTCGTCAGAGAGATCCCCGAGGTAATCGCCCAATGGCTGTCGCCATTGCCCTTGTGCAGCGGCGAAGACGATGGAATCGGTGTCACAATACAGAACCCGTTCTCCTAACGATTTTAGGTAACTGTACAATTTTAGGCGCGTTTTGGCCGTTGTGTACGCAGCAATGACGTCATTGGTTCGTGGGGAGGCGTCCACAAAATCATCATTGTACACCAAATCTAGCTGTACGGATTCTTCGTTTACAAAACTTATTGTTGATCACTTCTCATCATGTCGAAAAACTGTTCAGGATCTGACAGGTAAGAAGTTTGAGTTAAATTTGTGCGTTGCCAAAATTTACCCCAGAAGCTATTGAGTATCAGATTAGCTAATGACCTCAAGCCAGGATTTTTCTTTATGCTATCATAATTCAGCCAAATTCCCTCCTTCTCGTAGTATTGTTGAATGTACTTTGAGAAAAGTGTTCACATTTTCGGTAAAGAGACCGCCAGTTTTTGTCGCTGCGTCATCCTGAGCAATTCTCTCAAAATGCCAGACCTAGTAGATGCGTAATAGTCTGTAACCCTGTCATATGGGCTCTTTTAAGTCATCGGTGACCCAAATTCCGGTTAACGCCCTCTTATTGTCGCTATGTTCACATTGCTTCTGTTGGTAATTCTCAGTGCACGTCCGGCAAAGACAGAACATGAGGTTTCCATTGCACTTCGTGGGCAGCACTGGGACATGTAACCCTCTAGGTGGTAACACTTTGCAAATAATGAGACCCTCATAGCAAGATATGTCTTTGAAGTTGTCTGTTATGATCTGAGGGTATTTGAGGGTACCAACTGGTATTTTGCCTGTTTTGTTGACCCAGTGGTATAAGGATGTGACATCGTAATATTTTTTGATGTGTTTGTCGTTAGTTGCTTTTCATACAGCTTTAGGTCCTCTGTTCGACCACCGAAAAAGGCATCTCGGGGCTTCAAGGGGCTGACAATTTCCAAACTTTAAATGTTAAACCATTATTCCTTTCTTGTTCCTTAAGAAATCCACACTCCCATATACACTTGTATATGAAACCGTTTGCCTCGATAAACTGCCTTTTCTCTATGGTTCTGGCATACAATTCGCCCATGTTTGTAACACACACTGGGTTTGTTGTTGTTTTGGACAAGCACTTGGGACACCCGTGCCAAAAACAGCCGTGAAACGCAAGACCTTTTTGTCAGCATCTTGTTCATAATACCCGTCGGCTTTGCACTGTCCTATCTGCTTTTCTCCAATATTGCGACCATGTTGAATGTAAATCTGTGTTTTATGAGCGAGGTAAGTCAGTCATCGGTAAGCCATGACTGATTGTTTTTCTTTGGGTCTGTAGCCATGTGGCGGTATCACAGCAATACTCTCGTGCTCTAGAAAAAGTGTCCTGTACACTAAATTGCATGCCGATGGAATCGTGATGCAGTTTTCAAAAGGGTCCATGCCTTTGTGGTCACCTTTGCCGGTATAGACCATTAATAATTTTTGAAATTTAAGACAGCAATTTCGGAGGATGTCCACGTCTGACTCACAGTAACGTAAGATTTCCTTCCGGAAATCAAATGGCATATTCTTGTTCTCCTTTTACCATTTTAGAAACTGTATCCTTGCTTCTGGCTTCATGCTATCAGGCGTGTAGTACCTAAGGTCAAGTAGGTGTGCTAATACGACATGTTCGTTCTCCTTTCTATTAAACAATAGTGGGAAGTTACCCTCTGGTAACTCCATATCATATTTCAGCTAATGCCATTGGAATAAAGTTGAGTGAGTCAATCATCCGGATTTTACAGGCAGACACATTGATTGACATGTAATTTGACCCCGTTGCGATGAACTCTGGAAGAACAGTATTTTCAATATTAAAGTATAGGATAACTGTCATTTCCTTTAAAAAGTATGGCATATTACTTTGGCCCCAATGTTTTCTTCCGAAAAAAGCCATTAAAAAATCTTATGTAGTCTCTGTTCCTCTTTGTTCTTACCACAAGCCTTGAAGCATGACTCTGAAGACACAGGATTGTCAATGCACATTTCACAAACTTTATGTGCAACACAAAGATTGAGTCTATGTTGAAATGAACCGCACCTAGACCTTTCACAGTTTATGCAGCGACCATTGCATTCTTGTTCACATTGAAGTACATCGTCCTGCGTACACTAAAAATCGAAAAATATGTATAAGAAATGTTCTCTTGTCTTTGCTGTCTTCTTGTTCGAAGTTGTGTCCGTCTTCACTGGCTGCATGTAACACTGGTAATTTTTACAAGTCTTACGATAGACCCGTGACACTCGTGTACTTTTTGTGGAGTGTTTTGTTGACTGTTTGATCGCAATTCTTGCACGTGTGGTATGTTTCACACGTGCATTTACCGCCTTACCTTTTAACCTGTAAATGAATCTGATAGCATGTGTCATTCTTAAACCATCGGTTGCATTTGTCACAGAACATCCAATTCTCCTCTTCTTCTGTATGTATTTGGTGACAGTAGACGCATGGGTCATTACAGGAGTGTTTGTCTCTTGTGTTGTATCCTTTCTTTCAGGTTGTGCAAAAGTAACTTCGGTTAAGAAAGCCGGTCAACTTTGTGATTACATCCTAATGTTCATCAGGCGAGTACAGATATATTGGTACACCACCGTCACCTTCATAGATGATTCCATTGAAATGATCCTTGGACAATACGTGAATCGGGTAGTTTGGCAGTACAGTTTGGAATTGCTTCCCCTCCTCAACCCAGCAGCATTGTAAAGGTAGCGTTCTTGTGCAGGTCTTCAGCTGGTACTTTTTGAAGACCATATCCTCTTCGAATGCTGTCCCATTGGGGGTGGTTTTCTACTCTTGCAATGGCTGTTACTATGGCACAAGCGCAGCAAAGTTCGCTTTTATTTTTTATTTGGATAACACTGCTTTTGGTTTGAAACTGCTTCGATATATCTACGTATGGTTTTTGTTTATTTTCTTTTCCAAAAGGCGAAGGAGCATGTGTAATAACAATGTGAAAAGCTTTGTCAACCACAAACTGCTCATAAGACTGAAATACACGTTCTGTTTTAGATAACATTTTCTCAACTGTCAATTCCGACCTTCGCATGAACTCAATTGTTAAGGGAAAATCTAATTCAGGATTGTCGATTGACACTCTCACCAAGTCTGTTGAAGGGACTGTGCTTGTAATGTGTTCTAAAATCGACTGAAAGATTTTTATAGTCAAGTCAAGTCAAGTCAAAACGTTTATTGACCCAAGCCATAAAGGCCATTGCCAAGTCTACAGACATTAGAGATGGCGATCTACAAAACATGTTAATATATATTAATAAATTACAGGTTATACAACAACAACAATATATATATTATAGAAAAGTATGAATAACATGGATATGTACATACTACAGTAGAATAATTATGCACGCATATAAAAGGAAATTCACCGGCGTGTGAAAAGTATGCATCACCAATTATAACATGTGGATTTGTTTACAAACATTAGTGAATGACGGATTTCTGGTAAAAAGATTAAACCTTTTATACAGCAAGATTATATTTTCTCGATAGAATACATCTGGTATGTTACTTTTTTGTTTGTTCATATAATTAGTAATGCTTATATTTATATATATTTGCGCAATTTATCAAGTTCGTGACTATACAAATGTTCCATACACGTAACTTACAGATAAAATTTCAATGCTGTTATGTTACGTTACATACGTATACTATTGTTTATATATAATATAATAACAATATAAAGATATTGCAACAAGTCATATTTATATAGGCGCCACAATTCAGCATTAGGTGTACATGAATTTTTCACAGTACTAGTATAGGTATAAATGTTCAGTTTACTTGCCCTTGTGGCTTAAATGAGCATGTTAACACGTATCAACAGATAATTTTGAAATATTGTTATTGTTATTAAATTAAACTGGATCTGTTAACATCAAGTCTTTACAGTTTATCTTTTAAAGATAAACAATTTATTGTTGTTATTAGTATTTTAATTTCTTTACAACCAGGCTTGGTGATTAAATTTAGACAATCTTATTAATAGATTAACATTTTCACTGCTCATTATCTGTACAAACTTATTAAGAGTCGGCCACCTTATATAGTATCTGGGTAAGTATTGTGTTCTTAATACATGGTATCTTGAACAGACCAAGAGAAAGTGATACTTGTTCATATTACATTTAGTACACATTCTCTGCTTTCTTGGAATATTTTTGAATCTGCCCTCTTCAATACAAAGTTAATGGGAAGCACAGCGTAATCTGGTAAGATATTTTCTAATCATATCATTGTTGATGACATCCAGGTAAAGTTCAGCTGTGAGAGATTTCTTGAACAATTTAAAGCTATCCAGCTTAGAAGATGAATTTACATCTAATACCCAATGTTGCATGTGTGTGTATTTTATTCTCTGAATAATCATGTTTAAATCACTTTTTGAAGCAATTTCCTTGTGGAATAGGAAAGCTAGCCCTCAGTTTTACATTAAATTATTGACCTGTGCTCTCCAGTTTTTGTCGGAACGTGAAGTTAAGGAATCTGGTAAAGATCTATATATTTTAAATGGAAGTGAATTAGGATCAGACTTAATTTTAGACCAGTATTTGATAATTCTTATGTTTCTGATTACTTGTAATGGCATGCGCCCAGTTTCGCCGTATATATTCAAGTTTGTTGTATTAGGTATCACTCCTAATATTTGCTTTAAGAATTGAACATGTATTTTTTCTATATCAGGACTTTCATAGAATCCCCAAGATTAGCATCCATACCTTAATATAGGACGGATCATGGCATCAAACAGCTTAATTGTATCCCCTACTTTAAAAGATATTTTATCAAATAATCTGTAAAGAGAGTACAAAGCTCTGGAAGCCTGAAGTTTTCTGCGTTTTGTAAAATATACCCTTTGATGATAGTGTTACCCCAAGATAAGTGAACTCCTTAGTTACCTCAAGATTCACCCCGGCATACTTAATATTGATATTTTGATTCTGTCTATTGTTCTTGTTAAATACCATGACTTTAGTTTTGTTAATGTTTACAGATAATCCCCATTCAGAACAATAATCATACAATTTAGTGTTTTCAGTATAGTTGACAGCTCTTGTACTTCTAGGTCCTTAATATTGACCCGAAAGTACGTAGCGGTCATCTTGAACTTTTCAATTTAATTTTACCAATCTTTTCATTGTCAAAGAATTGTTTTTTGGATTTTCTCCTAGTTTCTATCTTTTCTATGCTCCTCCATTTTGCTGGTCATCTGCTTTTCGTTTAACTCTCTGCCATCCGTGTTGCAGCCGCATATGTTTATTTAGGACATCTTCGAGTGTAAACACCTTTAAACACTCGGGACAGTGTTGGTTATTTTCTCTTTCGTGTTTAGTCTATTTCTGTCTAAATTGCCTTTTCTTGTGAATATTTTCTTGCAAACTTCGCATTGGTAATTTTTTCAATGATTTTCTGTTCTTCTGTGTTTAAGAAGTTTAGTCAACTTTGGGAAGTTTGCTCCACACTGCTCGCATGTAGAAGCCATCTTGAATCCGAAAGTAGAATTAAAAGTTTATTTACGTCTCGAGGGAATACAGTGACAATTATATGTAGATTCAATCAGACAGGGTTTTAAAAGTTGGAAGGGCTATTATTGCTGCTAAAATGAAATTGAAATAATCGTGAAAAAGTCAATACGCGAGACTAAAATGCCAGACGAGACTAAGGAAAAGCCAGGCGGGACTAAGATTTTTTACCTTAGTTTGTTCAAGACAATTTTATCCGTTTTTCACGTCCGATACCAACGTTTGTCTATCTGGAAATGAGGTAAAAGCAGATTAAAATCCGTTTTTATAGCCTAAAACAACACTTGCGCATGCGTATAAAACATTATTCTGATTGGTTGTTTTAGATATTTAGATATTTTAGTTATTTCTCCATTTTGTCGCCGACCACCAGCGAGTCAACATGTTTACTACAAAGTGCCCTGACTGTAACAAGGAGTTCAGCAGCAGAAAGGATGCAATGTTACGACATTTTAATCAAAATCATGATGTGTTTTGGAAATCAATACCGGTTACGGAAACCTCACCACCACCACCACTAGGGACTCCACCACCACCACCACAAGGAACTACACCAACACCACTATCACCACCACCACAAGGAACTCCACCATCACCACCACCACAAGGAACTCCACCACCATCACCACCACCACCACCAGAAAACAAAGACTTGGTGTTTTAACATCCATTCACTATGATGATTTCAGGCCCCACAGGTAATTATTTGCTTTACATGTTTTACCTTTTTTTCCTGGTAGTTTTAACCTGTTTTTGTCATTTTAAGAATAGTTTAGATTTGCATTCGTTTAAGAAATTGTTTAACGTTTTGTCATTTTAAACCTTTTTTCTATATTTTATCAAACTTTACGTCAAAGTCTTAAACATATTTTGTGTACGTTTTCTCGCAAAAGATTCCACTTTTTTGTTAGTTTTTGAAGTACATTTTATCCGAAAAACAAAACAAACAAATACAAATCGTTATTTTTCAGCCTGTGGGAAGACAACGATGGTGAAAGAGTAAAAACAGAATCAGAGCTCAAATATTCAGCCTAATATCGATGGTAGCCTTTGTACACGGATATTCACAGACGGGTTTCGCCGGGATTAGAATTTATCCAACGTATCCACTCCGACTTGGATGATGACGACTACTTTGATCCGAGAATGAACAATTTACTTTTTTTAGACGATTTGTTCTCTGAATCTGGCAAAGATAAACGTATAACAGACTTGTTAACAGAGGGCTCCCATCACAGGTCCCTGTCCGTAATTTATATTAATCAAAATTTGTTTGGTTCCAAGGATCTTACACAGAGAAGGAACTGTCATTATATGGTGTTGTTTAATAACCCAATAGACAAACAATCTGTCATGACACTGGCTAGGCAAATTTATCCTGGTCAATGTGATTTGTCAAAGTATTCGTATGGGCATTTACTGTTGGACTTAAAACCATTTACACCGGAGGATCAGAGATTAAAATGTATCAGACAAAATAGTCCAAAGTCAGAATCCACAAGTCACGTGCCTCCTCAAGAAATTATAAAAGAAGAAATTGTTCCTAAAGTAAATCATTCTTCATCGGACGTTCAAAGTTTTCACATCGAGGATTTAGAGGATAACAAAATGTCCGAAAAAATAAACTCGTGCAATGACTGTGGTCTGTTGTTTGACACTACGTATGACGTCCAGAGACACGTTAAAATATATTTCGATACGAGTCACCCAGCTAGTTATTCTTGGCCACAGAAACTATTTAAAGAAGTGCAGAACGAAGACAAGTACAAAATCGGAATGAACAACATAAGAAATTTATGCATCAACAGGAGAGTTACAGTCTTCATAAACCCGTGCGCGGCAGATTTGAGAGAAATCACTACGTCACCAGTGGAAAAAAAACGACCCGTGGATGTGCGATTTAATCGATATGTTGAAGTTTGCCGAATGGAAAGATTGCAATAAATACACTTTGCTCGTATTAGATTTGTTCTCCAAGTACATATGGCTGCGTCCTCTGAAGAACAAAACGGGTGGCAGTGTGAAAGAAGCCTTTTAAGACCTTTTGACACCTCAAATCACAGTACTGTCCGCCCTAATCGAGATTTCACTACGAGTGTGGTGCAGGGACTGATGAAAAGTCAAAGCATTATGTACAATCCCACTCAGAATGAAACGAAAGCCTCAGTGTCAAAATGAGCCATCAAAACCGTCAAGACGAAACTTTATCGTTATTTTACATATACCGAAGATTATACCTTTCTTCCAATACTGCAAGAAGTAGCAGACAGTTACAAACGAACGTACCACAGAACGATTGGGCCAGCCCCCGTTGATGTAAATGAATCAAACTCGGAGGAAATCCGATTATCTTCCTTCTTCGCTCGCTAGCGAGAAGATGATAAGCGCTCCAAGTACAAAGGATTTAAGTTTAACATCGGTGATCATGTGCGAATATTTAAAAACGGCGTTCACTCGCGCCTACGGTAAGACCTATACAGGTGAACTGTTTAAAGTTACAAAAAGAATGACATGATGGGAGAGGAAATTAAAGGGACATTCTACCAGAGCGAACTACAGAAAGTCAACGTAGATCTCGATAAGACGTGTAAAGTGGAAGAGGACAACATAAACAATACTTCGTAAATTGGAAATAGTATCCCTCACAATTAAAATAGCTGGGTGAAAGCAAGCGATATTGTATAACAATTTATAAACATGCAACATGTATATATATATTATATATATTATATATATATGTCTTTATTTGTGGTAGTATGCATAGTTTACCGTGTACAAATGCACATTTTAATCTCGTGTAAGCCTTTATTAATTGTTTGTATGTAGAATAAACATAAACTTACATATCGAGTTGTGTATTATTTTATATACCCAAATGCGAGATAGCAGAAGACGCAAGCACCCTTTAGGTGGTATACATGGCAGTTTGTATATCCTTATGATCATAGCGGATATTGTTCACCAGGTCCTCTCATAAGATGGTTAAATTTCTAACCTTACTTGCTTCTAATGCTTCGTGGTGACAGAGAGCGGTTACTAAAACTGCATACAACACCACCATAACGCAGTATTAAGTCGATCTAACGACACCTATTACTATCTATCGTCTCGCATTTTTCACTAATAATTGTAAATCCCCCCCCCCCAATCGGTACACTCTTTTAAACGCACTTACCTAAAGCGACATGGAAACCGCTTTGAATGATGTTTTTCAAGTTTACAAAATATAAAAAAATCACCTCTTATTTATTATTGCGCCGTACCATAAATACCATAGGTAGATTTAATCGCATTATGGGAGCGATAATACAAGTGCAGCTATGCAATCGTGATAGCCTACCGATTAATGCTCTCGCACCCCTATTTAAATGGATGCGTCCAATATTAAGACTACAGAAATTTATTCTTTATCTGACCTTCAGTGAGGGCAGACGCGTTTTTTTCGCTCTGCTTACACAGGCTTATATCGACAAAATAGACATTCGTGTGCTACACTACATCCAAGTAACACTAAATAGTTTGATTTAATTGTACTATCTAGCGATTAATATAAACAGTATCATTACAAACTTCGTCTGCTCGTAAAGTGTCTACGTTCATAGACATATAAATAGATAGACCGGGCGCGCTATTTATAACCCGTGCGCTATTGGCCGCCATCTTGGAGAGCATATTCGTTTAGCGCGTCTATAGATACGCTATGATAATACAAGGAAAATCTTAGAATATTTTCCGATAACACTGCCCGTTTTATGTATTTTTATTTCCTTCAGAGTATTAAACGACACAGCTTCAGCAGTAGTTTATATCTTTTGTATCTTTATATGCATAGTAATTCATATTATTTAAATTAATTTTACTTGATCTGATTTATAGACATGATGCTGTACATAGTAGGAATCTAGATTGGATGTAACGATCGAGAAGTATATAGGGGGTTTTCCCCTATTGTATCGCTTTTATATGATTTTGTACAGGATGACTATACTGATGACTATGACTTCAGTTAGAGTAATGTTATTTTCCTCTTTTATTTCAATTATAACGGACTATTTAGATCTACTCGGTTCATAAACTAATGTTAAGAACCACATAAGCAAGTATTTCTGCTAGCCTATGCAGACTGAGGCCAAATATTGGATTTAAAAATATGAATAAAATAGTTAATAAATTTTCAGTACTTTGTTTCACGATCCCAGAAGATGATGCATACACTTAGCTATTGTTTTTTCATTAAAATCACTATAATATGTTTGCCATGTATATATGTAAACATGTAGATGTACACCTACAATGATTTATGTTTTGAGTACCATGAATTCCTGATTATACTTGGCGTGTATGTTTTATTAAAGATACTAATTTTCGTTAATACTAGATCTATCTAGTTCACTTTGCATGAGGATTCACACATGGCAGCACCAAAATATTCAACATCACAAGACACAACAATAAGAATTAGTAAGTCAATCAGTTCGTAGCTTTTATTTATACTCATTATCAATACAATTTTGTATTCCGACCACAGTTAAACAATGAAAATCACTAATTTACATGTAACATCATAACATAAATATTAAACTTGTTTTAATAATACAAACTGTAAGCATTTAGAGAAATAAATGTTCACACAGCAAAGTTAAATGCTCAAGATTTGCAAAAGGTTTTGGTTGAGGTAAGAATAGTTTTAATTTGTGTAGAATACTAAGGTAACATGCATGACATGCCCTAAAATTAATGTTATTAATAAAAACTTGTTTGTTTAATTTCAGCTCACTATGCTAGTTTATAAAAGATGTTTGAAATAATAAAACATTTTCAAAAATGTTTTCTAAAACATAGCTTCATAATATTATGAATCTTAATGCATATTTAATTAGCTAACATAATATCTTTGTCAGAAGGAACCACAGCACAGAATATGTGATTTCAAGAAGTCATAATGTTGAATCTCCAATTTTACTACATGTATATAAGTGTTCATTTGAACACCTTGGTCAAAATAAAAAAAACGTTAACACAAAGCGGCAAAGCGATCCCTTTGCTTTTCTTCGTAAGGGCAACACGAAAAAGTATTATTACAGTGAAGTAGATAAAAATGCATAATATTGAACAAGTGATTTTCTATTACCTGTAGTGCATATAGGCACTTCCAACAGCCTTGCTGTTGGGTTAACCCTTTAGCGACGTCGTTGAGTGCCAGCCTACTGATCTGAAGGTCCCGGGTTCAAACCCCCGTTAGGGCCAGGATTATTGTCTCCTCTAAGATTTTTTTTATGCCTATATGCACTACAGAACAATTCATGGCACTAGAAGATGTCCAAGGTATGTGTACTGAGTATGTGCTAAATCAGACATGAAAATACCAGTAGCTAGGCTACTGCATAATATCTACAGGGCCATCTCATTTAAACGAAAAAATCAACTCTTAGCCGACAATGTATTACAGACCTTATCCTAACGTCTTGTGACATTGGACTACATGTACTTAGCCCAGTCATGAGGCGCAACAGAATCATTTCAACAAGAAATCAGCATTACTTGTTTACAAAATACAGACCAAGGATCATGAAGGAACTGATTAGAAATAAGCAGCATGTACCAGCTCTCTCTCTCTCTCTCTCTCTCTCTCTCTCTCTCTCTCTCTCTCCCTTTCTCTCTCAAGATCTCTACGATTATTGCAGTTGATTGCAAAACACTTATGGCCATTATAAACTTTTTTTAAAGTTTTGTTGTCCCATTGCTCGCAATGGCAGACGCCATTTTCAGCAACTGGCTGTCCTCTCCAATATGGCGGCCAATGATTCGATGACGCATCAGCACTCAGCCAATAGGATGGCCGGTCTATCTTTTTTATGTCTATGGTATACGCTAACATGGCGGACCTTGACTGTCGTCTGCTACTGCAGCCGGTCCGGTCCGGTAAAACTCGGAAGAGGCAGGTCGTAACATTCCGTGTATATTAATAACGATTACGAACGCTGAACAAATAGCCGTTTTACCTTTATTTACACATAATCATTAAAATATAAGACAAAAACACCAAGTTTAAATTGCATAACAATAGAAAACATATTAAAATATTTAAATATTCTCAGATCAACACTGTGGTCTGCTTGAAATCTCGTGTCACGCACGAGCGGCTTCGAAAATTCACTCCGTCCAAGATGGTGGATTTCCTATTTAATATATAAGGAGTCTTCTCGTTTGTATATTCATGTGAATAATATTTTTGTCTACAACACTGTAAATTGTATACATGTAACAATAAAAAACTTTTACTTACTTAATCCACGCATGTACCTTTACATAATCTAAAATACAGCAAAAACTTTTTTCCCTTGCCTTATAGCACAAGATGGACGATGTGTGTGAAGTAGCACTTGTTACTTTAACAGTAATTGAAGCGAGTATCCCCCCTATGTCGCTAAAGATTGTAAAGCTCACCACACCTCTTAAATTTCAGCGTACGTATCCGTTTGAATGGGGAATGAATTTCATATAGTGTCCGGTTTACTCTTTGTCTGCCTTACACAGATTGATCTGACTTGGACAAAACGTGTAGATCAAGATCAGACAGGGCGCTAACTAGTCATGATTTGCAGTATGTGTAATGTATTTTGTTGTATTTGCATGTAGTTTTTAGCAATAACAACGATGTATTGCCTGTTTATAAATCTAGCACAAAAAGGGTTAAGAGGAAGTCACCATAACTGCCTTAACGATGAATGTGCCTAAATTGCAACAGGTACAACGTTGGAGTATTTAAAGTTTGAAATCATTCTGTATGTGTTCATATTTTGTGAACTTAGGCTTCCCACCATAAATTGTTCAAGCTGCTTTTAATGTATGCATGAAATGTATTTAATGCTGCCTTTAATTTAATATAGTATTTTGTTTTTAACAGAAGGCCTACATTTCTCCATTGAATCAACCCACGAGTGTCAAATACATGCACTTTCAAATTTGAATACGTCTGAATGTGTGTCTATGCTTAGAAAGACATTTTTACATTAATCTGGTCTTATAAGGGTCAAGTGACGGTGTACTTGACGTTTCGAACCACATACTCTGCAATTCATATGCATTTATATTGACAGTTGTAGCAGCATCATTATTAACTCAATCGGTGTTATACTGATTCAATCGGAGTAAACCTCTCATAAATTGGTATGAAAAGGGATGAATGTATTATCCCTGACCATACGATGATATGTTATTATTCTAATCATTATTTTGATCATAAAGTTAGTAGTACTTACTGTGTTATTCTGTGTTATTCTCTCCTTTGCCAATATTCAGCATTAAAGTCAAATTATGATATACAGTAAGGATGTTAAATGAACACCAATGTCCCCGGATACTTACCAGCCACAATAGCTCAATTGGTAGAGCGTCGGCTTGCGGATCGGGAGGCCGTGGGTTCAAATCCTGGCCGGGTCGAGCCAAACACTTTAAAATTGGTAGTAGTGGCTTCCATTCTAACGCTCGGGGCTTAGGGAACATTACGCCTGACTCTAGATGTCAGTATAATGGACCGGCTGGGTTCAGTCCCTGGGCACCTCATTAGTGCCTCTGTGCTATAATGATAGAAATGTCGCTGCACAGTATCGAGAAAAATGACGGCAAATCCCATCTCAATCCCCGGAAATTTAAGATCAAGTGAGATTTGTAACGAGCACCTAAAGCATCTTCGTATTTTATATTATGAATTAATCAAGGATGTAGCTCTTCATATGTTTTTCACTACCTGGTCTAAAATACAAAACAGTAGCAAACATAGTGTTTAACTTATTTGCCTAATTTGACGTAAAATCGGTAAGGAGGTATTTATTCCTCAATTTCATATTTGAAAGTCTTTTTCTTTTCTGTATGTGCCATTTTGTCAAACCGAGTAAATATGTTTATTATGTGTTCAACGTCATTATATTATAATAATGATGCAGGTTTTATATATATGACGTGTGTGTAATTTCATCGTGAAAATAAAAAGGAGACTGAATGTACTTCCTAATAACGTCACTGTGTATAAATCACAAAGATTGTTCTTATTATGAATAAACTTAATATGTTTATTTGTTAATGAAATCACACTCACATACAATAATATTTGTCAACGTTCAAGTGAAATCGTTATTATGTGAACTCATTTTAACGGAAGCAAAGTTATATAATGAAATATTTCAAACTGTAACCCACCTCTTAGTTTGTCACGTTCTCACCTCACTCAGATAATGAGGGTGCAGCTTCAGTTCTTGAAAAAAAGGCATGTCCTTACTGACGTCTAACCAGCTTCACATAAAAATATGGTTCGACATTTTGCCCGTATGTGCGTTTTAAGCTATTAAGAAACACACTTAATAAGGAAAATATGTTGGTTTTTGTGTGTTTTTAGAGTGAGTACACATGATAAAAACTTCCGTATGCCCAGTTCGACGCTATATTAGGATGTTGAGCAAAGAAAAAAAATAGTTGAATAGCGTCGCGATACTATTGATTTCTCCCAATTTAATACAGCTAAATGTTTTTAAGGACATCATGCTCACATATAGTTAAAGTTTCAGTTGAAGCCTCTGTTACCATTTTCATTCTAAGAACGTTTTAACATAATTATTAAATTGCAAATTTAAATAATTGTCATTGAATAGTTTGAAACATAATGTACATCTCATTAACTCGTTTTTGTACATTGATATTTTTATACAAGTAAATGCAAAAGAAATATATTTACCGCGTCTTTTGTCTGCGTAAGTCCCTTAACGATTGAATAAGTGGTTAGGTGCAACCCGGAGGATGTACGCTTCCTTCCCGGATCTTCTAGCTTATCATGTAGCTTTAAACATATTTCAGCTGACACATTTTCCAGTCCAACATATCGTGTAACTTTAAACGTGTTTCAAATGACGTAGTTTACCAGTCTGGCTTATCGTGCAGCTTTAAACGTATTTCAGTTTGCGCATTTTACCAGTTTGGCTTATCGTGCAGCTTTAAACGTATTTCAGTTTGCGCATTTTACCAGTCTGGCTTATCGTGTAGCTTTAAACGTATTTCAGTTTGCTCATTTTACCAGTCCGGCTTATCGTGTAGCTTTAAACGTATTTCAGTTTGCGCATTTTACCAGTTTGGCTTATCGTGCAGCTTTTAACGTTCTTCAGGTTGCGATTTTGACCAAACTAGCTGTTTATGTAGCTTTAAAGGCAATTGAGATGGCGCATTTTTCCACTCTAGCTGTTCATTTACCTCTAAGCGCATTTCAGAGTACGCATTATATCAGTCTAGCTTAACATGTCATTTTTAACAGACTGGTCATTTAAAAGTGTAACATTATGATGTAAGCTGCTTTGCAACTCCTAGCAGAAAAGTTTGTATCAAGCTATACTTTTAAAAAACACTGAACGGCAACACTTTATTTTAGAATAGTCGAGCGTTATTGTCCTTCCGTAAAAGAACATTTTATATTGTTTGACATATGCGTTTTTGTTACATAACATTACACTGACATGGATAGAATTACGATCATTTTCAGCTATTCTTCATTGGAGAAGATAAATGGATGTTCAAAATTCAGAGAAAAACAACCGACGTCTCAGGACAGCTAAAATCAGTTTTGTTAATGAGGCATATGACACACCGATAGGTTATGATGTGGTCAAACGTTGCCGCAATAACTTAAACATTATTATAAATGGGGAATTTAAATGAGCCATGTGAGGCACTCTAACTTCATTTGCCGGTAAACTTTGCCAAGGAAAAGAAGAGATACATTTTCGTTTTGAATTAAACGTGTCAACCTCAATTAAAGGAAGTATAAATGCACAAACTTGTGCAAAATTGCGGGTGCGGGGCCATTAAAAGATAATGTGAGGATTGTAAATTGACACTAAGTAATGTTTATTATGACACAAAAGTTTATTTTTGGCGGCTATGTGTGTCAAACGAAACAAGGTATGAGAGGTGCCCTTTGGAAGAACCTGGGTAAAATTACAACGTATAACATTCCTTCCCACCTGACGAAACAAAAATAATTTTGTTTTTTACTAAAATATAAATACTATTAACTTATCTCTTTAACAGAACAGTTATGACAGTATTATAGAACCAGCGTTGTTATTCAATATAATTTACTAGACCGATTATAGAATGTAATTAACAAAATAATTCACTTAAAACTTATTTTGATAATCAATCAATCACTGATCGATTATTATAGAATGAAACAATCCCAATTATTCACTTACAAGATATTTTGTCAACTGAAATACAACAGACCATAAAACACAAAGCATCGCAACAGACGAGGCAATAACATAATCTTATATTAGTCAACAAGTCGTTTGCATAATTTTGCTATTTAGTGAGGGCACAGTGTCTGCAAAAGTATTTTTGGACAAGCATTACATTGAAACATAGGTGTTATAGGTGAGTGTGATAGACACTGAACATTTGCATTTGTTTAAAAAAAATACTATTATTTGGCTGATTAAATATAACCGCGGCATTGCATTAGACACAACTCATCATTGGTATATATAAATTATTAATTATTCTTCATTGTTAACATGCATTTTTATCTCTTATCTCATGTCACAGTCGATATTTACATTTCCATGGAAAGTTTCCATAGTTATCGGTGATTTCCGGTGTTGATGGTTTTTGCTCGAGTGATAAAACATAGACTGTTGAATAGGAACTGTCCATACTTTTGCGTCACGCTGTAAATTGACAGTACATGTATACAGCACTGATCGTTGTCATGATTTCAGCCTGTTTTGGCCCATAGTTCCACATGTTGTTAAGCAGTTTATGAACTTGTACATTTCTGTGAACATTTGTTACCACGAAGATTTACGCATTTAGCATGTATGTTGCTATTTAAATGTATGCCACTACATTCTGCATAGTAATAATAAAGCATAATAAATTTCAACCCGTTGACTGACAAACAGAAGCAAGCAATTACTTCTTTCTTCCAATGGTCTCTGAAAAGGTGTTACCGCGTATACACTTATTTTTGACAAGGGTATTTATTTTCTCTGGTCCTTCAAGTGGAACTTTCCTAACTTGGAATCTGAGTAGTTCTATGAAACCACTTCATGATCAACAGCTCGCATCGCATTGACATTTTATAGTAATACAAACTAGCAAGATACTAATTTTACAGTCTACAAAACGTGCACAATCAGCACCAAAACATAACCAATATTAAAGTCGCTGTAAAGAATATCATAAATGTCAATAACTGATTTAAAATTGGGCGCCTTTATTTTACCCCTGTTTAGCAGAATTTTGTAACAAAACACAACACATCTTTTTTAATTCGTACGTAAGTCTGCGTAAAACTATCTGACCACTGCCACAATGCTTAAACAATATAACTCAACTAATTCGTTATAAATGTTGATAATTTCTTATTCTATAAATTAGCACGATAGGGATTTATTCCAAAAACAAACATCGATGTCAGAGCAGATAATCCAACTGATGACATAATGTCATGTCAAAAGTCAGTGTTTACGTTGTTTTCTCAGTTTAAAAGTAGGAAACTGTGCAGCGTTGCTCAGATGTGGAATACATGTTTGTAATGACGAGTGGGGTGTAATTTTCATATATGTGTAGGGCTTCATTAAACAATATTTCTCACGATCTTTTCGGGTAACAATATTTTTGTTTTGTTGTTGTTGTTTTGAAAATCATTACTTTGATACATACCACATTGAAAGTGATAGTATATTTTCCAGTCTTTGGCCGATCTTGGAAATTATCACATTAGTTATAAGGTACATCTTTTTTCATAAATGTTGCGTAACGGCGTTTAGAGCTGGTAGACCGTAGGATTACTGATACGTTTGAATTTGGGGGATAAAGAGGCAAGCTGCTTATGCTGAATTAAGATAACGCAATATTGACTTATAAGGCAAAACTTTAAATATACCGATAATTGATATGTTCAAATGGTGAACGTTAAAGAATGAATCACTTTGTATACAAGTTGGCTTTAAGACAATCTTATAAGCACACTTTTATAAATCTATGTGTTTATAAAGTCTAAATTGAGAAAATCGGGATTTAAAATGTATCATTATCTGCTTGGTAGATAGCCAAACATGAAAATTAAAATTGTAATTAAATTATTTGTAAGGAGACGACCGTCACTAAAACCAGTTTTCAAATTACACAATCATCGAATCTATACAATGCTGAAGTGACTCACTCTCATCGCCTTTCCTTATTGAAAATTCGTAGTCGTTTTCACACACACACACACACACACACACACACACACACACACACACACACACACACACACACACACACACATACACACACACACACACACACACACACACACACACACACACACACACACACACACACAAACACTCACGCACACACACAGATAGAGTCACTGATTTGTATCTCCTCTGTCTGTTGAGCTTCTCACTGACTTATTTCAAATCCCGTTCGGGACTTAATGTGGGACGGTCTTCCATCTGACCTGTTGTGCGCCGGTGGTTCTACCCAGACATTTGTCTTGGGTGTTCCTCCACCAAAAGAGCTGGACGTCGCTATAATGATCCCAATTCCTCGCTGCGATGTATTAAATAAAGAAAGCACAATCATATTCTAGGAAAATGCTAAACATTTTTGGTATTCAGCATACATCAATCATTCAGGAAAGGACAGACATCAGGACATTACCGAGCAGTTTTCAGTTTCTTTAAATTTGCTAGTGTATGGGCACCATTACCACTGCTCTTCAGTACTGTTCGCATTTTCCGTATAGTTCGGAATGTAGAAACGGTTTAAATTTCCAATAAATGAAATAAACTTTAAACGGAGCTTCATGGTAAAATATTCGACATGACAATGGCGGCCAAAATAAACGTTAGGATTACTGGCTTGCCTAAATTGCTTTTATTCTTAAATTGTTATAGACGATTGGACAGTGTAATGGATTCTATATAGTGTTTGTATGTCTAAAACAGTTTCAGTGCAATGGAGATTTATTCAAAAAGACAAATATATCGACACTAATATATCCATCTCCAAATTTACCTTAACAAGATGGTAATCTTCAACGCGGGAGACCCAAATCTGACGTTACGGCGTCATTATGTTATATTTATCGGCTTGGCTCAAAACACCAAATTAACGTTTGTAATAAGGCAAACAATATAAAACAAATATGCAGAATAGACCAATGCACATGATATAAAAGAAGTCTCAATTAAAACAATGTCTGAATTCGTGAGGCAAGCCATCTCAGCATCTCAATCGCTTCCGCACACAATCACAGGTCTGTTAGTTTCAATTTCAAACTCAGTTAATTTTGTTCAATCCGGTATATATGAACATTTATCTTATATGAGCATTTATCTTAGACCTAACATAAATTAAAATGCAAAATCAAATCGAATGTATTGAAAGTTTACTATAATATTTGCTATGATCGGATGTTAGTAACTATGTTGTAACTGTTGTCCTAATATATAATCTATATTTTAAAAGAGGTTTTTCATTGCAGCTGCTTTCCAATCCAATGCGTTGTTCTTTTGATATATACGAACTAATTTTGACCATAGTTTACACACGTGTAATCGCTTACAGCGGAAATCTTACACCGCCCAAACAGCGCTTCCAGTTACATCGCACAAAGCATGTCTAGTATTCAACTTTCGCGTGAAACATTTCGAACCTTTAAAGTTGCATGTAACATGGTTCTAAATAGAAATCAAACATCAAACACTTGCCTCACAACTATGAAAACAAACACACGCAAACAGAAACATATTGTTTTACATATACATAGAAAAATCTATGTTCTAGCATTATATTGCTATATATGTCTCACTCTAAGGCACATTGTACAGTTTAAATCATAAATTAATCGACAGAATATCCCATAAATCCGATAAACTAAGGGCAACTTTTGCCCCCTTACACTTTCATTTAAGTTCCCTGCAATGCAGTTAAAAACGCGAGTGATTTCCCTTGCTGTAACACCATTATTTTGTTAGATTTAGTGTTTGTATCCTTTGCCCTTTTATTATTGACAGTCTAGTTATATCCATATATATGACAGACAGCTTTAGCTCTCCTAGTTTAGAGATGTAGTTATATGTATACTTGTAAGCCTCTTACCAGATGTGATCTCTTTCCATTGTCACTTATTGCTCATATTTGTTCTTTAACATGCCTTTAATTAACTTATTTCCAACTATTAAACGAGGTTTGCCTAAAGGAGTTATTAACATTGTGACAAGTATAATGCAAAACAAACACGTCATATATAACGTACATGATATTAGACCATGCAATAGCAAGAACATAGAAATGAAGAAAGGGAAAATACAAACATAAATATGTAAAAATAATTTAAAAAATGGCATGATTGAATTCGCAAAAAGCTAGTCATCCGAGAAAGCTAAATAGCATGGCCAAGTCTAGCACCATATCGCTGACAGAAACAGTGTATCTTTATTCAATAACAAAATGAGCGATTTAATGGTTAAATTGCTAGTAAATATTCCTATACTTGCTAGCAGAAAGTAACTTAATTGAAAACATGTTAAACTATTTGTACCAATAAGGACAATATAAAGTATTGTAGACTAGTGCATACATACATGGTATAACTGAATATGCAGCCTCCTCGCTTGCCAGTTATCCCAACGATGCTCAGCCCTGGCGTAGTGGCTGTTAACTGCATCTAGTGGGGTGGTCTGTCAGACCGGACTGATCCTATTTGTGGTTTTCTATCAGATCTACCCGTTTTTCTCGTTTTCATGCAGAGAGATTTAACTTTTCGCTTCAGCTCGTCTAGTAAAATTTCGATCAAGGGTTTTAATTTTTTGTAGCAAATAGGCTGTATGTGTATCTGAAATTGCCTTAAAATTTATTGCAACTTCTTTGCTCAACATTTTCTTTTTGATATGGGCGTTTTTGTCTGTGATAGGATACATCTGACAATCATGTCATCATGGGCCTCGTTTTGTTTGTTTGAAGTATTTGGTGTTTTGATTTTAACACATCGTTCAACTTTTCTACACCCTGACAACTGTATCTGTGGAGGGATCCATGCTTTGTTGTCATAAACGGGATATGGTAGAGTAATGCGTGCATATATATTGTCATCCGATTGAAACATAGCCTACCTTTAGCCGTCAAAGTGAAAAGTGGTCATCTATTTGTGGAAAGCAACAAAGATCTCAGTTTTCTCTATTTGACCTAGTGTGACCATACTATGCACAAATGTATTTGATTAAACCGCCCCCAAATATAAACGACATCGTCATGTGTGTTGTTGTCTATGAAAAAAAATTGTTCCGCAAATGTTGCAACATATTTTTATAATCGTGACCTGGTAATGATATCCATGTTAATTCGGACGTTGACTTGTCTGTCCCACACATAAAGAAATGCCACAATCCCTAATCATTGTACCAATGCAGTTAAATGGCTTGGTCTTTCTCCTATAACCTTTAGCTTACAATCATGTTGTTTTGAGCCATCAATGAGATTCGCCAACAGAACATCACAAATTCTAAGCAGCAGATGAAGCTCAATCATGACATTATCATGCTTAATGGAAAGAGGCTTTCAAACTTTCCTAAAGGATGGTTTTGTCCGAGTGATTCACATCTTCACTTAATGTCACGGGATTCCTAATGATGCGTAGGTTTTGTAAAATCAACCCTATCTGATTAACCTATGTGACACCGTGGACAAACGTAAGTTGATATTTAACCACCTAGACCCAGACAGAGTTGTATAAACTTAAAATCACCACAAAATTTAATGACAGTTGGTATGCCTTACCAACTACCTCAAAGTACTAGTTTTTTGCATCTTTTTTTACTAATTACAGAGTCAAAGGTTCGCATAACTTTCTGCAAATTTGATAATAGTCAGTTTCGTTGTAATGGCATTATAGAAACGCAGTTTTGTTTATCAATGAAAGCTGCAGACAACGTGTCAAAGTTTGAGATCCTGCTAACTTAAGCACCGGCCCCTGATATTTTTACTCTTACTGGGCTGTCAGTCTGCAAATTGATTGACATGATGTAATTTTCAATCTCAGTTTTTAAAGCTTACATAAATCCCTGGTGTATTTACTGGACCCCGAAGAATGTGAAACTCTGATTTAAGTTCTATCCTTTCCCGTTGGATTGTGCACAAATCAACTATCATTGCTATTTCATGTTAGGAACCGTCACTTATTCTAAACTTTTCAGGTATGATTAAAATGTTGTAATTCTCCCGTCTTTCAGTGTTCCCCGTTTTGGATCTTAGATGGGGAGTCAATCTTATAGGCAAGCCTATTTCCAGAGCACTGCCATTTGTGTTTCTTTTATAGAACCAATGATCATACAGTGGAAAATTTGAGTTTAACTGTTTGTAGATTGTTACCACAAAACTCTGTTCTGAACTGAATGCAAAGCGAAATAAATCTAGCTCAATGTCAATAAGCATTCTAGATACATTTGATGACAAACGCTTGTGAAACTGATACTTTAAAAAGGTAATTTGTTTGAAAACACAGCACACTTAGGTCAATGAGACATTAGATTTTTCAATAATAATTTAGTCTCCTACGGTATCCTTTCTCGGTCATAATGACGTCACAATCAAGCAAAGTGTTTAATATAAATAAATTGACCATTAGAACACTTGCTCATTGATAGCATATTATCAGTCGATTGTTCCTTGCTAAATCTGCTTTATGGGACAAAAGGCAACATAATATAAATATATATTTTAAAATGAAAATGCTTATTTATACAATAGATAATGATTTCTTTTAAATACTTGATTTTCACATGCACTTTTTTAGTTATGCATGACAATAATCCGCACTAATATTGCCTTTACTTACAACTTTTTCTTTATTTTTTGGCATATGACTGCAAAAAGTATTTATAATAACGAGGTGAAATTATTGCTTACTGTTAGATGTTGATAGTAACGATGAAATAAGTTTTGTTTGATGTTCCTATTGTTAGCATATGTACAAAGAATATGTTAAACCCGATCTGTCCTTTTATGTTAACATATACAAAACAAAGTGAAATAGACAGGTTTTACAATCATTCTTAAAGACTGTTGTTCTGCGCTCGATACAGGTAAAGTGTATAAAATATAAATAAGAAATAAAAACTTACCTGCGGTGTTGTTTTCCTGCCTATAATCCTTTCCATTAAATAAACACCACCCAAACCTTCAGTAGAATTAGAACAATTGCCACCAAGAAATACACATTCTTGGTCATTTAGAAGTTTGTAGTTTACCGACCTTTTGTCACGAAGCGATGGTACAAAGACCATCGTTATAACCGTAGGAGAAACTAACATACTGGTCTGGTTCTTATTAGAATGAGCAGTGGATCAAAGCCGCTTTACGTTTAGTCAAATGCGTGACAAAGCGCATGCACTTGTGTTTTCTTCTTGATCAGAACGGACCGACTATAAAAACCAACAAGTGAGCAGTTATGTTTACAATAGAAACAATTACGAAAGAAGGTGTAAAAATCATTATTTGTCTTCGGCACCTGATAAGAATATATAAGACAAAGTCCTATGAACATTGCAACATATTTAAAAAATTGAAAAGACAAGGACCAAGGTATTCACAAGCACGCCAAATGTAAAAGTGAGAACAAATCTGTGATGAGTCATTTAACAATACGAGCAAACACGACAGTTTCCGCCTTGGAACGGTCAGTCGGCATTATGGACTGACTGGGGTGCTTAAACCGGTTTTACAGAGCTCTAACCTCGCACTTCCTGGCGGGTTTCTCAAATGCAAACAATGAAAAGAAAACCGATCCATTTGAATAAATGTCCAAGCGCTGACGTTTTGTTTGACAAGTTATGACAAAAGAGTGACGTCATTGAAAAATAATGTTCAATTAGTTTTTAGAAGAGAGATAGGTATTATTTCGATTAGAAGACCTACAAAAACGTTAATTGTAAATGAGATTAACTTTTTCAATCAAGTAAAAAATGACCAAAGAATAGTAAATGGTTGTAGCATCCTGTTCATGCGAAGATAGAATTGAGGAACGAAAGTCCAATGTCCATCAAAGGAAATACACGTAACAATCCTTATAGGATGAATTAAATGACAACACAGATTACATGCACGTGGAGATTTTTACGACCGCCACACTGCACAAGTAACATTATTGTGATCATGAATAAGAATATATAAGACAAAGTCCTATGAGCATTGCAACATACAAAAAAAAAAATGAAAAATTATCAAATTAGTTCCTTTAACAATATTACAACAATATAATTACACTTTTTGCTAACAACACTAGCAGCATATTGTCTTTATGGTCCTTAAACTAAAAAGCAGCATGTGCTATGCGATAAATGAAATCTTCACACAAAATGAGTATGTCAATAGTATTTTTCTTACCGTATTTTCTTAACAAATTAAACTATTAGCAAATATCCATTTGTCGCATGACAGCAGTACCTTAACACAGGTATTTACACGGAAACTTAAAAAGCTGACTCACCGCATGACTAGAATTTTTGTGACATAGTGCTTCTTGCGAGAGTGTAAACAATTGAAACCTATACTGAGCATGCAACCAACCGTATCAAGGCAGTTGTGTATACCTGTTTAAATGGTTCTCTTGTCAATTTATTATAGATGTACGTATTTAAAAAAATCAGGAAAGAATACACTTTCTTCGAAGAAAACATTTTTAATTCTTGGATACATAAATATCATTTATACTGTCTATGTAAATACGTATATTGGTGTAATATTTAGCATGTAGATAACAACAACTTTGTTTAATCTTAATTCATCGTAAATGTTATCAGTGACAGCTATGTTAACACGCTTGTTACGGACTGCAAATTGAATACAGCAACATTAAAAATAGCCGTATTTTATGAATGCCTAGCTGAGACGTATATGTCACAGATCAAATATGTAACGAGTGTTTGCTGTATCCGACCGTAAAAATGACACCTATCTCATGACATATTCGTTTACTCATCATCATTATCATCATCATCATCATCATCATCATCATCATCATCATCATCATCATCATCATCGTTGTCGTCGTCGTCATCGTCATCGCAAGAAAACTGCTGCTCATCTTCACCATCATCAACATAATTAATTCAATAATTAATCATAAAGACGACCATTATAATGATGAACAGCTGCTAAACACGGCTAGCATCACGACCATTATGACTATCATCATCAAGATTATCAGCAGCAACGTCTACAACATCACGCTCATTATCATGCTTATAAATATTCCTGTAATTTAAAAATCGGATAATTTCCATGTTGGCAATTTACATGGCCTAAAGTAGATAGGTAAGTAGGTAGGTAGGTGGGTTGTTTAGCTACGAGGGGCATTAATTAAGTATTAATCAGTGCGATTATTTAACGTTAATCCGAGCGTAATTGGTACATGTTATACATGTATGGAAAGATTAGATCCTCCTCTACAGTTACGTGCACGAGGAAACCGGGAAAAACCTACACAGTGAGCGCAATGTTCACTTGAATCGACTTCGGTTAGGTACACTGCACTTAAAAATGGCAGATAAAGAGAACAATTCTCAAGTTGAGCAAAGAGCGTATAGTAAAATACGCGCATTGCTTGGTGTTGCTGCTCTTGATATTAAATCAGACTTAGACAAGGATTATGGGGACAGTGTAGAAGATGGGTCCGTCTATTTACCTCCGGTTGAGAGGCGATAAAAGATCAGGCCCGTCCTGGCCGTCCAGTTACAACAATAACTGACGGAAATATTGCCGCTGTTAAAAAAGCTGTGGAAGATGATGCCCGCTGTACAGTGGAGGAGATAAGTAATTTATGTGGCATTAATTCGTCATCGGTTTTTCAAATATTGACTCGCGTGTTAAAGCTACGCAAGGTTTGAGTCAGGTGGATACCCCACCTGCTCACTGAGGACCAAAAACGGGAGCGCGTGCGAATTGCGTCACAGCTGCTCGATATATACAAAAATGCTAAACCAGAACCGCATGAATGAAATTGTGACTGGCGATGAAACATGGGTATATTTTTATGAGCCTGACAGTTAAGAAAAAAATAAGGTGTGGGTCGGTGAAAATGACGAACGGCCCCAAGTTGCCCGTAGAGCTCGCACCTCAAAACGCATTATGTATGCATTATTTTTTTTATTGCCAGGGAATGGTGGCTCGAATTCCTATACCAGAAGGCAGGAGTGTTATTGGAATATTTTACCGAGATTCGGTTCTTTCAGCTGTTGTAAGCCACTATACTGCAGCCCGTCCCCGTACCGGCGTACGCGGAATCAAGCTCCTTCATGATAACGCACCTGCCCACAAGTCAGTGGTGGTAAAGTCGTATCTTAGCGACAACAGCATTGACACTTTACCACACCCTGCATATAGCCCTGATATTGCTCCGTGCGATTTTTGGTTGAATCCTTATATCAAGAACTACATGAGAGGTCGACGTTTTGAATCTCGGCACGCCGTCGGCAGCGCGCTTTTCCAGTGTCTAAACACTATACATAAAGAGAGCTACCGAAAAGCATTTTCCGATTGGATTCTTCGCTTGGAAAAGTGCATCCAAGTCAGAGGGGAATACTTCGAAGGGTTGGTCTAACAATTTCTGCAGAAATATTACGTATACGACTAAAGCGCCACACTGATTAATACTTTATAAATGCCCCTCGTATATATAATAATTGCATTCTTCGGTGTCCAGTAAATACACCTGGGGTTTATGTTGACCTTAAAACTGAGATTGAAAATTACATTATATCAATCAATTTACAGACTGACAGCCCAGTAAGAGTAAAAGTATCAAGGGCCGGTGCTTAAGTTAGCAGGATCTCAAACTTTGTCACGGTGTCTGCAGCTTTTATTGATAATCAAAACGGCGTTTCTATAATGTCATTAAAATAAAACGGGCTATTATTAAATTTGAAATTTGCAGAAACTTATGCGAAGCCGTGAATCTGTAATTAGTGAAATAAGATGCTAAAACGAGTCTTTTGAGGTAGATGGCAAGGCATACCAACTGTCTATTAAATCTTGTGGTTATTTTAAGTTTATACAACTCTGTCTGGGTCTAGGTGGTTAAATATCAACATATAGTTGTCCACGGTGTCACATAGGTTAATCAAAAAAGGGTTGATTTAACAAAACCTACGCATCATTAGGAATCCCGTGACATTAAGCGAACATGTGAGTCACTCGGACAGAACCATGTTTCAAGAAATTTTGGAAGCCTCTTTCTATCAATCCTGATATTGTCATAATTGAGCTTTTTCTGCTGCTTAGAATGTGTGATGTTCATTGATGGCTCAAAACAACATGATTGTAAGCTAGAGGTTCTTGTAGAAACACCAAACCATTTGACTGCATTGGTACAAATGATTAGGGAATGTGGAATTTCTTTTGGTCACATACATTTATACATAGTAAGGTCACACTAGGTCAAACAGAGAAAACTGAGATCTTTGTTGCTGTCCATAAATGGATGACCACTTTTTACTTTGACAGCAAAAGGTAGGCTATGTTTCAATCGGGTGACAATATATACATGCACCCATTACTCTACCACATCCCGTTTACGGGGATACATACAACAAAGCATGATCCCCTCCACAGATACAGTTGTCAGGGTGTAGAAAAGTCGAACGAAGTGCCAAAATCAAAACACTAAATACTTCAAACAAACAGAACCAGGCCCATGATGACATGATTGTCAGGAAAAGAATTAAATTTCTAGTATCCTATCAGAGATAAAAACGCCCATTTTAAGAAGAAAATGTTACGCAGAGAAGTTGCAATTAATTTTTAAGGCAATTTCACATACACATACAGCCTATTTGCTAAAAAAGAAAATGAAAAACCCTTGACCGAAATGTCCCTAGTCGAACTGAAGCGAAAAGTTAAATCTCTCCGCATGAAAAAAGAGAAAAACTGGTAGAGCTTATACAAAACCACAAATAGGATCAGTCCAGACTGACAGACCACCCCAGCAACTGCAGTTACCAGCCACTACGCCAGCGCTGCGCACCGTTGGGATTACTGATAAGCGATTGTCACGATACTAAAGGAGGCTGCATATTCAGTTATACCATGTATATATGTACTAGTCCACAATACTTTATATTGTCCTTATTGATAAAAATAGTTTAACATGTTTTCAATTAAGTTATATTTTGCTAGCAAGAATATGAATATGTACTAGCAATTTAACCATTAAATCGCTCATTCTGTTATTAAATTAAGATTCAATGTTTCTTTCAGCCATGTTATTTAGCTCTCTCGGATGACTAGCTCTTTTTGAATTCAATCATGCCATTTTTTAATAATTTATATATATTAATGTTTGTATTCCCCCTTTCTTCAAATCTGTGTTCTTCCTCTTGCATGGTCTAATATCATGTACGTCATATAAAACGTGTTTGTTTTTTCATTATACTTGTCACAATGTTAATAAATCCTTTAGGCAAACCACGTTCAAAACTTGGAAATAAGTTAATTAAAGGCATGTTAAAGAACAAATATGAATAAGTGACAATGAAAAGAGATCACATCTTGCAAGAGGCTTACAAGTAAACACATAACTATATATCTTAACTAGGAGAGCTAAAGCTGTCTGTCATATATATGGATAAAACTAGACTGTCAATAATAAAAGGGCAAAGGGAACAAACTCTAATTCTAACAAAAGAATGGTGTTACAGCAAGGGAAATAATTCGCGTTTTTGACTGCATTGCATATACTCAGGGTACTTAAATGAAAGTGTAACGGAGTAAAAGTCGTCCTTAGTTTATTGGAATTATGCGACATTCTGTCGATTAAATGACGATTTAAACTGTGCAATGAGAATAGAGTGCGACAAGTATAGCGATATAATGCTAGAACATAGTTTTTTCTATGCATATGTAAAACAATATGTTTTTTTTTTGCATGTGTCTGTTTCCATAGTTGTGAGGCAAGTGTTTGGTGTTTGATTTCTATTTAGAACCATTTTACACGGAACTTTCAAGGCTCAAAATGTTTCACGCCAAAGTTGAATACTAGACATGCTTTGTGCGATGTGACTGGAAGCGCTGTTTGGGCGGTGTAAGATTTCCACTGTAAGCGATTAAAGGTGTGCAAACTAGGGTCACAGTTATTTCGTATATATCAAGAGAACAACACATTGGATTGGAAAGCAGGCACTTAATCAGCTGCAATGAAAAACCTCTTTTAAAATATAGTTTATATATTGGGACAACAGTTACAACATAGTCACTAACATCCGATCAGAGCAAATATTATAGTAAACTTTCAATACATTCGATATGATTTTGCAATTATGTTAGGTCTAAGATAAATGCTCATATAAGATAAATGTTCATATATACCGGTTTGAAAAAAAAACTGAGTTTGAAATTGAAACTAACAGACCCGAGTGCGACATTCTCTGTGAACGTGTGCAGAAGCGATTGAGATATTGAGATGGCTGGCCTCACAAATTCAGACATTTAGATATAAAGATTCAATGATTGTGTAATTTTCATGATTGGCTATCTGCCAAGAAGATGATGGTACTTTTTAAATTCCGGTTTTCTCAATTTAGATTTGATAAACACATAGATTTATAAAAGGGTGTTTATAACTATGTCTTAAAGCAAACTTGTTTACAAAGTGTTTCCATCCGTAAAGTTCACCATTTGAACATATCAATTATCGGTATATTTAAAGTTTTGCCTCATAAGTCAGTAATGCGTTATCTTAATTCAGCATACGCAGCTTGCATCTTTATCCCCCAAACTTCAAACGCATCAGTAATCCTACGGTCTACCAGCTCTAAACGCCGTTACGCAACATTGATGAAACAAGATGTACCTAATAACTTATGTGATAATTTTCAAGGTCGGCCGAAGATAGGAAAATATATTATCACTTTTAATGTGGTATGAATCAAAGTAATGATTTTCAAAACAACAACAATAACGAAACAACAAATATGGCTACCCGAAAAGATCCCGAGAAATGTTTAATGAAGCCCTACACATATATAAAAATTACACCCCACTCGTCATTATAAACATGTATTCCACATCAGAGCCACGCTGCACAGTTACCTACTTTTAAACTGAGAAAACAACGTATACACTGACTTTTGACATGACATTATGTCATCAGTTAGATAATCTGCTCTGACATCGATGTCTGTTTTTGGAATAAATCCCTATCGTGCTAATTTATAGATTTGGAAATTATCAACATATATAACGAATTATTTCAAGAGTAATACTGTTAAACCACTGTGTGGCTGTGGTCAGATAGTTTTGTTCAGACTTACATACAAATTAATAAAGATGTGTTGAGTTTTGTTACCAAATTCTGCTAAACATGGGTTAAATAAAGGCGCCCAATTTTAAATCAGTTATTGACATTCATGATATACTTTACAGCAACCTTAAGATTATTTATGTTTGGGTGCGGTTTGTGCACGTTTTGTAGACTGCAAATATATTATCTGTTACGTTTATATTAATATAAAATGTCAATGCGTTGCGACCTGTTGATCATGAAGTGGTTTCACAGAACTACTCAGATTCCAAGTCAGTTAAATTCCACTTGAAGAACCAGAGAAAATAAACACCCTTGTCAAAATAAGTGTAGACGCGGTAGCGCCATTTCAGAGACCATGGAAGAAAAGAAGTAATTGCTTGCTTCTGTTTGTCAGTCAATGGGTTGAAATTTATTATGCTTTATTATTACTATGCAGAGTGTAGTGGCAGCAATTTAAATAGCAACATGCTAAATGCGTTAATCTTCGTGGTAACAAATGTTCACAGAAATGTACAAGTTCATAAACGGCTTAACAACACGTGGAACTATGGGCCAAAACAGATTGAAATCATGACAATGATAAATGTTATATACATGTACTGTCAATTTAAAGCGTGTCGCAAAAATATTGACAGTTCCCATTCAACAGTTTATGTCTTATCTCTTGAGCAAAAGCCATCAACACCGGAAATCAACAATAACTATGGAAACTTTCCATGAAACTGTAAATATCGACTGTGACATGAGATAAGAGATAAAAATGCATGTTAACAATTAAGAATAATTAATTATATAGATATACCAATGATGAATTGTGTTTAATGAAAGGCCGTGGTTATATTCAATCAGCAAAATAATAGTGTTTTTAAGTTAGAGTGCCTCACATGGCCCATTTTAATTCCCCTTTTTATAATATTGCTTAGGTAATTGCGACAACGTTTGACCATATTATAACATATCGGTGTGTCACATGCCTCATTAACACAACTGACTTCTGTCCTGTGACGTCTGTTGTTCTTCTCTGAATTTTGAAGATCCGTTTATCTTCTCTGAAGAATGATAGCTGAAAATGATCGTAATTCTATCCATGTAATGTAGTGCAATGTTATGAAACAAAAAAGACAAATGTCAAACAATATAAAATGTTCTTTAACGGAAGGAACAGCATAACGCTCGACTGTTCTAAAATTCTAAAATAAATTGTTGCCGTTCAGTCTTTTTGAAAAGTATAGCTTAAAATAAACTATTCTGCTAGGAGTTGCAAAGCAGCTTACATCATAATGTTACACTTTTAAATGACCAGTCTGTTAAAAATGACATGTTCAGCTAGACTGATATAATGCGTAATTTGAAATGCGGTTAGAGTTAAATGAACAGCTAGGGTGGTAAAATGCGCCATTTCAAACGCGTCTAAAGCTACATACACAACTAGGTTCGTCAAATTCGCAATCTGAAATACCTTTACAGCTGCACGATAAGCCAGACTGGTAAAATGCGCCAACTGAAATACGTTTAAAGCTAGCTACATGATAAGCCAGACTGTTAAAAGCGCTTACTGAAATACGTTTAAAGCTAGACGATAAGCCAGACTGGTAAAAGCGCTTACTGAAATACGTTTAAAGCTACACGATAAACCAGACTGGTAAAAGCGCTTACTGACATACGTTTAAAGCTACACGATAAGCCAGACTGGTAAAATGCGCCAACTGAAATACGTTTAAAGCTAGCCGATAAGCCAGACTGGTAAAAGCGCCAATTGAAATACGTTTAAAGCTACACGTTAAGCCAGACTGGTAAAAAGCGCTTACTGAAATACGTTTAACGCTACATTTTAAGCTAGAATGGTAAAATGCACCATCTGGATTACGTTTAAATGCACGAATTGAAATACGTACAAAGCTACACGATAAGCCGGACTGGTTAAATGCGCTATCTGAAATACGATTAAAGCTACACATTAAGCTAGACTGAAAAAATGCGTCAACTGAAATATGGTTAAAGCTACATGATAAGCTAGAAGATCCGGGAAGGATGCGTACTTCCTTCCAGTTACACCTAACCACTTATTCAATCGATAAGGGACTTACGCAGACGAAAGACGCGGTAAATATATTTCTTTTGCATTTACTTGTATGAAAATATTAATGTACAAAAACACGTTAATGAGATGTACATTATGTTTTAAACTATTCAATGACAATTATTTAAATTTGCGTTTTAATAATTATGTTAAAACGTTCTTAGAATGATAATGGTTACAAAGGTTTTAACTTTAACTTTAACTATATGTGAGCATGATGTCCTTAAAACATTTAGTTGTATAAAATTGGGAGAAATCAAAAGCATCGCGACGCTTTTCAACTATGTTTTATTTTTTTCTTTGCTCAACATCCTAATATATCGTCGAACTGAGCATACGGGAGTATATATCATGTGTACTCACTCTAAAACACACAAAAACAACAACATATTTTCCTAATTAAGTGTGTTTTAAAAGCTAAAAAAGCTAATACGTGCAAAAATTTCGAACCAAAGTGTTATGCTTTTGAGTAGTAAACAGTACACACAGCTATGTGAAGCTGATTAGAAGTCGGTAATGACATGACTTATTTTCAAGAACTGAAGCCGCACCCTCGTGATCTGAGTGAGGTGAGAACGTGACAAACTAAGAGGTGGGTTACAATTTGGAATATTTCATAATATAACTATGTTTCCGTTAAAATGAGTTCGCATAATAATGATTTCACTTGAAAATTGACAAATATTATTGTATGTGAGTGTGATTTCAATAACAAATAAACATAACAATTTATTGATAATAAGAACAATCTTTGTGACTTATACACAGTGACGTTATTAGAAAGTACATTCAGTCTCCTTTTTATTTTCACGATGAAATTACACACACGTCATATATATTAAACCTGCATCATTATTATAATATAATGACGTTGAACACATAATAAACATCTTTTCTCGGTTTGACCAATTGGCACATACAAAGAAGAAAAAAACTTACCAAAAACAATCACAACAACAACAATAATAATAACGAAAGACAACAAACGGCAGCAACAGCAGCAGCAACAACAACAACAAACGTTAAAATGAGTATAAGTATTCATTTAAATTTCATTTATCTACAGAGAAAAATACAACCTCACTGATGTTCAGTCAATGTTTGGAAAATAAGTTAACCACAATGTTTGCTACTGTTTTTTTATTTTAAAACCAGGTAGTGAAAAAAAGTATAAAGAGAAACATCCTGTAAGTTCAAAACGCCTCGGTGGTTAATGCATATTATAAAATACGAAGATGCTTTAGGTTTTCTTTACAAGCATCGAAATCTCACTTGATCTTAAATTTCCGGGGTTTGGGATGGGATTGACCGGCATTTTTGCCGATACTGTGCAAACATTTCTATCATTATAGCACAGGGGCACTTGTGAGGTGCCCATGGACGGATTCCGGCCGGTCCATTATACTGACACCGATGAGTCAGTCGTAATGCTGTTCCCGTAGCCCCGAGCGTTAGAGGGGAAGCCACTACTACCAATTTTAAAGTCTTTGGTTTGACCAGGCGGGGCTTGAACCCCAGACCTCTCGATCCGCAAGCCGACGCTCTACCAATCGAGCTATTGCAGCTGGTAAATTTCCGGGGACATTAGTGTTCATTTAACTTCCTTACTGTATATCATAATCTGATTTTTATGTTGAATATTGGTAAAAGAGAGAATAACACAGTATAACACAGTATTTACTACTAACTTTATGATAAAAACAACGATTTAAGATATCATAATAACATATCATCGTATGGTCGGGGATAATACATTCATCCCTTTTCATACCGATTTAATAGAGATTTACATCGATTGTGTCAGTATAACACCGATTGAGTTAATACTGATGCTGCTGCTGCCGCTGTCATAATTTAAATGGATATGAATTGCAGAGTATGTGGTTAGAAACGTCAAGTACACATGCTGTATCATCACTTGACATCTTTAAGACCAGATTAATGTAAAAATGTCTTTCTACGCATAGACACATATTCAGACGTATTGAAATCTGAAAGTGCATGACAGTTTTGTTGAGTTCCTCTTAACCCTTTTTGTGCTAGATTTACAAACAGACATCATTGTTATCGCTAACAACTAAATGCAAATACAACAAGACACCTTGCACATACTGCAAATCTTGACTAGTCAGCGCCCTGTCTGATCTGGATCTACACTTTTTGTCCAAGTCAGATCAATCTGTGTAAAGCAGACATGATGTAAACCGGACACAGCATGAAATGTATTCACCGATAAAACGGATAAGTACGCTGACTTTTAGGAGGTGTGGTGAGCTATTCAAGCTTCAGCGACAAAGGATGGATACTTGCTTCAGTTACTGTTGCAGTAACAAGTGCTATTTCACACACATCGTCCATCTTGTGCTATTGACCTTTTTTATATTCCAGACCGAGTTCCGGAAATAAGTAGGTAGGGTGTTGCGCGCGCATATTTAGTCATATACGACAGCTGAATCTACATGTAAACACAACATTTCCCGTAATTTTTCGATAACATACACTTGAAATAGTAGGGTTATGCCTAAGAATCGGAAGAGATCTGATGATGCAGATAATTCATTTGTAAGTAGTTGTGTTGTAATCGTTTAAACAAAAGAACTCGCTTGTAAATTGTGCACGATTTGGGTGCGCAAAAATGACGTGATTGACCTGACGACGATTACAATGTTTGAATTGAACGCATGTTATGAACTTATTTATAACTCTCGCAATGGCGAGACATTTAGAAAACAAGTGTTATCATCTAATAACCAAGCTGACAATGTTGTCAAAGCAAACCAATCCTTGAAGGAAGTAAACAACTTAACTACACCCAGCAGTAAACTAACCACTTGTGGTCCAATCCTGTAGAAAAAGACAATAGTAGAGGCTCGATTTTTAAAAAATTCTTTCACTAATGTGAAGAAAATGTGTAGATCTTTGCAGTCATATATATTTCAAATTATCCAGGCATTTTCACTCCGTATATACTTTTTATTGCATTATGCGGCCGGTATAGAGACAAATTATGCTGACACGTTGTTGCTGTCTGATCTTGATCTACTCTGGTTGCATCTTGTAAAGAAATAACCTAATGAATCAAATGCAAATGGGTGTTCCGGCTTATCTGGTTCTACACTTATTACACACGCAATAAAACCCATACATATGAAGTAAAGGGTTATTATAAGTAATTAAATTTTAGGTCACCCGAACCAGACATAAAATGTTTGCATACAGTGACAGTTTAACAGTTGTTGTTTACATTTATTGATATTTTTTTAATTTATATTTATACAGATATGCCTTTCAATGTCAACTAGGGAAACCATGCAGATGGCAAAATGTGACCTAAATACTGTACTAAGACATATTGGCCTGTCAATCAAAGGAAAGAGGTATCATAAAGTAACATGGCTAGCCAATCAGCTTGGAATCCCTACAACACAAAGTATTTAGAGTGATCCATTTTTACAGATAATAATGGACATAACACATAGAGTGAATGATGGATAAAAGATTTGAATAAAGTTGATGTTTTCAAATTCATCCGTGTAAAATGCAATTAAAATAGATTACAAGTTGTGGAATCAGTTAATTTTGAACATTTTGATTTTGATCTATATATGTTATTGCTCCTCCATTCCATAAATATATATTGAATCTAATTCTTTATAAAAAAAAAAACAATAACGAAATTTGTGCCGTCAGGAAACAATAATTTTGTTATTTTATCTCAGCAAAATTACCAGATCCCTTATACTTCCTAATATATTGTGATAACTGAACGTTTTTTTCTATGTCGATTGATCTTGAAATATGCAAGAGAAAAAATATTGGCACTAATAAAATTTGCAATTATCTTTACTTTGTCATTGTGTTGTGAGACAGTAATAGAGTCAAACTGTTCCGCATTTGTAAGCAGTACAACATTTTTACTATCAGAAATTACAGTATGACCTTTATCTATGGTAACAAGTGGAGATTATGTCGAGCCTTTGTGCAGTCTTCAAGTGTACCAGACTGCAAAACATAAACATTATTTGTGTTGCATAATTTTTTATGCACACAGACGCCAGCTCCAGTGTTCACTAGTATGTGTCCCCGATTTTTTTAGTCAGCCAAAATGATACCAGATTACTTAATGAATACATTAACATTTAACATTTTTTCTTCTTAAACAACAAACAGAATCTTTTATCAGAGACTTTCATGTAAACAATTAAATTATTTGAAATCAAAATTACTTTAATAATAGAGGGTTTTCTGGTTGTTTTTTGCCTGGTTTGGCTGCTAAATTAAAGGAAATTAGCTTACCAGTCGAAGTTTTTCTGTTTTTCTTTTAATTGTCATCTTGGGGCCTTTCTTACTGCAGGTCTATGAGAAAATATACTTGTGATGGTGTGTGTGTGTGGGGGGGGGGGGGATGAGGGGGGTGTCTTCAAAATGACATAATTTGGAAGATAATTTGAATTTTGCTTGGAACCAAAGGCTGAATGACAACGTTTCCATTTCTCCATTTAGTCAGCCACGCAGATCTGAGCTTTTTATCGTCAGGAATCTTGTAAAATTGCATGTGGTAGCCCGAGATCTCTCATGGTTACAACCTTCAGCACAGCAGAAATCTTTCAGTCCCATAGTAAAATAAAATTATCTAAGAGAGTAAAATTCATTTAAAACATATAAATATTAGTTCTGATGATTTGATGTATCACTTTATTTCACTTTGTCCCTGTTTTGTGTGTGAAGAAGAAACGAAACTAAGTCATCTTTTCTATGTTTACAAGCAAGCGCATAACCGGACCCCTCCTGACCTCAAATCTTGCGGAACGCGATTGCGCGAGATTTCGTAATTTCGAAATCGAGAATAAATTGCTGTGGTTTTAATATTGGACGCATCCATGTAAATAGGGGTGCGAGAGTATTAATCGCTATCACGATTGCATAGCTGCACTTGTATTATCGCTTTCATAATGCGATTAAATCTACCTATGGTATTTATGGTACGGCGCAATAGTATATAAGAGGTAAGTTTTTGATATTTTGTTTACTTGAAAAAATACATTCAAAGCGGTTTCCATGTCGCTTTAGGAAACTGCGTTTAAAAAGTGTACCGATTTTCGGGGGTTTACAATTATTGGTGTAAAATGCGAGACGACAGAGAGTAAGATGTGTCGTTAGACCGACTTAATACTGCGTTATGGTGAAGTTGTGTGCAGTTTTAGGAACCGCTCTCACCACGAAGCATTAGCAGCAAGTAAGGTTAGGAATAGGTGCTGGTTCAAAATATCCGCTATAATCATAAGATCTGATAAAGAAGCTAGCCATGTATACCACCTAAAGGGTGCCAACCTTGCTGCTTGCGACATCTGCTATCTCGCATTTTGGGTATAGAAAAGAATACACAACTCGATGTTTTAGTTTATATTTATTCTACACACAAACACCTAATATATGGCATACACGAGATTAATATGTACATATGTACGCTGTAAGCTATGCGACACCAAAGAGAGACACTCCTGTAATAACCCAACCCAGTAGCGTCTACTGTCACCAAATACATACAGAAGAAGAGGAGAATTGGATGTTCTGTGACAAATGCAACCGATGGTTTAAGAATGACACATGCTACCAGATGCATTTACAGGTAAATAGTGAAGGCGGTAAATGCACACGTGGAACATACTACAAGTGCAAGAATTGCGATCAAACAGTCAACAAAAATCCACAAAAGTACCCGTGTGTCACGAGGTCTTTTGTAGACTTGCAATGATTTTTTCGCCGAAGATCACCAGTGTTACATGCAACCAGTGGAGACAGACACAACTTCGAACAAGAAGACAGCAAAGAAAAGAGGACAATTTCAATACATATTTTTCGATTTTGAGTTTACACAGGACGATGTACTTTAATGTGAACAAGGATATAAGGATGGACAGATCATCGCTGCATAAAATGTGGAAGGTATTGGTGCGGTTCATTTCAACATAGACCCAATCTTTGCGTTGCACATAAAGTTTGTGAAATGTGCATTGACAATCCTGTGTCTTCAGAGTCATGCTGCAAGGCTTGTAGTAAGAACAAACGGGTGTTCCGAGGAACAGAGACTACAGACGATTTTGTAAATGGCTTTTTTCGGAAGAAAACACTGTGGCCACAGTGATTTGCCACAATTTTAAAGGATATGACAGTTATCCTATTTTTTTCAATATTTACATTACAATGCTGTTCTTCCGAAGGTCTCCACAACGGGGTCAAAGTACAGGTTAATCAATGTGTCTGCCTTTAAAATCCGTATGATTGACTCACTAAACTTTATTCCAATGGCATTAGCTGAAATGCCGAACGCTTTTAGAGAGATATGAAGTTAGCAAAAGGTTACTTCCCACATTTGTACAACAGAAAGGAGAACGAACATGTCGAATTACCACATTTACCTGACCTTAGGTACTACATTCCTGATAGCATGGGGCCAGAAGCAATGATGAAGTTTCTAAATAGGTATAAGGAGAACAAGAATAAGCCATTTGATTTCCGGAAGGAAAGCTTACGTTACTGTGAATCAGACGTGGACATCCTCAGAAAATGCAGTCCTAAATTTCGAAAATTATTCATGGACTTTACCCGCAAAGGCGACTGCAAAGGCATAGACCATTTTGATAACTGCATGACGATTGCCTTTGCATGCAATTTAGTGTACGGGACACTTTTTTCTAGAGCACGAGAGTATTGCTGTGATACCGCCACATGGCTACAGACCCAAAGAAAAACAATCCATCATGGCTTACCGATGACTCTCTTACCTCGCTCATAAAACACAGATTTGCATTTAACATGGTCGCAATATGGGGGGAAAAGCAGACAGGACAGTGCAAAGTCGACGGGTATTATGAACAAGATGCTGGCTAAATACTACCTGAGGTTCACGGCTGTTCTTGGCACGGGTGTCCTAAGTGTTTTTCCAAAAAACAACAACAAACCCAGTGTGTGGTACAAACATTGGCAAATTGTATTCCAGAACCATAGAGAAAAGGCAGTTTATCGAGGCAAACGGCTGCATATACAAGTGTATATGGGAGTGTTAATTTCTTAAGGCTTAACTGCACAAGGGCAATGGGATCCGCCATTGGGAGATTACCTCTGGGAACTCACTGACGATGTTCCAAATAATACCATCACACACTTTGTCACCGGTGGTCCCAACAATTATGCTTACTCTTTAAAGAAGCCAAATAAAAACGGACAATCCTCGATTTGTAAAGTACGGGGCATTACACTGAATTGCAAGAAAGCATTTGATATCAATTTCGACACAGTCAAAGCTATAGGGACCGTTTACAGAAGTGAGTGTAAGACTGTGGTAGATGAACATAAAATAGTCCGCAACCCTTTCACGGGGCATGTAATTACCAAACGTGAAAGCAAAGATTATAGAATTGTTTTTTGATAAAAGCGTAATTAAAGAGGACTATCAAAGCGTCCCATATGGATTTTAAATATATTGTTATCAAATGCATATACTGTGAATGCATGTATATTGTATATATCTATGTATCCTTGAATTGTATATTTTTCATGTTGTATATTTTGAAAATAAATACGCGTATATGATACTCTCATTATACTTTATCCATGTAATGTTAGTGTTTATTGTATAAAATGTATATATTGTAATAAATCATGATGTAACTGTAACCACAACCCACAGTTAGTCTTATTTATCACAGTAACCAACTGCCTGCACCATTAAACTATTCGCTAACTCCTATATGGCCCGTCTGCTCGTAAAGTGAATCCGTACTTTACGCTAACATGGTGGACCTTGACTGTCGTCTGCTAATGCAGCCGGTATGATCCGGTTATAGCAGGTCGTAACACGCCGTGTCTATTAATAACGATTACGAACGCTAAACAAATAGCCGTTTTACCTTTATTTACACGTAAATTCGAAAATTCCCTCCGTCCAAGATGGCGGATTTCCTTTTAAATATATAATGGGTCACCTTGTGCATTTCAAATGGATGAGCCCTCCTGACTACTGGCCGATTGGACCTACATGTCACCAAAATAATATTCGATGTAAATTAGTATGCATGTTTAATATGAAGACAATTCATTTATTCGAATAGTGAGAAGAGATTAAGAGACGGAACAATTTCATGCAGTCTCTTTTATACACTGTAGATACACTTCGACAAGAAAGGAAGTAAACTTTCATATTTTTTAACATGCCGCAGTATATAGCGTTTCAATTGCGTTAAAGCAGAAATATTAGAACCGAACTACTGAAAATATACAACTATATTAAAACCTAGAGAATAAAAGGTAAAAGCGTACAATGATTGATAGGTGCCACTTTAGACTCATGTCCCCACAGCGAGCAAAGAGTCATAGATTTATAATCTTTTAATATTTCAGTTATAAGGGTCTCATACCATATGTATTACAAATACAAAAATACCAAATTAAAATAGTGTTCTTTACAGTTCCATTACCTAAAAAGATCTAACAACCTGAATAGACTCACTTACTTGAAAAATAAGAATGTGTATGACAAGTTTGAAAATGATGCAAGAGATTTCTCCTGTTTACTATGATATTACCACATTTAACACAAAGGTACATGATAAGATCGCTAGCGTCCGGGTTCATCGGAACAAAAAAACAACAACAACACAACTACACAAAAAACAGTGAATCAAAACACACGATACCCTCGATTACACTTTCTTACTAAGCTATAAAACTACGAACATCAGTACTTTATACATTTTTTAGTAGTAAACATCACGCGTCAATGGCATCGATGCGACATAAAAGTGTTGTTGTTTTTATTCTCGAAAGTGACGTAAGCATACCGAAAGTTTTTTTGTACCTCGATCGAAGCGAGCACATTGAAGGTCGTTTTTTCCTGTCGAGCGACGCGCGCACACCGTAAGTGTTTTTTTTTTGCTCCCGGAGCGATGGGCGCGCAACTGGAAGGGGTTTTTGCTCCCCCAACACACTTTTACGTTGCTACCATCACCAACCCGTTACGTCTCATTAAGTCGTACGGGTATAATCTCATGTGAACGCCAAATCTGGAAGAGTCGGAAAGGTATCAACGTGTGTGGTTAATAAATAATGCTATGCGTCAGCGGCACAACATATAAGAATAGGAAAAGAACAGATCATCATATTTTTAAAATGTATGCATTAATGTCTAAAAACATAAACGCTACATGTCTAAGATAATTAAAATTCACACAATAAAACAGAATGTTTGCTGATACAAGAGCAAAGAAATCTACATATACATGTATATAAGACAAAGTACGTACAGTATATCGTGTTGGAGAACACATTATACCACATAAGGTTTACCATGATGGCCTCTTCAATATCCTTTTCAAGATCGATTGTACATGTACAATTACTCAGCATCATCAGATTCTTCCACTAAAATGTGCAAGGCTCAACATCGACATACGCAACGGAATAAAACAAGACAGGCAAAACGTGTCTAGACTCCCATCCTGTTTTGGATTTTCTATGTTGTGATGCTGAATCATACATTTGAGTCTGCAGTTGAAGGTGTCGAATTTCGAAATAGGACAAACGGAAAGCTCTGCAACCTCTCCAGTTTAGGAGCTTAAACTTAAGTCCAGCTGAGGTGCAGGAGTGACTTGAGTATGCAGACGACCCAATAACCGCTCACTCAGCCAAAAGACCTACAGCAGCTCATGACTCCTGCATGATTGCAAGACATGGAGTTCGCCAGCCCGACAAAAGCAAAAGCTAAATGTTTTTCATATGCCCAGACACATTTTGAAGATCACCTTGCAGGACAAGGTCTAATAGTCATGGAAAGTGCAGAATGCACATGCATGCACACGCTCTGAATCCGCGCTGGTTCGGCCATGTTATGCGCATGAACGACGGCCTGATTCCTCATGACCTCTTCTAGGGAGAACGTTTGCAGACCACAACTTTGATTCAAAAAACGTGTTTAAGAGGGACAAAGGGTATTGAAAACGAATCAGAACAACTCGGAACCAACAGATTACTAACGCTCAGATTTTGCAGACTGATCAAAAGTCTTTCTGAAATCGACTAAGCTCATCTGCACTAGTAAAACACAATGGGAAGAAAGGTTGCAGTCCATGAAGACTGACCAGCGTCAGTTTTCATCATTGTCCTCTGCCACAGGGTCTGCCTTGCCCGAGTCGGATTTCCGACGCCGCAACAGAATAAACTCCATAGTTTTGTGAGAATGAAGGATCCCTATGTTACAGTTAAAAAATGCCCACACACAACACAAAATTTACGCATACGCGAAATGTCTAGCTATGGCATATATTAGGCCGACGGTAGGCATATTTTCTGCCTTATCCATCAGCTTTAATTGTGCTATGGTAAAAGATTAATACTTAAAACTAATTTCTTGTTAAAAGTTAGAAGCTGTACATATGAAAAAAGATCAACATGAAATACAACACAATATGTGCTTCCTTTTTTTAGAATTAGAACCCGGTTCCTCTTGTTTGGCACTCCATTGTTCTATTGACAGCACCACTAAATCTTGGTACAAGCTTGCTTTATGTTGTTTTCTTATACATTGCGACCGGAACAATCAAATTTTATCTTCATCTATGTTGTTCATTTGGATTGATGTTGGGCCTGGTGAGAGGTCCTTAATGTTTTGCTCATTCTTAAGTACCGCATACCTTTTGTTTTTTAAATGTCTTTGGCCAATTTCATTGTGTTTTTCCCCGACGATGTTATGACTTTAAGAATATTTATTATCCAATTATCAGTAACAGTAAATGTGCTGATAGTGGCCTTGTTATTAGTATGTCTGAAATATTGTCGGAAAATATTTGAAGAACAAACGATTGCTCATAGTCTTTATGATGCAACTGTTTTAACTAACCGTTTTGTTTTCTTTTGTAGCAATGTCACCTCTCAGACATCTATTGTTCACAGTTATGTGTTCGGTCTTCTTGCTTGATGAAACTGATGAGGCACGCCGTGAGTACAACTAATGCATTTATACGAGGGGTGATCGGGAAGTTCGTAGACTTTTAGTATAGTTTCAGTATTATTTGTCGCATTACAATGAAACCTAAAATAAACATTGATTAACATTTTTTTACAAACATTCATTCGCAAAAATATTATTTTTTTATTATTCGCTAAATAATCGGTGTCTATGGCAACGCGCATCTGCGAACCTGGAGGTTGTAAAAATCAGGCATTTTTCTAGTTTTTTTTATTGATTAACATTTTGTTTGAGGGCAATTTCTAATGTATAACTCCGCGATAACGTATGCTGCCTTATGACATTTATAACGTCATAGCCGGAAATTTTGACGGCTATCCTTGATCGCACAATTACAACTGACGAGACTTGGTTGCGGCACTTCGACACGGAGTCGAAAGAACAGTCCTGTATACGGAAACCCCCGGGACTCCTCCCCCAAAGAAGGCTATGGTTAGGAAGAGTGGGGGGAAACACATGTTTATGTTTTCATGGTCAGGAAAGGCATGTTCCTACAGCCTCATGTACCCGATGGTCAGTTATTATTCGAATGTAGGCAGTTTAATATTGAATATAAAATATTTTCTTATTATTAAGGTGCTTAAACTATAACTTTTATTAACAGACAAAATAATGGAAATGATAAAAGTAGTTCGTTTCAGTTTATAATCACTACTTAATTGGGGTAAGTTTGACACATTGGTTTCCCTTCAGGTTCTCAGGCGTGACTTAATGCAGGAAATGAAAAAACCCGCTCCGATCTTGATCCAGAACGCTTAGTATTTCACCAAGATAACGCCCCTTGACATAGGGCTGACTCAACCATCCTTGAAATCAGCTTAATTGGTTTTGAAATTCTCCAGCATCCACCCTACAGTCCAGATCTAACCCCGATAGAGTTTTCCCTGAGATCAAAGCTGCTCTTTGAGAACGCGAACGAGCTTCGTACATACACAAAACTGTTGTTTAATCATACTAAAGTGAGTGGTTCGAGGATACCTACACTTAATGGTTACAGAAACATAGAAAATGCATTCAGATCCATGGTGATTACGTTGAAAAAGTGTGAATGAATATCAGAGGTTGTCATGACGTCTTTTGTATAACGCTGGCGTGCTCCGGGTCCAACTCACTGTTATTGTGTTATTAGCTGTAACTGTTTTTACTGCTTAATGTATTTTCATATTATTTATACAACATGTGCAAAATAGAACAACCTTCATTAATTCATATGATCTCAAGGTACATAGAGGGTATTCGTTATTTTATAGCGTCAGTCTACGAACTTCCCAATCACTGGGAATGTGTTCATTTAAACATTATATTTCTATCAATAATTCTCAAAATCCACTGCAACATACACCGCCTTTGATTTGTGTTTTGTGGATGTTGTAACAATCTTTGAATGGATGATAACAGGCAAACCTTTAACAAATAAAACATTTTATAATGTTAAGAATATAATGGGTTTTAATACGCCCTGATCGACATGTGTATTGAGCAAATTCTGCGGGATAGGCGTCACAAACGACCTGAGGCTTTGCATGGCCTGTGGCTATAAGAGGGAGGGGACAAAATTCCACCCTGTCATCCCTGCCTGGTTTAGGAAACATTTCACAGAGAATGGATGGGCCCGACGTCCCTGTTGGCCTACCTTATGAAGTGGCCCGCTGAATTCTCTTAAGGTCCGATCATCGCATTCGAGAAGCAAACACAGGTCTGGCTCCAGGAAGACCGAAACCAGAGATGCAGCATCATCGGGAAATTTACCTAGGGCAGCAAGGCCGTTGTCGAAAGGCTGACCAGGAGACTCGTAACCGACTCCGGAGAGCTTGACTTCCTGGGCCGCGATACCCGCCAAAGCGGCACGCTGCTCGGGGCCCCAGAAAGGTGCCCGCTGGGTCATGTCCTCACCTACTACGACAGCACCCATCCGCAGTACGCTCACCTAAGGACCAGCATGTTGACCTACGCCCACATCAACCTCTCAGAGATGCCTCGCCAGTTCACGCCTGACGAGGCTGTCCGAGTGGCAACCGATTCAGTCTACGTGAAGAAAATAGCCTTGTACAAGCTGTAAGAGATCGGGGCGTTTGTTGCACCCCCCCCCCCAAAGATGCAACCGCAGGCAGGCCTGGTGCCTTAAAAATAGAAATCCTGCCCTCCACACCCCCTTGGCCCAGCTCAGTGGAGAGACTAGGGGGGGGGGGGGGCAACTGTACATGCCAATAGGGCACGCTGCATACACCCCAAGCCCGAATATATTTCAAAAACTTAAAACTTGCCACCATCCACGGCACCAAGTCATAATGATTCAAGGTATAAGTTAAGCTACCTCAACAGCGGTGGAAGCTCAGGTAAAACCACTTGAGCCATCGAGCTCTTCCGAGCCTGAGACCTCTTGGTCTTCCTTCCGACCCATTGTCTGGCCAAAGAGATGCGAACCCCGGGTGTAAAGACCCACACCTATCACGACTTCTCCCGCTGGAGCGGACAAAAGGAGTGGACCCCAGATAGGATGGGACAGAACTTCACCCCTATAGTGATCATCTGGGACGAGGTCTGTACCGTGCCCCGACCTAACCTCGACACCTTTCCGACTGGCTTGATCAAAAAGGCGTCCAGGTCGTCTGCTGCGGTGATCAGGGGCGCCTTCGCCAATCGCGGGAGAGATGCCGCACGACTGGCTGCGGCAGAAGGCGGACCACTATGAGGCGCTCGAGGTCGACCACAGACCGAAGGACCCCGCCCTCAGGGACCTGGAAAGAAAAATCAGTCTCCAGCCAGACAAAGACCAGTGCCTAGGGAAGTGAAACGCGCTCCCCGACTGCTTTAGATGGGATCGGTTTAAGGGCATGTGACTCTCCAAGAGTTCGAAATCGAGTGGGATTGAGAAACGGTTGCCGTAAGCATGGGCGATAGCGGCATCTTCCGCTTGAACAGTCTTGTCCCCGGCGTCGAGTCTTATCCGAGTTGCGTTTCTGTTATCCGTAGTGTCAATACCCGTTTTCCGTTTCTCAAAGGTCCATGTTACATCCAAACAAATCACTGTCGTCGAGACTCATGACTTCCTTCCCGTAAATCTTATTCGTGGTCTTCTTAACGATCGCCCGACCCAAATTATTAGCGTCGGTTGAGACCAACTTGATTGGGAAAGCTAAACGGGTTGTTCGTGGAATAATGACATCGTCGCGGCAGAGATTCGGAAACCTCACTAAGAGCTGCTGATTGTGATCGATTGTGGATGGGTTGTTCGTGATCACAACCTACTGGCGGATGCCCTTGACCCCTAGGGTTTCTCTTAGGCGCCGGTGTGGTTTAACCTTTCGACCGAAAGCGCTTTGAAACATCTTGTATTGCCAACTGTGTCTTCAATACAATGTCTGACAATGTCTGACAAGGCCATCCCGCTGCAAGACTTTGGCGACCGGCTGGCGCCGTTGGTTTCGGCCCCGGACGATATTACTACCTCACTCTCCACTGAATAACTTACGGGAACCGTTGATGAGTTTTACGAAAAATTGTGTAAGGGTCAGCCTCCTGCAGGTCGGTACTACCAAAAATCTGCCATCGACAAAAAGGGTCAGCTACGCCTGAAAGCCCACCTAAAATTTGATCTGTACAACAAAATAACTAGAAAACCCCTAGGTGGCAGATTTCGACAGACCAGTCTTCGCCCTGTCTGAAGTGGAGGAGACTGCGTTTAAAACAACCGAAGCCCGACCACTGTGTACATCGGACTTGGACGGTTCCGAGATAATGATGCGGTTCCGGGAACCCAAAGGGCTCGACAAGGTAATGCAAACCCAGGAGAACACATAAACAACCTAACCAGACTTTCCGACATCGACAGACATCTTAATCGAGAGAATGGAAAACTAAAAGAGACGGATGGCCCCGAGATGAAGCAGCGTATCTCGGAGAGAATGAGAAACCTAGAGGATGAGCGGGCCGCACGGCTCAAGGCGGCTTCAGCCAACCGAGAAGCTCTCAGATCGCAGATCAGCCGGGTTCAGTAAATATCAAGTCTCTCTTCCGAGAGCAAGGGATCACCGTTGTATCCATCCTTACAGCAATCGGGATGACCATCAGCACGCTCGTCCTAGTACTAACCGATGGCGCCGCCCCCTCTCACCCAGGCCCCAAAGCCCAACCCGGTAAGGGTAGCGTTATGAAGTGGGTGATCAAAACAGCTGAAAGCCATTGGCGCTCTACTCGCAAAACCTGGGGAGAGGGCCGCGGCTGCTATCCTCGGTGTTATTGGCAGCATGTTTTCATGGCTGTTGTCGATCGCAAGCAAGGCAGTCGGATGGCTTTCCAAACACACTTGGGTCATGTATCTAGCCCTCCTGGGTCTCTTACTGGTTGCTGCCCACGAGTTGCTAGCGAATCGCCAGCCAAAGGACAGCTAGCCCTACTGCAACCCCATCCACATCCAGAGCCTGCTTTTCTTACGATTGTGCTCGCGCAGCTGCTATAGCAGCGGATTTAGCTTCGCTCCTTTAGGTGCAGGCTGGCTCACTTGCGACGGCCTTGCGATTTTACCGTCATTGAAGCTGCCATGTACCTGTGTCTGCAGCGGAGGGGACTTAACCCCCACCAAGCCGATTGGTAGATCGGCTGGAGCCACTATTATTTTGTAATTGTAGCCCGCGATGCCGGGATTAATGTTTAAGACAATGTCACTCGGAGCCATGTACAATCCTGTTCCGAAGACCACGTTGAGCTCGCTCCCGGCGTACTGCAGAACGCTTTGGTAATGGGTGATGGCGGCCTGGATGTCAGCAGAATAGTTTATCGCATCCTCCACCAGGGCTGGGAACTGCTTTTGCGCCTCGAAGCCGCCTTCGATCCGGGACTTGGTTTGGGCCTGGGTCCCGAGCAGAGCTCACACATAGGTCCGGATCGAGTCGTTGATTCCCTCCATGCCTGCCTGAGCAAAGCCTTTCGAGACGTTTAGCACGAACGAGCTCCAAGAGCCAAAACGCCGGGGTCTTGCTCGATGAACTCAAAGTGGACATTTTTAGGCGGTAGCCAGTCGCAAGACAAAACCCCACAAAGACTACCTCCGGAGACCTCTGACACAAACGTCGTGTGCTCGGGGTCTAGGCTTCCGGCGTTATGGCTGGCTACGTATTTTTCCTGGCTGTCGTGCCGGAAGTCTGTCTATGTCCACGCAACGTGTCCTCTGGGGTGTACATCCCCCAGACCGCGGCTGTTGGGATTCTCTTTTTGGCGCCAATCTGTCTGGTGGTCGTCAATGTATTCCTGGCCAAGCCGTTCATGTGCTGTCCTGTCGTAAATATTGTTCACGGGATCCCAGGACGAATCCAGGGGAAAGACGCGTTTCATTTCCGTTATAATGCGGCGGGTGGAAGACAGACTGAATGAGGGGATGGCACGCCCCTAAGGTCCATTCATGAGGTCATTAAATGATAAATGAGACCCCACAGCCCGCCGTTGCGTACTACACAACGACGTTCAGCAGGTTCTGCCAGAATATCGGGCATCGGGTTATAAGTCCAATCTTGAACTGTGGCCTCTGTTATGATCTTGGGCAGTCGGTTGTGTTGCCATATTTCGGGCTGGCTGGCAGAGAAAAACTGGTTAGAACCTGCTTTAGGATGGACAAGTTTCTGGCGTTAAGGTTTCGTGGATATCCCCCGGCCTTATACTTTACACCGCTATTGGCGGTAAGGCCTCCATGAAGATTGTCTATCATGTGCAAGATGATACAAACAATCGCCGACATCATTACACGGTATCATTATCACGTACACGGTTGGTTTGTACAACATTATAAACACTGAGTATATTACCTCATACAAGGAGAGAACATTTGCTCGCCCGGGCCTTTGGACCTTTCAGCAGCTGCTAGAATACCTCAGAGCCAGCCTCCCACTTCGCGGCCTAACCCTTAGGCTTTATGAAACTACCGGATTACTCGATCTCGAAGTTCATTCCTCGCTAGGATCCGTTCTAATCTCGGAAGGATTGCTGGAGCTGCTAGGCTTTGAACAGACCCGTCTTCCCTTCCAACCACGGCGAAGTGCCCAAGGGGACCGTGCTGTAAATTTCAGCCCGCACAGGTTGTTGTTTATCCACCTAGAAGAGGCGAATACCGGTGAGAACGCCTAGACCAGAGCCCCCAGTAGTCTGCCCGCTGTTGTCGCTGTCGGTGGCGGGACCTACGGGAAGATCAAATCGTCCGTATTCCCTAATCCCGAGTTCAAGCTCCTGAGACAGGGGACAATCTCTGAGCTCACAATCTTTGTTAAAGACAAGCGTGGTAACAGAATATACAACCACGGTTTGAAAATTGAGTGTCGTCCTTGAGGTGAAATGAGTATCTTTTGTGGGCGTGGTGGGGGCTGGGAAGGGGAGGGTGGAAACCCAGTGCAGACTATGCTACTTGGACTTACGTCGATGCGGTTGCTTCACTACAGAGTGCGTCTGATCTGTACCACTACATGAACAGGACCAGGATGATCATGTAGACCTAATGGGGGTCGGATCATGAACCTCGGCGACATCGCATTACCTACGTATGCGGTTTCGGCGAGAGTGGTAAAGGCAGGGTGGAAGTTCTTAAAAGGAGAAGTCCTCCTGTAAAACGGTGGCACGGCTATGGAAGGTCACCTTAATCTTAAAAATAACCGGAAAAGTAAATTTGGATCTTCCAGTTCATTCGAACAATGCTGCAAACAAAAAATACGTTTACGGGAAAATTCCCAAGCCCATTATTACCATTATAGCAGTAGAGCGCGGACACTTGTGAGGCGGCGAATTTCAATTGTCTTTCGGGTCAAACTCGGATAGTAATAGCCATAGTACAGTGGGCTACGTCATGATAAATAAAGGAAAGAAACTGGCTATGTCTTTGTCATGGGCTCAACTTAATGGAAACTCTGAAGAGAGGGTGAGTGTGGGCGTTACAGTAGGTGGAAATGATCAAGACGGTTATGATATAACTAAGAATTTAGGCTATTATTCTGATGAGAAAACTTTCCAACAACCACTAGAAGTTAATAAAGGTGATATTATCAACTTTCAGACGCGGAAATCGAGTCGGACTAATGCTTTGGGAGTGGTTGCGTTGTTAACTAAACTAGAGATGTGAGGGAGTAAACATCGAACCGAGACATGAAAGACGGAGAGATTTCAACGGCCCCACATGTATCCGTCCTGCCAACTGAGAGTGATGAGCACCCCTACCGTCTTCAGCAGATAACTCGAATCCAGGCAGTGTTAATGCAAGAAGCTGAAAAAAGGAAAGCATATGCAAGAAATACAAGAGGGTATTGAATTCTGTAGATGGCGCCGACGCTGCTTTGGCGTCTATTGGCGCTGGGCTTAGAATCGAAGGTGTATTTCTCGTTTCGACGATCGTAGCCTTTCAGATTGGTGCAGGGCTCGCGATTGGGTCTCTTGGTTGCGCGAGTGACTGTGTTATTGGCAAGGCGGCTGGGAGGCGGCTAACCCATAAACTCGTTAAGCATTGGCGCATAGAGGCGATGGCCCGAGCAAAGCTGAATACCATCTCTGACATCGTGAGCAAAGCCCTGGCAGACGGAAATATTTCCGACATCGAGTATAGGCTTGTTCTAGATTAACTCCAGAAGTTTGAAGACCTGAAACGGGAGGTCCGTGCCGAAAAGGCACCTCAGGAGAACACTTCGAAAACAAATCCTAGATGAAGGTCGCAAAGGAGCGCTAGCGGAGCTTACCAAAAGTTGAATACTCTCTCTGAGCTACACGTGTAGTACACACTGTGTAGATGTGGACCCCCCCCCCCCCCCACCCCACCCCCTCCAGCATACCAGGAATAGATAATGTGTGTCGACTTTTTGTCTGCCGTAGCACGTTTGAAAAGATTGACAGCTTAAACAGCAGACGACATGTTTCACTACACTGTGCTTACTCGAACGTTTCTCTATCAAATTACCTTGTATTACTTTACCAATATTGTGTTTGCACGAGCGCACATTTTTTATACATACCTGAATTTAGTTACTGCTCAAGTTTTCATCTAGGTGTTAGGAATGTGAATTAACTGCCTGGATTTATAATGGTAACTGTGGAGGAGATTGATATTTTTTAGTTATTCGCCGCGCTTTGTGAAGGATACCTATTAACCTGGCAGTTATTTAGTGATAGTTTGAGGAGGATATAATGGACATTATAAAGGTAAGTCCATAACCAGCTCGGGGACGTTAGGGTCAGCCTCGCGGACGTCTTGGACGGCCTGGCAGACGAAAAAGAAACATCAACACGGCCGGTTGTTCGAACCCAAGGACTTCTTGCGAAGCAAAATTGTAACCCCACTTTTAATGGAAATCTCTTAGGCTTATCTGCATTCCGCAATGGATTTAATCAAATGCATCATAAATTGTGTATGTATTAAAGGCTTGGACCCTCTCCTGTATATCGTAAGAAATGTGTCCCCCTACAACCGTCTATCTGTTCCAGATCATTACCCCTGTCGCCACACTCATTCTGGTGACCTATATGATGCATCGGCTTGAGCGGTCTAACTAAGAAACTGAAAAACGATATTCTCTCCGAGAGAATAAGAAGACCGAGGACTGATTCCTACGATGCTGTGGTGGAGATCTTTGGGGCTTTGGACTGCACAGCCAATTGGGCCGGCGAGGGTGGTGGGCCGTCCCCAGTGGGCTCTGACTATTTTTTCGGGTAACGGGAGGGGGTGGGCGGTCCTATCGCATAGCAAGGATCGGGTACTGAGACCTCCCATAGCCCGATCCGGTTACTATGCTGCCCCCGCTTTGCCCGCAAAAGCCGGGCTAGCTGGTATGCTCGGCCCCAAAAAGTGGGGCAGAAACCCCCACCCAGGGATTAATTCGTGTAATACAACCTCCCAGGCCCCGATCTGAGTGGTATGCTGGTCCCCTCTGTTGCTTATTGGTTTATTGTTCCCATTTGATGTGTTTGAACGAACGTAATTTTGAGTGAACAAGCTCTTTAATAGCAATGGCCTTTGTCTATTAATAAACAACTGACATGGTTCCTCATGACCTCAATCAACGCATATTGAACTTTTTGTTAAACATTGTATACAGTTCATTGTAAAGCAAACGTTGGTAATGACGTATACTTTTCATCTGTAAAACTAATAATATTTGAAAAAGATGAGTTGACGTATCCTTGGTTTCTGCGGAAAAGACATTTGCCTGCACTCTTATGTCTCTCTCTATATCTCTCTCCATATATAAAAATAATGAATATACTAAACAAAACCCACACGGTCGATAATTAAAATGCTATTGAGAATAATCGTATTTCTACCCGAACTTTGGTACAAATTAAGGCAGGACGTTTTAAAAATGATACCTGGGATTCTTTAAATGTTTCATTATACCAAACTAGGGAATATATCACGTTTTCAAATACCAAGTATGGAGATATGTTGCATAATTTTAAGTTTTTGCTTTTTTATGATAATGATAATAATAATAATTATAATAATAACAATCATCATCATCATCATCATCATGATAGTCACGTCCAGTCTTTGGTGGAGAAAGACCCCAGACAAATTCGGATTAAAACCACTGTAGCACCGCACCGCACCATACTACCTTCCAAAATTAAGTCCTTCGCCTCAAACGGGACTCGAACCCACGCGGTGATATGCTAAGCTATAACAACATAAATGTTATATAATATATAAAATATATAAGAAAATAGTAATTCTTTTAACTAACTATATTATTATAATTGTTGTTATAATTCTTCTTCTTCTACTACTTCTTCTTCTTCTTCTTCTTCTTTTTCTTCTTCTTCTTCTTATTGTTATTATTATCATTGATATTACAATTACTAGGTTTTTATTTCTTACAGAAAACATAGCTTTACAGAAGACGGCGGTCCAGTCTTCGAACCTTCTCCACGATGGATACATTTGGTCCGCAGACCTGGCAGTAGATAATAAGACAAATTTCACTGGAAATAATTGTCGGTGCTGTGCAAGTACCGCGAACGAAAGTCCGGGCTCTCCCTGGTGGAAGATTGACCTGGGTGAGGTGGTCAGTGTGGGGAAGGTGAAGGTATTTGGAATGAATGTCTCAGGTTGGTTTGTAGAGAGGGACTGCCATGGTTCAGTTTGCTAATTCCATATTAAAATAAAATTTAAAGCAAAATCAGCCAGTATGTAAAGAACAGTATTACCAAATAAGATCTTTTGAAGAAAGAAAGGACATATGTTGATATTGTCTTTCTAAACAGTTTGCACGATAGGGAAGCTAATGATTATGTTGACAGTTGTAGGTTATGGGAATGTACTACTTTACGGCTTCAAGATGTTTGTATCAGAGACCACTCCATACTCGACGGACGTGTACATCAACATTGTTACGTCTCAGGAGTACCTGGCCAATCAAGGCGTCACCGACGTTCTCTTTGGGGACAGTCCGATGAGATATGTCGCACTTGCACTTCATAGATCACCAGACCAAAATGAAACCATTTTTAGATTGATTGTGTGTGAGGTGCAAGTATTTATGCGTAAGTTGTATTGCATGACAACATTGGATTGCCACTCATTTTCGACAATGTTGCCGACAGTCCGATGTGATTTTAGATCTTATATAAACAAACGCATGTTAATCTGGGACTTAAATAGTTTCCTGGACCAGTTTCTAAACCGTAAGCCCTTAACGAAAACACGCGAATATACATGATTGTAAATTTAAAGTTGAGTAAAAATACAACAGTGCATTTAATGGTTTAATGTGCATTCGCAAATTGATCAGAAAAAGTGTACTTATCTAAAACAAATCACGAGTACATTTAGTGTTTGACACCAGAGTGACTCCATGTTGATGTACAACCTTATTAACAACCAAAGCCAATGCACCTGAATATTATTCCGCAATAAAACCGGTGATAAAACATGCGTGAAACACTTACTGTCAGTCAACTGGTTCATAACAATATGGCGGTAGCAGGGCACTTCTGAGAAAGAAAATAGCAAATCATAGCGTTTAAACGCGATGTTTGGGCGGTGTAAGTTTCAGCCTATACGCGATTACAGGTGTGCAAATTACGGTCAAAAGTATTCCGTAGAAATCAAATGTACTACGCACTGTAAATTGGAAAGCAGACATGTATTCAGCTGCAAAGAAACATCTCTTCTAAAATATAGGTTATACATTGGGACAAAAGTTACACAGATTCACTAACATCCGATAGAAGCCATTTAGTAAAAATAAATTATTTCTATATGACTTGCTAAGATTGACGATTGTTAATAGCCTATGTTATTACAGTCCCTAGTTCAGGGCCACAGAAGTTTCCGCGCGGGATTTTTTTTTAATATTTCGACCGAGCAGACAATGCTTAATCAGTGGAATACCCATTCTTAAAGCAGTTCGCTCCCCTTTTTGATCATTTCCTCTAGACAATATTTAGTGATATTCGTATGTGATTTTGTTAATTCAAGAATCGGTATTTTATGTTTATATGAATTACACAATAATATAAACTTCTAGTTTAATATTTATGTAAATATTTAAAGCGTATAATCTCCTTAGACATACATATTTGTTCTGTACACGCGCTACTTCTTGCAAGGTATGAGTAACTGATCGCGAGTTGATAAGGTTATGCAGGATCAATCCTGTGTTCTTCTCAAATCCAGCTCTCATAACTCTTGACGGTGTCGCAAGCAATCTACCAACCGTGTTTACATTCATTAGAAGATTTTTTTTCGAATAATGGTTAAGTATTTACATCATACTTTTTACGATTAAAAGTGCAAAAACCGATTCAAGTACCGATATTGACGTGTACACAAGGATTATCTCCTAAAGTGGCACGTATTTTTTAAACAGACGTGTTAAATGCAGCATAGCAGGCCGGTCTGAGGATTAGGTATGGGTTATACTATGAGTGCAGTGGTATATGGGATATATACCCGAAAGTGTATATGTGTCGGTTATACTTTGAGTGCAGTGGTATATTTCTCATATACCACTGCACGAGTTGTATAACCAACTTAGACCACGCGTTCCCTCCATCGTCTAATCAGATTACGAGATTTCTTTGTCTGAACTATAGGCATGATGTGCACGTGAGTCTATTCCGCGCAGTGTTAGTACGTCTTCAACAGCCATCGCCACGACCACCATTGCCACAATTATCGTTACTTTTACGACAACCACCCCGATCATCCCCAATACCATCTTTACAAAAAAACTTTCCCGACCACCCCCATTTAAACCAAAATTACTTCCGATCACCATTTCTACCACCAACATCAACGCCACCATAATCACGACCACAAAATCTTCATCATCGTGACAACCATCACCATCAATCACACTACCATCACCACCTCCACTACCAACATCACTAATAACACCTACACTACCACTGCCAATTATCACCACTAATATCATCATGACTTTTATGAGCATCACATCACAAACAAAAACCACCACCAGCATTAACAACAAATGAACACAACAAATATATTTATTATAAAACGACAACAACTTAACTTCATTTTAAAATCAACAAACAGTTTTCAGCATGTTAACATTTTCAATAAGAATATATACTGAAGGAAAAAAAGTTAAGCAAGTTTTTTACGTATTTGCTTTTCGTCTATAAATCAATGTGACTCAAACGTATTGACCAATTGTGCCCATCCATTGACAACATGGTTTCCCCCCCCCTTTTTTTTAGACTTCATCAATATGTAAGCGTGAAACGTACCTTTAACGAAAATCCCGTGCAGTATTTGCACAGCAAAACGGACGATCCTCCGCGGGTCACAAAGTTCCCTAGGAGTCAATTCCTCTCTGAACTTTCTTAACTTTTTTCCTTCAGTATATGATAAAGTCCTATGAGCATTGCAACATATACCAACATTTGAAAAGGCATGGGACAGAGGTATTCACATAAAAGCCAAACGCAAAAGTAAGAACAAATCTGTGATGAGTCATTTAACAAAAAGAAAAAAACCCGACGCCTTGGAATGGTCAGCCGGCAATATGGACCGACTGCAGTGCCGAAATCCTGGTGGGTTTCTCAAATGCAAGCCATAAAGAAAACCAATCTATTTGAATAAAAATGCCCAAGCGTTGATCTTTTCTTTGATCATTCTTATGGCGAAAGTAGGGACGTCATTGAAATAATGCTCACATAGGGTTTTAAAGAGGGAGAGAGAGATAGAAATAGAGAGAGAGAGAGAGAGAGAGAGAGAGAGAGAGAGAGAGAGAGAGAGAGAGAGAGAAAGAGATTATTTTGATAAGAATAACTACACAAAATTTGCTGATTATAAATGAAAAAAACTTGCTGAATAAAAAAAAGAACCAGAGAAGACTAAATGGTTGTAGCATCCTGTTCATGTGAAGATGGAATTGAGGAACCAAATTCCAATGTCCATAAAAGGAAATACACGTAGCAACCCATATAAGACTAATTAAATGACAACAAAGATTACATGTAAAGGGAGGTTTTTTACGACCGCCACACTGCACAAGTAACGTTGTATGAGTATTTTGTGAGAGATCAAAGCAATGCGTCTCTTGCGGTTTACGGTGGTTAAGGAAATCAAATGTCTTTTCAGATGTCTGTCGTGTGTTACACGTTCTGATGAGCTCACACAATTTGTGTTAAAACGTGTTTCAAAGTGTCATTTGCTTTACGTACTATTCTTACTATTGCTTGACAAAACCAGGTACTTCACTTGCAACCCATATGTAAATATATAGCAGAGGTTATACGGCTTGTCTGGTCTGTACATGGGATATATACTGTGGAAATCAAGCAATCTGATTGGTCTAGAGGGGGAAGGTATAGTCTAATTGTTTTAAAAGTCTCACCCGGTCGTCTTTGTTTTCAGAAGGAGAGGATTACCGATGATTTATAATAGAACTCAAATCACAGAGAAAAACATAACAACAACAAAAACGACAACAACAACATCATAAACAAGCACAATAAATAAGTGGAATTTTTAATTAGCAATATCTCCGTCATCACTTAAATATCTAGACCTTAAACATGTTTAAACTCCAATCAGGTGTTTTATACTAGTAACATCATTCTTGATAAATAGCGAAAGTCCTCTGCGAAAGCTCATTTCACACAAGGTTAGGAAGATGATTTCTTAGTTTCCTTTTTCTTATTATAAAGCAAACTATGGTGGTGAGCTAAATAATTGATGTCATTTACAGTTTGATTTAATAGTTGATATTTATACAGTATACGACAGAGATGGATTTAGGGAGGATGGGGGTGGTGGTGGGTGGGTTGGCGGGGGGTCATGGGTTGCAACCCTCCTTTGCAACCAGATAAAAGTGAAGCGTTGTGAAAACACATACATGCTAAAAAATACCGAGCTTTAAAGTAAATGGTGTCTGTTGACTGCTTAAGTCGAAGTAAGGGTCCCTTACTGAGTATATATATATCTAATATCTACTGCGATAACGTTGAATGGATTTTGATTCATACCTCCACCAAAATTTTCTGGATCCGCCCCTAATCTACGATTATTAGAGACATGAGCATTATTATCGAAATAAGGCCGTCTGTTTTTTAGACCAGAACAGAGATTGTGCGATATTATAGAACACACTGACGTATTTCTTATGATCCAAGACATTGCCAAAAATATGGAACTTCAATATGGACATTGTTTGAATCAAACCAATGAAATACCGCAACGTTATCATTAACTTTTTCAAGATTATGCAACACAATCTGTTGATATTATTATAGTCATTAGATTATAAAGAACAATTTATTAGAGAAATATTTTCTTTGCATAGCCTGTGACGACTACCATTTCGAGCCCGACTGTGCGCCGTGTCATTGTGATGAAGCCCCGTGTAACAAGTCTTCTGGAAAATGTCCTGGTGGTTGTGCACCTGGGTGGAAGGGACAAAGATGTGACCAAGGTAAGCGGTATGCAACTTAATGTACACCTGGGTGACAGGGTCAAAGATGTGACAAAGGTAAGCGGCATGCAACTTGATGGACACTGGGTTGGAAGGATCAAAGATGTGACAAAGGTAAGCGGTATGCAACTTGATGTACAGCGAGATGGAAGGGACAAAGTTGTGGCAAAGGTAAGCGGTATGCAACTTGATGTACACTGGCGTGGAACAGACAAAGATGTGACAAAGGTAAGCGGTATGCAACTTGATGTACATCGAGATGGAAGGGACAAAGTTGTGACAAAGGTAAGCGGTATGCAACTTGATGTACAACGGTGTGGAAGGGACAAAGATGTAACAAAATTAAGCGGTAGGCAACTTGATGTATACAAAGATGAAGGGACAAAGATGTGACAAAGGTAAGCGGTATGCAACTTGATGTACAGTGGTGCAGAAGGGACAAAGATGTGACTAAGGTAAGCGATATGCAACTTGATGTACACCGGGGTGGAAGGGACAAAGTTGTTACAAAGCTGAGCGGTATACAACTTGATGTACACTGGGGCGGAAGGGACAAAGATGTGACAAAGGTAAGCGGTATGCAATTTGATGTACATTGAGTTGGGAGGGACAAAGATGTGACAAAGGTAAGCGGTATGCAACTTGATGTACACTCGGGTGGAAGGGACAACGTTTTGACGAAGGTAAGCAGTATGCAATTTGATGTACACTGGGGTAGAAGGGACAAATATGTGACAAAGATTAGCGGTATGCAACTTGATGTACACTGGGGTTGGAGGGACAAAGAAGTGACAAACGTAAGCGGTATGCAACTTGATGTACACTGGGGTGGAAGGGACAAAGTTTTCACAAAGGTAAGCAGTATGCAACTTGATGTACACTGGGGTGGAAGGGACAAAGTTTTGACAAAGGTAAGCAGTATGCAACTTGATGTACACTGGGGTGGGAGGGACAAAGAAGTGACTAACGTAAGCGGTGTCTTTTTTCTTTTCACTGTTTGCGTTTGAAATTGTAAGGTTAGAGCTCTAAAAACCGGGTTATCTTTGTCCTGGTTATTTTTAAATATTAATATATGTTGCAATATACCTGCCGGACTTTGTCTTGTATTCTTTTTCTTGTATGTTTAAAAGTAATTTATCAAACATGTTCTTACAATTTGCTTTAAGTATGTAATCAGGGAACATTTGGTGTCAACTGCAGTGGTATCTGCAAATGTTATAACGCCACTTGTGACCCTACATCCGGACAGTGTCCTCCAGGTGGATGTCTGCCAGGTTACTATGGTGACAAATGTAACATGGGCAAGTATCAATTTGTTTCTTAGATTTTTCACTTGCCTCCCCAGTTGATGTCATGCTCGACTTATCGTGCAACGCGAAGTGATCGATATAGCGCATACATTTATATATTGTTATAACATAATAAAACTTATTCAGTTTGTAAAATTTGCAATTTTACTCCTGTTTTAATCAATTTATTTAACATCACTGTCCATCTTAAACATGTATGTATTATACCTAACGAACAATGAATAAATCCTTCGTAAGATTTACTTTTATACTTTTAACTAATGTTCATGCAATATAACACCAGTTTTCCATGTACAATATGGGTTAATTTGATAATTGCCAAATATTCTTTTTTAAGATAATTGTTCAGTTAACTTGCTCCTGACCTTAACACTCTTTATGTCACAGTAGACTAATGTTTAGCTGAGTCGGATCCAGAAAATTTTCGTGAGGGGGCGGGTGATGGTGGATCCATTCAACTTTATCGCAGTAAATACTATATATAAGTAAGGGACCCTAACTTCGACCTTAGCAGTCAACATATACAATTTACTTTAAAACCCCTCCCCTACCCCCCCCCCCCCACTTGTGATATATATATCACAGGTGACTTTGGTCATTTTATTGTTTAAGATATTTTTGAAAACATTGAGAAGTAATATATGATTTTTAACATCATGCTGTCTGTAATTATAATTTGTATAAAATATACTGGATTTATTCTTCTCAAATGCATGTTCTACAAAGTAAAATATGAGCGGTTAATTATTCTAAAGCTAACATAGATATACTAACCAAATTAGGTCAAGTTATACTGTACATTTATTGACACAAATGAAAAGAGGATTCACTAGCAAATGATCTGTCCTATGCTTTACAAAATTGAAGTTTGCACTTGTAGTTTCATTTATTTAATATGCTGACAGTCTGTCCAAGTCATATCTCAGTAGCCACCGTATATGTTCCCAGAACATAAAGTCCTCTGATAATTCATCTAAATGACGTGATTTTTAAATGTCCCGCAAAAGTTGTGTTTTTTTTTTTTCATGTATGGTGGAGCATTCCGAGGATGTAAGGGCTGGGGTCCAATGTTTGACAGGAAGTCTGTATCGCTTTACTTGAGCAAACCAAACTGCCTGACCACCACTGGTTATAACTCGGTTGTTCATTATTCAACAAACTGTGATAAAAAGTTTATTTAATGAATCCGATATTGCAGAGGTTTATTAGAAATACAGTTGTCAAAATCTGTTTATTTTAATTCCGCCATTTTGCTTGTGATATAATTGTCAATAAGACTGAAATATACTGTTTTAAAATATCAAGATTACACAAAATGCATACATACCATAGTGTTCAGTAATTAAAATGATGTAATCAGAGGGATAAGATAGAAATGATGCCATGACTGATTTGAAATTCATAAAGAAAAACATTATCTTAACATTAAAATTGAGATTCGGCTAAGAATTGTTTCCTGGTAGAATGAATTTCCGCATTACTATAGCAGACAACAGTACTATACAACAGAAATTTTGGCTTACTGTGACATGCTGTGGGCATGAGGAAAAGTTTTAGAATAAGTGAGAAAACTGAAGTGTAACAAGGCAAATTTACTGATCATATAACATGGTATTACCATTAGTATTAAATAAATTGTGCAATCTCCTAAGTCAAGGGATCAGACGATGAAAGAGGGTAAATGTAACAGCATTGTAATAAAATAAAATGTTAAAGGGGGTAAATGGTTTTGCAGAAAGATTCCGAAAAACATGCAAAGGAGTTGTCCTTAATGTTTTGAAGTGTTGGACATATCAATATACTATGCAGTTGGTGAAAGAGAATGCACCACTTTGGATACTAAAGAATTACAGAATTAACCATTGAAGAACTTGCTTAGAACGAACATATACAAGGGAAAATCTGTCATATTGTATTAGTAGAATATACATATGTCTTTCTGCTGTAAGTAGTATTGAAAAGCTCTCAAAAGTGTTACTGCATATGTTGAGTATATTATGTTGCACAGTAAAAAGGGAATAATACAATATCAAATGTCACTAAAGTGAACTTGAGAATGAAAGGAATTAATGAAAATTAAAAAAAAAAAGTTTAGCAATTCCACCAATCTTAAAGTTAAAGATAAAGTAAAGAAAATTATGCACCTCATTCATTAAGAAAATTGGAGAAAAAATTTATTCACTTAACAAAATCAATTTAAAGATCTTGACCCTATTTCAAATCAATAAATTTATATTTCTTAGTTTATAATGATATAAACGTGTAGCATAAAATCACTAATAGAATAATTACTAGAAACTTACATCTACAAGCAGAAATAGTTTAGTTAAATGCTTAACATACTACATAAAAGTATGAAAAGGGAAGAAAAAAACAGAAATATAATAATGACCGAAACAAAACACATGTCAAGAAGGTAACACGCTCATGTTGATCTACGTGTCGCACGTTAATAAAATTATTTAAGCAAAAAATAATAACATTAGACAAAACTGAAATACAAATGTCTTTGTTTCATTTTCCCTCTGAGCGGATTTCAAGTTTACCTACCTTTTCATGTTTTGTTAATTACTAGGGACAAAAACATGCATCTTTCATATTTTTGTCAAAGTGTCTTCTATTATTGAGTGAGAGTTATTAATTAGTACTGCATCTACTAAGTGCATCAATGGATTTAGCTTTATGCATCAACCTTATTCTTTTGTTTTCAGGTTGTGTACCTTATACTCAATAAAACAATAAAAAGATAAATGTTATTTTGATCAACTTAATCAACATAAAAATAACCTATATATATATATTGAAATCTTGGAATCAAGAAACCCTGTCAAGTGGTCGATGCAGAACTCTTTCTGTACATGTTTGTTTCAAAAAAAGGGTAATAAAGGGACTATACTGCTCATATTCCTTGTATTTTAATTATCTTATGTGAGTAACATCATATCCCAAACGAAGCAGCCTAAAATCTGTCCCTTACTAAAAACATGTGAAATTTTGATCCGAAAATGTTTTACATTCCATCGAAAGCTCCACGTTATTATTATTATTATTGTTGTTATTATTATTATTATTATTATTATTATTATTATTATTATAATTATTATTATTATTATTATTATTATCGTAAACTATGCAAACTGTTAAAACAATTTTCGTTTTAATGATGTCTTTGTAAAACACACTTAATACGTTTTATTGATTTCGTTCAGATTTGGAATTCCAATGTTTCCTTGCAGTTTTTTTTTACTTCGAATATACACCAAATCAGTTTTACATTGATGTGCTAATAGCCCATACCGACCTTAAATATTCGGAGTGTTAGGGGCTTTAAAGGGGGTGTCAGACAGTTTGTCCATATATTTAATACATGTATCAACATATTACCCCTGTTCTAGGGAATTTGTGCATAAATACTTCTTTAATTTATACTTTAGTTTACGTAAGGGCTGTTATAACATGTTCTTATTTTGGTATATTTTACAATGCTATTACGATTTCGTCATATATTCTTATTTATACTACGTGCGTCGTCCGTCCATTTGTTCGCCGGTTAGCAGGTTCATTTCACGATACCTCTTTCAATATTCAATATCGATGTTAATTGATGTAAGTTGTAGCAATTCAGATTGCACAATGCCGGAGTTATTGCCCTTAGTTACTTTGCATAGCCAATGTGCATAACTACTCCATTGTTTCTTAGCGGACTTTTTTCACATGTTACGTATAGTGCTCCTCCTTCTTATTAAATTGCTTAGTTATATTATGCTGTATATAAATACAGTTTAATTAAAACTGAACTTTATAATGTGTTTTGCTATGAGTATTTTTTTTTATTTTCTTTTTGTTTGTTTGTGTGGCCTTTTGTTGTTGTTTTTGTTTTTTTGTTTTTGTTACGATATATATCTGAAGTATTATATATGCACCAGTGAACTTTCGGTTTTAAATACAGTTCAGACCTGTGCGAAGCTAAGCATAGAAAACATCCCTACAATAATAATAAACAAAAAACATTATACATATTATTAAAAAATCATCTGTTTAACAGAGAAGATATGCGAATCCAATACGTACTCCGTTGACTGCGTGCCCTGTGGTCATTGTTTACAAGGAGACGCATGTGACAAAGTGAGCGGATACTGCCATAGAGGCTGCGAGACAACCCACATGGGAGATCATTGTGCCGTTCCTAAAGCCCGTGTACATCTGGAAAGTGTATTCATTGGTGGTGGCGCAGGACTGGTCTTGATGGCCTTGATCGTAGGAATCGTTCTTGGGTAATTGATAACTTATCAGACCTGTTTGAACTCTTGGTAACTAAAATAGTTAATAAAATTTCATTTTTACACCTTTACGATGTTTGCATATTGTGCATGTTTACATAATTGTAACCAATCAAAAACAAGTTTTGTGACCATATTTTAGATTAAAAAGGACATCTTTATCCTAATTAATAATATTCTTAATCAGAATTTATATTTGCTGTGATGTATCTAATAATGAGCGGAAACAAATGTTCATTTCAGGGTCCGACATGCTCTGCAAAAACACCGATCGGCCACAGAGAAACCTACAGTAGCTTCAGATTGTCAAGACCAACCAGCGTGCGAGGAGCAAAGACATGCTCCAGATCATCGAAACAATGCAATGTACGTAGAACTAGAACATGTCTCGCACGACGAACATCAGTATGATACCGTTATAGGGTAGATTGCAGATGCGGTGTCTATGCGTTGAAGCAAGAAACAGGAACATATTACAATAGAACCATTATAATTTTACAACTGAGTAAAAAATATTTACCAGCAAGTGACGTTTTTACACCGGTCTCGATCGACATTTTACAGGAGCATAAAAACGTCTGTTTAAATATTGACAGAACAGTGATGGCTGCATTCACAATAATATGACACTTTGCATACAGATCAGAAGGTTTTGTTTCTATTGATACATATTATGGTTTGCCGTAGGCTTTGCTAAATTTTTGAGACGTCCGTTTGTTTTTTGTTTCAAAATTGCATGTAACCTTTAAAATACAGCTTCTGGTGTTTTCTAAAAAGATTATAAGTGTAACCTCTGATTTTTATATCGTGTTTTATATTAGTGATATTTTTTTCAGGCATAAGTAAAGAAATGCATTATATAGAAATATATTTAAAGGAATGAATTGTGGACTTCAGACAGAAACTTGAGAGCTTAGTACAAGAAATAGTGTACTTTATTTTATCACCTTTTCCGCTTTTGATATGAGAATTGCATTGATAAAGTGATAAAAAATGTTTTGTAACATTACCCCAAATCCTTCATCCTATGAATACATTGAGTCACTTCATTCTACAACAAAACTGAATTATTGAGCTATTAAAAAACCTTAGTAATTTAAGTAATTATGACAATTCTGAAATTTAAAATTTGGTTTAAATAATACAAGTTTATCCCATTCGTCAGATAGTGTCATATGTCTTTGTTAGTCAACAGATTTACACATTGTTTACCCACACACTATACAACACTTATCTTGAGTTTTGCTCTTCGGTAGACCAAAGAATGAATGAACTTAACAGTCGGCTACTCTGGAACAAACGCTGTTGAGTTAAAGTTCAGCAGTATCTTAGATCTCTTTTGAGGTGTGTTTACTTGAATGCATAACATTCAAAAATATACATGTATAAACGTCTTTACTTCACTTTTCTCATTTTTGTCAAGGTATTTTAAATTTCACGCTGACCGAATCGGTCGTTGTAATAGACATTGACTCGCCTTTGCAATTGTTTATCTTGAGATCTCTAGACGAGTAGTATGTAGGTTAGTCAGCTTAAGTTGTCTCATTCGTGTTTAACTTGCGGATGGTACACTTTGTTTTTACTTCGGGTTATTGTCTGCCTTTATTATATTACTTGACAATTGCAGATAAATTTTCGGCCTAGTTTATTATTAGTAATAATCGCGTTACTGACAATCCTTATATGTTATATTGTTAGTTTTGTTGATTCTTTATTTTGACATTTCCTACAGGTTTAATTATTATGAAAATGTTAATAATTCTGTGATTCTCTTCTCAGAGTGTTTTTGTTTTGAAAACTTGCAATTAACTTGGATACGTTTTGCAAGTGCGAGTACGTCAAATTGTATTCTGTCGTTAAGCGCCCACTCTCCAGTCATCTAGGTTGGATGTTTTCTTATAATGCCTCACGTCATTGTAGATATCCAGAGCATCATTTTCGTTGATTTGCAGCAGAGCCTGGTTCTCCACAATTCTGGCCCGGAAAGTCTACTTGGGTCGGCCTCTGGGTAATGAAGCAGGGACTAACCAGGGGTTTCATATATATAACGAACTCAGTCATTAGATTTTTCTTTGGGAACTCCAAAATTATATATTGTAGAAAGACCAATGCATTATCTAATTAACAGGGCCTCTGCGCAGGAAATTTATGTGTCACGAAGACGGCTATCCTACCCTGAAAACATACCTCGTAATGTATGCATAGTGCACCCACACATTTTCAATGAAATGATCAGTTCCGGTCTAAATGGGTCAGTCCATAACTGAGCAGTTGTGCAGTTATTTTGCATTTCCATAACGACAAGTTTCAGCATTGTTTTGCATCAAATTGCATGGGATTACCTTAATAGTAGCAAATAAAGTCACAGAGCAAAATAATATGCTTTAAAATATCATAAGGACTTTATGTCAAGCGATCTAGGACATTTAGGCATCCCTTTGATGTTAAACGAAACTAAATGAATTTGTTCTTTATTCTAAAGTAAACGTCACAATATTGGAAGCAATTTAACAGCAAACCGCATTTTGGAACCCCAAAACTATATATTGTGGGAAAGACCAGTGCATTATCTAAGCAACAGGCCATCTTCGGAAAAAAAGTTATGTGTCTCGAAAACGGCTGTCCTGAAAACATACACCGTAATGTTTGCATAGTGTTCTTGCACATTTTCAATACAAATAAACAGAGTGTGTCTAAATGGATCAGTCTTTTTCTAAGCATAGAAGTGCAGTTATTTTTCATTTTCATAACTTGACAATGTTTAAGCTTTGTTTGCACGAAATGTAATTTGATAAGCTTAACAGTAACAAATACGATCACAAAGCAGAAAAAATCTACTTTAAAATATCAAAAAGACTTTTTGTCAAGCGTTCTCCTTCTGGTGGATTTTTAGGCTTTCCACCCTAAAGTTTTTAAGATGTGCTGTTCTAAAAATGAAGTTCGGCACATAATGCATTACATTTCGGTTGTTATTCAACATGGATGATTATCATATTTGAATTAGATTGTATTTTAAAATGGTGCTACAACAATCCCTGTCACGTGATATTGTTAATCTTTCATTGTATGCATTATTTGTTTTATTTAAATTGCATTTGTTACGACGGGATACTATGTACAATTCCAATGCTATGCTTTATTTCTGCTGTTTGTATTCAGGCTTTTTCCCATGTGTAAAATGACAATTCGTTACTGCACATAATTTAATACTTTTATCTACTGTACATACTGTATATATGGTGATAGTTTATTATATTACTAGTTATTATGTATGTACATAAGTTCATTGTATCTGTTTTAACTCCCGATGCAGGTGCTTACTGTTAGTTGTTTTACTTTGTTTGATAGAAAAACCTTCAGGAAGTGCGAGGTTGGAGCGCTCCACAAACCAGGTTTAAGCACCCCAGTCGGCCCTTTTGCCGACTGACCGTTCCGAGGCGCTAACTGATGGTTTTTCTTTTTGTGTGTTATGTCTCGCCCCTGGTTTTTGTCATTTTAACATTTACCTTGTTTGCCTTTGTCTACAGGTAGATAAAATTTAAATATCTGTGAAAATTTTGATAGGACCTTTTCTTATTTACCTTTAAAAGTCGAATGGCATTGTAGATCTTTTAATAGAAACAAGGTTTCGCTGTTTCTTGGTCGGTTTGTTGTTAAGCAAAAATATTCCATTGTTGAACAGGACAACGACGGCCACCTTTGATGTTTTGGATCAATCCTCTGTTGTCTTATACTGACAGTTGAATATGCCGATGATATGACCTTTTATCTTTAGAGATGAGGATTTTGATTGCTGGAATGTTAGTTGGAATTTTCATAGAGACTTGTCATATTTTCGTATTGCTTGAAAAATAGACAAAGACAAATGTAAACGATTCGGAAATTTGTGGTTATTCAATACGGATACGTTATTCCATTTCTGGAATAGAAATAATAAGTGACTGATTTGCTTGAACAACTGGCAACACGTCCAATATATAGTGCCTGGTGTCAATAAGTTAGCATCGTCACATTCTGTGTACTTTCTTTAAAGATTTCTTTAAAGACACATTCCTTATATTTTAAGGTGGCGTTTCAAGCAAAATAAAAGCTTAACGTTTGTTTAAATAATAGACATTATTGCTAGAGTGTAGAGAAAACAGTTTAAATTTTGTCTTAGTTAACTGAAATTGATTATAAACATTGTGTTTATTAGAAATCTTTGACTATTTAATATGATTGATGGCGATTTAAGAAACTGTATTAATTTAAATGTGTGCATTTTAATGTTATTTTTTAAATTGATTAGGATTATTTGTCAAATAGGATTATCTATTAAATAGAATTTCAATAAGTAGGATTACCTATCGATTTTCGGAGTCTCTTGAATAATGTCTCAATATATTTCTACCATATGGCTTGAATAAATTTAAGCAATAATTTCTTACATGACATAATTTATGCAATATGACATGGCGTCATTATAAACCATGCATTTTTCTTAAACAATAAATAAATACATATTCTTTAGTCAAGATTGTACTAAAAGTTAAACTATTGATTTCCATTAAACATTTATCAAAGAAAATATTTATTACATAAATAATTAAAACTTATACGGTTATATGGAAAATTGCGTTTATAAAATTAGGAAGAAATAATTATACAAATACAATGAACGTATATGAATTTACATAGCACGGATCCTTAATATTGCCAAATTAGATGCTAAAGTAAAAATTCGAATGACTCAGCAGTTAGGTGTGAAACTACGTTAATGATGTGGCATGTTGCAAAATATCATTTATTATTGAAGCGTGGCAAAAAGTACACATTGAACAAAATCCATAGATTTGTCTGCATACAATCATTTCTAAAGGGCGGTTGAACAAAATGCGTTTCGTTTTGCCTATTACAACTTGTGTAATCTTGTATTAAGCCAGAACTACACAAATACAAATCTATTTTGACGTATCATTGTTGTAAATAAAAGAAGTTGTTCCCTAGTTATTCTAGTTAGACTAAGTGTCACCTTGTCAGTAGCAGCTAAAACCAACTATTTTGTTCATCATAGGAAAATCAGACAGTTATATTCCAAGGAATTATGATCGTGTATGAATGATTCTGATTTCAGTGACTATTTTCGATACAAAGATTCACAAACTTTTTCCCACTGATGTAAAAGGACTGTACTCTAACTATTAAAAACTGTATTCTTACTTTCTTTGTTGGTTGGTATTTGGTATATAGTTATTGCAGAAAACTTAAGGTTTTTCCACTTTTTAAATTTCTGAAAAACACTTAGATTGAAGCATGTGTACAAAATGGAATCTTATTGATTGAGATAATTTCTTTCAGTTCGAAAATGTGGAAAAGGAATATCACACGCTTGGAGTTATAAGTATTTATATAAGTACTCATGATTGAAGCAAAAGTATTCAGAATATTAAATAAATATATATCATTAAAGTAGATAACTTCTTTCTTGCTTGGTGCTCCTTATATACAGAAATATCACAAAAGTGGCTTAGACTTTAAAAACCAGTCGCTTATGAGTTAAATGTATCCACAAATTATAAAATTAGATAATATCAAACATGTTTTATACATAAATTTAAAATATCAGAAAAATGATTGATCAACATTTTGTGTTTAAAGTAATGTAAGTCCTGTCAAAAGGTTGTAAGAATATAACATATTCGGAAACTGATGTGTACAAACATAAATTCGAATATGTAGAAATCAAAAATATTTTTGTTGCAACTGATTATCAACCTCAGCAAAAAGCAATTGAAATTGTGTGATTGTCTTTTTATTAAAATGGCTTTAGCATAAACACCGTTTGATTTTGTCGCAAGTAAATAGTAACCACAAAATAATATTACTTACACAATTTATCACGTTGAAGAATTTCTTAACCAACGATGTTGGTTAAATCTCATTGATACATTAATACTGATAGTTACCTATTATAAAGCTTATCATAATAATATTATATGACTTCTGACGCACATAATAAAGCATCATTTGGTGAAAAAATAACAACACATATAAGAAAACGTCCTGATTAAAAGTGTATAGCAGGATCTTTATACTATTATACTTTTATTTCAAGACCAAAACTTTGTAGTTTAGTATTTCTATATTCCGACGTTCTCAGATGGTCTTTGTCCTTACATCCTGTCAATCCGGCGGCGATCTTCTAAAATTAAAATAAAATGTTAGATTTGTGAATGCTTCAAAGTCGCTTACATTGACAGGTTAACAACATTCGACCGTTTCTCATGTCGATTAAAACACCGCGTTTCCATTTTGTTCTGATATGTTAGTGGTAAACACATTTTTATGATGATGATGATGATGATGACGAAGATGATGACAGTTAAACATACCGGCAAACTGAAGGTCCTTTATTATTTCCTGGACAGGTATGCCACTGTGTACTGCCAAAGCAATATCGGATAAGAGGTTTTTCTCGACTAAAATACAATAAAGTATGAAAAATAGTCCAACATTGACATGGTTCGCATCTCTTAAGACAATTTGGTTTTTAAGCGATCTTTGACCTATTCGGTCTAATCCAAAGATATGTAACCGTAAATCTTTAAGGCATATAAAATTAATGGATAAACTTGAGTAAAATATCACTCGACAGGAGATTTGCCTTTATTTTATCATCTTCTGTACGAAATTAGAAGGTTAAGGCTACAATGTTTCTCAACATATAAATCTACAATATAGTTATTAAACTTAGGTTAATGTTAATTTATTATGCTTTTAAATAACGAAGAAACAGACGAAATTCTCTTGGGCTCCTTCTCTGCATGAACTATCCAACTAAATATATACACGAACGTCGAATATTCACAAAAATGCTATTGTATCCTAACAAAACAGAAGGATTTACTTGTATACTTAAGGAGATAAAATATTATTATAGACAATAGAAAAAATGAAATATTTAGCATATAACAACATGAAACCTTCTTTGCTTTCCTAGATCGATGAAGTAGCCTTCCGTAGTTTTAACAGGAATATTATCACCCGTCATAAAAGTACATATTAAAATTATGAAATTATGTCATAATATAGAAAATACATTACACAGGGGCGGATCCAGAAAATGTTAGTGGAGATGCATAAATCAATATTCATTCAACTTTATCGCAGTAAATTATGTGTGTGTGTGTGTGTGTGTGTGTGTGTGTGTGAGTGTGTGTGTGTGTGTGTGTGTATGTGTGTGTGTGTGTATGGTGGCGGGATGCATCCCTGCAACTAGGTCATCAATTGATTTCGACTGGGTACACCAGAAACTGGTGTTAACGCTAGAACTAATAGATTAGAACTGTCTGCCGTCTATGTACTGTCTGGAGCAATCGATAAGATGTTGATCCTCAACACCAATGAACACGTCAAGCGTCGTCCGCGAAGAAAAAAATTAACAGTTTGATGTAGAGGCTGTGTTAGAACTAATTACTGACAGCGCCACGTCAGCTTCCGGTGAGTAACATTTACAGGAAAAAATCTAAACTTAATATTGCCTTTTCCACACTGCGTTGGTGGCATGTGCTGCAAAACCTTGAAGAGAGAAATATACATAATATAAATAAATCCAGAAGATTAAATATTGAAGAATATACAATTGTATAATACATCTTATTAAATTTGAAACGAAATGTTAAAATTGTATTATTTATTCTTTATATGACTTTAAGTTAACAAGGGAGACAACTCAATCATTATAATCATATAAAATCATAGATGTTTTACCTACCCTAACCTTTTATGGAACTCAAAAAATGCATGCATGACGTGGAATTTTGTTTCCAGAGAATATAATATGCTATATTATTTTACAATCCACAAATTAATGTCATATAAACATTTATAAAAGCTTATTATAAAGTTTTTTGCTGAGTTGTTGTTTGTCGACACTCTCTATACGTAACAACATATTGCTTTAAAACACAAACTGGCAATCAGGGGCGGATGCAGAAAGGTTTTTGTGGGGTATGAATCAATATACAGTCAACTTTATCGCAGTAAAAATATATATATAAATATATATATACAGAGAGTAAGGGACCCTTACTTCCTTCGACCCTAGCAGTAAAAATACAAAATTTACTTAAAGCTTAGTATTATTAAGCTTACATGTATCTATTTTTACAACTTTACTCTTTAAACTGGTTGGTGGGGTGTGGGCGGGATACATCCACCCCATCCCCACCCCCGCCCCCTGGATCCATCCCAGCTGGCAATATCAGATTGACACTCCCTGTGCTAATATGTGCACAAATGAATGTACCTATAGTTCAGTTTTTTGGAAGGCTATCTCAGCTTTTTTCCTGCTCGACAGTCGATGAGGAAATTGGCATCATTAAGGGTGGTATTCGACAGTTTGCTTATATTTGATATGTGTAACAAATAACTTACTTCTGTTTGGGGCATTTGTGCATAATTTCTGTAGAAAAAAATCATACTTTAGTCTAAGCTTTGACGATTAACAACAGTATTTCAATTTAAGGCAGTAAAACACGTTCATTAACACTTAAAATGTTCATTCTTTTCAAACCTAATCAAATCAAACTAGAGCCAATTGTATTCCTGCTAAAACTAGACATCGACGTCATAGCGGACGACGTGTATGAGCTAAAACAAAAGTGGTCACGTGGTTTTCTTAGTTTAAAAATAGCCAACTGTGCAGCGTTGCTTAGATGTTTGTAATGACGATTGAGGCGATAGGTTCACTTTTTAGACAGATGTAGGACATCGATAAACAACATTTTGCGAGATCTATTCATGTAACAATAGTTTCTGACGATGATTAATGAAAATATTTTTGGTCCAAACTGTCAGATACCACATTTAATAAAAATGGTTATACACGATTTTGCCAATGTCAATGACTGCGTTCTATAATCCAGTCAAAGATAAAAATACAAACTGCTCACTGTTTTCTTTCTTAATTGTATCTGCAGCTTTGGTTGAGCATTATTCCAAGTGATCCTTATGTGAATGCATTTCATCGTCATCGCTCAAGAATCACTTATACAAAATTAACTACTTACTTGTCTCTTTCTTTCACACAATCACTTTAGAAGTCCGCCTTCAATTGTAGCCAATCAGAAACTATGAAAATTCAAATTCCTCAGCGATTTATTTCAAGAGAACTCCTTTCTATTTTCTATTTTACAAGAAACAAAATAAATATATATTTTACTAATCGATTTTATTTTTAACTGCGCATTTCCAACAAACCATGCATTCTGGCTTGGCCCCTCCCCTTGTGTCATCAAGTTTGAACACTTTTAGACGATTGACAGTTTGATTGACGGTTTTATGGGACGGATTACATGTCATATTCGTAGAACAGGTAGAAGTGAGGCGGGAACTTCTAAGTCGAATAGAAACTATTAAGACGTTTCCATAGAAAATAGAAGCCTGCACTCGCTGCGCTCGTTTCGGTTTCCTTTTCTAAAGCAACGTCTTAATAGACTTTATCCTATACGTAGTTGCTTAATCAACCGCGCACGCTGTCTTTAAAACGCACTCCAGTTCTCAAGTAGATTCGTTAGAATATAGACAGACACTTCAGAAAAAAACATACCAGAGCATATAATTATACAAGACCTTGCATTTATCCGGAGGAAACTGAATGGCTCTAAAACTGTGGCTTGCATTTTTGTTTACATAGGTAACACTTCGTTTACATGTGCTAGTTCTTTTTTAATCCTCGTTTTATAATTAATATATATTGGAATACTCGTTTTATAGTGACAAATTAGTGTGTTAAATCTGTATTCGTACGCCAATTAAAATAAGAAACAACATTATCTACTGCTATAGGTAAATATTCAAACTGTGCTGACATTTGAGAAACGCCTCAGGAAGTGCGAAGTTAGAGCGCTGTAAAACCGGTTTAAGCACCCCAATCGGTCCCTTTTGCCGACTGACCGTTCCAAGGCGGTAACTCTTGGGTTTGCTCTTTTGTTAATTGACTCTTCACATATTTGTTCTTACTTTTACATTTGGCTTGCATTTGAATATCTTTGTCCTGTGCCTTTTCAAATTTTAGTATATGTTGCAATGCTCATAGGACTTTGTCATATATTCTTAGCAGGTTTGTTTAGTCTACGGGATACACAAATTAGATTGCCAAGGTGTAAGTACATTTACATGCAAAAAACTGATTTCTAGGGCACTAATGAAACAAGACATGGTGGCAGAATTACCAACGACTTACGTTTACAGTAAACTGCTGCCTGCATTATGTAAGGATATAAACAAGTTTGTGTTTTAAAAACAATCAAATCTGTACACATTTCTGAGGCAATTTAATGTCATTTAAACTGGTAAAATATTTTGCAAGAACTAATTGACGTATCGTCTACCTGTGGCATGGCATTACAGATAACACTTTTTTTAGTTTTATTTTCCGGATATTAACCTGCTTAACATGCTTAACAATGCACAATATATAAATATATAGTCTAATATTAAAATAGAAAATATCTAAATTGTAAAAAAATTTCATTAAACATCATACAAGCGTTTTACCTTAGTTATATGTTGATGTTGCACCTAAGGTGTTTAGGTATAAGTAAGATGTAAGGAAACTGCGTTTCATACAACGATGAAACGCACGAAAATGACATTCAATGCTTATTATTTTAACCTCTTCATTTTGTTTATTAATGGTTTCCAGGAACGTATTTTTGGAAAAAATATACGACCTTTATATTTCAACAAATGTGGGTTCGCGAAAAATACTAATTCTAATCTTGAAAGCGTCCCCTTAACTACCAATAGGAACCGAAACGACAATGTTTTTTCTTTGGTTTCAAAAAGCAGCCATTCGAGGACAACAATACATTGGTCATTAAATAAAGATTAAAATACTTATAAGCAGTCAATGCAGTCAATACAAGGCGTTTTCGAAGGAATGTGAAGGAGGGTTTATGTCTATATATTCCTTTGATGTTTTATGTATGTAAAACTTGAAAAAAAATAAATACATATTGTTGACGCCGCTCTAAAACTTGAAAAAAAAAAGAAATATTTTTAGCGCCGCTCTTGGAGGAGTGCCTCTTATGAAATGCATTGTTCATGGGGACGATAGTGTAGCCGTCAATAACACGATGTCACAGTTGTTCTGTGAGGACCTTTTCATAGAAAAGAACCGAGTGTTCCGTTTTTGAACAGTGTTGTTTGGAACAATAAATCTTAGCAATCTTGCAATTATAACAAGTAACAGGAATTTATAGGAATTCGCAGCCGTTTGGTAAGGTCGTGTTTCACAAAAGAAACCAAGTATGCCGATGCAAGCAATGCAACTTGTAATTTCAGATGTAGCAGACAACAATGAAAAAACACAAAAACAACAAAGTAGCAGAGTAACTCTAAAATATTTTTGTAATGAATCGACAGTATAATTAGAGTGTTTAGTCAGCAGGGTAGCCATCTTCTTGTTTACAGCACATGCTCTCTACGATGCCTTGGATATCTTACATCAGTGGCTTTGTCTTATTTTTGTATTGTAGCATAAAATCAAAGGGTGTATAATTGCAAAACACCAGAATCACAACTTTGACAGCGTTTAATGTAAAACAGCTGGCATAGTGGAAAGACAACTTCATAAGAAACAATACCTGCTTTATTTCATCATACAGGCAGCAATAGGCTTGCTCTCTGCAAACCAAATATCAAAGTCATTGTTGAAGAACAAAGTTTGTTTTATCTCAGGTACAAAATCTTCACAATTATGACATACCCAACACAAGACAATGGCAGCAAATCACATTTAGCGCTTGTTGCTGGTGTTAACGAGACCGTATTTGAAAAGTCACATTGTATTGCTTTTTCATACATGAATAGAATTTTTGTTTAAAGTTAAAGCAATATATATGACAAAACTTGGTATTATACTTTTATACACATTTTGTGACTTCTTATAAACACATGTTACTGGCTTTAAAAGATAAGACAATTTACAATTTTTCAAATAGCACAGTGAAAGCTTAATACATTTCAGTTACCCAACATGCAAATATGAACAAAGAATGTTAACTTGCATGTGTACGCCTGTGTATTTTATTTTAAATATATATATTAAAATAATTTTATATATACTTGTGTTTCAATTTTAAAACACGTTGAGAGAAAATAAAAAACCCTGTACTTCAATTTTAATACATGTTGATAGGATGTTAAAACTCCTTGTGTTTCAATTTTAATACATTTTGAGAGAATTCTAAAAATCTTGTGCTTTAGTTTTAATACACGTTGAGAGGAAGATAAAAAAAAATTGTGTTTCAATTTTAATACATGTTGAGGGAATGTTACATATCTGTATTTAAATATACGGTGTAATTTCCAATGGACTAAGGCATTGTATTTATGGAGAAGCATTTTGATGCTTGACTGTTAAGGTATGAGCGCTATGTAAGGATGTAATGATGTCTGATGCTTCACCAACAGATATATATATCCCACAGAAAAATAATAAATAAAGTAAAATAAAAATAGACAATCATAGCAATGAACACCATTATTGCAAGTAAGACAACAACGAGGCCAACTAACTAACGGCCAAAAAGATTCGCAGATGGAAGCTTTGTTTAGTCTGCCATCTTATCATCTGTGTTTTCCTAGGTGCCAAGGTTTGGAGCAAAGTGGATATATATAAGTAAATAAAGTTAATAGTAATGTATATTCCATGTAACCGGATTTTGAATATAGAAGATAAGTTTAAGAAAAGAAGAAAAAAATCGGGATTTTTAAAAAGTCCACTAGTCAGCATATAAGCAAACTAAAGCAAAAAAAGATAAAACAAGCATCTCTCAGCAGACGTGAAAGACTGATAGCGCAGATGATGCGAAGAAGTCTGTTATCTGACACGTAACTTTCCAGCCTTCATGGAATTGACGCTAGAGAGCAGACATACAGATACCTCCGAATTAGACATCATTCATGTACCCTGGTGTTACTGTAAAGCAAAACACAAGGCTTGTGACAGGGGTTGTTAACGATGTCGCAAACTGAAATTGCTCTCTAAAGTTTCAGTAGACAATCAATCATGTCTCGGTATCACTTGCTTGACAACGCAGCAATCGCTTTAATTGCCAAAGGTCAAACGATCGTATCTTGTGGCGCGTATTGTACACTTTGTTCTAACAAGCAGCAATTTAATTATGTTAGCAAGTAGATTCTTCACAATAAAGTTCATGTCATTGGTGTGTAGCGACAACAACAACAACGACGATGATGACAACGACAACGACGATGACAACAACGACAACAATTACGACGACGATATTGATGATGATGATGATGATGATGATGATGATGATGATGATGATGATGCGACCTAGACCTCATATAGCCTTTTAGACAATGACACTACACATAGGACAAGAGGAATCATGCAAGTCTATTTGTGCTTACGACGGAGATAGTATCCGACATGACGTGATCAAAGAAACGATCAGAAAGGAATAAGATAGTTAAGTAGGGCTTGTCATCAAAAGCGAGCTGAATGCAGCAAACAAAGCAGAAGCAGTTTACCGACTTGAAGTTTCTTTAGTGGCCTTTAATTACAACATTATTAACTTGGATGTTAGTGAAATAAATAGACTATAAAAACAATTCTCACATTGAAGCGAAAGTCTTTTCGTAAGACAGGTGATACAATAACCTACCTGTCAAGATGTGAAGGAGGTTCAACTAAAAAAATTAAATAGCTTACACAACAGCACAATTGGTTTACAGACACATCGTAAACCCACAGAAGACAGTCTACTGATACAAGTACAGAGGCATGAAAAAAATAAAAAAAATCACTCTCAAAAATTGCTATAAGAAGCAAACAAGAGAACTATGAATAACTCGTAGCAAAACTACCTAGTAAAGGAAATGACATCACAACACACTGTCTAAGAAAGTAAAGAATGTTGTAAAAGAACATATTCGGAAAGCGCTTAAAGTACAATGAAAATCGAGGCCTATGATTGGCCAATAGCCGCACCATGTAAGTAACCCTCATCTAGACTAAGTACAAAAACACAGATGGCTTAAAAGTGGGGGCTTAAAGAAGAATCAGAAGTCTCGATACCAGCCGCACAAGATCATAGCTTAGCAAAGTCATTCCATCACGGAATAATCAAAGATAAACCAGAACTAGTCTGTTAAACGAGCAGCAGGGGAGTGAAATAGTGAAATGAAAACATTAATAGAACCAGTTGTTGTAGTGCAAGTCGAAATAACGAAAAAGGGACTCAGGGCAAAAAACCCAGGACAAGTATTAGCCTATGAAGTTCTTGTGTCTGTACTCGTTATCTCTTGAACCATTACAATTCATCGATAAATCCGTAACTGCCCAAGTATAGTAGGAACGGCAGTCAAACAAGGAAATTTGTACATGAAAATGATAATGATGATTATGATGATTATGATGATGACGACGACGACGACGACGATGAAGATGATGATGATGGTGATGATGATAATGATGATGATGATAATTATAATGATAATAATAATAATAATAATAATAATAATAATAATAATAATAATAATAATAATCAAAGTAACAATAATAATAATAATAACGTTTGAAGATATCGCACAGATCAAGATATCATGGAAATCTTCAAAACAGGCACCCACTATACCATCGCTTATGTTTATGTTTTTATCAAAGAAACCAAAGTCATTTAGGGAGTCATTATCCTAGCCCTCCTAGAAATACACACTAACCCCAACACATTGAATGTCTTATAGAATATCTTATACACCTGCCATAAAGCAGGTGTCAGTTTGAACCTTTCTCACAAAAGCAACTGTTAATAATCGGTTACTTTTTTAACTGAACATTTAAAACTTATAGTCAATACGAGTGTATATGTAGATAGCAGCCTGATTTATTATCTATCTGTCAGATAATTTATTTGATTGTTGTTAAAGTAGACCTAATAGTGTTAAAGCTTAAGAAAGCTTATGAAGAATTATGTTTTCTTATCTATTAAAGGGGCTATCCAACAGTTTACCTACACTAACTGCAAAAAATAATATGTGTCCACGGATTATGGGAATGTATGCATAATTGCTGTATAAACGTTTACTTTTGTCTAAATAAGGCCGACTTTCAACACTATCTGTATGTGAGACAGAATGAATTGCTAAAATAAACTTAAAATGTTTAACCTTTCCAAATCTATAAATAAACACGAAAATGGTATCTGCTAAAAATAGATACCGACGTCAACGCGGACTACCCGGATGACGATATAAAGCGATCTCAAATGTAAGTTGTCACGTGGATTTCTTAGTGTAAAAATAGCTTACTCTGCAGAGTGGCTCAGATAGGAAATACCGTTTGTAATGACGATTGTTGTGTAATGCTTCCGTTTTTACACAGATCTAGGACATCAATGAATAGCATTTTGCATGGCCTTTTTCAGGTAATAATGACTTATTTGGTTAATTAACAAAAATAGTTGGTCCAAACTGTCGGATACCCCCTTTAACGTAACAAATGCCCAAACAGAAGAACAATAAAAAAGTCAGTTTTACCGGCCTCATGTGCTAATCGGTAATACGTCAACGGGTATATTCCAAGAGCAAATAAATGCTATTATTAAAAATTACATCATCCAATTTGGATAGTGAAAATTATTTTAAGCGACCAGCTACTTTCGTTCATAAGAATAATGCAATTTATGCAGTTTCTGAAAAAGGATTTGGTCACACGTTTATTTATTTATAAAATATGCTTATAACACTGTTTCACAAGGTCTAAATATTGCACAATACAACGCCAGTCATAGGCACAAAACATCATTTCTGTATTATTTCGCTGCCTTGGAAAAGCTTCAATTTGAAAAGCTTCAATAGATCTATATGTAAAAAGAAGGTTCCCTGTTTATGAGCGGAAAATTATCGCTGTCGGGCGGAAAATCCGCGGTTTTCAGCGCTAAGGAAATTCGCGGTGATCGGAGGAGATTGACAAAACTGCATGGCCGGATCTGTATTTAAAGACAAAGTCATGAACATCCAGCAAGATACAATGGGAATTATTCCACATATTAAAATAAATAAACTCCCTTCAAGAGTCAGAACGACCATGCACATAAAAACACCATTTCCCTAGCACTTTATGCAATTCGATGTAGCTTCTTGGCATGGAAATCTCTTGAGACCTCTGTAAGTAAAATATTTACTTTTTGTTAGGAATACAAACAGATTTTATTTATAAAAATAGTGAAATTCCAATATATTGATGATTTGTTTGCTGTAAAAGGAATGTTGTGTCATTTGATCAAACATATAATATAGCTGTGTTAAACAGGATGACACATCACGCCTAATATCTGAAGCTACTGTCTAAACCAAGTACAAGGTCACACGTAACATCTAAAGCCACTGTCTAAACCAAGTAATACATCACACGTAACATCTGAAGCCACTGTTTAAACCAAGAAACATGTCACACGTAATATCTGAAGCCACTGTCTTAACCAAGTACAAGGTCACACGTAACATCTGAAGCCACTGTCTAAACCAAGTAATACATATACGTAACATCTGAAGCCACTGTCTAAACCAAGTAACAGGTCACACGTAACATCTGAATCCACTGTCTAAACCAAGTAACATGTCACATGTAGCGTCTAAAACCACTGTCTATACCAAGTCACACGTTACACGTTACATCTGAAGCCACTGTCTAAACCAAGTTACACGTCATACGTAACATCTAAAGCCACTGTCTAAACCAGGTAACGTGTCACACGTAACATCTGAAGCCACTGTCTAAACCAAGAAACAGTTCACACGTAATATCTGAAGCCGGTGTCTAAACCAAGTAACATGTCACACGTAATATCTGAAGCCACTGTCTAAACAAAGTAATACGTCACACGTAATATCTGAAGCCACTGCCTAAAATAAGTAACAGGTCACACGTAATATCTGAAGCCACTGTCTAAACCAAGTAACACGTCACAGGTTACATTTGAAGCCACTGCCTAAACCAAGTAACACGTCACACGTTACATCTGAAGCCACTGTCTAAACCAAGTTATACGTCATACGTAACATCTAAAGCCACTGTCTAAACCAGGGAACACGTCACACGTAACAACTGAAGCCACTGTCTAAACCGAGTAACACGCCACACGTAACATCTGAAGCCACTGTCTAAACCAAGTAACACGTCATACGTAACATCTAAAGCATCTGTCTAAACCAAATAACACGTCGCACGTTTCATCTGAAGCCACTGTTTAAACTAAGTTATATGTCACACGTACGTAACATCTGAAGCCACTGTTTAAACCAAGTGGCACGTCGCACGTAACATCTAAAGCCACTGTCTAAATCAAGTAACACATCAAACGTAACATCTGAAGCCACTGTCTAAACCAGGTAACACGTCACACGTAACATCTGAAGCCACTGTCTAAATCAAGTAACACGTCACACGTAACATCTAAGGCCACTGTCTAAACCAGGTAACACGTCATACGTAACATCTAAAGCCACTGTCTAAACCAAGTAATACATCACACGTAACATCTGAAGCCACTGTCTAAACCAAGAAACACGTCACACGTAATATCTGAAGCCACTGTCTTAACCAAGTACAAGGTCACACGTAACATCTGAAGCCACTGTCTAAACCAAGTAATACATATACGTAACATCTGAAGCCACTGTCTAAACCAAGTAACAGGTCACACGTAACATCTGAATCCACTGTCTAAACCAAGTAACATGTCACATGTAGCGTCTAAAACCATTGTCTATACCAAGTCACACGTTACACGTTACATCTGAAGCCACTGTCTAAACCAAGTTACACGTCATACGTAACATCTGAAGCCACTGTCTAAACCAAGTAACACGTCACTCGTTACATCTGAAGCCACTGTCTAAACCAGGTAAAACGTCACACATAACATCTGAAGCCACTGTTTAACCAAGTAACACGTCACACGTAACATATGAAGCCACTGTCTGGACAAGGATACATTTCACACGTAACGTCTGTAACAACTGTCTAAACCAAACAAGTTACACAAAACATCTGAAGCCACTGTCTAAACTAAGTAACACGTCACACGAAACAACTGAAGCCACTGTCTAAACAAAGACACATTTCACACGTAACGTCTGAAACCACTGTCGAAACCAGATAACTGTTGATATGTTTGATACATTTTCATGGTTTTATAATTTTGTGCACGAAACATTCCAAAGCTCAGAGAACTAGTTTCGAAATTTCGAGAAACATTTATGCGGTGGACTTTCTACACTTACACTGAAAATCGTGCACAGTTTGACATTATCCCTGATGAAATGTGATGAATGAATGCGGTGTAATGTTTATTTTACCTGTACCAGTAAAGAGATTTGTTTTAATGTTTGTTTAACCTGCCACGATCAGCAGATATGTTTAGCTTACGTGGAGCTGTGAAGGCATACACAAAATAATTGCTAGGAACATTTTCCAAATCGATTTTGATACATGGACATGAAATTAACAAGAATTCACAGATTAGTGTAACTTTTATATACAATCTGAAAAAATATACATCTGAGGCGTTCGTTCACTGCAGAAAGTTGTTATTAAAGTACTTTTGTTTTGCTTTGTTTATAAAATACATTGCAGCGACCAGTTATGATCATTATAGAAACGTCCAACATTATAGTGGAGGAAAACCCCAGACAAATGTTTGGGTAGAACCACCGGCACACCGCAAGTCATCTGGAAGACCCTCCCACAATACGTCCTTTACCCCGAACGGGTCGTTGAGAGGCTATAAGCAGTCAGAGGAGTAACAAATCGGCGACTCTACCAATACGCCACGGGCGCCCCGCTTAAAGAACTTTCTAAACCAAATTGCAACATGAATGTTCCTTGTGACTATGTACATCAACAAAACGGAAAATACACCATTTAGAAAGTGCCTGCTACTAATTCATCCTGCATGAATGTTATTTTGTACTCCAATCCCTCAGAAAATGTGAGGTTATAGCTTTGTAAACCTTTTAAGCAGCCCTTTCGGCCATTTTGTCGGTACAAAGCGGTTACTGGTGGGTTTGCTCTATTTTATACAATGTCTTGTGGTAGTTCTTTTTGTCTTTTTCATGTGACTCTTGAACCTTTTAAAATTTCAATATCTACTGCACTGTTTAAAGCAAAGAGTCATATTTTTATATTTACGATCATCACCGGCAGCAATAGCTCAAATGGTAGGACGTCGGCTTGCGGATCGGGAGGTCGCGGGTTCAAACCGCGGCCGGGTCAAACCAAAGAAAAATGCCGGCAAATGACAATCTTAATCCGATATTTACGATCACTACAGTATTACCTAAACTGGTGGTTCGGCTCGGCCTCGGTCGTAATGTCTCCCCGTGTATGTAATATATATGCCGTATGGTAATCATATCAACATTGCTACTGTACGTAACTTTTCCTTTGTGCTAGGTAAGACTTCGGTAAAACGGTTTAAGCACATCCCAACCCCATTCTGCCCTGTTCGGCGGTAACTTATAGGTTTGAACTATTTTATGTAATGTCTCGTCTCACTTTTTGTCACTTTTAGATTAAGCTGTGTCCCAATCGCATATGAATTCAAAAAAAAAAATCAGTTTTTGTTCTGCTGAAAGAAAGTCTTCTTGAATGTAGAAGACTGTAAGCAGGTGTATAAAACCAAATTACACGCCTGTTAAGATAACGTTTCCGGAAATTGCATCACAGGAAGACATTAGTTCAGGTGCTGTTGTTTTTTCATCAAAACGTACGTCCAGGTACGATGAATAAACTGTCACCGGAAAAGGTACTCAGGCCGCGTCCAATATTTTCCACGCCGCCACGAGATGAACCAGAAGGCGTTGTCTTTGAGCACATCCATTATTAACTACTTTAGAAAAAAAAATGATAAGATGACCCTCGAGAACCAAAGCCATTGGTCCCATGATCATTATCAAAATTTCTAAGATGAGGAAGTATTTGTTTGTTCGAGTTTTATTTTATTTTTGGTCACGAAAATGACAACCATGACACGCATAGTTTGTCAAGTTATTCAACACACAAAAACAGTGAAGTAACTAGATAAAAAAACATTTTGTTACGACCGGTGTCGCAATTTAAGATTTATTTACTAAACGACGAAATGGTGTAACAGAAAGAACAAGCCAGCAACAAACAGGTACAATACTGTCTTATTTTAATAAACAATTAAATCTATGGCATTACAAAATTATGACAAATATATCAGAAAAAAATCGAGAATGCAAAATAAATGTTAGCTTACAGTTTGTCCCTTTAGGAGGTGTCCCTTTAGTAGTCTAATTTATAATCCAACGTCGAATAATTCTAAATAGTTTTCGGTATGTACTCGTAGATACGTTGAAATAATCCAAAGGTAGAACAATACACAAATGTAATTAATATAATTCCAAATGCAACACTTTAATATTTCTATCACTGTAGAATATAATAAGTCCATGCAAGTTCCAACACAGAAAGGTTTAATGTAGAAGCTGCAAGTATTTCCAAACTATATATATATGTCCAAACTCTACGTCCAAACTTTAAATCGGCTAACAAGCCCATATTTAGACCCAAAAATTTATAGAACGCAGAAGTCTCTAGAACATTCACGAAACCCAGAACATTCTCGAAACCCAGTTAAATAATAAACAAATAAATTGTCTAGCATGATCCTTTTCTTTATAGCATTTACGCGAATGCTCTGTCATTAATACTACAGCGGTAAACAACCCTTGAACCTGACTAGCGTAACCTTAAACGCTGGTGTACTACTGTACATAACAATTTAAAGAAACATCCCATTTGGTATATTTCCTTTTGTCTTCTTCCCAGTTGTGTCAAAATACATATAGCAGTGTATAGCTTATCAGTCTATCAGCGCTAGAGGCATTGTTCATAGCAGAAGACTGTTTACACTGCTGTAACATGAAAGCTCTTGACATATATTAGTATTATTTATTAATGAAACTCGACATCCCTAAGGCCCTATAAATATTAAACAACATTATGTCCAAGAAAAAAATGAATAAATTGAAGACAGTTGAACCGGAAGTGGATTTCAAGATATGAAATAGATATGAATTGTAGAGAGCGTTTCAATTATTTCATCTTCCACCTGAAATATCAAATAAAATGTCATACCTTTTTTATCAGCAACATGGCTTTCTCTCTGCCTATAGTCAGTGTTTGCTTTAATGAAATGTAATTTCCAATACATCTTGATATAAATTATATAACACATATTCTTTGTTTTAAAATGTCAAATATTCCTATGCATGCATTTTGGTGTATAATAACAAAGTAATAAGACACTTTAAACAGAGACTTTTTTCAATTAGAACGGCCAAGTGCTTAGATCTTAAGACTGTAGACAAGGGTTGTGGAAATATATATCCACTCGGATCGAGAATAAACGTTAAGTTTATGTTTTCAACAAAGGAACCAATGTTATCTCATCCCTCACAAATACAAACACTTACCAAAGAACGTTGGATGTATTGAACACCTGTTCTTCTGATATATATTTGTTATAAAAACACATGTTCAAACATCACTAAGATTAACCAAAGGCCTAATCAGGTGTTGTTTGAACCGATAAAACACATCGTAAATGTGAGGAACAAAAGGTCATCCGGCGTTTTCACTGGGAGCTATCTTACTATCACAGCTTTCTATTCTGATTACTAAGTAAACCTTAGACTAGTTGTTTCTATATACATGCTGACGAACTATATTAAAACCTATATATGCTGACGAAATAGATTATAAATATATGTATAAAAAGATATAAAATGTAAGATAATTTTTGGTTTTACATGCAAACGAGTAGAACCAGTCCTACACTATTACAAATACATTGTTTAGTTAAATATTAATTCAATATGATATATACAACAGCAAGATAGATCTCATTCCAATATCGCTTATCTCTAACACACGATTGACATATTACATTCCGTTTAAGAACATGTATTGATGTAAATTTAGAAATGCATAATTTTAGGAGGTATTTCGATGGGCCATTTTTGTTAAAAGTTTAGCGTGTGTTTGGTTAAGCAATTTTATACAGAGATAATTTAAAAACCGGACCTGGTAACGCAATCGGTAAAGCGTCACCTCTAGGAACGGGAGTCCCCGTGTTCGATCCCGGGCCACGACATATAAAAGTCGTTAAAATGGTAGTGTACCTTGCTAACGCTCAAGCAAATATAAGGGTAGTTCCACAACTGGTTGGCCCGGTGTCAGGATAATGTGACTGGGTGTGATATCATGCCAGGTGTTCACGGCATGCTATACACAGGTGAAGGCAGCACTATATCTGCTTCAAGTGGACACCGTCTCCAGATAACTGAAATACTCTTAGTGGGTCGATAAACCCAATAAACAATAAACACATAATTAAACAACAAACACGAATATACATTACTTATGAAACACGTATATTTTTGTATTTTTACGAAGAGGTTTTAGATGGGAATACTACTATTAAATAATATCAGGAAAAATACGACTGTAAATGTTAATCTATTTTGATTTACTATGATTCTTTTCAAATTTATTAACTCCAAATGATAGTGCTTAAGTTTGGTTGTCTCACTTCGATGGGGTATTTTAGTACACTTTTCGTCTCTGAGAAAGACAATCAAGAAGTACGAGATTGAGGCTCAAAAATCAAGTTAGGCATTCAAGTCGGCACTTTTGTCAACTGGCTGTTCCAAGGCGGTAAGTGTTTTTTTCTTAATTATGTTATGTCTCGTTATATTTGTATTATATTTGTTACACTATTGTTACGACCGGTGACGCTATATAAGTTTTATTTATAAAATGGCACGTTTACTAAACGACGAAATGGTGTAACAGAAAGAACAAACCAGCAACAAACTAGTACAATAATGTTTTATTTTAATAAACAATTAAATCTATGGCGTAATAAAACAATAACAAAAAAAAATCAGACAAAATTTGAGAATGCAAAATAAATGTTAGCTTACAGTTTGTCCCTTTAGGAGGTGTCCCTTTAATAGTCCAATTAATAATCCAACGTCGAATAATCCTGAAGAGTTATTGGTAAAATGTCCTCGTAGATAAGCACAGTTGAAATAATCCAAGGGAAGAACAAAACACGAATGTAAATGATATAGTTCATAATTCAACACTTTAATATTTATATCACTGTAGAATTTAGTAAGCCAAAAAAAGTTCCAACACAGAAAGATTTAATATAGAAGCTGCACCGGACCTGGTAGCGCAATCGGTAGAGCGTCGGCTCCAGGTACGGGAGGCCCCTGGTTCGATCCCGGGCCGCGACATACCAAAGTCGTTAAAAATGGTAGTGGTATAGCTCCCTTGCTAACGCTCAAGCAAATATAAGGGTAGTTCCACGACTGGTTGGCCCGGTGTCAGGATAATGTGACTGGGTGTGGTATCATGCCAGGTGTTCACGGCAGGCTATACACAGTGAAGGCAGCACTATATCTGCTTCAAGTGGACACCGTCTCCAGATAACTGAAATACTGTTGGTGGGACGATAAACCCAATAAACATAGAAGCTGCAAGTATTTCCAAACTATATGTCCAAACTCAAAAGCAAACTTGAAAGCAAAACTGTATCCAAGCTTTCCAAACTTCCAAACTTACTTTATATCGGCAAACACGCCCTTATATATATCCAAAGAATTTCCAGAACATTCACGAACCCAGAACATTCTCGAAAAACAGTAAAAAAAAAACAATTGAACTTTCTAGCATGATCGTTTTCTTCTTGCAGTTACGAGAATGCTACGTCATCAAAACCACAACGGTAAACAACACTTAACCTGACTTGCGTAACCTTAAACGCTGGTGTACTACTGTACATAACACCTCCACCCCTAAAGGAAAAAAAGATTTATGCAATAAATCTTTTTTAGAATATTAAATTAACAATAACTCAATTAAATAAGTTATTACAATTATACAAAATACAATATAAATGTTACAAGTTAAACAGAAGTAATATCAAAACATAATTATGAAATTTCAAATTTACACAATTTAGTGTTACAAATTAAATATTGCATGTATTACATATTTACCAGACATCGTATCAAAACAAACTGTATTCAATATAACAATAACAGATATGCAAAGTTCAAAATACATGTAATCTTTTGAATGAACATGTTGTTATAACATATTGTGTTTCAGTTAACACAATTACATACGAGACAGAGCATCAAGTATAACATTGTCTTTTCCTTTAATGTGTTTGATTTCTAAATCAAAGTCTTGTAAGAGCAGGCTCCTCCTTAGTAACCTTTGGGTTTTTGTTCTTTAACTTGTGTTAGAACTTAAGAGGGTTGTGGTGTCTGGATGCAACAATAGGTTTAACTAAAGAAGTTAAATACACTTCAAAATGTTGTATAGCAAAAATAAGAGCAATGCACTCTTTTTCAATTGTAGAATAATTTCTCTGGTATTTGTTAAACTTCTGTGAGAAATAACACACGGGGTGATCAATACCCTCATTATCTGATTGTAACAGAACAGCACCAACACCGACGTCAGTAGCATCAACAGCCATTGAAAAACTTTTACCAAAGTCTGGTGCTAAGAGAATTAATGCGCTCTTGAGTACAGCTTTCAATTTGTCGAATGCAGTTTGACATTGAAAACTACATACAAATGATTTACCTTTTTTGAGAAGGTTTGTCAAAGTATCTGCAATGTCAGAAAAGGTTTCACAAAATTTTCAGTAAAAGCCTGCCATACCAAGAAATCGCATTAATTGTTTTTTACATGTAGGTATTTGAAACTCAGGAATAGCTATAACTTTTGCATCAATGCTTTCTACATGACCCTGTCCCACAATATGTCCTGAAAAGGTCAACGTAGCATGACAAAGTTCACTTTTATCCAGGTTGATGGTTAGCTTTGCCTCACTAAATCTGTTGAAGAAAGATCGGATGATTTCCAGTTGTTCGGCAAACGTCTCAGAGTAGATGAAGACGTCGTCGATGTAGGCATCGCACCCGTACAGTCCAGAAATGACAGAGTTAATGAGTCGTTGGAACGTTGCTAGTAAATTCTTCATGCCAAATGGCATAACCTTGTATTGGTACAGTCCTTCTGGTGTCACAAATGCAGACAATTCCTTTGCCTGGTCTGTAAGAGGTACTTGCCAGAATTCTTTCAGAAGATCGAACTTAGTAACAAATTTGACTTTCCCAACTTTGTCAATACAATCATCCATCCTTGGTATGGGATATGAATCCGTCTTTGTGATGATATTGATCTTTCAGTAGTCAGTGCAAAATCTATATGTTCCATCTGGTTGGGGCACAAAAATACACGGTGAACTGTATTTGCTCTGACTAGGCTCAATAAAGTCATTGTCCAGTAAGAACTTTATTTCTTCTTTTAGATATTGTTGTTTTGATGGATTCATTCTGTATGGATGTTGTTTAACAGCAGCTTCACTTTCAACGATAACATCGTGTTGGATTTTATCAGTTCGTGTTGGAATGTCAGGTAACACGTGTTGGAATTCACGAACAAGTTGTTTCAACTGTGCCTTTTAATCCGGTTCCAAATGAATGAATTTCCCATCAATGTTCCTCAGAATGTCCGAGTTATTTAGCTTAGTGGGACAAGGATCGACTTTGGTTTCAATTTCACTGTCACTAACTAAAATATATATGTCTAAATCAGGTGGGACAGAGTGAACAACTGACACAGGATTACTAACATTTGGCTATTTCTGTCAATGTACAATTTCAACATGTTAACATGACACATTTGTTTCTGCTTTCGCCTCCCAGGTGTGATTATGTAATTGAGGTCACTGACTTTCTTCTCAACAATGTAAGGCCCAAAGTATCTAGCTTGTAATGGTTTTCCTGGGATTGGCAATAGTGCAAGAACCTGGTCACCTGGTTTGAAAGATCTAGTTTGAGTATTTAAATAATATCTTTCTTTCATTTTTTCCTTGAGCCGCTTTGAGATTTCAACTTGCCAATTCACAAGCTTTTGATAACCTTCTTGGAAATCAGACACATACTTCAACAAGATCAATGATGACTCATCATCAGACAGGAACTTCTCCTTAAGTAGTTTTAACGGTCCACGAACAGAGTGACCAAACACAAGCTCAAATGGACTAAATCTAAGAGACTCCTGTATTGACTCCCTAACTGCAAATAGGAGCAATGGGATTCCATCATCCCAGCTTTTGTCAGTGTCAAAGCAATAAATAAGAATCATGTTTTTCAATGACTGGTGAAATCTCTCTAAGGCACCTTGACTTTCAGGATGATAGACAGGCGACCTGTTTGATTCATAGCTCATGCATGACCTTCTGAAATATACCAGACATGAAACGTGCATAAAAAGCTAAAACCACACAGAATAAGCGTCGGCTCCAAGTACGAAGGCCCCGGGCCGCGACATACCAAAGTCGTAAAAAAGTTGTGCTATAGCTCCCTTGCTAATGCTCAAGCAAATATAAGGGTATGACTGGAAGGACCGGTGTCAGGATAATGTGACTGGGTGTGGTATCATGCCAGGTGTTCACGGCAGGGTTTTCACTGCATGCATGCATACACAGTGAAGGCAGAACTATATCTGCTTCAAGTGGACACCGTCTCCAGATAAATACAATACTGTTGATGAGACGATAAACCCAAAAAACAAACAAATCACACAGAATAAAACCCAATTTAATCCTTACCCCGTTCAGTAAGTTATACATTAAGTTAAATGTTCACTATTTCACTATTCAAATGTATAAAATATCTGTAAACACATAACCTATGGTTGCTGCTGGATGATGAATTGCCAGTCCTGTGGACTTCGTCTAATTTGGTTGTTTGCTATTGATCCTAATGTAAGGATTTCTATATGTCTCTGTCTATGTCTATGTAACTTTCGAGGTTTCTCAAATTTGTTTTTTATATATTGCTTACAGTGTATGGCTCTGTCTACTCAATCCACAGGATGGATGAATTAAAAAGATTTTTAACGAATCATTACTGTCTACCAAAAACTGTATTAAATCTATTTATGTTGAAAATTAAGATTAAACAGTTAAGTTAAACTGTCCAATACTGTTCCATCACTATAGCGATTTTAACAAAAATGATAAGTTTTTGTCTTACAAAACCATTATCTGTGTTTACGTGATATGCAATATACAGGATTGATGTAAAGGCCGCCTTTACAATATTTTTTTAAGCCAAAAACAAGAAGGGTAATTCTACAATACTGCCTGGATGTTTGTAAATTGCATCCCGAATAATCGGGCAATGGCAATTTTTATGTTGTCATTCCATCTGAGAACTTAGATGAATAAGGTAGCCGTTGACTTAATTGTCGTATTGTTCTTCTCTCGGAAGCATCAATAACTATACTCTTGCAACGCTTAAATGCGGAACAACAATAAAGGGCCAGCAGTATTTAGGCTTACGTCCTTAAAGTACAGTAATGTTCGATTATGTTATGTCGGTTTAATTGTTTGAAGGCAGCTGCATGTTCGAACAAATGTTACAAAAACAACTAAATTTAATTGTATTTGCTTGTATACAAGTTACAAATAATATAACAAATGGTATTTGTATCAATAGTAGGGGTGGGCCAATCTGATTTTTTTTTCTAAATAGTATTTTTTCTATTGCCATTTAGTGTATTTAGAATAAATTCGGTCAAAACTTCAACAATTTTTTTTTATTTCGGTTGGAACAGTCCATTTTTATCAAAATGGCCGACAAAATCATAATTTATATTAAATTTGCTGGTATTTCGTAAAAATCATTTATATTTATGTGGTTTCTTGTATACATTCTGCTTCTTCTTACATCTATAATATATAGATGCACTAGATATGTGCCAATTGGTTAAATTTAGCCATTTTGAACCAAACAAAATTCAAAATGGCCGTCAAAATGTTCTTAAAATGAATAAAATAAAGGAATATTTTTGATAACATATGAATTATCATGAAAACAACAGATGTTTAGGATACATTATTTTCAAACAGAAATGGGTTGCCCACGATCTCACATGTGATAACGAATCTGAGAATGCAGAGAGCTGTGAAAGTAGTGAAGAGGATGAAAATGATGAAAGGCATGATGAAACAATGAAGAAAAGGCAACGTCGACAATCAGGTGATTTGACTAATGTGTTTCCAAGAGAGGATCAATATCAAGGTACCTAGAGGATGCTTCCTTCTTGAATTTGGAACGGGTAGCAGATCATATTGTGAATAAAGGTGAATCTGTAGTTACTGTTAGTTTGGATGATACCACCAAGGCTGCTGGACACAAGCTATATGACGTTAAAGCAGATCATATCACAATATCTGGGCCCTCCAAAACACAGGCCACTCTGGAAAAGATGGGGCTAAAGCTTATAAGTTTAAACTCAACTGTCTGGCTTAACTGGCTGACAAAACTGTTGATGATTTAAAGGAACATATAGATTTTTGGATGTCAGCTCATGCCGGTGATTGTAACATGTTGCTACAGAATCTTGGCGTAAGTGAAGAGAAAGCCATCAAATGTTGTGCTCATTTGATATTAGGTGTGGACCACGCATGTGATAAAGTGTTTAGGAATACAGAGCAACACATAGATATCCAAAACCTGATCAAGATAACATCTGATGAGAAGGTATTCTGCTCTCCAAGTTCAGGCATCCACACATTAGGGTTGATAGCAATTGCTAAACTCCTATCTCCAAGCCATGCAGCGCATTCCGTGTCACAATATAATGAGTACATAGCATGGATGAGTGCAAATGACATTCCCCATACAGGATTCAAAAGCTTTGTTGCGAATCGGTTTGGGCGAATAACTGAACTTGCAAAAGAATACTTAGCTAGACGTGAGTCCATACTCGAATTCTTTGATGCAATAGTGGACACAAATTCAAACAAGCTTGTGTTAGCGGTCTCAACATACATACAAAATGAATATTTTCTGTGTTGCACGGAAGTGTATTCATTCATTGGTGAATTGATTATATTCCTATTGATGAAGTTACTGGGAATTGATGATCAAAATCAAGATAAGAACATAGAGAGAAATTGGATTGGTGTTAAGAAAGTCTTTGATGAAAAGTGGAAGGAAATCAAACAGGAACAGGAAAACAGCTTAAAGTCTGATACAGGAAAAGGGAACACACTTGAACGTCAGCTAACTGAAATGGAATATTTCAACACAGAGGAAGTAGACCCAGAGTTTGAGGAAAGGTTACAGAAAGCACCACTGACAAATCTTGGTTGTGAATCTGAATTTGCAAAACTGGACAAGAGAATCAAAGTCAGCGAGGGTTCAGCTTCAGTCTCGACATTTTCAAGGAAGAACGTAGTAGTTACAAATGGGTTACTTGTTGACTCATCTTTCTGCGATCAGCCTGAGGATGAGCGTAGAGGTCGTTGGAAATGGGCGAGGAGTTCTGAAGCTGTCAAACGAGTAAAGAAGCTAGAAGCAGACTTTATTGGAACAGTAAAAGCAGCAAAAATGTCAGTTCTCAAAAGGGAAGATTTAAAGAAAAAGAAAATGGAGAAAACAGTGAAACTGTTGGAGGCTTGCAAATCACATTCGGGACCAGTTACCCCGAATTCACTGGGATAACTTGATAAACTGAATGAGAAACAACTCATAGAGGAAGTAAAGTACCTACGCGCAACAATTGCTCCTGACATAAAGCAAATGAGGCGAATCAAAACAACAGATGGTAGATTCAAAATGTTGACATTTTCAAATAATGAATTAAGAAATTCAATTAAAAATGCCAAAGGACCAGAAGACAGTGTTTACAAGGATGTTGATGCACTATTATTGAACGCTTTGTGTAAACCTCTATAATTCTGACACTGTTAAATATAACAAAATTCAGCCAGATATTGTTTTAAATAGTGTTATATGGATATAATTGATAAAAGTTGATGACAGAATGTGTTTTTAGTAAAAAAAGATGATTTTCTCTTATTTTGGTGGATATTCTGCTTAAATTACACATATGAACTAAACATAAAGAGCTAAAATATGTTTTAAATATGCCCTTTGTATTTGTAAAGTCAATAAATGCATATAAATCTACACTTTATTGGAAGAATTTAATAATTATAAAGACATATGTCATTTTTTATCCTATTTTGGCGGCCATTTTTAAAAAAAATGGACTGTTCCAACCGAAATACTTAATTTGAATCCCTGGTCTTACCATATTTGATTAGTGTGGACCTATTGGCAATAGAAAAAATACTATTTATAATGATTTTTTAAAAAAAAGTATATATTGGCCCACCCCTACTATAATAGATGGATTGCTCCCAGTGGAAATATGTCTCTGTACGGCCACCGATTTGCTTTTGGTTAACATAAACAAATGTTTCCCTATGGTGTTATTTGCAGCGTGCTGGCATAAAATATCGTATTGATACTGGTTGTAAACAGGGACCTTCCTGGTAAAGTATTGATATGATGCATCAACATGGTGACATGTAAATGAAAGTGATTTTATCGACCTCGGCAAGCGCGTTACATTGAATCCTCAAAACTACCATAATGAAACAAATTAATAAATAAGTATATAAACAACAGGGAAGCATCATCCTCATCATCATCCTCATTATTATTATTATTATTATTATTATTATTATTATTATTATTATTATTATTATTATTTGAAATCTAAAATAGAACTACCTACAATGGTAACCATTCATTTTCTTAATTCAAGATATAAACTTAAAATTTTGGATTATGAATACTTATTTAAAGGATACGTGTACATCAGATATGTCAATCGGATCGTCTATTCGATATCAACGCTCTTAATTAGGAAAAAAAGTGTTCAGATTTTTTAGCAAATTATTGTTTAAAATTGATAACTTTTTCGTAGTTTATTCTTCTAAGTTGTTTGAAAAGTTTGCATTGCTATTTATTTTATGTTGTTCTTTTTAACAACCTTAAACACACTCTTTAAACGAAGACACTGTATTAATTTGCTGGAGTATCGACTCTAATCGTACTGAGCTGATATATGTACATATGTACCGATGATTGTGATTGTACCCACACAATGCTAATAACTTACGTTTATCGTGAAGTATACCGTGTCTTAGCATTGTTCTTCTTACAGTGTGCTTACCTATTTCATTCATGCCTGGTGGCATATTGCCAAGTACGCTCCGCTAGATAATTAGTCTCGTCTTTGGACACTTGCGAAGATTGCAGCCATGCCAAGTAAATGAGATCTCTTTATTATTGCTAATATACAAGAACGTGTGTAAGTAATTATTCAATCTATAGACGATATAAGCATACCGTTTGACATTCTGAAATAAACTATATACGTGTTTACGAGTTATTGTCAATCCCGATATGGTGGGACGATAAACCCAACAAACAAACAAACAAACAAACAATCCCGATAACCTAGAAAGCTTCAACCGGGGAGCATTTATTAATTTGAACAATCGTTGTCATTCTGACACAAAGAATTTTGGAAGAGGGGCAATTGAAAATGCAATCCGGTTATCTGCCCTTTGTTCTTACTATTGAACCTCATTCTGAGACACACTTCCTGCAACTATGTATTATCAATCGTCCGACAAGCATTGTTCGTTAGACTCACTAAATAAACTAGAAAACCGTTGATGCGAAGCATCAAAGGCGACGCAAACAGTTAAAACAAATTTAAAAGAAATTGGGACATACATTTTAAAGTCAATTAAAGATGGTATCACACAGCTTTCTTTTAAAAAAAAACATGTAACAAATGAAATAAAAAATAGAACTCTATGTACCGGATTATGACGGTATTTTTTCGGGGTTATGAAAGTCCGCAAAACAGACTTTCCCCACGTGCCAATTTCAGTGAGCATTCCATATAAAGGCGTCGCGCTCTAGCGCGTCGCCAATAAGGACATGGACAGAACTTCAATTTCTGACACAACATTGTCTAAATGCTTGTTCTCCTCAAAGGCTTATTTTCACGATTGGAAAACCTTGAGATCAAAGCTTCACTTTACTTATGAGCTAATAAACATACGCCACTATTGACGGATGATTAATTGGACTTCCTCCGATTCGCTTGTCAGGTGACTGACGGTATTTCGACGACGGTTGGGTGTAAAGTGGTCTGGATCTGTTCATTTCAATAGTGGTGAGTTCGGCACTTCAATGACAATCCAGAAAAAAGTTATAATGTACTATGAGAAAAGAACGCATAATAAACTTTTAAAAAGAAGCAAACGAGAAGGTATAGACATATAAGTTAAATGTGAAAGATGACATAATAGTGCAGGCGTGCGGTATTCATATACAATAAATTCTAACCCAAACTGAATCCACTTCATACATAAAAAACTTGCACAATTCAAGGCATTCTGTTGATATTATTTAATACATTTTAACTTCTTTTGTACTTCCTGAAACGACCAGTCCTAATAGTGCAATCGGTAGATATACTTCAAAACACCTAAAAAAAGTAAGGTATCAATCAAAAGTATAAAGTTAATTTTAATTACAAATTTAAATGGTTTAAGGTCTGTACATACTGTACATATGTTGTTTTATTACTAGTTATTATGTATGTACATTAGTTAATTATATCTGTTTTAACTCCCGATGCAGGTGCTTACTGTTAGTTGTTTCACATTGACGGGATATTTTTATTTATTGTATGTTTGATAGAAAAACCTTCAGGAAGTGCGAGGCTGGAGCGCTCCACAAACCAGATTTAAGCACCCCAGTTGGCCCTTTTGCCGACTGACCGTTCCAAGGCGGTAACTGATGGTTTTTCATTTTGTGTGTTATGAGTCGTCGCTGTGTGTTTGTCGCATTTACATTTACCTTGTTTGCCTTTGTCTACAGGTAGATAAAATTTAAATATCTGTGAAACTTTTGATAGGACCTTTTCTTCATTACTTATCTGTTATACACGTTTTATGAGTGCATGTTGATATCCTATTGTCATTTATAGTTTCATGTTGTGCCTGCTACAAAATAATTACAATCATTATTCCTGGCAGGGAATGAGATGTTTTATATTCACAGATGTAATAAAGGCAAACATGTTTGATGGAAATGTATTGAAATTTAACTCACTTAATAATAAGAGAAAAGCCACGTTTGTCAACGGTATTTTTTCAAAAGTATTGAAAATTGAATAAATCCAAAATGCTTCTTGAGCATTAAAAGTCAACAGTATATGCACCGCTGTATGTATGTGATATTAATGTACCAATTCACGTTCTTAGCAGTTCAAACAGGCAATCTTAAAGCAGGTTTGCTGTTTTATCTGACATATTTCTATGATAGACACAGATCACATAAACCTTCGCTTTTATGAAGAAAAAAAATATGACAAGAATTGCAACATATATTTAAATTAGAAATTGAAAGAAAAAACAGGACAAAACTGTTACGAGAAACAATATAAAATAGAGAAAACCCAACTGCCATCGCCATATGAATGGCCAGTCGACAAACTTTCCAACTAATGACGTATTCTAAGAGCTAACTGATGACGAAATAAAAAGAAAGAAGTGACTTATTAAAAATAATATATACATTGCATTTGGTAAGAGACTAAGTATAATTTCCATAAGAAAAGTACTCAAACCTTTTGATTGTATAAGAAATCAAATAACTAAATAAAAGAAAAGAAATAACCAGAAATATCCTGTAAATGGTTGTAGCATCCTGTCCATAGGTAGATGGAATTTAAGTACCAGGTGAAATTAGTATAAAATCTTTGCGTATAGTCAATTATTGCAGTAAAATGTCATGGAAGCTACATGTATATGTATTTTGGGTTTTACGGCACACCGGCACTTGATAGGTCATATGGCGCCGAATATACTGAAGTTTTACGATAATAGACTATAATCAGGTTAAAACTAAAATACATGAGTAGAAATATAAAAATATATCAGGTTATAATTGTGAATTATAAATGAAAACAGGTTAACACATTAAACAGTTAAAAATGTATAACTTAAGCTTAAAAACTTTTTTGAACTTATTAAGAACACCAATCTCGTTGGGGAAGCAAACAAGCTTAGAAGCCGATACTGTCTTAAATAGTTTGTACATGTTATTGGCATTAAAATACTTAGATCGAATATGGTCTGTTTCAAAACAATGTAATAATATATCATTCACTGTAAGAGGTTCCTGGCAAGAAACACATTCAGGTTGAAGGTCTCTTTTTAGAAGGTTTAAATGAGTTAATCTAGTATATCCAATACAACAGCGGGTAAGAGCTTCGTCTTCCCGCCTATGTTCTCTGTAAGTAGAGGTATTAGCACCGACGTTAGGTTTAATTACTTGTTATTTGTTATAAACAGTAATTCCCAACTGTTTGCTTAAAATATATCAATTGAAAAGTGGTTTAAAATCTGTGCGTGGGATGCAAAGATCTGTCTCAGTATGTACTGAAGCAGATTTTGTCCTTTTATCTGCATCCTCGTTTCTTCGGATGCTTACATGACTAGCTAGCAAACAGAAAACAATATGCTTATTAAAGGAAAGTTCATTAAGTTTCAAAAGTAATTCTCTAATGTGAGGTTTGAAAAAAAAATAATGGACTGTAATACTGACAATGATTCAATTAACACTACAAGTTTAAACATCCTGAATTTTGGCTGTAAAATGGACGATTCGATGGGTAGTTTTTGTTTAAAACAAAGAATTTTACTTACGGAAGCCCAGCCGACATATGAATCAGCATTTGTATATATATATTTCGAGGTAGTTAGAGTATTTCTTGTCGCGCAGTTCGATAAAATTTGAGCGTAGTACGAGAGGGCCTCTTTTTATTTATTATTTATACTGCAAGTTAACTCAACATCTTATTTTCTATTACTTTTTAGGGTTAGACTTAACTTTTGTTATGAACTGAAGTTTCTCTCGTCTAAGGTATAATGATGGCTGATTAGCTTCAAGGCAAAGGCTCTCTACAGGAGAGGTCCTGAAAGCTCCAAGGACCCGACAATCTTCTGGTTGTGGACAACGTCTAGCAACTGGAGATATGATCTCCTGGCAGAGCCGTAAACAATGCTGCCAATATGTTACCAGTGATCTGCAAAGTTGCAATAATTTTTTTCAGCTCCATATGTGGTATAAAAGATGATTTGCTGTCAAATATGACACCAAGAAATTAAGTTTCCTTGACAAAAGGAATACGACTGTTATTAAGAAATAATTAGGATCGTTGTGCAAAGTTCTTTTCTGACAGTAATATATGCAGTTTGTTTTGGTGGGTGAACATTTAAAACCATTGTTGTTACTCCAAGTTTGTACAAACGTTTTACAGATGTTGGTCTTGGTGTCAGGTTTCCGTGGTGATGGAGAAAGTAGACGGACTCATTTTGTTGATGTCTTCAGTGGTGTTTCTCCTTTTCGTTTGGTTTCTTTCCATTTCCGTCTCATATTTAAAAAATATCTTCTTTTCATCATGTTTCGATTGGCCTGAAAATGAAATAAACTATGTGTTAATTGTATGTACTCCATGGCTTTCTTTTGTGACTCTCCATGAAATTGTCCTAAAGTGAGGCAGATCTCCATGAAATCGTCTTAAACCTAAATAAAATGGACATAGGGGCCCCTAGAAGCACAGAAACATGATCTAAAATTCTTATACATCATTTCGAACCTGAAAAACACAACATAAGGTACCCTATTGCTCTAAAGCACTCAATATCAGTCTGCAAACACCTGTGTCACTATCCCTTTAATAACTTTTAAACGACAGCACGGACAGACAAAATCAGACCAGCAACAGGTGTCTTAATCTTACCGCTAGGTGGTTATCGCATATACAATACATAAAATACACGAAAATGTACTTACTTTACAGAATTTATAGTCCAAATTTAACAAAATCCGTTGTATATGCCGCCATTGGCACCGCTCTCCATGAAATCATCGACTTAAAGCACCGATCTCCGCACTTTAGGTTAGACCCCTTGTATAAGAAAATCGGAAACAATCGACTCCGTTATTTAGGGTTTTTACAATGCTATTTATTTTGATGTTAACGAGAGTATATAAAGATAATATACTACCCTGGGGGACACCTTGCTCTTGTTTGTGAATATAAGACAAAGTAGACCCCATTTTAACTTGAAAATTTCTGTGAGAAAGAAAATTGCTAATAAATGTGAGAAAAAGATTATTGAGACCAAGGTCACCTAAATCTTTTAAAATCTCATGTCTCCATGTTGTATCGTATGCTTTTTCAAGATCAAAGAACACCGCTACAAGGTGTTCAACCTTGATAAAGGCATCTCTTATAAAAATATTAAATCGAACGAGATGATCGAGTGTACTGCGTTAGTTTCTGAACCCACTTTGAAATTCTGTGAGTAAATTATTTGATTTAAGATACCAAACGAGTCTATTATTTATCATCAGTTCTAAAGTTTTACAAATACAACTAGTCGAAGCAATAGGTCTGTAACTTATTATTATAATCAGAACATCCCCATACTGAATTATGTCCATTAAAGTCCCCTACAAAAATATAAGGGGAAGGTAATTTATTTATTAAGTCATCAACATATCACACATTGTATGAATGTGATTGTATTTAGAATAACCTTTAAAATCAATGTTATTATTTTCTTTCAGGAATGTCTCTTGAAGGCATAAGACAGCAGGGATTAAAGTAGCTAGAAGAAGTAGAATTTCATAAAAAATGGCGCTTAGACCCCGATAATTCCAATGTTCTATTTTATTGTGCATGAGATAATATTAAATAGGGATTAGATTTATAGAGAAATTATAGTGGACAGTATGAAGACTAAGTAAGTGTGAACAATAGGGAAATAGTAGTAATACATGAACAATGCGACCAGCCGATTGGTTACACTGGATCAATAGAACAATCCGTGTACTCCATAACTCAGGGTCAAAATGGTGTATTGGTCAGTGTTGACATTACCGACATGTCTCCACTAACCTCACCCACCAGAATCCCGTCATCAGGGAGCTATATGTGTATTGCCGATAGAAATAAAACTCTAACGCGTGGCACGAACTCAAAGCTTTGCAAACCAGTTTTAATGGAACTTGCAAAACAAAAAGGAAGAGCCAACATAGTTTAGACACCTGGCATTTACTGTTTAAAAGCATTATTGATGCTGTACAAGTTCCAAACATAAACAACTTATATAATCTACAGCCATGCACTTCCATAATACAAGACATAACATATGTTTCTGTATTCTGTGGAATCTTGCGAAGTTATTAATTTCATTTTTCTATCACGTAGATCGGCTTTATCTGCAGGGATTTTAAGAAACAACAAAACAAATGTGCTGACTATTAGCCCAAGAATATTTCTTGTTATTTCGTCTACAAACACATTGTTCTCTTCATTTATGACTCAACATAATATCAAATGCAAAACATATGCTCATTGATTTAACATTATAGCATAATGCAGAACGTGCTACTATAATTGTGTTAGTGGGAATATTAAAGCTAACCAAAAAGCAACACACTTACATTTATCTATTTCTTTAGTTTTGCAGTAAATGTGTTTCCTACTGGCAAATATGCATCAATAAATTGTACGTGAGATACAATGTCTTACATTCGTACAGGTAGAACCACCGGAGCACCGCAGGTCAGCTGAAAGACATCCTTACATTTAGTTCTTCGCCCCAAACGGGACTCGAACCCACGCGGTGAGAGGCTAAGCAGTCAGAGGAGTTCACTCAATGTTCTCAAATAAGTACCTATTCAATGGGTTCTAGCGTTTTTTGTTCCGTTTCCGGGTTTCCATTTTCTGTCATGCCTGACACTCTTAAGTGATAGACATCATTTACGAATAGATTAACTTATCGCTTGCTAATGTTCCAGTAAATTGGCCGTCATGACATGATATTATGTGCTTGGCATTGGAGAACTGTTAGTAATTGTCCAAATACAAAACTAGTTATCTCGTGGCACGTATTTGACACTTTGCCACCAAGCATGAATGAAAAGTGTAAACAAGTATGTACAAGTAACATGGCTGAGCGAGGAACTTGCTCCAAGCAAAACAACTGCAACAACGGTGTACGTAGAGGTAGTGTTAGATCTAATAAACAAAATAGACATAGCGAGTGATGTAGCATTTTCAATTGCAACATGAACAAACTATAATAACCTAAATTCAAGTATATGTGTTAAGGCTTTTATTGGCATACACTTTAATCGTATCTTCTTTAGTTTTACAATCAGGTAGTGTTCTACAAACAACATATTTAATCAGATATGTAAACAGACCACCATAATGTGTTCCATGAAATTCTAAAGTTATGATGCATATGTATTGCCAGAACACTACTATTGCTCTTTTAAATGTTTACTTAAGACAGATTTATGGAGTCTGTTTTCTTTATTCTGTCCATTGGTTTTGTTTATAATACGGTCAGTCAATGGCGATAGCGTGTGGTTTGCTTTAGTTTCGAAAGAAACATACTGGTCTTTCAGACGTTATGGAGCTAAATATTCTAAATTGTTTAAACCTATTTATTTATATATAGTCGATTGGGAAACAAGTTCTTTCAAATAATATTTATCCCTGACGACTGCCTACTTTTTCAAAATTGTATAGTAAGTATACTGTCAAAGGCTACCTTGTATAATTGGAAATGGATGTTATCAGCAATGCCATGGATTATTATTTGTCCACTTCATGGGTAGAACCAGTACTCAGGTACTGAGTACCTGAAGCAATGTTCAGTAAATAGTCTTGCTCAAGGACAAATTTAACATCCCATGATCAGTTTCGGGGCTCGAACCCAGGGCCCGCCGATCCGGAGTCCAACGTCTTAAATATTCAAAATCATAATATATGTATAATAAATAGTTCAGACATTTTACTTGTTTTATATGAACAGATCAATCCTATAAAGCGACTAGTAATTAATGATAGTATTGTACTAATTCAACAATAAAAAATAATAAAATGATGGGATATATAAGTAATTGATCGTCCTAATGTGGTTTATAATGAAATAAGTAAATAATAATGTGATCAAAATAGCACTTGCATCGTGACTGATGAATAAAAAAATAAAAAAGGGGTCCAATTTGAAGACATTACCCGTTTACTCACACCATAGCCTAGGCCTTACAATTTAGAACAAAAGCAGCATTCGGAACTACTTGGCGACGACTGCGTCACTTCATTTTGCGTCCCCGACTTCGTCTAATGAAATAGACTAAATATTTATGACATTATACAACTGCATCTAGCTTAATGGAATGTAGCCTCTTTGTGGTATAATTAAAACTCAATTTGTAAATAAACTTGTTTTTTGTTGTTGTTGATAATGATAAAATCCTTAGCTTATTGAAATAGATGTTAGTTATGTGTTAAAACTATCATTAAGGGTAATTGATGTGTTTAAAATACACTTTATATCATATTTGCTGCTAAGAAGTTTTTACTGTATATAAGGGTGAGTTAAAGATAATTTAAATCTTAAATTAATATCTTTGAATACAATAATTAAGCTAAAAAAATATTATACAATTAATGTTTAGATCGTATGCAATGTGCGGTTTATGACTTACAAAAAGCGAAAAGAGTATTTTTTATACATGACAGAAAGTTCATATTTCTTCGGCGACACCATTTTACAGACTTATTTATAAAAAGAAATTAATGCATTGCGTTAATTAAAGCATTTAGAACGCCGCAAATTTTTGTTAATATTTACTATGAATACAATGATAATGTAAATGCTACATTGTAGCACGCACCCAATCAACGATATTATGGTTATATATCATTGCAGCAAATTTTGACGTACATAGTGAACGTTTTTCTGATATACCATTGTATCTCTGAAGGTCGCCGCACATGGAAAGGCATTTTAGCAATGTAAACTAAATCTGTGATAAATCAGCACCATGCTAACGATCTAAACAACGTGTTCAGATGTCGTTATTACATAATTTATAATGTGTGCAGGAATGGTTGTTAGTCATCTTATTACTCATCAAAATGTACAATGTAACATAACATAACATAAATTTATTGGCATAATGTACAAGCACATACATAGAGCCATCATGTAATTCGTCGTGTTTCTTTGCGACAAAAGATGTTTGCATTTTTTTAAACTAGAATCATACGCACAAGGGAGAACTCATATTGTATGATAGAATATCTTCATGCATTATTTAATTCGTTACAAGGGGGTGTAATCAGAACAACGCTATTTCACTAAATATTTGCCATATACATGTATTTATTACTCGAAATGAGGAATTCTTTCACCAGTCGCCATTATTGTTGCCTTTGTTTGAAATAACCATAATGCTGCATATAAATGATAAATGACGACATTAATATTTGATGAGCAATTAATCGGCGTAAATTGACGTTATTACAGATTTTCTTTTCACCTTTAAGACCTGTCTGCCGGTCGATGTAGATGTTAGGTTTAGAGGCCGGGTAACAAGTAGTCTTAACTTACTCAAGTATAGGCCAGACATTACATTTTACAATGTTAACATTTACATTCTAAATAAAAGTACATGAAATTTCATTTGCAGTGTCCCTCCAGCGATATTAATTTGTGTACTTTAATTGCTGCGGCTTAATTTAGCGCTGAAACTTGTACGTGGAAATTAAATTATGTAAATTATCTTATAAATGAATACTTTGAGGCAAACCAGATATGGCTGACGCATCATGCAGCCGAGCAGCTTGGAGGCTCTGTAAACGGTGAATTTTCTGGAAAAGTAATTGGCTTAAATTGTTGCAAGGTAGCAAAGCGTTCATGATGTGATAGAGACAATACAAATATGATAATGCAAGCCATGCGAATCAATTACGGTGTTTAAAAGGCACTACACTAAAATCATAACACTTTTCTGTTATTAAGTTTTGCCAGTTCTCCATATAAAACAAGATATTCCATTTGCCAAAAACAAATAATAATACAGTTGCTATATACACGAAAGACGTCATGCGCTTTATCATCATGTCGGCGCTTTTAGCATCGACTCTCCGTCGTGGAATGCCAGTGGTCAGTTAGTAAAAATCAATATTCCATTAACTTGGCCAATACAAGACTGTATTAAGCAACATAGCCCATGGTAAATTAATCTTTATCTTCATTCCCATCCTATTGTTCGACTACAATTGAGTTTCTTGTTCTTTTCCGTCAGAATTGTTTTGTCCCATAAAGTTTCATAACAGAAATGGAATTAGCTGGAAAAAAACCTAATGAATCTCCTAGCGATATTTTACGTTCAGTTTCACTTCTTTGACACTTCACAATAGCTAACATCGACGAATTTATTGCAAGGCTCTCTTTTAGATTGACTATCAAATGAAAAAACTACGATAAAAAGTAGCCACATCACGAAAGTCAAACTAGGGCTATACCCTTGAAACCTTTTGTTCATTTACTTGCTATTGATGTCATATTTATATATTAACGATGGGTATATAGAGGATCTGACATGAGTGTTCATTAGATACTGGAAATATTAAACGAGTTGGATGAAATGATACGAAACGGGGCTCTGCCGAGTTTGATATCATTTTAGACGAGTTTATTATTTTCAGTATCTTATGAACACAAATATTAGATTCTATTATCACATAATCAAAAGGTCAGCTATTTTTGCTTTTAATACATCATTTTTATAGTATGAAAAGTCGACTTTGACATGTGTTATTCTATGATAATGCGCACAAAAATAATTCTTCTTTTACTCGACCATTTTCCATAAAAAGGGAACAGATTTGTTTATTACATGACTAAAATATTATTTGTTTGAAATAACCATAATGCTGCAGATAAATGATAAATGACGACAATAATATTTGATGTGCAATTAATCGGCGTAAATTGACGTTATTACAGATTTTCTTTTCACCTTTTAGACCTGTCTGCCGGTCGATGTAGATGTTAGGTTTAGAGGCCGGGTAACAAGTAGTCTTAACTTACTCAAGTATAGGCCAGACATTACATTTTACAATGTTAACATTTACATTCTAAATAAAAGTACATGAAATTTCATTTGCAGTGTCCCTCCAGCGATATTAATTTGTGTACTTTAATTGCTGCGGCTTAATTTAGCGCTGAAACTTGTACGTGGAAATTAAATTATGTAACTTATCTTATCAATGAATACTTTGAGGCAAACCAGATATGGCTGACGCATCATGCAGCCGAGCAGCTTGGAGGCTCTGTAAACGGTGAATTTTCTGGAAAAGTAATTGGCTTAAATTGTTGCAAGGTAGCAAAGCGTTCATGATGTGATAGAGACAATACAAATATGATAATGCAAGCCATGCGAATCAATTACGGTGTTTAAAAGGCACTACACTAAAATCATAACACTTTTCTGTTATTAAGTCTTGCCAGTTCTCCATATAAAACAAGATATTCCATTTGCCAAAAACAAATAATAATACAGTTGCTATATACACGAAAGACGTCATGCGCTTTATCATCATGTCGGCGCTTTTAGCATCGACTCTCCGTCGTGGAATGCCAGTGGTCAGTTAGTAAAAATCAATATTCCATTAACTTGGCCAATACAAGACTGTATTAAGCAACATAGCCCATGGTAAATTAATCTTTATCTTCATTCCCATCCTATTGTTCGACTACAATTGAGTTTCTTGTTCTTTTCCGTCAGAATTGTTTTGTCCCATAAAGTTTCATAACAGAAATGGAATTAGCTGGAAAAAAACCTAATGAATCTCCTAGCGATATTTTACGTTCAGTTTCACTTCTTTGACACTTCACAATAGCTAACATCGACGAATTTATTGCAAGGCTCTCTTTTAGATTGACTATCAAATGAAAAAACTACGATAAAAAGTAGCCACATCACGAAAGTCAAACTAGGGCTATACCCTTGAAACCTTTTGTTCATTTACTTGCTATTGATGTCATATTTATATATTAACGATGGGTATATAGAGGATCTGACATGAGTGTTCATTAGATACTGGAAATATTAAACGAGTTGGATGAAATGATACGAAACGGGGCTCTGCCGAGTTTGATATCATTTTAGACGAGTTTATTATTTTCAGTATCTTATGAACACAAATATTAGATTCTATTATCACATAACCAAAAGGTCAGCTATTTTTGCTTTTAATACATCATTTTTATAGTATGAAAAGTCGACTTTGACATGTGTTATTCTATGATAATGCGCACAAAAATAATTCTACTTTTACTCGACCATTTTCCATAAAAAGGGAACAGATTTGTTTATTACATGACTAAAATATTATTTGTTTGAAATAACCATAATGCTGCAGATAAATGATAAATGACGACAATAATATTTGATGTGCAATTAATCGGCGTAAATTGACGTTATTACAGATTTTCTTTTCACCTTTTAGACCTGTCTGCCTGTCGATGTAGATGTTAGGTTTAGAGGTCGGGTAACAAGTAGTCTTAACTTACTCAAGTATAGGCCAGACATTACATTTTACAATGTTAACATTTACATTCTAAATAAAAGTACATGAAATTTCATTTGCAGTGTCCCTCCAGCGATATTAATTTGTGTACTTTAATTGCTGCGGCTTAATTTAGCGCTGAAACTTGTACGTGGAAATTAAATTATGTAACTTATCTTATCAATGAATACTTTGAGGCAAACCAGATATGGCTGACGCATCATGCAGCCGAGCAGCTTGGAGGCTCTGTAAACGGTGAATTTTCTGGAAAAGTAATTGGCTTAAATTGTTGCAAGGTAGCAAAGCGTTCATGATGTGATAGAGACAATACAAATATGATAATGCAAGCCATGCGAATCAATTACGGTGTTTAAAAGGCACTACACTAAAATCATAACACTTTTCTGTTATTAAGTCTTGCCAGTTCTCCATATACAACAAGATATTCCATTTGCCAAAAACAAATAATAATACAGTTGCTATATACACGAAAGACGTCATGCGCTTTATCATCATGTCGGCGCTTTTAGCATCGACTCTCCGTCGTGGAATGCCAGTGGTCAGTTAGTAAAAATCAATATTCCATTAACTTGGCCAATACAAGACTGTATTAAGCAACATAGCCCATGGTAAATTAATCTTTATCTTCATTCCCATCCTATTGTTCGACTACAATTGAGTTTCTTGTTCTTTTCCGTCAGAATTGTTTTGTCCCATAAAGTTTCATAACAGAAATGGAATTAGCTGGAAAAAAACCTAATGAATCTCCTAGCGATATTTTACTTTCAGTTTCACTTCTTTGACACTTCACAATAGCTAAACATCGACGAATTTATTGCAAGGCTCTCTTTTAGATTGACTATCAAATGATAAAACTACGATAAAAAGTAGCCACATCACGAAAGTCAAACTAAGGCTTTACCCTTGAAACCTTTTGTTCATTTACTTGATATTGTTGTCATATTTATATATTAACGATGGGTATATAGAGGATCTGAAATGAGTGTTCATTAGATACAGGACATATTAAACGAGTTGGATGAAATGATACGAAACGGGTCTCTGCGGAGTAAACACGACACATACTTACTGACGTCGCACTATGGTAATGATGTCACATTACGACAACTCACTAGTGTGTTACCAAAAATAACTCATAAGTGTTTCCTCACGCTCGCGCGGTAGGTTATGTGATATCAATATTTTTTCTGTGTCGAGTTTTTATAAAGGTGGCGCTGTTGCCGAAGGTTTGACGTGTGTGTGAATGGTTGCTTGTAAGACCCAATATCACCCTACCACCTATATGTTTATTCTATTTTCGTTGTCAGTTTCGCATTAAGCAAACATGTTCACGAACGATAAGGCAAAAAGATGCATGAATGAAAATACATATCCTGCACCAAGGACTATAACATAACTTAAGTGCAATATTAACCCATATTTACATGCATATACATAGGCATAATGCATAATAAAGTGAAGAATACTTGCGGATAGTGCTTTGCGAAATGGTTGCCTATTGCAATAAACAGTCGTTACCACTAGACTACTGCCTGATCTGGCAAAACACCAAAACATCAGCAAAGAGCATATTTTCGATGTACGGGGTTTATTTGTTTATTTACATATATACAGATCAAAGTACATGTATACTTAAGAAGAGTATCGACATTGCTAAATTATAGAGCATTTCCAAAGAAACGGTTTTACTTACTTGACGGATGTCGCCGATAAGTAGGACGGCTATAAAGCTAAACAGTTTCTTTGGAAATGCTCTATAATTTAGCAATGTTGAAACTCTTCTTAAGTATACATGTACTTTGGTCTGCTTTAATATCTATTCATTTATGATCCTTTTAATTAACAAAATAATATATAAATCTTGAAATCTTGAACCTGCAAGGCTGGCTTTTTACATTGCTAATATTCGAAGATGTAACTCAAGTAGATTTGTAGATCGAGGAAAGCCATGAAAATGTTTAAAGGAATGTTTGGATTACATTAGCGCTTATGACTCTTTTTATTAATACTTTATTTTAAATTATATAAATAATAAATATTATTAGTATTAAAATACATTAATTATATTGCAGTCGTTACGGTACGGTGGTGCTTGAGAAGTGCTTGTTGCATGTACAGCATATGCTCTTTGGACATTCTAGGACGAATTTCAAGTTGCCCGGGATGTATGTAGCCGGGTGATAGGGGGAGAATGTGTGAGCGGTCCGGTTAGCTCAGTCGGTAAAGTATTCGCTCTGTTAGCGAAGGGTGCCGGGTTTGAATCTCGGACTGGCTATGTTACAAGTGTAAAGACCACAGAGTGGGATTCTAGAGAAGATTCATAAAAAATGAGCAATTCAGCATTCTTGTACGGTTGAACCGACCAATCTCCAAGAGATTTTCGAAAATTATACGAACAATTACAAGCACACTTCAGGCTGAGGGTCTTTTAGCAAATAAAATTACACAAATAACCTATAGTAAACATATTTGCTAATTTCAATGTCAAGACATTCGACATTAAGAGCGCTTTGTCTTTCTGGAAATACGTACAGCAGATGCGAGCAAGGATTGCTATTGTAACTTTCAAGATCTTTTTTTACAAAAATTATATGTAAAATAACTTTAATTCGTAAACTAGGAACATAATTAAAGCTAAACAACAGCTAGACATACCTTGGTGAGTACGCACATAACTCCACTATATCTTTCGACACCACAGCACGTTCACATTTTATTTTTATTTATGTGTAAACATAGCCAAAGTCAAGTCTAGGTATGAAGATAAGTTTAGGCATTATTTAATTTAAATTTTATTGATATATGTTGTAATATTTCGCCAAAGATTCATAAGAAATTTAAACCGAGAATTGAAGAGATAGTTCTGTATCTCGGAAATAAAAATTGACTTTAAACATGCTCAGAGAACGAAGATAATATTCTATTAAATTGTTCATAGCTAATGCTTTCTCTAGGGACTTCCTACAAACTGACGTAAACCATTATACCATTTCCCGAGAGCACCTTTCTACAAACTGGTGTGTTTTATTTGTTAGCACATTGTTAGCAAACGAGAATGGCAAATTCAGAGCTGCAGATTCGAAAACAGGTTTGTAATTTGTTTTCTCCATTACCAAATTACAGTTCTGTCTGCCTGTATCTTTTCAACACCAAAAGAATTTGAAAGTTATATCCGTATTATGATTTTACTTATGGAAAACATTAACCCATTTTGTGCAGGCAGTTTTCTAAAGAAGTGTGTGCAAATCATTTGAAGAAAATAAAAATGGTAAACTAATATAAAAATCTACATCGTTCTGGGATGCAGCACTCTTACTGAAACTATACAGACACCTGTATAATCTCCACGCTATATATAACTTATAATTTAGATATATGTTTGACAATATACGTATGATATATTAAAACAAATTCACATTAACCTCTTCAAATGATATTAAAAAAGAAATAACCACACGCTTTATAACTTTTGCAGACTCACCGTTCCAAGGCGGTAACTGTTGAATTTGCTCTTTTTGTTTAATAACACATCACAGATATGATCATAGTTTTACATTTTTACTTTTTCAATGCTCATACGACTTTCCTTATTTATACACTTTTCAAAGTACCTGGTTACTCTTTCTATTCAAAAGCAATGACCAATATACAAAATGAAATGTTATTTACTTGTAGTTTCCGTAACCCGAATAAGACAAGACAATAGTCTACTCATCTGTAATCATGAACATCTAAGATACATAATCTCATGAAATGCCAAACTTTCTGTTTTATTTCTTAACATCAGCATTACTCCATTAACACGATTCAAAATTGCATCTAGCAAAGCTTAAAACACAGGAAAATGAAACTATAAATCATGTGACAATCTATGTGTTTCTATTTTGATGGCACTCCCGTTATTTTTAGCTACTTTAGTAATTTGATACTGATACAAATAAAGTTTAACTTCATATCGTACCTGTGTAAAATGTCTGTATATGGTTTTTAAATTCAATCTACCCGAATGTGCAAAGGAAAAGAAAAAACATCATATAGGCAACAACATCTCTTAAGCAACCAGTTTCTTTTCTTCCGCTCGATGTTTCTTAAGAGAGGGAGCACTGTATACGAATGTCGATAATTAGGAAAATAATTGCCAAATTAACATTAAATCGACTGTTATTAGGTTAACCTTTATTATAACAACTATATATTATGATGTTATGCTTACGTAGATAGCTGATTAAATGTCCGCTGTGTATAAAACATAACCCGTCAAATGCCGGTTAATATAGGAAAGTTCAATTCTTCTTAGACCCAATATATGTATTGTGACATTTGAATATTGTACGTAGAATGAATTTGCATGATTTGTAACATATGTCATCATGTTGCAGAAATAAAAGATAAAAAAAACCATAAAATGTCGGTTGAGTCGTTAGAGGGGTAAAAGTTTAATTTAGAACAAAACCTTAACGCGTTTTCCAAGAAGAACTGGACAATCAACTCCAACTATAAATATTTATAGACCCTATTATAATGGGTATCATCCTCTCCGTGAGTATAAGTTGTATGATGTATGTTATTGGCGCTTACTTTCGATAGGTCCGGAATGTTTGGAACCATTTGGGCGATTTCTTCAAGCTGCTTTCTACTGATTAATTGTTAACTGGAAACGATTACTAAGCCGTTGACTTTCATGATTGATAAGTGACCTTCAGGTGCGCCGTTATTATATTGTTTACATACTTCATATGGTTGATAGTGTTCATCTTTTAAATAAAAGCAAAGTCGTTGCTGAGAAGCATCAAAGGCGACGCAAAAAGGAAGAGGTAAATAGATTAAAGCAAATGCGCGCACGTGCGCACCTGTTCCGGAAAGCGGCCTGTACGCCGACACGTTAAGAGATAGCCAAAAACTAACACCGGTTTCGTGTTCAGCATGCCTGGTTTAGTCTAGGAACAAAACTTGAGCCGTCTGACTAAACAAACAAAAAAAATCGGCCAAAATGCCAAAATCGCTGATCCAAACGTCGCATTTTAGTTAAATGATTACTATTAGTATTTAATGTTTGATAATTACGTGTAGAAGGAACCCAATTGCTCATTCAAAGACGGTCGACACAAAACGTTGATGTCATACTCATAGCACCCGGTCATAATTTTTTTATAGCGATTTTTTCGGTTCTATGGCTGTTTACTTCAAAACACTTTCGTAAACCAAATTGCTACTTATTTCTGAATTAATTTGGCCCATTTAATACTGATTATAAAGCATGTTATAGGTCCTTAATACACTACTTTTATCTTATGGGAGCTGCTTCTGTTAGCGTTTTCTATAACAAAACTCTATTGTATGTAAGTGTTTTGTTTTAGGGATAAAGTAACAGTCTATAAGTGAGTACATACTTGTGGAGAAAAAATAACTATCTATTGACGATTTGTGTATTATGTTGCTGTCATAAAACAGAACGTAGTTATAAAAGACACAGTGTTTGGATGTTAGGCTTATTTCGTTGTCATAGTGTAAAAAGTAGAAGAAACATTATAATATTCAGCATTATGTGGTTATTCGTCTTTTAAGATTGTAATGAGGAGTTCGAAATATTTTTAGCTTTTATATGTATAAATATATATCAGCTGCTATAAGATCAAACAGCATTCAAATGGGATGGGATTGGGATTTGCCGGCATTTTTGCCGATACTGTAAAGCGGACATTTCTATCATTATTGCACAGGAGCACTTCTAAGACGCCCAGGGACTGAACCCGGCCGGTCCATTATACTGACACCGACGATGTCAGGCGTAATACTTTCCCCTTAGCCCCGAGCGTTAGGAGGGAAGCCACTACTACCAATTTTAAATTCTTTGGTATGACCCGGGTTTGAAGCCGCGACCTCCCGATCCGCAAGCCGACTCCTTACCACTTGAGCTATTGCGACCGGCATTCAAATGGTAAATGTTGATTGGAAACGAATGCTTATATTACCAATGACACAGCTTATTACTCAATGTTTTTGGGAGCGCCGCCAATATGTGTTACTTATTTCAGATATTTTTCAGTCGCTACTTTTTGCCCGATGATAGATAATCTTTGAAAGCCCTTCGCTGTGATAATCTAATGTATACGATAAGAGTGTATTAGATTAAATGACATGCTAGAAGCAGCGAAACATAAAATGCAAGAATTTTCATAGTCAGAGTGATATATGTATTGTATTTTTTGTGGGAGGGGGTGGGGCGGATTGGTAAAATTATTATATTAAATATAAGAAAGTAAAATAATATTGTTGATGATGCTGATTATGTCGGCTCTTTCTAGAGTATTTCCCGACTTCCAATTAAAATTTAAATCAATCGGAAAATCTAAACGTTCTCGACACACTAAGATTATGATCTTCTATCAAAACAGTCTGATAACGCTTATAATAACAACTCTCGTATGTGCGTCACTTTATAACGTATCATATTGACACATACAGCTTTATCGTATACATCTTATATACCACTTACTAAAGACCAGTCGGTCATTCGTGATAACCTGGAAAATGTTCAAAATTGCACGGACCTTCTAAATATTTTTAACAAATTTGTATGGAATCTGTTACAGTAACATAGAGCGAACTACGTTCTTAAAACCCTCGTATAAACACTGCTATCAGGTGACAATCAAATCTACTTTACCCTATCTGATTTAAAGCTGCTGTATATTAGAGATGGGGTTCTGAGTTAAATTGGATATAAAGTCTTTCACATGCGAATGCAATAACATCTCTTCCAAGAATTTCACAAGCTCACACATACTACGTCTGAAAAATTCGTTTTTGATCAGGATGCCTGGTTATTTTCAAGGCGTCGACAAGGACTCCACAAACGAAATATGTTACTTAATGACAAGTATAGTTTCTTTAAACTGATCTGTCTATGTATTTACCTATAATCAGAGAAAAAAGCTAGTTTTATTAATAAAAAAATAGACGAATTTATTTACAAGTTATGACAAAAAAAGAATTTTCTTTTATTAAAGTTCCTGTCACATACATGTTGGCTCTCGTTTAATTTGAACCAGACACCTCTTGCGTAAGAGCCCTGTGATCTTCAGAGAGTGAACTTCTGGTTACTGTTTTTATAAATTTGCTAAAGGGAAGTAATTCGACAGCCATAGTTTGGCGATGTCCGCCTTCGACGTACAATCCTCCGGTCCTGATGGTTAAGTGGAAGTGTGACTTCGTCAGTGCCGGCTTGGTAGAACCAGTAACACAGGCCTTATAAGTGATCTAAAACTATTTTAGGTAGGCAAAATAATTATTTGAGTTTTGAAGAATTACATTAAATCACGAGTAAGCCGCTCAATGCATACCGGGAAAATTCGTTAATATAATTTTTAAGTAATATGATTTTGAATACTGGCATTAACCCACTGGGTTAACTTAGCGATGGCATGTTTGCCAGGGTTGCATCTTTGGATCCTGCTCGTGTTACCTTTTACTTTTTATGCTCAATGTATTAAGATTTTGGTACATTTATGTGACGGTAAGTTTGTGAGTGCATGTGTCTGCTTGCTTGAAAATAAATGGTTTGAAAACAGTCTCATTGTTGCGTTGTCATTTTAAAGACATTATATCAACATGAAAAATCCTAACAACATGTTCTTGGTACAAATTATTCTAAACAATAAGTATATGTTATAGAAAACCAAAAACACAGCAATTGGTCACCCAATAGTTCCGACATGACTACAAATGAACTGATAAGCGCAACGTCTAATGTATTTATTACTGGTACGTTTTGTGTACCGCTGGTGTAGTTTTTCAGGCGTACTAGTAATAGTTTTCCTCGTGCTCAGAGGGTATTGAAATCGTCATTCGACGCTCAGACTGGGATACTGTGCAAAATGAGTTTTGGCAAATTTGCTTAAATGTGTTGTTTTGATAAAATTTTATAATTAGTTTGCAAGTATTGTATATATATGTCATGTGTTTATAAAATGCGTTTTGTATGCTTTTCTAACAGTTGTTTTTCGTTTTAGTATGTTTTGTTTTGTTACCAAGACAAGTCGTGAGATGAGTGTCTTGTGCGTGTGAAAGCAGCAGTGATTCCGGACATTTTATAGCTGTCTTAAACAGCGTTTTCAAGTGTTATTGGACATTTAGCCAGATGATCTAACTGGCTCCATTTTTTCGGAATCTTTTGCTTGTGTGCGTCTTGTTGAATAGTATTTGATAAAAGTATCCCGTTCTGTGGCATTCCTATATGGGTTTTGTGTTTTATTATACAATAAGGTTATATAATAAGAATCTTATGTTTGTAAAGAAATTAAATGAATAGAAAACATAAAACCTTTCAAAGACATAACATACGTAAGGTTGAACATTTAATACATTGTTCCGGTCGAAATGTTAAATAAAACTAAAGTAAACAAGCATGCACAATACAAGTTGGCTCAGTCTGTATAGCGTTTGACTGTCAATCCAGAGGTGCAAAGTTCAAAACCCAGATAATCCTATCAAATTTTTGTCTTTTTCGATACTTTTTTGTCTTTGTTCCTATTTTATATTCACGTTTCTTCGATTGTATCGAGGAATTAGGTTTCAGTATATTTAAGAGGCCATTTAAAACAAATACTTTGGGAATGGTATAACACCATGCCGGCCACTGGTGCCATGGCTTTATATCTTGGTTCTATTACCTTTTAATATATATGACATTTAAAGTAATGTATGAAGCAAAAAAGCAACAACAAATTGCAGATCAGATTCCAGTGTGCGACGGTCAGAACTGTGATACAAGACATCACTCATTACACTCCTTTCTAAACTATCAAGGAAAAGTCGTGTGGCATGCCGATATGATGTATTTGATTATTGTTTAGTTAATTTCAAAATGCGAGAATCTTTCACCCAATAGTTCCTGTTTTTATAAATATGCTAAAGGGAAGTAGTTTGACAACCAGAGTTTGGCGTCTTTCACCTGTCGGAACGTCACATCGACAAAGACATATAACGTACGCCATTATCCGGATAGTTGGGTGGAACTTGTGACTTCGTCAGCGCCGGCTTGATAGATCCAGTAACACAGGTCTTATGGGTGATCTAAAACTATTTTATGACAAAATAATTATTTCAGTTTTGAAGTTTCCCCTTAAACCACTAGTAAGCTGCTCTATGCATACCTTGAAATTTGTTAAACTTTAAATAATATGATTTTGAATGGACTGGCTTTAGCACAGTGGGTTAACTTAGCCATGGCATGTTTGGCAGGGTTACATATATATATATATATATATATATATATATATATATATATATATATATATATATATATATATATATATATATATATATATAGTCTCTGTAATACTTTGTTATATATATAGTCTCTGTAATACATTATTCAAAGCAGTGCATTCATCATTTTCTTACCTACTACTAGACTTATTTTCTGCCATCCTTTTTTATAGTCTTTTAGGGCTAAGTTTTGTAATTTAACTAAACCATAACGAAACTGCAAGCGGTATCGAGAAGTATTCACACATGCCTACAGTTAACTTAAACATTTTGATGTAGGTTTTACTCCATACCTTTAAACAGAGCAGTGTGGAAAAGCCTTTCTGCCAGGCTGGATTATACTCTTCTAATCTGGCGATGCATGTAAGGAAATATTATCTTATTTTGAGTCGGGAGGTCGCAAGAAGTCAACTTAAGCTCTTTCATCCGATCTGTAAGTACCTTTTAGATAATATTTTATTAAAACGTTGACCCTATAGTTGGTTTCATAAAAAACGTACGATTTGAGATATGTGAAGTTCCATTACAAACATTTGTTTAAAGAATTGCCAATGTTAATTGTACGATCATTATCACAATCATCAACCTCCCTATCATAGTCCTCACCATCTTCATCGATTTCCAAATCATTAACAAATGTAAAAAAGAATACGTAAACGTCATCTTGTTTACTGATTTGAAGGTTGGTTAAAGGAACGTTGAATGTTCCGATCAAAAACAACAAAAACAGACATCGGGAATAATGTTTTATTGAAAAAGGTAGTAAATATGATTTTTTTATACTTTTGGAGCAATAGTCAAAATAAAGAAAAATCTATCAGCTAATTATGAAATGTAACACTGACGGATAATGTTTCTGACATACAGTTAAGCGATTTGTTTGTGGCAATTAAAGCGATATTGTAGGTAAAATCTCTGGACTGAACTATCACCTCCACATATGCAAGTCTTTGTCCCGACCAGGGGCGGATCAAGAAAATTTTGGTAGGGATGTAAGTATGTATCAAGATCTATTCAACTTTATCGCAGTAAATACTGGATAGACATACACAGTAATGAACCCTTACTTCGACCTAAGCAGCCAACAGACAAGATTTACTTTAAAAAGCTTAGTATTTTAAAGCGTACTTGTGTGTGTTTTCACAACTTTAATCTTCTACCTGGTTGGTGGGGGAATGAATCCCCCCACACCTGGATCCACCCCTGGTCCCGACCGTGTCACGAAACCACGTGTGGACTACAGAGTAGCTTGATGAGATAAAAGAGACCATACCCACTCAGGTTAAGATAATGGCATTTTTTTTTCCAGAATACATTTTTTAATAATTGGTTAAATTCTAAGTCTTCGCATATTATTTGCTGATTTCGGTTCGAATATATTCTATTTGAAAATTGACTTTTTATTCATACAGTTTTAATTTCAAGAAATGCCATCATGAAGTTTAATAAAAAGTGACAAAAATAGGTATTAAATTGTACATTTTAATTAAATTGTGAATAAAAGTATTAATATAAATAGTGCAAAGTACAAACAGTAATACAAGTATTCGGACAAATAAACACTGAAATGAATATACACATAGCAAGACAAAGGATGGATATACACGACAAAGAGCAATTGAGCATATTATTCTATAAAATACAAAATTTGTTTTTGCTGTACGAATTACAGGTGCTAAATTAAAAGAAAATAATAAACTGCATTCATGAAAAAAAAAGAAAATCAAAATACAACGCGATAAACATATTTATCACATTAAAACTGACTATTCCTATTACTGGCTTTGTTGATTATATAATGTAACATTTTATGCATTGTGCTTGTTTTTGTTGACAGAAATAAGAGGTAGAAAAGGTTTAAAAGCAGGTAACTATATACAATTAAAAGAGTTTGAATAATTTATACATGGCAGGCGAGTAGAAAGGAAACAAACATACATGTTTTGCCAGATCATTTTTAGCGGTGTTAATATATATTCAAAATGAGTAACAACGTTCACCTCATTTGCAATGTTGGGTCATACAGATAAAAAAAAACTGTTCTGACCGTTAGTAAGCCGATAGAACAATTTATACTTTAAAATATTGCATGCAGGATGTTAAGTTTTTAAAAAAAAATGTTTGCCCATACAAAAACTTTTATCTTTTATTCCTCCTAAATATGAAGAACATTTTATATGTACAAAATAGTAAGCAAAATATTTTACACCAAACACATTTGTCTGGCTAGTTGTTGATAGTTTTCATAAACAGAAGCTTTAATTATGTTGTCTTTCATATCTATATATTTATTGTTTTTATATATCATTTCAGTATCGCCAATGTTCGAAAATAGGTTTTTATACTACAAAGTTTCTTAAAGGTTCATGCCATGAAAACCCAAAGTGTGATGTGAATGTAGATACAAATACAACATGACAATATCATCTTATAATGGTAGCTGGTAATTAAATCACGTACTGATTCCTAAAACATTGTAGTCAATATAAAGATCTTTATTCAACTGCCAACCAACTTCAATGTTTCCTTAACTACGTGTGAGATTTTATCGCATGTATGTCAATATTGGCAGCATGGTTAAAAAAATGTCATTTATATTATCATGATGCATTCATATAATTTTAAAATTTATTTTAGCTCAATATTCGGTGTTTTACATTAGGACTGTTTATTTCTAGCAACATCATGATTTTCTTGGAAGGATAAAACACTGATCAACGAGGCGGAAGACTTTGGCAAACAAGCACTCTTAGGAAGTAAAAATGTGCAATGTGAAACAATATTCTAACATAGGGTAAGTTATCAAAATATATGATAACAATACTGTACATAGAGAGTGAAGACGTATAACATTTTGACGAATTATAACATGATAAAACAGTCGAAACTTATGCATATTATGCGACTTCACCGTCCTGCTTTTCCAATCGGAACTTCTCGGGTAATTCCGTCCTCGGGACAATCATCCCTCGTATGTTTCTGGTGAAATAATACTTAAAGAAATCACAATCGTTTTGTTCGCCGGAAATCGAAAGAATATGCCTAAAATGTAGTTCGCACAAAACAAAAAACAATAGCGTCGTTTGACAGCTATTTGCTGCGCTTTGTGAATTAAATCTGGATGATTTAAAATTGAAGCAGTCACAAATTGAAGTTTAACTGGCATCGTACTATGGTAGCTGTCATATCGAGCTGCCATCTTTGTTTTGGCCTTCTGTCACAAAATAAGTCCCATTTACTGAAATGGCCGAGATGATCCGACTACCTACATACATCCGAGAGATGATTCGTGAATTATCCAAGGTGTTCCGATTGCTTCTATTAGACCGTTTAAATAAGATACAACTTAAAATTCATGACATGATTTCTAATATAAAAATAAAGGATAATACTTAGTCCTTACAAGACTAATATAAAAGCGTAAATTTTCGCACGGTGATAATTATTTTATACATTTCTGTTAAGATTAAAAACAAAATTCCGAAGAGAAATGAAATTTAGGCCAGTATTCACTCACTATTCTTAAGTAATTCTGGCTTAACTCATGGATTTTAATCCACAATATCTTCATTATGAATTAAGCTTTTTGTCTGTCGTTTTGCATAACAATTAAAGTTTGTTGCTTTGATCTTAAAATCGCATTGAAACTTCATAAATAAGCTAATTATTGTTGGAAAGAAAATTGCAACTGGGGCCTTTAGTCACGACTTAGGCTTAAGAATGGTAGGGAAATACGAGTCACGACAATAAAATGAATGGTTCTATTTAAACTATGTTGACATTATATAGACGTTGATAATGCTCTGTACAAGCCCGTCTGTTCATTTTTTAACCATCATAAAAACAAATAAACTTTACAAGCAGTGTTTGCCATACAACAAGTAAAGGGCAATGAATGGAATAAGCTCACAACATCGATATTATGGACATTTTTAGAAATACAAATTTAGAAAATATATAAATTTTAAAAATAGTAAAAGGAAATTGCACTATGAACAGGAAGAACGAGGACAGTTGCAAAAGTTGTAAATTGACGCTGCATCACAAACATTGACAACGCATTACAAATATAAAAATATAAAAGATAGAATTTGCTGCATTGGAGATTATGTACAATAAACATATGACTACGGCTAGAAAAGAAAAAAAAACTCTTTCGTTTATAATCAGAAGCAGATACCTCATGACTATGCCACTGTTCGCTTACAAATCTTTCGAGGTTTTTATGCCTTTGCACAATGTCTAATGTGGCGAAAGATGATTGAATATTTGCATTCTCCGAATCGTATGTTGCATCTCGACTTTCAATCTGGTGAGAAATTAGGGTTGTGATGATAACGATACCATTTTTAATATCAAGAACGGGTGGAAGGTTTCTCAATCAAATAGCTGTAACACAGCAACATCCGTTCTGTCATCATATCATATTGTGCATCTTTCAGCACACTGGCTAATCATTGTATTAAAGTTTAAGTAGACGCTGTTTCAGTATCTGTCATCAACTTCTTTGCAACAATGTAAACTTGAAAATGGACTTTATTGTTCATGATTTGTTTTTAACATTTAATGCTTAACGATAGTTCGCATGCTATTACAGAAAACCTGTTTGATCTTGTCAGATATTTTATAAGATCAGACAATACTCTTCAGGATTTTTTTTACACCGAACAAATACAAATATTATTTTTTTTATAAACAATTCTCTTTCCGAAACCTAAGGCAAAATAACAACTCTGTGTTGTGCAGTTATCGGCCAAGTTGCATCGGCTCGTCTTCCTTCGCCAGCTCGTCCTCCATGTCGGAAATGTCGGGTTTCCGTTTGTGGGAAGTGAAGAGGAACACCAGGCCTGCGAGCATGAACATGACAAAAACAATCCAGGACATGACAAACGAGAAGCCATACTCGTGCACCGCTTTTTTCGGAATTCGTTTTGGCAAGTTTTCATCGGCATAGTCAGTTGTTCGAATAAACACTTCGTTCATGACGACAATGCAAGCAGCTGAAAAAGAAAGTTATACATAACATGCATCATGATGTATTATACATTTTTTAAACATATGTTTGTCAAGCCAAAGAAGACTTGTAAGACACCAGGCCATACATTGAGGGTCCTTAATATTCAAATTGCTCTTTTTCTGATTACTGGAAAAAATAACGGCCATTTAATTAATGTCCTTAGTTTCAAATCTGGTTGCATAAATTGTATTAATTTTTACTTCATATTAACTGCAAAGATGTTATTGAAAGAAGTACATTGCCCTGTGTTGCGTGTCATGAAGTGGTCATTAGTACTTTTATGTCAATAATGTCAAAACTTTAAAGTTTGACATTTTTGACCAAAAATAAATATTTATTTAAAGAACACATGATAATATAAAATACAATTTTATTATAATTTATATTTTTATTAAATATGAAATAAATATAAAAAAAAATCATTCAGTTTATGCAACCAGATTTGAAACTAAGCAAAAAAAGTGATGGCCGTTATTTTTTCCACTTATCGGGAACACAGCCAAAAACATATACACATGATTTAAAGTCTTCATGCCTACATACATGTAGATGTGCTAATAGGCGATGTTCAATTTTATCCAATATTTAAGCCACGCAGTCATTCATTTCTATTCAATTAATTGACTACAAAATATATACATAACTGACAATTTACTTGAAGTTAAATTGATGTTTAATTGTTATTTCTGTTCTTGTAAAGTATCACGCAATGTTCACAAACCTGACATAATATGGAGCAGGGCAGTTAGTCGCTTTATGGTGTATCTGGGTCTGCGTAAAGAGTAGATGGCAAACACGTGCACCAGGAACATTAGGATGATAGTGATGATGCTGAATGCGCAGCCAGTGCGAATGTAATCTGAAAGGAAAATACGAAAACATGGCTACAGTTAACATAAGTCCATATTACAATAAGGTATTTTTGTTAAAACGCTACCACCTTTAAATCGGCAATGTCACCTATATTATGAAATGCCACAATGTAACATTTTACAGTACAGAAGAGCAATATATGTTGGAAAACTGATAGAACAAATGAATGGAGAAAACTTGTGAAAGTGTTTCAACCAAACTATTTTTATACTTTCAGACGGATCCAGAACAAACAAAGCAAAGTATGTTTCAATACTATCAACGTCATTATTTCATTAACATTTTTCAACAACATTCGTCAGCGTTGTTTTTATTTCAATAACATGATTATTTTGTTTAAGATATCCTGCTTGCTATACTTTATGGTTGCCATGGTTACCATGGATATAAGAAAAAGTCCAATAAGAATTAGCACAGATATTTTAATCTGAACTAGCACTAGGCAAGGGCAAGCATGGTAAATGTAACAGTGACAAAAAACATAGACGAGATATAACACACCCAAAAGAAAAAAAACCCAGCAGCTACCGCCTTGGAACGGCCAGTCGGCAATAGGAACGACTGTTATGCTTAAATTTGGTTTGTGGAACAATAACTTAAATGTTCTTAGTATTCTTGTTCTATCTTATATGTATAGTGTTACATGGCAACAATTAGACAGAGTATCTGACATGGGTTGTCATTGAGAACTGAAAATATTTAAGTGTTTGGATTGAACTCAAACTTGGCTTTTCAGTAAGCACAAATGTTGGATGTTATTAACAAAATTGAAGAAATAATTCGCACAAACACGAATAATAATGTTATATTTATTCCGACTTTTTGGTCAATGAAACCTTCATCAGGGAAAAAAACTTTTTTTTAAATTTTATTAACCACATAACCACAAATCAACTGTTTTGTAGACTATAGCTTTGACTTGAAACTGATGGTACACGGAATTCCGTACGTCATAGGGGAAAAGAATGTCACCTAAACAAATATTTGCCACTAGATAACTAATTACTAAGTGATCGAAAATAAACAACAGGCTTTTATTAATTAATACAAGTTAAGTTATGGGATAAACTAATTCAATTGTATGTTCATTAATGTAAAACATGCGCTCTTCACTTTTGAATGGAGTTTTTAACTATGATATAACACTTTTATGGAATGAGATGGTTTGTTACGAGTGATCTTGAGTTCTCTTAATAACATCTAAAATAACATTATTATTGTGTGTGCTTTCATTGCAACAACCATGTTAGCTTAACAGTTTGGCGGTAAAGATAAATCTCCTATGCACGCAACCTATGTTTTATGTAACGGCTCAATATGAGTATTGTGAGTAATTTGGAGATGTAAGATTGGTGCTTGAGCTGCCATGAGCTATGAATCGGGAAGTATTTTGTGTTTGCTGAAACTTAGGAATCCAGTAAAAGAAAATATTTTTTTTTTCGAGTTGCACTTGATATTACATCTTTTAAACATCTGTTTATGACTGTCAATATCAATATGACTGTCAAACGTTGGCGCAAATATAAGAAATGGTGGTGTATAACTTTTAACACTCAGTACTATTTGTAGCACAAGTCTCATACTAAAATTATGTTATTCGAGGCTTTATCTGCAGGTGCACGTGAGCATTATCACGGATGTTCTGAAAATACTGTTTCAGGTGAAAATTAGCCATCTTAGGTAAACTAGAAGAATGGGAGCGGTAGAATTTTACGCGACTATTCAGTATCGTGCAAACAGCTTTCTTCCGTGTTTTGAGAGCTATATAATCCGTGTTCTCTCTTCAACATGAACGTTCAGCAAACATTTTAGTTGTGTCTGGTCTGCTATTTCTAACCAACAAAGTTCAAAGCCAGTATCTTATGGGCAGTCGATAGTTCGGACCCTTATTGAGTGTATTGCGTAACTTATTGGTACTTTATCATCGTATGCCATATTAAGGTATTAAAGATTGGACAATAAAGTGTTGCTACGATGTAAATAAAGATCTAACATACCTAGAATCTGTCTATCTAGGCTTTCGTCGTAAATTATCTCCTTATTAGTTGGAAAGAAATTGTGGAACTCGCATCTGGTCCCTGAAATTAAAAGAAAACCATGTTTAAAATAAAATGCATGATATATCACATAAATATTGAAGAAATAAAGATTTGTATTTTATTTTCTCTCTTCTCTATTTGATCTGTAGAGGGAACGTTCACTTTAGATTTTGTTTGATTCATTCTTATGAAATGTGACAAACAATATCTATGAAATAAGTGCGACGTCTCAGGGTTCTAGAACAAACAACACTCTTATTTAGGCGGTTATGACATATAGCGCCAATAAGATATTATCAGCATTATCCTTTGTTTATTACCAGGAACTGTCTAAGCCAGACGAAAATAAATCAAAACACAAGACAACAAAAAATGAAGTATTTAAAACAGATGACGTGCAGAAGAATTAATCAATCGCCTTGTTGAATCTATTTCATAGGAACGATCATTTAGATAAAGCCGTGTCAGACATTTATGTTCAAGTACTGCTGATTTTTTATAAAAGTGTTGGCTTCTATCATGCTAAATGTGAGAACGTATGTAGTTTTTACATTTACGAACAAAAAGGCTTTGCCATACAAAGCCACAAGTCATCAATAGATCATGTTTTTATCTTTGATACGTACTTCACCTCAGATAGTGTGTACAAAAACCCGGGTTGATAACATTTCCTTTATCAACCACTAAGTGTGATAAACCTGTCACGCGCATCCGGACGGACTACTTTTTAAAGTAATACATTTCACGAGACTGTCCAAGCGCCGTCAAACCAGTGCAGAATTTCGAGAAAATACAATATTTTAGAGTGAATATAATTCCTCTGTTGTATCATGACATGACGTCAAATGTCTGCAATGAAGTAAGAGTAGAAACAAGCGTCTTATATTTTTTCTACAAGAGATGTCCATGAATTATCCGGAATTTAATAATATGTTGTACAAATATTTTAGGCCATCTTTTTTAAAATTTATATCGTAAACCCAAATGCTTTGGCTTTTGAACACAGAATGACTTAGAATCATATACTGACATTGTGAACGTTGACCTGTTTTTTCTATACCTTGACCTACACGACTAAGATATGCCCATGCTACAAGTAACATACAACTGCTACCACTACTACGTCTTCTACGACAACAAAAAATCAACAATAACAACAACAACTACTGCTACTACTGTTACTACTACTATAAATATAACTATTGCCGCTACTACTACTATTCTACATTTATCATATTTATAACTTAAACATGGAGTTTTTTTCTTAAGCTATACACGTTGTTTTTTCATATTCACTTTGGTCATTCATAATGTATACATGTACATATGTATATAAAACCATGAGTAAAATCACAACTTCTGTTAAAATATATAATTTCTATAACAGCAATGTTAATTATATCGCTATAATAAATAGCGGTGCATGTTTCGATAAGATTTGAAATAAAAACAAATCTTTGAAATCTTCTAACATATTTACAAGATAGCATTGTCTAAAATAATAGACATCAACTGCAAACTTTTACAGGGCTTTCTCAATTGCCGTATCGTTATCTTGAATATTAGAAACAATGTTGGCAAGGAGGAAACAATTAAGACATTGTTTTGTTTATGGACGAACGCCACTCGTGGATATTTTCATCAAACTAGTTGCATCATTTTTGCAATATACAAGGTTATCTTTCTAGGACTGTGTATTGCACTAAAGAAAATAAAATAATTCTAGAATATCATTAGTTTTAACAGTATAACTGAAAATAATATGAATGAAAGCGTCAAGTAATAATGAAGTAATGCGGATGTATTTATTTCTTATTATATTGTTGACATCTGTGTGCTTAATTGTTGTGTGTAGAAGTGTAAGTACATGTAGTTAATACACTGTATCTTACACACAAAAAAACAAGTAACTTTGTCATAGAACAACAGCAGAAGCAACAGCTGTTAATATCAAAGACGGAGCTATAAAAATAAAACATTATGGGCATTTATAACAGATATTATGAAGTATATTCGTAAAATAAGTATAAAATGACTGGCTGAATACTTGACGTAAAATATATTAAGCAGCAGATAATTCGAACACAATTGCATCATAACACGGGTCCCAGGCACACCCATCACTAATACTATTGATACATGGCATAAGACGAAACACCAACACAGCAGTTTTGTCCGAAATTTTTATGTGCCAGTTTATTAAAAGAAAAAAATAGAGATTTTATAACCCGTTAGTTGCTTCACGTAAGTAAAGCAAACGCTTCTTAGTTGAAGGTTTGCATATACAATTATACAATTAGGACATAAGTAAACAAGTAAACATCACACAAAAAAAAGTATCATACAACGTTTATAATGTAAAGATTTAGGCATTTTCTTACTAATAGTTAAGGTAGGCGATAAAGGATGCTGACTGAGCTTCTAGTAAGCATGTTCGATTTTGCTTCTCTGTCATGCTAGATAACAGTGTTTGATATAGAATATAACAAGACACGGACCTGCGAATGGTGACACAGGATATAAATATTAATTGCAACTATTTCCAAGACTAACAGCCTTCAACGATTCAGAAACGAATGGCTGATAGTTTTTCATAAATATCAATAAAGGCATTGAGAAATAAACATACTCGACGGACCTATTTATATTGTACGAATATATTGACAGACTTAGCCACATGTGTGGTGCTTAAGCAATGTTTAAATATGATAATTGTTCATACCTAATGAAGTACACCATTAACTAATACAGTTGAACTTCGTTATCTCAAAGTCGCTGGGACCTGGCAAAATACTTTGACTTAAAAGAACTTTGAGATATCAGATTTTATGTAAGTATGTGTATGATAAGTGATTTTAAGATTGATTACTACATGTTTTTGGAACAATCACGCTACCCTAAAACAATATGGTGGCATCTTTAATTGTAGTAACAATTTATATCCGGTCTGTTCTGGTTCTGAACATTCTCTTTTGGGCATTGCTTAACAAAGTCTGGCCAATCTAAAGTTTTATCAGCCCGACAATTATCTGTCTGTCAGAATTAGGAAAGCTAGCCGGAGTCCACATAAGCCACACATCCAATATTTTTGTCTTTCCTTGTTGTTTTTTCAGTAGCATTAAACACAATTTTCCATATTCTGCTACAGCATGTACTGGCACGAGGAAACCAAGACAGTATGATTTGTCGTAGCTAGCAGTTTCTAAAGTTCATCTGAAAGCAATTACTGACTTAAGGCTTGAACAAAGGACGTACCGATGCGTTAAAAATAGTTCGATAAGATGTATATTTTTGTCGAAATGAAAAGTAATTGCTTCATTGCAATTGCAGATAAAAAATAACAACTCTAAACACGATGCACTTTTCGGTAGCATTCTCCGGTGTAAGATCTTACATTTGCGAATAAAATCATGTGCTATAAAGAGTCTTACACTCATTGTTATTTAATACATACAATTATAAAACTCGTCTAGGAAAAATGATAGTAAGCTCGTCATTGGCTCGCTTATTATCACATTTCCTGAACTCGGCTAATACTTGATTTTACTAAATGACAACTCGTGTCAGATCTTCTATATAAGCATACTATGGTACGGTATGGTATGCTTAGCAACCATAATGTGCTAATTGCTCTGTCGAACTTTCCACCATAAAGCACGGATTCTGCGGATTTAAATCGTACTTGTATGAAGTTGGCCTCTTTTTTGACCTTTTATTCATGTTTACATCACCGGTCTTCATGAGGACATAACCTGGATACGCAATGCACATCTGAAGATACCCACAATATATTCTCGCAGCTATTGGCCCGATTCCAAAGTGCAATGCCATATATATTATTTTCTGCCTGCAAACACTGTATACCTGAGGGTTGCCCCACAAACAGATCATAGGAATGCACAGCGCAGATGTAATGAATCAGGGCAGCAAATTAAAACAATATGTATAGATGCCGTTGACATTACAAATCATGCATTTACTTGTTTGTATACATGTAATTAGCGGATGTATTATTATGTCGGAACGTGCACTGTATGTAATAAGAAGGATTGTATAAGACCAATTTGAAAGCACTTTTACTAGAACAGTTCTTAACTGGAAGTGCACAAATTGTATGTAGAAGAAATGGTCATTGATAGAGTGTAAAGATGTCGAACAAAGAAACAAAATCAACTTTCCGGACTTTCACAAAGATTATTCTCTGATAAGTTAGTTGATGTTTTAAAAAAAGAACATTTCTTAAATATGACGCAGCAGATAATACGCGTCAAAGGCGGACATGAACAGTATCTTGTGTATTTATTTTATTTTATAGTCTGTAATAAGCGGTAACGGGCAAATGGTCAAACGGGCATACCTCAGAATTTACTACTTGTACTTTTTTGCAATAGAAGATCTGTTTTTAGTGTATACCTTTACAAATTACCAGGATTTAAACTATTCGACAACCTTTAGAACTGCGTGCAGGCTCGGTCCGTGAATGTTATATAGTCCGTAAAAGTGTATACAAACTCAAACATTCACATGCATTTTGATGAATAAATAACATCACAATTCTCCTAAAACGGGCTCTTTGTATAAGTGGAAATACACTCGAAACAATACATTGATATCATGTGACCTAGTTCCATTGATGACGTCACAATAGCTAAACACCGAAGAGTACATTCAGAAGCACTCTGCTCTATCCAATAACAACATGGTAACAAGCAACAACATAACAGATTATGGTTGCTTCTCGTTTCTGGTTTCTTAGGATGTTCCAGAACAATGAGATAATCAAGGAACATGATCCGTTCTCTCTGACTGTAACCATACACTAACACACCTGAAGGTACCCGCAACCAGTACCGAGAAGATCCATGATGTTCTGTTGTTGGCGGACTAGCAATGATGTAGACACATGTGTGTCCCTGTTAGTTTACTCTCCAGAAAATGAGATTATCAAACCGATATCAGTGGTGATTGAGGCAGTAATTAGGTTAAGGAGAGTTACAATGGATTTTTATCTGATTCGGATTGCTTCCTATAATGAGTAGCCAACTAGTAAATTATAGTATAACCTCTGACTAGAAAACTTAAACAGTATTAGTTATTCGTTATACAGAACGGAGTGTTATACTACACGTAATAGGAAAAAGTATGAAATATGTGTTTGTATATAAATGTTACAGTCTAATTTGAAACTTCTCTTTGTTTCGTACTCCGATCTTATGACAAATTTGTAATTGACCTAGCACTAGATAAAGGTAACACATCCAAGTTAAATGAAATACTGACAAAACACTCAGAGAGACATATCACAAGTTGAGAAAACCTACCAGTTACCTCCTTTTAAATAGTGCCAATACAATTATTGATGTATTTGTGGACCTGGTGTATTCATAAAATACCAACTCAATAGATTTGACCATTTTACTCGTTCTCTGTTTCTACGAATAACTGGAAATTATAAAGACTAATGAAAAAAAAATTATAGACCCCGCCGGAAACTGTTTTACTTGGTAGCTGAATCTATACTACCTGCTACTATCTCTAGCGATAGTAATATGTATAGCTAACTTTAAATAAGACTGGACATTGCTTGTAAATTAATACATTACATTAGTTACTGATTGTTAATCCGAAAATCGATATTTTTACTTTAATAACATTCTGTCGTACTTGCTTGATTCTTTTAAATACCAGTTCTATTTTATTCTTTACAATTTATGAAAGCAATACAATGCTAAAACGATCACGTGTTATTACAATGTAGCACAGCATCTTTGAACATTAGACTGTATGCTCTATGTTCATATAACATTCATCAGGGAGAGATATCGAACCTGTAATATTTTTATGTCGCTACAAGTTAAAATTATACCGAAAAAAAACAACAGTAACACAAATCTAAAAAAGATATATCCGTTCTTGTTAACATTGCCAACATTTTGTATGCGTTGTAATTTTTTTGCTTGTGCCGAGAACAATAAAACCAATTATTTTAAATGGTGCAACGGCTTTACGTACTAATACCATGTCTCTTGCATTTGATGCCGTCTCGAATTTTGCTACTTCATGGTTAACGAAGTGTGTTTAATGAAGACACACAAACAAAACGATTGGAGCAATTGAAAATGTTAACAGCGTTGAACCGCATAATCTTTATTTTCTCGGTAATGATTAGAAACATTAACAGCAAGTATTTTCTCACGAATTGAGGTACTTAAAAGTAGACTTAATATTGAAACTCATATAGATTTCAAGCAGAATGTGATTATGAGTTTAATGGCATATCAATGTGGCACTTCACATCTAAAACTCTTGGGCCTTTCAGCAAAAACAAACACCAAAAACACACAAAACACACACACACACACAAACAAAAAAAAAACAAAAAAAACAACAACAACAACAACAACAAAACAACAACAAAACAAAACAAAACAACGTAAAAATGAGAGCCCCCCTTCAAATGGGCAGAATTAAATAAACATTGGTTCCAAACACCATTTGATTTGATTTGAACTTTCCACTTAGGCCAATTAAATAATAAATAAGGTCTTTCAAGAATAAGAATATATGACAAAGTCCTTTGATCATTGCAACATACACCAGACCCTGAACAGGCACAGGGCAAAGGTATTCACGAGCAAGCCAGATGCAAAAGAACAAATATGTGATGAGTCATTTAACAAAAAGAGCAAACCCAACAGTTACCGCCTTTGAACGGTCAGTCGGCAAAAAGGACGAGTGCTATAACCGGTTTTACACAGCTTTAACCTCGCACTTCCTGAGAGTTTTTTTAAAATGCCAGCAATGAACAGCAACCACGTATATTTAAATTAAAATGCCCAAGCGCTGACGTTTTCTCTGATTTGTTATGACGAAAGTAATGACGTCATTTAAAAATAATGTCCACATGGTGTTATTTCTATTAGAGGAACTACACAAAACTGTTGATTGTAAGTAAAATTTATCTTTATAATTAAAATATACGACCAATTTCAAAACGGTTTAACACTCTGCGAGGTTCTTTTTAAAAGAACGTACAATTCATAGTTATAGATGCGGGTAGAATAAACAAAGAATCCACCACGCCTTAAATAGGCTGTTACAACAGGAATATGCAAAAATATACAATAATAAGAGTATATCAGACAAAGTCCTATGAGCATCGCAACATATACAACAATTGAAAAAACACAGGACCAAGGTATCCTCATGCACGCCACATGTAAATGTGAGAACAAATCTGTGATGAGTCATTTAACGATAAGAACAAACCCGGCAGTTACCGCCTTGGAACCGGTCAGTCGGCAATAGCGACCGACTGGTGTGCTTAAACCGGTTTTACAGAGCTCTAACCTCGCACTTCCTGATGGGTTTCTCGAATGCAAGAAATGATAAGAGAAACTGATCCATTTGAATAAGTGTCCAAGCGCTGACATTTTGTTTGACAAGTTATGACGAAAGAGTGACGTCATTGAAAAATAATGTCCACATAGTGTTTAGAAGAGAGGTAGGTATTATTTCGATTAGAAAACCTAAAGAAGACGTTAATAGTAAATGAAATTAACTTTTCGAATCAAGAAAAAAGGGACCAGAGAGGAGTAAATGGTTGTAGCAACCTGTTCATGCGGAGATGGAATTGAGTAACCAAAGTCCAATGTCCATCAAAGGAAATACACGTAACAATCCTTAGGATGAATTAATGACAACATAGATTACATGCACGGGGAGATTTTTTACGACCGCCACACTGAAGGTTTCCATGAAGAAACTGAAACGGATATTAAATGTAACAAACATGACATTCCAATGATAAACAACACACTTTTACTTAGTTTCGTACATGTAGGAGAATATCCGTAAACGCGATTTTTTTATCAAATTAAATAAGTAACTTTTTAGTTTTCTATCAACAATAGTTTGCCATATATTGACAAAGGCTTAGACATACAACATACAAAGACATACAACGGCAACTCTAGATAATCTTGACAGGGGCAAAAGAAGTGATAATTTAATATTACAATTCAAAATTGTTCTACCAGCTACGTATTCAAGCAGCTTTCTACATCGACTTTATTGATCATACCCTCATTCTGTACCCAGAGTGCAAATTACTTCCAACACGTGACAATTGTTTCTTTTTGCCTTTGTATGGACAAGAAAAGTCGTTGATCCGAAGAATCAATGGCGACGCAAAAAGTGGAAGAGGGAAACATATTTGAAAAGTAATGGTTTTTATCTGAAAGTTTTCCACATGCTATAAATCTTGAGAAATATGTTTTTTTTCCAAAATGTAACATATGTAGAAAAAAGGTTGAACAATTATTATATTAACTATAAAACTAAAGTGTACAAGGAGAAATTGCACAAGTGCAGCAGCCTCACATTACACAAATAATTGTTGTTCATATAGTATTTTATTTTTCTAAGTTACGTTGAAAGACTCAGGCACACAAAAATAAATACAAAAATAAATAAATAAAATACTTTTTACCGAATTAGGACCCATATTTTATCAGGTAAGATCCGCAAAACAAACTTTCCCCATGTGCAAATTTCATTGAGCATTCTATATATAGGCGTCGCGCTCCAGCGCGTCGCTAATAAATTTGCATAATGTCATCAGCTAAAACGATGACGCCTGTTCTTAGATGACATCTTTTATCTCATTTAGAGGAATTTGGCTATGGGTAAAATTACTTTAACCTCGTTTAGAGAAATGGTCCAAATTTTCTGTTTGTTTTGGGTTGTAGCTTGACCATTCTTTAACCTCTTTTTGAGAAATGATCCAGATATTGTTTTTGCTTTGGGGTGTTGCGTGAAAATTCTTAAACCTCTTTTTGTGAAATGGTACCAATATTAAGTGTTGTTTTTTGTTGGTTTTTTTTGTTTTTGTTTTTTTTTTAGGGGGGGGGGGGGGCGGGGCGGGGGGGTTGTTGCATGACAATTTCTTTATCTTATTGCTGAGAAATGGTCCGGATATTGTGCTTACTTGCGTGACATTTTTTTACCTCTTTTTTAGAAATGGTCTAGATATTGTGTTTCTACTTCTCTTGTGATAGGTTTCCCTTCCATGCGCTCTCAGTGTACAGTTTCTGTGAAATATACTTATAAGTATATAATCTAATCTAAATGCCAGTCAATAATCGAAAATCTCATACTAGTCCTTTTAAATATATGACCGGTAATCACAGTTTCTTATCATTCAACATTCACAAATACATCCAGGTACGGGAGGCCCCGGGTTCGATATCGGGCCGCGGCATACCATAGTCGTTAAAAATAGCTCCCTTGCTAATGCTCATGCAAATATAAGGGTAGCTCCAAGACTAGTTGGCCCGGTGTCAGGATAATGTGACAGGGTGTGGTATCATGCCAGGCTGTTCAGAGCATTGCTATACACAATGAAGGCAGCACTATATCTGCTTCAAGTGGACACCGTCTCCAGATAATGGAAATACTGTTGATGGGACGATAAACCCAATAAACAAACATGCTATACACAGTGAAGGCAGCACTATATCAACTTCAAGTGAACACCGTCTTCAGATAACTGAAATACAGTTGATGGGACGATAAACCCAGCAAATTATCAAACATTTGATCTGTTAGTTCAAAACAAGGTCTAGTCATTTCCTGTCGGCTTGAAACAATCTGAATCACCTGTTCAACAGGGCTGTTGATATCTGTCTCTTTGGATGCGCCATGACTACTGTAAAGATTACACCTGTTCCCATACTGAAAGGTTTATCTTTGAACCGATATGCACTGTGATATATGTCATATGTGCACAGAGTCTGCAGGAAATACTTGCTAAACGTCAGGTCAAATGTTAAGAACAATTTTCTCAACATCGTTGCTACATCTCCATAACGTTTATCAGTACAGTGATTGTTAAACAATGAACCAATTGATGATGAAGAAGATAATATAACACAATCCAATAGAAATTACTAATTATATAATAATTAGTGGCTATCACTAGACAAAGCATTCAACAAAGCCCTATTAGTACCAATAAACAAACAGCACACAATCATACAATAATGTATATGGTTACTACTTGATGTCAAATGTATGTTTTAAACATAACATAATTTCTGACTTCGAGCTGAGGAAGGTGTCCGAGTTACTCTTCATAAATGAACATAAATTGAACATTCAACGGTGATATTCATACAGTTAATATAAAACCTGTAAATATGAACATTGATTAACGTTGTCACCAGAGATGCGCATGCGCATGATGTTGGTATAATAATATATCAGACACCTTTCTTGGGTAGCTATTTATAACACCACAGTGCAGCGAGACCTTGCTTGGTTTCTCGTGAATGGGGATGTAAAGGCAATAATATTCTTTTCTGTAAGAGTTCAATATAGATGTTTACCATTTATATTTCGCAATCCGGTTTATCAGAATATATACAGAAGATGCAATATTTCTACTCATAATGTAGCCCCGGTAAAAATGGAAGACAACGTCAAATCGTTCCGGTAAAGTTAGGTGGAATTACATTCAATGTTACATTGACTGGACGCAAAAATCCAACAGACTGACTGCACATTTTACCATCGGTGTAATATCGCTTATTGTTTTGTAATACAAGAACGGAAAGTGTCATATATGCCATTTTTTTAAATCAAACTGACATTTTGCGGTAAATATAATATGAAACAATTGTTCCAATCGGAACACCATTTGGATAATTCACGAATCATCTCTCGGATGTATGTAGGTAGTCGGATCACCTCGGCCATTTCCCTAAATAGGACTGCTTTTGTGACAGACGCCAAACAAAGATGGCAGCTCGGATGACAGCTCACTACTGTATGAAGCCTGTAAAACTTCAATTTGTGGCGGTTTCAATTTTTAATCATCCCAGTTTAATTAACCTAGCAGATATGCAGCTGTCAAACGGGGCCATTGCTCGCACATTTAAGGCATATTCTTTCGACTTCCGGCGAACAAAACGATTGGAATTTCTGTATGTATCATTGCATCAAATACAACCGAGGGATGATTGTCCCGAGGACGGAATTTCCCGAGGAGTTCCGATTGAAATGGTTCGAGTTGTTAAGAATAACATGCATCATACAAACTCTTTATTTAGTATAAATGCAATTGGGTACGTTATTCGCGAGTCGCCTACAAATGAAATGTCGTCTACCGACAGTTGTACGAACGCAGGTCTATTCAATTAACTTGAATTATTTATTTCGCCTGTAAATAGGCAGATGGGCTGACAAGATACATCTGTCTGTCCTGTAAGCAAAGATAACAAACGGCTTCAATTTTTCAGAGAAATTAGACCTGATATAATCACTGTGCTATGGTGGTACCAAGTATTCTTATAAGAATATATAACAAAGTCCTATTACCATTGCATCATATACCAAAATCTGAAAAAGGCAGAGGAAAAAGGTATCCACATGCAAATCAAATATAAAGTAAGAACAAGTTTGTGATGAGGCATTTAACAAAAAGAGCAAACCCGACAGTTACCGCTTTGGAACGGTCAGTCGGCAATATGGGTTTGATCCCGGTCCGCAACATACAAAAGTCGTTACAATGGTAGTGGTGTAGTTCCCCTGCTAACGTAGTTCCAGCAAATATAAGGGTAGTTCCACGACTGGTTAGTCCCGGTGTCAGGATAATGTGACTGGGTGTGGGGTATCATGCCGTGTTCACGGCGTGCTATACACTGTGAAGGCAGCATTATATCTACTTCAAGTGGACACCGTCTCCAGATAACTGAATTGCTGTTGGTGGTACGTTAATCCCAACAAACAAACAAAGTGCCTAAATGCACTAATGAATTTAACTGACACAGGTAAAGACTGCTCGATAGGTAAGACAGCTGTAAAGTGCAATTGAGTTTTCATTACTTTCATTTATATTAGATACACTATTATACGGCAGCATTGACTCGGTTACTTCCATGTTATACTTGTTTGAAGTGATCCAATACATTTAATACCTTAATACACTTGACTATGTTTATGACTAATTTTTACCCTTCAGTGCATGCATATGTTAGATGTGTAAAACGTAGAGTCGTTATTTTTTCTTGAAAACACAAACATGTTACAGATTTTGTAAAACACCAAACAAATAAATGGAATAAAGCCGCGTATTGATAATATTAAGAAACATTAACCATGACAACAAACAATATGCAAAGTATTATATCAGAATGACTTACTTTAGACGGGACCGAATGTCAAAAACATTTGTAAAGGTCACAAAGCCATAGAAGGAAGCTAATTTACAACGAAGAAGACTGGGGTGCGTTTCATCATAAATGTTTAAGATCGATTGAAAAACCTCCTTAAATTTCAGTCTTACAATTACCCCAAAGTGCGTTTCAACAAACTGCTGTTAAGTGCAATTGGCAGCAAATTTATCAAAACACTCTTAAGATTCAAGAGCGATTTCGCTATGGGAGAAATTTCCGAACTATTAATGAAACGCTCTTAAGAAGGAAAGCCATTCTTTAGAGACAAAAGCGATCTCCAGATTACGATTGTCTGTCTGTTGAGTTCTCTTATTTATAATACAATTCATCCAAGCTAAGCTCCTAATAAACGTAACATAAGATTCATATTATGAAACATATACGCAAGATATCATTAACGGGAAAAGGGCACGTGTGAAGAATGTCATGTATCCTGTATCAATTTATCTTTGTCATAAACATACGTCTAGGTTAAGTCATTGTATTGTGATATGGGATTTGCCGGCATTTTTGCCGATACTGTGCAGCGACATTTCTATCATTATAGCACAGGGGCACTTATGAGGTGCCCAGGGACTAAACCCGGCCGGTCCATTATACTGACACCGTCTAGTCAGGCGTAATGCTGACCCCTTAGCCCAGTGCGTTAGGAGGGAAGCCACTACTACCAACTTTAAAGTCTTTGGTTTGACCCGGCCGGGGATTGAACCCGCGACCTCCCGATGCGCAAGCCGACGCTCTACCACCTGAGCTATTGCGGTCGGTTCATGATATTGTGTTAGACTAATACATGTAGTTATAGGTTATGGAAAGATATCAGAAACCGCCAATTGTATGATGCAGACGTAAAACAGGTGTGCAAGACAGAGTGGAAAAAAACGGTGTCATGCTTAGATTAATTGTCGTAAGTGCTGTAAGAGGCGAGCATGTTCTGATTTTAAGACAAACGGTCAAATGATAGTAGATTGATAAATTATTTATACGACCAAACAGCTGGTTGTATTTTTTTCAAAGAATTGTTAAATAAGTTCCTTAGGTTACGATGTTACAATACTAAACAAGTAACTGAAGAGATAAGGTATGTATTGTTGTTCGTGCTACAGATTAAAGACTAACATGAATTTTGTATGGGTTATCTGATAAGGTGGTTGTGGAAAGGTAATGAATAATAACTTTATAGCCATTATTTCTCTTAAAAAAACATCGATTTGCTTTTATGTTTGCAAATAATCAGACACATGCACAAATGAAATGAACACCTGGCATGATACCACACCCAGTCACATTATCCTGACACCGAGCCAACCAGTCGTGGAACTACCCGTATATTTGCTTGAGCGTTAGCAAGGGATCTATACCACTACCAATTTTTAGGACTTTGGTATGTCGTGGCCCTGGAATCGAACCCGGGGCCTCCCGTACATGGAGCCGACGCTCTACCGATTGCGCAACCAGGTCCGGTCTTGTTATTTGTAAAGCATTTACTGCGATATGTTTCTTAAATGGAAGCAAAATTCAAATACAAGAATTATGTAAGATAGGGACAACGTGCATTACGCATTAATCTGTAAGATATATTTGTTTCAATATTGTGTTTTTTTTCTGTAAATGTGTTTGACATTGTTAAAGATTCTTTCAGTCTTTTAATACATACTTAACGGTTAGTAAAGCATCATTTCAATAGTAAAGAATGTTATCATATTTCAATATGCTTTAACGTAGCTTTAACAAAAATAGCTAAACAACCATAGGTTTCGTTTAACAAATGCGATATTCTTTTGAACATTTCCTCTTTGCAATCTAACGAATTAAATATATTACAAAAAGTCAACATCCTTCTCAACGTTTGCATTCGGTACTTCCAACAGTGATAAATACATGTATGAAAATAAAATCAGACAAAAAAGTTTAGGAACTTTGTGTAAATGTATGTTACATATTTAATTAAAACAGTGTATGTTTTGGTCCCTGTTTTGAGAGGGCTGGGTCCTTTAAATGATGCTGAGTTACAATTTTGTGCGAATGAAAACAATTTCTCAACTGTTTAACAGCGTTATAGAATACACCCTTTAAGAACGTACCAATAACATAGGTTCTAGAAATGTTTACCAATAACATATCTTCTAAAACTGTTTACCAATGACATATGTTCTAAAGATGTTTTCCAATAACATAGGTTCTAAAATGTTTACCAAAAACATATGTTCTAAAGATGTTTACCAATAACACAAGTTTTAAACTTTCAACATTTTCTCCGATGACAGATTAATTTTCGAACCTCTTCCGCTTTGATTGTACGTCATATCCACTAAGAATGTAAGCATATATTGCTGCTATTCTTATCAAAGAATGAAAACAAGGATTAGCAATTTCTCTACCGAATTATACATCGTGTAATTGATGAACGAAATCATTTACACGATAATGATAATAAATGAGAGAGTTACTTTGATGAGAATTTTGATGGAATGGCTGCCTCTAATTATGAATAATTAGCTGCCTCTAATTATGAATAATTAAATATTTATCTGAAACCCTGTTTATTGCAATTTAATCTTTTGAAATTATTTTCTGCTAACAATACTTTTAAGTGTAGTTAAGCATATTGGCATGTAATGGAAGTATACTGACAGATATAGCAAATTTTGGAAATATTTTCCCTGTTTATGAGGTCATCGGCAGCTTCCTATAAATATTCAAGATATCGTACGGCTGGTACCAATCTTTTCGACAGTGAATAAATACTGGTAATGTTTATTTTATTTCTGAGCGTCATTTTAGTGACGCCTTGTATTTTATTTACTCATTATTCACTAATATGGAACCTGTTAAAACAATGCTCAAATCCTATAATGTTTTTTTCAAAGTCTGTATATATATAAGGTTGCAAAACGAAGTGCCAATCGATATCAACAACTGGAAACGCCAGCGCACGATACTGGTAACGGTGAATCCAGTTTAGAAGTTTACACATTATTTAAAACGTACAAAGTTTTTATATAAGTTGATGATTTTTTAATGATTTTTTTCGACAGTAAATAAATACTAATATCAGATACTCGAACATCTGAATCTAAATCGTCATTTATTAGCAAAGTCTGATATGGATTGGAACACGTTTGGAATGTTCACATAAATCGCAGAGTGCACTCGGGACATTTTCACCATTTCTGCAAATAGTAAAATTATAAACAAAAACGAGAATTGAGTGAACGGATTATATCCAATCAACATATCAAAGGTACGCTTAAGTTGCTTGTTAAACTTAAGTAAAAAGCATAACTTTTAGAGGCGAAATAATCAACAACTATGGTGTTTTCCGCCGAAGACTGAATGTACTCGCTTTGCGATGATAGCTTTATACACCGTATATCGCTTACATGTACAAGACCAGTACGTAGAACTTGTCTTGATACCGGCGATAAACAAAGCACTTGCACAGCTTGTAATGTGAAACAACCACATCACAAACCACCACTGGTTACCAACACCATAAACCATCGCTGGTTACCAACACCATAAACCATTGCTGGTTACCAGCAACATAAACAATCGCTGGTTACCACCATAAACCAACGCTGGTTACCAACACCATAAACCATCGCTGGTTACTAGCACCAAAAACCATTGCTGGTTACCAGCACCATAAACCATTGCTGGCCACCAGCAACATAAACAATCGCTGGTTACCACCATAAACCAACGCTGGTTACCAACACCATAAACCATCGCTGGTTACTAGCACCAAAAACCATTGCTGGTTACCAGCACCATAAACCATTGCTGGCCACCAGCAACATAAACAATCGCTGGTTACCACCATAAACCAACGCTGGTTACCAACACCATAAACCATCGCTTGTTACCAACACCATAATCCATCGCTGGTTACTAGCACCATAAACCATTGCTGGTTACAGCACCAAAAACCATTGCTGGTTACCAGCAACATAAACAATCGCTGGTTACCAACACCAAAAATCAACACTGGTTACCAACACCATAACAGTCGCTGGCTACCAACACCATAAACCATTGCTGGTTATCAACACCATAAACCTTCGCTGGGTACCAGCATCATAAACCATCGCTGGTTACCAGCGCCATAAACCATCGCTGGTTACCAGCACCACAAACCATCGTTGGTTAGCAGCACCATAAACCATTAACCATCGTTGGTTACCAGCACCATAAACCATCGCTGGTTACCAGCACCATAAACCATCGCTAGATACCAGAAAATCAACCATAAACCATCGCTGGTTACAACCACCATAAACCGTCGTTGGTTACCAGCACCATAAAGCATCGCTGGTTACCAGCACCATAAACCATCGCTGGTCACCAGCACCATAGACCATCGCTGGTTACCAGCACCATAAACCATTGTTGGTTACCAGTGCCATAAACCCTCGCTATTTACCAGCACCATAAACCATTAACCATCGCTGGTTACCAGCACCATAAACCGAAAACAATCGCTGGTTACCAGCACCATAATCCATAAACAATTGCTGGTTATCAGCGCCATAAACCATCGCTGGTTACCAGCATCATAAACTATAAACCATCGCTGGTTACCAGCATCATAAACCATCGCTGGTTACCAGTACCATAAACCATCGCTGGTTACCAGCACCATAAACCATCGCTGGTTACCAGCATCACAAACCATCGCTAGTTACCAGCACCATAAAGCATAAACCATCGCTGGTTACCAGCATCACAAACCATTGCTAGTTACCAGCACCATAAACCATCGCTGGTTACCAGCACCATAAACCATACACCATCGCTTGTTACCAGCATCACAAACCATTGCTAGTTACCAGCACCATAAACCATCGCTGGTTACCAGCGCTTTTAGTACCTTGGGTATATATAAAAAGCGAAGTCATATTTTCCTTGTACCAGAATAAATAACAAGAAAGAGCCAAGATGTGGGACATTCAAGGCGTCGTAGAGAGGATGCGCTGTAAACAAGAAGATGACCTTACTGAGAATTCAGGTATTAGATGTGTAATCAATCTCATGTATATTCGTGTAATATCGGCATTCAGCGTTTTACTATGTTACATGTTCGATCATTTACATCAACGCTCGGTCTTTCACGTATAAAATCACCCGATTTCAGTTTTCAATTTTATCCAATGAAATCGCGTCAATTTCTTCACTTCAAAATGGCGACAAGGAATCGCGGTCAGCGAGGAAGATTCGTCAAAAAAAAAAGTAAAATTAAAGCAAAGAAAGAAAGAAGTGTGTTTTTCATATTTTTTGGAGTAGATTAGTATTTAGAAAAAGTATACTCTAATAAAATATATATCAAACAAATGACTTAACTGTGTTTTCTTCTTTATTTATTTATTTTTTTGAATAATGGGATATATCTTTTGTCAGGATTCAATTTAGACACTTTTACACATCTAATACCTTAAACACTCTAGCTCTTACTATGTTGATTAATTACATAAACATTTGCACAGTAACTAACCATAACTATGGGAAGTGAAGAATGTTTCCTACTTTGTTTTCCTTATTCTGTGCTATATCTGTTTTCAGAAGCTGCAGTTTCTAACATCGGTATACTCGGATTCTTTTGTTAAACAAAATCCGCTAAACGGCTACGTTTTCATGCTACCTTTATAATTGCAAGTTACACTTTACTATTGCCCGCTACCCTGTCCTGTTTAAAAACGGAACCCTTGGTTCTTATTCTCAGAAAAGAGTCTCACGGAACATCTCCGACAGTCGTGTTATTAACTGCTACACTATCGTCCCCATAATAAAATGCATTCCATAAGAGGCACCGCTCTCGAAGAGATCCACCTAAACAGAAACTGGTTAGGGTGGGAATTCCATAGGCTCGTAACATGCATTTGCCCCATTGACTGCCAGAGAACGAGTCCTGCATGGCAGTGTCAGGCAAGCAATTCCACTAACAAGTCGCATGTAACGCAGCAGTTTTGATGGCTATAATATTAAAGCATGTTCTTATGAACATCTAAATGATTAATCAATATCGAAACAGGAGAATCACGTAGTTTTAATTATATTTAACTGTTAACTGACTACTTTCCTATCCCCGCTGTTCTATTGCACTGAAGCGCATTAAGCATCAACGTCACAAATCGTGTCTATTTTCTATGCGATATAAAAAAGGATTCTTTTGCAAAACCCCACAGTGGAGGGGGACCGTATTAGACGAAACACTAGTTACACTGTACCACTATAATACGGTTAATCCTGAAAAAAAACTATCGACTTGGGTGCTTAAACATTGACCTTGCTGAAGTTTTTTTTTTTCTTTATCTACAAAGACAAACAATATAGAAATGTATCTCATCAAAGTGAAACAACAATAAGCATTTGCATAGGTAGTAAAATCCCTGTTTTAAATCAATCCTTTATTTCTTCTACTTCTTTTGATCCTTACATAAAATTTAATCATATCATTACAAGTATGAGATCGAACTAGAATAAAAGAGAGAAATACCAACAACTATTTATGCCGCCAAACGATTAGTCAGCCAAGGGACGGGCTTAATTGCTTTAACTGATGTGTGAGACACCAAAATATTAAAGTGCTGTTGTTGTTTTTCTTCTAAAACAAACAATGCCTTGATAAATGTGGAATTAAAGCGAGATATCCAAACGCCTGCATCAGACGTCAAATTGTATAACAATATGTCAATTTTAATGACGTTTCATCGCATCATATCATATAAATCTTCACGTCAAATGAAATCTGAAAAACGTGCTCTTCACTTACAATATTTTACTTTAGTTTTAAAATAAATGCCCGAACATGTTGGAAACCTAGGTACAATGAAGATAAAAGAATGTTATATATCCTCCATCAATTCATTACTGTCAAAAGCAAAACACCTGGTAATGGATTGTGCCAATAGGCAACGCAGATATAATTATCATAAAAAATTATTGCAAGCTAGAGCGAAGTAATACGTCAGCTATTTTTACTTCGCTAAATAGATAATAAAGTAAATAATAAATCACAGTACTGTTTGTTAGCCTGGCAGCGACAGTACAAAGGGGATTTTCAGTGACTGCTTTTAAATAAACTGCATAGTTTATGTACAGATAAAATTTATTATTAAAACAATAAGGAAGAATATATGACAAAGTCCTATGAGCATTGCAACATATACCAAACTCCGAAAAGGCACAGAACAAAGGTATTTAACGAAAAGAGCAAACCCTACAGTTACCGCCTTGGAACGGTCAGTCGGCAATATGGACCGAGTGGGTTGCTTAAACCGGTTTTACAGAGCTCTATCCTCGCACTTCCTGACGAGTTTCTCAAATGCAAGCAATGAAAAGAAAAACGATATATTTGAATACGAAATGTACAAGCGCTGATATTTTCTATAAGTTAGGACGAAATTAGTGACGTCATTGAAAAATAATGTCCATATAGCGGTTAGAAAAGAGTATGGTATTATTTCGATTTGAAAAACTACACAAAAATGGAAGAGCCATATAATTAATGTGTTCATTTAATTATGCATTGGGATGTTTTCTCTATTTACACAGAGATCAAGGCAGTATTCTTATCAGACACTTCATCTACTGAACTACTGCAGAGGTCAGTTCAAATGTATGTGGCTGATTCATGTGATTGTTTTATTTCTGCATCAAATACAGGTGGCGCCAATTTAGAAATAAACCCGAACTGGCTTTAGCCATGAGAGTAGGTTAAGGACCTTTTGTTAGATACCTCCTTGCAATAAACCCACGGTAAATATTCCGTTATCGCTACTATATATATATCGCGGGTTACTTGGCCAGTGAAGCATTTGATTGGCTCCGTGTCAGAAACGGCACGGAAATCCAGGTAATGAAATTATTACACTTTGTAAACAACATGCGTCGCAGGTTATGCAGTCATATAGACAATGGCAATAGGTTTTTAAACTTCAACTGAAGAGTAGCGTTGATGTAACACGCATTTTCATTGGAACATTGGTTGCTATGACAACGGAACTTTTACCATCCTTATATCACAGCATCACGAAGCAGAGCGGTATAAGTGAACGTGGGTTCCGACGATGTAGATACCTATGATCATCAGCATTTAATGCAGACCCTTAATACGGAAACAGCTATCAACGAAGTTGATACAACAGGAGAAGAGCTATTAATCAAAACCAAGTCGAACTCGAAATCTAATATTTAAAAGATACTTCTTTATTGTATTTATACTGCTATCAAGTTGATTTGTACATCTATCAACGAGGGCAGCCCGTGGCGTAGTGGTAGAGTCAGCCGATTTGTAACTCCTCTTACTGCTTAGCCTCTCATCGAAAGGGTTCGAGTCCCGCTCGGGGCGAAGGACTTAATGTGAGAAGGTCATCCAGCCGACTTTCTGTGCGCCGGTGGTTCTACCCAGGCATGTGCCTCGGGTATCCCTTCCACCAAAAGGCTGGACGTTGCTATTATGATCATAAATGGTCGTTGTCAGTGTATTTCAATAACAAAAATAAATCAAAAACAGACATCAATCAGGTTTATTTATAATATCCATCTACTTCAACTAATGAATACCACATCGTCCTAGTAATTCGTTTCATAAACCATTGCCCATTAACAATAATTATATAAACTGCTTATCATGGTGCGTCTAAACCAGGGCCTCATTTTCCACAAAGCTAAAGTGGAAAATGTCTTTAATTACCAAAGGCGGCTTTATGAAAACAGGATTTAATAACTGTAATGAAATCATTATTGTTATTTCTTTGAAATATTAACGTTTCATGTTAATCCATACAGAATAAAAGATCACATTAAGATTGTTTAATGACATTTACGTTCATAATGGAAATATAATAATAATTGATTTAACTGTAAAATGATAACATTGAGATTAAACGTAAAATGTAGAAATAATGTAAAGCTTGGTTAAATGTTCGCTTAATTAAATACAACTTAATCCAAGGTATTAATTGATTTAATCAAGAGGATGAGCTGAAGATCATTGATACAGCCATTACAATTCCTTCAAGACGTTTTAGGTCTGGGGTTTTATTCGCAAAAAAACATCAAATCTAAAATTATCAAAGTTTTAAAAATAAGGTTTAATTCCGCTCCCGCTTAAACAAGATGTAATATGTAATAAATGGAACCCGTAAACATTAATACCATTTTCCTGAACAAATGTAACTGGCTTTTTTTCACACAACTGGAAAAAATAACGACCATTACATTTTTGTGCTTAGTTTCAAATCTGTTTGCATAAAATGTATTATTATATATTTTTATACTGTATAAACTGCAAAGGTATTACTTAAGAAAGTACCTTGCTTTGTGTTGCTTGTCAAGACTTGGTCATTAGTACTTTTTGGACAAAAATGTCAAAACTTTAAAGTTTGTCATTTTTTACAAAAAAATAAATATTAAGTCAAAGAACACATAGTTACATAAAATACATTTTAATTATAATTCATATTTTAATTACAATTTTATACAACCAGATGATTGATTTTATGCAACCAGATTTTTTATGCAACCAGATTTGAAACTAAGCAAGATAAACTGTGTTATTAAAGATATTTATGCCGTTGAAGAAAAGGAAAATTTGACATTCAACAACATACTACTCGGCGTACAATTATGGCGCGCAATTACTTCCAACGTTTATCAAACGTCAAAGATCAAATATAAATATTTATAACCTATGATAATCGGTAACATCCTTTTTATTTGTTTACTTTGTATTTAATTGTTGGTAGCGTGATAGGTCCGGGATGGTTTGACATCATTAGAGGTATATGTTCAAGCCGGTTCCAATCATTAAATGTTAACTGGAAACGATTGACCACCTGTTGAACTGTGTTAGTGAGTGTTCCCTATTTGGATGCGCCATTAATATGTGTTCTATTGATTCCAAATGTTCTGAAGCTGCCACCTGTTTACCGACGATTGCCGAACCTTTGAACTTCGAGGGAGGGTAAAACAGTAGTTTACCTTTAATATGAACCTATAAGTGGTAGAACACCTGCTAGAACTTGAAAAAAAAATGTTGCTTTTAAACTATGAGTTCTGTAGATTTAAGGAATACCAAGGGTGATCCAGAATTACTCAGACTTCGCTCATAGTTTTAGCATAGTTATATTATCTTTAAAATACCTACATAAACATGAGATGTTCTTTAATTGGGAACTTATTTGGTTAAGGTACAATAAATATATTAGCTCATGGCAAAGCACGCTTCGCGGGAAATAACATTATAACGAAATGTTGGCACACTGTTACTGTTTATGTACAAAAGTGTAAATGATGTAATGAAAATATCGCTACCTTTCGAATGTAAAACATGCACCTTGTCTATCAAAAAGTGATATCAAAACCTGCCAGTGGAGTGCAATTTACTTCACATGAATCTGTTTACCTGCCGTGTTGGTGCTTTGATAAGCGTTCTGCTTATATAACCTATCGATCACAGTGCTTAAATTAAGTCTGTGAAGGCTGTAACATAAACAGATATACTTCAAGTTATAAACACACAGCTTTGGGAAGCTCTGCCATTTAATAACTAAACTATATAGCAAACAGAACCCGTTTCTTTAGGAAAACGGCTGATTTAATTCCAACATTCAGGAACACACGCCATTGATTTTTATAGACTCTGTGCAAGGGAGATAACCAACGCCTTTTTTTTCGTTTTAGTTCGTATAAATAGTCATTTGACACGTACAAATTGTTGACTGTGTACTGTTTTTCTTGTAAATGTCCATACAAGCATTTTACGACATAACATTTCCATAGGTTTATGCCGTCATTAATACCAGAGGCCCCAAACAAACACCGTAATAAAAGAACAAGAAAAAATAAGCACCGACAAAACAAACAGACGAGGATAATTATAATAATATTAATTGAAACTAGCTATTTAGGCAAATCATCAGTCAATTGATAAACAAAATCATTATAGTCACTTATTGTCATGGCCGTACACTGTGTTTGTTATTCATTTTACTGAATAGAAGAGAACGTGATTGGATGCTAAGCCAGGCAGCTAGATACATAAATGAGTCGTATGCTAGCCTCATTTCAAAATGATATTAAAGGTGGTCTTCGATACTTTGGACCAATGATTTGTTTCTCAAATATCCCAAAAGGTCATTGTTACCTGAAAAGGTCAATTAAGATTGTGTTCATTGATGCCCGAGATCTGTGTAAAGAATCAACCATAAATCCCTACTCATCAGTTGTAAACAGGTACTTCCTATCTGAGACACGCTTGCTGAGATAGCAATATTTAAACTAAGATAACCACGTGACAACTTACTTTTGGGATCATGTTATATATTCATCCGGGTAGTCGAAATCTATTTTTATCAGAGATCACTATCGTGCTTATTTATAGTTTTGGAAAGACTGCAAGTTTAGAGTGATTTTTTTTTCAATTTTTACTGTCTAACAATTAAGGTAGCGTTCTAAATCGTTTTAACTGATACTTAGACCCATATTCACCAACCTTTATTAGGTAAGAATTGCTCAATTCAAGCAACAATATCTTCATTATGTATTTAGCTACATGTCTGTATTTTTGCATGATACTTTAACTTTGCTACTGTCAGCCTAAACAACTTCATAAATCAGCTTACTTTTGTTAGTATAAAAAAGTGACTTGTGCTTTAGTCATGACCTAGGCTAAAGAATGGTTGGTGAATACGGACCTTACGCATGGGCCCATGCAGATATTATGCATGATTCGACAAAACAGAGAGAAATCATGTAAATGCATTTAATAGAGGCAAACTGTCGGCTAACACCTTTAAATCAAAACCAACAATAAGTTTGCTTATGGACCATATGAAACAATCACCGATCAATTACCATTTGATTTCAGTTTTTGTCTTGATGTATTGCTCATATTAGTTGAATTATTTATCGGATCAGTACATGTAGCAGATCTGAGTGCTTTAGAAGGAAATGTACCAATAAAGTATTACGATACAAAATAAAATGCTTTACCGATTCGAAATAGCCGAGGTAAAATAGGAGTTTCCACGATGGCTGTTTATGTAACATTTTGCGACTTTTCTATCTTCTAAGCGCAAGGAGACCTCTGTCTAGTGATTGAAAAGACATTAAAGCATGATAAAATCTATCACAGGCTTAGATGTGAGCACGGGCTCTCACAAGCCAAGGGTCTTCATCGACACCCACGACCGATCCTTGCCGTCACTCTTTATTCAACGCCCGTGGGAGATTAAGTTCACTTTTCGCCGTTTCTTTACATCATTACACTAACCAGAGGTACAATTATGATAATATGATAATATATAAGACATTTTATTATTCTTGGTAATTTTGAAGAGCCTTCAAGACCCTTTAACAAAAAGGACACAAGATGGTGTCTGACTGAATCTTCTTGCTCATTACGTGCAGTTCGTTGCTATTTCGAAGATAAAGGGAAAGGCAGGTCATACGATCAGTATATTTTTATGGTTCCATAAATAGCAAGAAGGTTAACGAAAGGTCGTACGAGAACAGCGCAGCAAGCTTCATCGAAGTATCTTGCCACTCAGCGAAGGATTGAAGTTTACTATATCTCCATTATGTTGAAATATAGCCGATTATTCTTATAACAGAAAGAGCGTGCATCGTCATCTTTCCGAATGTTTTATTGTATAGATTGACCATACAAGTGGACCAAGTATTATTTCTCAAATAACTCAATAATTCACTGTTACCTGAAAAGGTCCTGCAAAATGCTGTTCATTGATGGCCTTGATCTGTGTGAACAGTTAAGCATAAATCACCACTCGTTCCTTGCAAACAGGAAGTTTCTATCTGAGCCACGCTGCAGAGATAGCTATTCTTTAACTTAGCAAATCACGTGACCATTTACTTTAGCGATTATGCAATTCAGACACCAGGGTAATCCGCTCTGATGTCGGTATCTATTTTTAGCAGAGACCACTATCGTCTTTTTATAGAGTTGAAAAGATTGAAGATTTAGCGTTATTTATTTCGCAATCTGTAAGTTAAACACTGAAGTATGCGTTCAAAATCGTCTTTATTTAGACTAAAGTTTGGATTCATAAAAAACGTATAACAAAATTCCCCAATATTAAAGTTAGGTATTCATGTATTTGGTATAGGCAAACTGTCGGATACCACCTTAAGAAAGACATATAAACATCCTCACAGAACACGAGATGATGCGCAATGACAAAGACACAATCGTATAAAACTTACACGCCCACGCGCATTCAAGTCTGTATGCACATTGTAATAATAATAATAATAATAATAATAATGTAAGTGCATGCGTTTAGCTTTACTTACATTTTATCAATTGCATGCAACTTAAGGATTTTTACTCGTGTCCGTTTTTTAGATCTTAATTCTGTAAAAAAGAATGTACATCCGCTACTTTTACTGACGAGACGGTTACATCGTTACAACCAATCTGTCCATTTCAAAATGAAATAAATAATTAACCTAAATTGGAGAACTCCTTTGTTTTACATCGGCTAGTCGGCATTTCCTCTTTGGAATACAGCAAAATACATGAAAACTTACTAGAGTGTATGTCGTCATATTGTATATAACGCCTGTTCCAATACTTTCTGTATCTTAATACGTAAACATATTGGTAGGTCTATGCTAAATACGCCTACTGTGTAATTTTGATGTACTGAAAAAAGTGTGTATGACTCATATACTTAAGTGATTACACATGTACATGTAAGATACCCCATGGCAAGGATAATACAATATATTATTTGATTGTGTGTAATATCGGAAGAACGCAGCGGCAGTGTCAACCTTTCATTACGAATATAAGTTTCCGCTGAACGGTCATCGGAGGTTTGAGCTCTTCCCGGTCTCACATCCAATCACATAATTGAGTCCTTTTTTTACTAGACCTACGAAGGAAAATAATAAATGGTATGGATTGCTTCCATGGCATTACCTTGCCCATTTAGAACTCTTCGATTATTTTACTTTCAGAAATAGTCTTTGGTTGTTGTAAGGTATTACTATAAGAGAAAGAGAAAGCGACGATTTAACTTCAAATGTAGATCTACTGTTTATTAAAAAAACACAACAAAGAAACAACAAACAAACAAAAAAAAACACGATAAACATAGTTTATATAATACTCACACAACACGGACCTTACAGATGTACATCGTGTGTAGATCTTTGATACAATGACGTAGATGCTATTTTAGAACAGCACGGACCCTACAGATGCACACTTGTGTAGATTTTTATACAATGACGTAGATGCTATTTTAGAACAGCACGGACTTTACTGTACCATGTACAGTATCATTGGTTCATGTAGTGTAGCCCTGATTTGACGAAAACTTCCGCTTAACAGTAGTGTCAAATGTGTTTATTCAAAGATTTGCTCAAAGACAGACAGACAGACAGACGGGCGGACGGACGGACGGACGGACGGACGGACAGACAGACACACAGACACACACACAGACAAACAGACACACAGACACACAGAGAGAGACACAGAGAGAGAAAAAAGAGAAAGAGAGAGAGAGAGAGATCCTGCATGGCATGTCAGGTAACAAGAGCCATAAAGGAACCACATACCAGCTCGCACATTTAAAATGGCATCAATCTAAAACCTGTTATTGTGAACAACAAAAGCAACCACCGATCAATACGCTACTAGAAGTTCACCTGAAGTTTTAATAAATATTTAATTGGAATACTTTCCAACGTGGCTATCATCTTGCAGAAATTTGTATTACATGCAAATCACGATCTTTTATTTATTTATATTTGAATACTAGACGTTACAAGAATGCTTCCACTTTGCAATGTTAACGTGTCAACTAAAACTGTCATTGAAGCTTGTTAAAATATAATGTATCTAAATGTACTCGATGCCAGCAATGAACTCTGTACACTAAACAAGATATAATCTCCCAATCGGAACTTCTCGGGTAATTCCGTCCTTGAAACAATAATTCCTCAGATGTATCAGGTGCAATATACTTACAGAAATCACGATCGTTTTGTTCGCCGGAAGTAGGAAGAATATGCTTAAAATGTAGTTCGCACAAAACATAAACAATGGCGTCGTTTAACAACAGTGTCTTTGCTGCTCCGGGCAGATTAAACTTGGATGATTTAAATTTGAAGCATCCACAAAGTGAAGTTTTACAGGCATTATACTATAGTGAGCTGTCATCCGAGCTGCCATCTTTGCTTTGGCGCCTGTCACATTTATGGAAATGGCTGAGGTTATCCGACTACCTACATACATCCGAGAGATGATACGTGAATTATCCAAGGTGTTACGATTGATAATCGCCGTGAACAGTAGACATTGACGTGACGTCTGACCAGGGTTTGCTGCATGCTAAGTTCGGACTCCGGACCCCATTTCTGTCGTCTTATAAATTTATTTTGACACAGATCATGAATGATCATGAATAATTAAGTGCGTATGTCAGTATTGTTTAACAACATGTGTATTGAAATTTTCGCCATGACATCATAAACTTCATAAAACAACGTCATATTTAAAATTAAATGAAATACGTGATGTACAGTGTTACTAGAAATAATATTCAAAACACTTCAATGACACACTCTATATTATGTAGTTATAGAATTCAGCGTCTTGAGAGTCGCCAGTAGGACTTGACGCCTACCGACATTTAGGCCGAAGGGCACACTCGATTTATCTGCTTGCCCAGTTAATGAAGAAATAATTATGCTGCAATATGCTTCAGAACTTGACCTGATGCAACGCACAAAAGATTTGTTAAGTTCTCTGACCTCAAACGGATGCAAAATGTACATATATTTTTTGTGGTTACACATTTCATTTCACATATTTTAATTTATTCTTCACTATAAAATTCGAAAACGTCTAAGAACGAAGTTAACCTACTTTAAGGAATTGTATTCTTAAAATAATAAATCTAAGGATTTTAAAATTTCAAATATAGAGTAAGCTGAATCGTCGCTTCTACTTTATAAAGTTACCACTCCTGCTGTTGAAAGGATACTAATATCAGCATCACGATGAGGAAATAAGTCGGTATTTAGCTGCGGAACTTAAAACACAGCACCGCATGATACTACGATAAAACATGAGATATACACGATCGGCGCTATCTGTTCTCATGCATGGGCGGATCCATAAAATTTTTGTGTTTGTGTGTGTGGGTGGTTGGGAGTATGGATCAAGACCCACTCATTTTTATCGCAGTATGCTTTTATTTCTAATTATAGTATTTTCGCTTTTTTCTTAACTGCTTAAATAATACTCGGTTTGTACCCGATTTAAATCTTAGTGTACCATTTAATTTTAAGTGTTGTTATCTGACACAGACTGTACACAAGCAACATTTGCTGAATAATGCTGACGATTGTATGCTGGCATGTGGCCAGTATATGCATCGTTAGAGATATCAAATGATACGTTAACAACACTGATGGTGTTATTGTGTGATTAAATATGTCTGGTGTGGGTAGTAAAACATCTCCACCTTTTACACTAAAAAGTAACTTATTATCATAGTACATTATAATAGCTATATACGAGTCGTAATCAATTGAACATCTTTGCATATGTGTTGATAATCTTTAGATGTTTATTTCAGACCCTCTAATTGCTTAGCCTCCCACCACGTGGATTCGAGTTCCGCTTGGGGCAAAGGACTTAATGTGGGAAGGTCTTCTAGCTGGCATGAGGTGTGCCGGTGGTTCTACCCAGACATTTGTCTGAGGTCTTCCTCCACCAAAACAACTGGACTTCGCTATAATGATCAATGGTTTATGCAAAATGTAATGTTCTTGTCAGCACGGTCTAATCAGTCCATGGGTTGTATCAGTTATTGCAATAATATAAATGTATACCAAGTTAAAAAACAGCAACACTTGAGCTGAACGAAAACAGCCCCATTCACTAAGTATCGACATGTTGGTAAATATTATTACCGCATTATTACATCAATATTTTTTTTCAACCCACCCACCGTTATCGTTATTGAGTTTTGCGTCGCCCCGCAATCTTTCTGTTATTCCGAGACAGTGCCAACTTTAAGAAGATAGAGTATGATACATTCTGTGTACACATAGTGTGAAAATCTGACATGATACCACGGCTAGTCTCATTATCTAGACAACGGACCGACCTGTCATCGAACTATCTTTGAATTAACTTGAGCATTGATAAGAGAGCTAAACCCCTGACATTTTAGCGACTATGGTATTCTGTGACTCGGGTTCGATCCCGGAAGCCTCCATAACTGGAGCCGACACTCTATCGATTGCTCTACCAGGCCCGACTCATTTCCCAATTAGATTAGTTACATATAAACGTCAATGACTAACCTATGTTTCCTTTCGTACAATCATACGCAAAACTCTGAAACGGAAATTGCTTTTTAATTAGCAAAGTTATGTTAATGAAACCAGACTGTAGAATGCCGTAATGAAATCAGTTTGTGAAGTATCGCTGTGAAATATTAGCACGAGCTTCAAGTTAGCTTATAATAGATTAAAACACAGCACAAAATGAGTTGTACAAAACACACAAAGAATAGTTATGATAAGGGCAGGATATAAATCATTATTATGCATGCTCAATCTGCAAAATGATTAGCAATATATAACAATCGCGATCTTAAGTATGATAAATTACAGAAATACCTAAGTGCTACTGCAAAAATCAACAACAGAAAACAGCCACTATCCTCTTCCAAATACAGCTAACTATGAGTGAGGAGCCATGCAAAAACTGTGTATAAACGGTCAATGTACTGTCCTCTTTCAAAAAAAATAAAAGTGCTAACTAAAAATCATTACATCAAACTAAATATTCTATTTATTGAAACACCATATGTAAACGCTTATTTATTTCTAACCTGATGGGATGGGATTAGCCGGCATTTTGCCAAAACTGTGCAGCGACTTTTCTATCAATATAGCACAGGGGCACTTATGAGGTGCCCAAGGACTGAACCCGGCCGATCCATTATACTGACACAGACGAGTCAGGCGTAATGCTGTCCCCTTAGCCCTGAGCTTTAGAAGGGAAGGCTTTGGTTTGACCCGGCTTGGTTTTGAACCCCCAAGCCAACGCTCTACCTCTTGAGCTATTGCGGCCGGTCTAACCTAATGAGTTATGTGCTAACAAAGATTCCCTTCCTGATATTGTACAATACAGAAATATGAAGGTCAACAAGGTCAATTCAACAGAGATGTACTACCGAAAGTCAAAGATGATGTACATATATTTATATCATCATAACCAATTTCTTTGTATTTAATTGACCGTTAATTGACCGTTCATTGAGAGATATTTTCATATCACTAGAGCTATTTGTTATATCTGAGGGAATATATTGTTGTTTTTTATTCCGAATGTGCTTTTGATTCCACATGTGTAGATAATGTTCGTCGCCTCATAAACTTATAAAGTGATGCCTGAAAACTTGCTAAAATTTGAAAAGAAACTTTATTTGTTTTGTTTATTTACCCCCTTGTATAATTTCTTTTTTGTTAATGTCAGAATGATTATCACGAACAAAAAATATTAAATTTTCCAAGATTAAGTTAAATCCAATGAGACTTGCAATAAATATCAATTAACCTACGTGAATCTGTTCACCAGGTGTTGGCGTCCGAGCATTTGCGCGGCGCCCTTTATAGAATGCGTTAGAAATTAATGAATGTGCTGTTCTTCTAGTTATGATGTCATTCGTATTTACTTGGAGATATCCGGATAAATCTTTTTCATATAAATGGCCGAGGTGTTGCGATGTGTACCACTTCACTTTCTTACCACGTATATAACGAATCGGAACACCTCGGATATTTCACGAATTATCTCTCGGATGTATGTAGGTAGTCGGATCACCTCGGTCATTTCCCTAAATGGGGCTTCTTTTGAGATAGACGTCAAAACAAAGATGGCAGCTCGGGTGACAGCTTACTACAGTACGATGCCAGTAAAACTTCAATTTGTGGCGGCATCAAATTTAAATCATCCGATTTTAATTTACCCAGCGCAGCAGACACGCAGCTGTCAAACGATGGCAATGTTTATGTTTTGTGCGAACTACATTTAAGCATATTCTTGCTCCGACTTCCGGCGAACAAAACGATCGTGATTTCATTTAGTGTTATTGCACCAGATACATCCGAGGGATGATTGTCCCGAGGACGGAAATACCCGAGGAGTTCCGATTGGTTCTTGTATTTATAATGTCATTCAGTGCTGTACGAGGGTTTTAATATTGTTATTCGTTCAATATTTCTTTTAATGAGTTCAATGAGTTTCTTAAAAGATTTCTTGCATTACTAAATACATTGTTTGATACATTTCGACAATATAAAATACTATTGGTGCAGCATATGTTACATTGTATGTCCATGTCAATGTCAATTGTTCGATCACATTTTTCAGCCCACTTTAAGTCAAATATGTAAATAAGAAAAGGTCCTATCAAAATTGTTACAGATATTTAAATTTTATCAGCTAGTAGAGTAGATAAAGGCAAACAAGGTAATTGCAAATGTGACAAAAACACAGAGACGAGACATAACACACATAAAGAAAAAACCATCAGTTATCCGCGTTGGAACGGTCAATCGGCAAGAGGGCCAACTGGGGTGCTTAAACCTGGTTTGTGGAGCGCTCCAACCTCGCATGTCCGGCGTTGCAGTCATTCAGATGATGTCTTTTTTAAACATATATTGAACACTCTTTGTTGCTTTACATAAATGATTGTCTTGTTTACTCTCTCATCGTAACATCGATTACACATGCCGGCTCTATTAAAGAATATGGATTATTATATGCACTATATATGTGCCTCTTCGTGTTCCATTCAAAGGGAATTACTAACTGTACTACATGTATGATTATCATAACATACAACTGTATTATTTAAAACACAACTACCCTTCATTAAATGAAATTCACGTTTTCAATGCTCCAGAAATTCATATTGCCAGCTGCACAAGAACTTTATAATTATATGTGTGTGAATAGATGTTTGCTTCAAATAATACTGTCTTTGCTGCTAGAACTTATATTGCTGTTACCACTTTAATGACAATACAGATAACCAGAGAGTAATCCGGCTAATAAACTAATATATAGTTATGGCATGTGTATCTGCTGTTGCGTGCTGTTGACACGCGTTGTTTCATTAACTGACATTTAAGTAGCTCCGGAGAGCGTGCCTGGACGAAATGCCAAGCAACTAGAGTCACAAAAAAGCCGCATGCCAACTATCATTTTACAATGGCATAAATATAAAATCTGTAATTATGAACATTCAGACAATCAGCGATCAATAGCGTCACCAGAGAATCACGTGAAGTTTTAATAATAGATATCGCATCGGAATTCCTCCCTATGTCGCCATTGTATTGTACGGAAGTGAACGTCCACGAAACCAGTCTTTTTTATCTTCTCTTTCTCGTGGAATGCTAGACTATGCAATGAATGTTCTCTGCTCTGTATGGTAGGGCTCTGTGCACGCTTATATTGTCATCGAACATGTTTCATAATTGTTTCTTAAAAATGGCAACTGAGATTGATGAATATTAATTATCACAAAACTGTACAGTGGTAAAATGGGGACATTTGATATGTGCGTAAGCGGTTTGATGAGTCAGTTTGCCGCGTATAGCAGACATTTACTGCAGGCCAAGGTTTGGCTGAATGTGAAGGTGACTTGATCGAAAGCCGGACTGCATAATTATATTACCATGAATGCAGTTGGTTAATTTCAGTAAGAGCATTCATCAGAATCATCAGAATTATTGCATAATGAAATAAAACATATAATATTTTACAATAACGACTCAATGTCATAGATATATGTTGTAAGGAAATATGACAAAGACCTATGGGTATTGCAACATATATTAAAATTTGAACACCAAAATACAAAGGTATTCATATGCAAGTCAAATTAAAACGTTACAAAAGTTGAAACTGTGACGAGTCATTATACATATTAAAATGAGCAAAGCCAGCAGTTACCGTCATGAAACGGTTAGTCGGCAAAAGGACAGCCACAGTAAGATAAACCATCATATTCCTGCGACACAATGAGTTAAGCCATTATATTCCTGCGACAAAATGAGTTAAACCATTATATTCTAGCGACACAATGAGTTAAAACCATTATTTTCCTGCGACACAATGAGTTAAACCATTATATTCCAGCGACACAATGAGTTGAGCCATTATATTCCAGCGACACAATGAGTTAAACCATTATATTCCAGCGACACAATGAGTTAAACCATTATATTCCAGCGACACAATGAGTTGAGCCATTATATTCCTGCGACACAATGAGTTAGGCCATTATATTCCTGCGACACAATGAGTTAAGTCATTATGTTCCTGCGACACACTGAGTTAAGCCATTATATTTAAGTGACACAATGAGTTAAGTCATTATATTCTTGCGACACAATGAGTTAAGTCATTATATTCTTGCGACACAATGAGTTAAACCATTATATTCCTGCGACACAATGAGTTAAACCATTATATTCCTGCGACAATGAGTTAAACCATTATATTCCTGCGACACAATGAGTTAAGTCATTATGTTCCTGCAACACAATGAGTTAAACCATTAAATTCCTGCGACACAATGAGTTAAGTCATTATGTTCCTGCGACACACTGAGTTAAGTCATTATATTTCTGCGACAATGAGTTAAACCATTATATTCCTGCGACACAATGAGTTAAGTCATTATATTTCTGCGACAATGAGTTAAACCATTATGTTCATGCGACACACTGAGTTAAGTCATTATATTTCTGCGACAATGAGTTAAACCATTATGTTCCTGCGACACACTGAGTTAAGTCATTATATTTCTGCGACAATGAGTTAAACCATTATATTCCTGCGACACAATGAGTTAAGTCATTATATTCTTGCGACACAATGAGTTAAGTCATTATATTCCTGCGACACAATGAGTTAAGTCATTATGTTCCTGCGACACAATGAGTTAAACCATTTAATTCCTGCGACACATGAGTTAAGTCATTATGTTCCTGCGACACACTGAGTTAAGTCATTATATTTCTGCGACACAATGAGTTAAGTCATTATATTCCTGCGACACAAAGAGTTGAATTCTCATATTCAAGCGCCACAGTGAGCTTAATCTTTATTATGTCACTTCCTTTTCTGACAACAGAGGTGAATTTCGAGATTTATTGGACATATTTTTGTATCCATACGTTACCAATATACGTTAGGGTAATAGTCACACGGTAATAAAACGTGTTGTTCAGGACAAGTTTAATAAAACGTGAACAACAAACATCTAGTTGTCAGGTGATTTGGAAACTGTATTTTCAATACCAATTTAAGTAGCGTTATAAAAAAGTATACTGCTGCTAGAAGTGAACGATTTACCATTGAAAGGAAAATACAATTAATGTTTGCGCCTTCAATCGAGACTATTGTGGAGAATTTCCCCCGGGAAATAAACCTTCTATCCACCAGATATATTGAAACGGATAGGCAGAAAGATTGGCTTGCTAACGATTGGGAATAAATGAATACAGCCTGGTTAATGGTGCCATCGTGTCGGATGTGTTTACTGGAAATTTGACTGAGGGTGGGGCAGATTGAGGGCATGATTCACAGTGTGGAACTTCCTATACTTCAAACACTACATAGTGTTACCCATTACTGATATCAAAAACTAGTTCAATTAAATTTAAATTAACTTCAATTAACAATTAATAGCTTTAACCGTAGGCTTTAGTTGTCAGAAACAATATACATGTAATAGGAGAGAACTCTAAGAACATTTTCCCCAAATTTAATGCTTTGTGTAAAGCGGTAAGTATAGTTAAAAGGCATCGTTTAAAAGATTGCATCTCTTTTTCTGTACACAACTTTGAACCTAACATTTAACTTGTCAAGTATATTTGAATGCCAGATGGTTTGTGGTATACATAAAACCACAACTACAGATGCAAAGCATTCATTTTCACCACAATGTAGTATTTACGATTTTGATGGTATAAGTCACGCATATCGTATAATGCTGTAAGAGACAATGACCTTTCTAAGATAAAATGATCACGGATGATGAAGTGCTATAAGATCAAACGACACGAAACGTCATTAGAAGTCGCACTACATTTGTAGCCGAAAAGAAGCTATGGAAATTCTTAATTCCTCAGCGATTTATTTGAAGAGATCTCCTTTCAATGTTCTATTTTACAATGAACACAATAGATCAATCTATTTAAATGGTTTTATTTTCAACTGCGCATGTGCAACAAAAAAACGCATACTGGCTTAACACCTACCGCTTGTGACAACAAGTTTGAACACGTCAAGACGATTGACAGTTTGATTGACAGTTTATATGGGCGGATTACATGTTATTTTGATAGAACAGATAGAAGTGAGTCAGGGACTTCTAAGTCGGATAGAAACGTCATAATAAACTTTATCCTATTCATGGCTGTTAAAACGCATATCATCCTTTGGAGATCTGATCCTCCGATTGAGATTTATTGCGATCATTACCGTTATATCAACATTGGTAATAACAGGGCCAAAGCTCTTTCGCTAGGTAAATAGTTTTCGCGTAAGATAAACACGCTACCAGTCATGGGATGCTGAATAATCAAAAACATTCAATATTGAACTGCCTCGGGATGGATGCCAGCAGTTAAAACAACCAACGTTGTAGTATATCTCCGTTTAGAAGTCTATAAACGATCAAGTACATATAATCTAAGTTCTCATCTGCCGTCATGCATCTCAAAAATAAGAATTTATAACTTCTAATATTGGTATTAGATATTTCTTCAGACGGATAACAACAAATGTAAATCACAAAATCAATAGCCAAAAGTATTTTGCGCAGCTTTAATATTTCCCGTTGGAAAGGAAAAATCAACTTCGATATTTCCCGTTATACAGAGGTTTATACGATTTAATTGCAACAGAGCTACATGTATCTGGTATCTTTCCAATCAATTTGGCAACATGGGTCTAGGTCTGCCCTTACCGTCGCTTTAATGTGAGTGCAATCTGTTGTTTCACACTTTTACCACATAAAATAACGTCTGCAAAAGTAAAATGCCAACGCACCAATTGTTTGCTATTCTGAGGTTAATCGCCATGTTTGCAGTATTTATCTGCGAAAGATCGCAAGTACTAAGGCACAGGGTTCTACCGATCACATTTTTTAAAATATCGTTAGAAAGCCGGAACCGAAATTTACATTCTATGCACATGAGCGGCTGAAGGTAATATATTTAATGAAGAGAAACTCTTTATGTTCAAAACAAAAGCCAACAGCTTATATGTACACATATCATTAACAAAGTCGACGAGAAAAAGATCAGTTAATGCAATTTTACGTCGATAGCAAATTTGTGTCCGTCGGTAAACTGTACATAACAACTTAAAAGTGGTATTCGACAGCTTATCTGTATCAAATACAATTAAGTCCTTGCCACTGTTTTTGCTGAAGTTATACGTGATTTCTGCATAAACCCCTACTTTCATCCATGGATGCCCACGCTCGACTATTATGTTTTTCTACATAACGTGGGTATATTGGTAAATGTTATGTCGTCTTAGGTTGGCCAATCATAATACTGGTTATAAAATCGACACTGTTAAGCTTGGAGACAAGAAGTAAAACAATGGTTGCTTACAGTGCCACAATCAAAAGAAAGGAGCTTTATCATTGGACTGAAATCTTCATCGGACTATGAAGCGACCAATGAAACATCATTTCCAGAAACGGCGAAAAGAGAACTAAACATCCCACGTGCGACGAAAGGAGAGTAACGGAATGAATCGGTCGTGGTTGTCCGACGATAACTTTTGCCTTAATAATGACGATTTAGACAGGACCAGTTGTCCTGAAAGATACCAGATACATGTATTTCCGTTTGCAATTAAATTGTTTAAACCTCTTTGTATGACGGGAAATGGCTGTTTTTTGTAGATATTACCACTACAAACAGTGACATTTCTTACTTTTGCATAAATATAAGCTTAAAATTAATTTAAATACTTAAAGAGATTTGTTATTTGAAAAACAAAATAGAAGTGTCTGTTAATGATGGTTAACATTCGCTCCAAAGGGCACAAGCATAAAAACCGAGTAAAACACATGAAAGGACCTACAATTCATCAAGGGATTATTCAGGGGAATCTACTCTTTAATGTCTGTCATTAACTTATGTCATACAACATTTTGCACATTTTGCAATCCAAATATTAGCAATGTATTTAAATGGCAGAAAACATCATCATGAAAGAACAATGGTTTGCCCTTCATGTTTTACGATAGAACAATAGTATGTACATTGCCATTATGTGCAGGAGTAAATACTGTAAATATTGTTGTGACTTAAGTAACATATTTCATTTATAATCAAAGACAAATAGCTGTATATTGTAGAGGGACAACAAAAGCCAAGCCGACAGCGTCAAACTAAATGAGCAGAGCAACAGATGGAAATTTAGCATTTGGCGTATGTATACCAAACAAATAGGTAATTATCGTCTGGTGTGTAGACGGTGTGTTGTCATGATGTGTGATTTGTTGTTGTTCGCTTAAGGTGATAACAGTAACTAAGGAATACAGCGATATAAAAGATGACTATTTCTTTCTACTATCTAATTACTCGATTGATGAATCAATATTTAACTTAATTAAAAATTCATGTTGATATAACGTAGTTGATTTTCGCTTAGGTATTGTCTTTGTCAATTTTATTCAGTAGCTGACTCTTCCTTTTTGCCGGACACATTTTTTATCATACCAATATTTTATGGTACTTTTGTGTGCCGGCATGCAGTAAAGGAATTGCAATTTTCGTATCTAACATCTGCTCGAGTTTAATCTTGTTTGTCGTGTTGAGGGACCTAATTTCAGAATATCTGATTTGTTGTGAACTCTTTCTCGCTGACTCAGTTACCATTGAGATGGGATGACCAGAGAGTTCTGGGATGTTCTGGGATGACTGGAGCGTTCCGTGATGACTAAGCAGTTTTGGAATGACCTGGGAGTTCTGGGATGACCTGGGAGTTTTTGGATGACCTGGGAGTTCTGGGATGACCTGGGAGTTTTTGGATGACCTTAGAGTTCTGGGATGACCTGGGAGTTCTGGGATAACCTGGGAGTTCTGGGATAACCTGGGAGTTCTGGGATGACCTGACAGTTCTGGGATAACCTGGAGTTCTGGGATGACCTGACAGTTCTGGGATAACCTGGGAGTTCTGGGATGACATGGCAGTTCTGGGATGACACGAGAGTAGTGGGATGGCCTGACAGTTCTGGAAAGACCTGAGAGTTGTGGGATGGCCTGACAGTTCTGGAGTGACCTGAGAGTTGTGGGATGGCCTGACAGTTCTGGGATGGCCTGCAGTTCTGGAATGACCTGAGAGTTGTGGAATGGCCTGACAGTTCTGGAAGGACCTGAGAGTTGTGGGATGACCTGGCAGTTCTGGAATGACCTGAGAGTTGTGGGATGGCCTGACAGTTCTGGAATGACCTGACAGTTGTGGGATGGCCTGACAAATCTGGAATGACCTGAGAGTTGTGGGATGGCCTGACAGTTCTGGAATGACCTGAGAGTTGTGGGATGGCCTGGCAGTTCTGGAATGACCTGAGAGTTGTGGGATGGCCTGACAGTTCTGGAATGACCTGAGAGTTGTGGGAGGGCCTGGCAGTTCTGGGATGACCTGAGAGTTGTGGGATTGCCTGGCAGTTCTGGAATGACCTGTGCGTTGTGTGATGACACGGGAGTTGTGGGATGGCCTGGCAGTTCTGGAATGACCTGAGAGATGTGATATGGCCTGACAGTTCTGGAATGACCTGAGAGTTGTGGGATGGCCTGGCAGTTCTGGAATGACCTGTGCGTTGTGGGATGACACGGGACTTGTGGGATGGCCTGGCAGTTCTGGAATGACCTGTGCGTTGTGGGATGACACGGGAGTTGTGGGATTGCCTGGCAGTTCTGGAATGACCTGAGAGTTGTGGGATGGCCTGGCAGTTCTGGAATGACCTGAGAGTTGTGGGATGGCCTGACAGTTCTGGAATGACCTGAGAGTTGTGGGAGGGCCTGGCAGTTCTGGGATGACCTGAGAGTTGTGGGATTGCCTGGCAGTTCTGGAATGACCTGTGCATTGTGTGATGACACGGGAGTTGTGGGATGGCCTGGCAGTTCTGGAATGACCTGAGAGTTGTGGGATGGTCTGACAGTTCTGGAATGACCTGAGAGTTGTGGGATGGCCTGACAGTTCTGGAATGACCTGAGAGTTGTGGGATGGCCTGGCAGTTCTGAAATGACCTGTGCGTTGTGGGATGACACGGGAGTTGTGAGATGGCCTGACAGTTCTGGTATGACATGGCAGTTCTGGGATGACACGGGAGTTGTGGGATGGCCTGGCAGTTCTGGAATGACCTGAGAGTTGTGGGATGGCCTGGCAGTTCTGGAATGACCTGAAAGTTGTGGGATGGCCTGACAGTTCTGGAATGACCTTAGCTTACATGTTATGTGTTTTCACAGCTCTACTCTTTTACTTGCTTGGTGTTTGGGGTGGTGATGCATCCCCCATCCCCCACCCCTGGATCCACCCCTGTTCTATAGTAAAACTATAACTATAACTGAAAGGGAATTATATCAATCATCAAGATATGAAGCATAAGATGTATATTTTAAAGCAACACAACAATAAAATATAATGATACGTGAGGTGTAGTGTTTTCTAACAAACGATTCATTACACTCTGACGGTATGTGTGCATTGCTGTTTCCGCTTCTCGCCCACGTAGAAAATACCGACTATGGACTGTAAAACAAGCGAACAATCTCCTCAATTTGGGTGAATTATTTATTTGTCTTGCAAATAGGCAGATGGGCCGACAATATATATCAGTCTGTCCCGTCGGTTAGGATAACGTATGTGCATCAATCTCTGACAGAATTAGACATGGCACTTTTACAGGGGTACAAGTACTTGAGTTTCTGCGTATTATCCACAATTATGAATTGCTTTCTTGAAAGACGTAATATCTTAAATTCTTCCATAGGGTATTGTAGAATAATATATTTAATGTTTTTTTAATATAGCAGCGCCACCATGGGTGTCTAAAGTATGAATTGTTTGTGTTTAACACTTGCCAAAGGTAATATGCTGAATATTGAGTGTGAAAGTTTTTTAAGAAAAAAAAAACATATTCTAGAAGGACGTTCGAGGATTTGTGCGATAGCCGACAATAAATACTCGTTCGGAGTATTGTGTGTTAGAATGTGTTATACATACATATTTTAGGCATTCGCGTGCTTATGGCATGTTAGAAATGTTTTAGAATGTGTGTAATACATACGTATTTCAGGCATTCGAGTGCTCATGGCATGTTTATAATGTTTTAGAATGTGTGTAATACATACATATTTAAGGCATTCATGTGCTCATGGCGTGTTTGTAATATTTTAGAATGTGTGTTATACATACATATTTTGGGCATTCCCGTATTCATGGTATGATTATAATGTCATAGAATGTGTTTAATACATGCTTAATTTAATCATTCCAGTGTTTATGGTATGTTTGTTATGTTTATGTTATTTTCCCCAGGTTCTGTTTTGACAATGAACATTTTTATAAACCAGTCTCGGCCAAAATATCCCAAACGATTTCTCTCTTCTTGAAAACGTCGCGATAATAAAATTAGTTGAACAATACTTCAACATCGACGATTTTCTGGTTGTTAATAACATTTGAATGACAAAAATTTGGTCTGTTTGGCGAAATAGCCAAATAAGAGAGACGTAATTTGTTTAACGTCATTTATTTCAGTGCAAATTGAATATTGTCATGGACGAGTTCTATTCAATCTTTCAAGAGCAACGCAATTTTAATAAACTGAAACGTACTTTCAGGCCTGTTGCAAAAATCAATAACAGTTGCCTGTTATCTCATTTTCGACGTCATCGTCGTCGGTATCAACTTTAGCATCATTGCCCATATTCTTATCAGCATCACATATATCGTGGTTCGTTTATTCTTATTATCATTGAATTTAACTGTACCGACATGTTATCCTTAGAAATATTGCATTTTACTTCAGTAGTATCACATACGTCGCCGTCAATGTCATCCTTAGAGTTATTGCGTCTAGCGTTCTCAGTATCACGTCGCCATCAGTGTCAACCTTAGAATTATTGCATCTAGCTTTCTCAGTATCACGTCGCCATCAGTGTCAACCTTAGAATTATTGCATCTAGCTTTCTCCGTATCACGTCGCCATCAGTGTCAACCTTAGAATTATTGCATCTAGCTTTCTCCGTATCACGTCGCCATCAGTGTCAACCTTAGAAATGCCAATAGCGATGAACGTTTTATTGACCATTATTAGGAAATAACGACAATATGAAAAACCCTATCAGTATTGCAACGCTGATTACGTTTTTAAGTACTTGGTAATAGTTAACACATGTCTGTTAAAATTTAAAAGTGACAAAACAGTTAGACGACTTACTACAAGCATAAAAAATAGAATCAACCCAAACGTTCCCACCATGGAACGGTCAGATTGCAAACGATCGACTGCGGTGTTTACTATTACCGATCTCTTTTGTTAAAAAGACCACGTACTTTGAGGATGTAAGCTCTTTGATTTATGTGCATATCTGGTTTCTGCATGTTGTTGTTGTGTTGTTTTTTTTGTCAAACGCTACCGGTAGTTCTCCACTTTGAGCCATTAGATGCATGTTTTGTTGACAAGGCATTGCGTTTAGTTCCATCATACTGCAGTCCAACAATAGCTGTTCTACATTTAAGACTAAGCCAATGAAGATGATAAATAGCGCTGCACACTCGCCCTACATTTGAAGGCAATCAGAAGCTATAAAAATATTCAAATTCCTCAGCGGTTTATCTCAAAAGAGCTCATTTCTATTTACTATTTTACAATGAACAGAATAGAGCGATCTATTTTACTAAATGGTTTTATTTTCAACTGCGCATGTGCAACAAACCACGCATTCTGGCTTAACTCCTCCCCTTGTGACGACAAGTTTGAACACGTCAAGACGATTGACAGTTTGATTGACAGTTTTATGGGGTGGATAACTTGTCATTTTTTAGAACAGGCAGAATTGAGCAAGGGACTTCTAAGTCGGACAGAATCTATTAAGACGCTTCCATAGAAAATTTAAGCCTGTACTGGCTGCGCTAGCTTCGGTTTCTATTTTCTAAAGAAACGTCTTAATGACTCTATCCTATACTAAGAAACTACATATACATGTAAAGGTAACATGACATACATGTACTACTGAAGATCCCGCAGAAAAAAAAGTGTTAACCTTGATAAGGCAGCTCAAGGTCGGAGCTGGCTGATCTGGGTCGACATTATATCCTAAGCTTGATCAAGTCGCACTACATGAGATATTGTTGCTTCAATTTCCCAATACCCGTAACAACGTTTGGATGTTAACACCCGTTCTCCGACCAATTAATGTTTAATGCTTGGATGTATGTGTAAGGATGTATTCAGTTTTAATAAAAACATGAAAAAACAACGACATCAAACATAACTGACAAACTTGCTGGAATGGGAAAAATAACCATAAGTCATTACAAAGGGTTATTAAATGCCATTAACATTTGCAATGTTAACTTGTTTTAACCGATGATAGGAGATATGCTAGCGCCATACAAAATAAAAAAAAACTGTTTTGTGTTATTAACTAAGTTATATAATGACCTCCGATCTCCAGATTTTACGCACACGCTGTCTTTTAAAAGAACGGTTTTGATATACAAAATGTAGTAACATAAAATATTAATCAAGGCGATAAAAGATTCAAACTATTGTGTGGATTATTTTTTGTTATTTCGACAATCAGAATGTACAAAAGATTACAAGCATGCACAGGCTGCTTTCAAACAGCAATATATTACGCGTTTTTTCCTCAAAATTGAAAATGATGTACATGTTCATGTACATGGTAGTCCAACGCCAAATCGAAACAGGTGGCATATTAACTGATAAAGCAATCAATGTTTTCAGAACATACAAAATTGTATTGATATATAATTAGATAATAAACAAATGAAAGACAATTCATGTACATGGCCAACAAACATCTGGCGATTTCAAGAATCTATTTCCAATTCCGCGTAATACAAGGTGATTTATTAAAAGCAAATGATTCATTATTAAAGAAAATGTCATTAATAACTACGATTTCATTCGAAAGTATTGAGGTAGATTTCCCAGGAGAAAACAAACCTTTCTATCCACCACAATTATCGAACGGAAGAACAGTTTTGGCTTGTTGATGTGATGAAAAACAAAACAAAGGCTGATTTATGATATCAGAATGTCGGACTGAACTCCAGGGTCAGATTAAGTGAATTATTCCCGGGTTGAATCCTTTACTTCTTAAAATCCATCGTATTGTATCTCGTTACTTGCCATCCTTTCAGAAAGTCGTCTCTATTTAAATTAGAGTCTTTCAAGTTTGAAAAATTGATCATATATAAAAGAAGTAAAATGATGAGTCAAACATATATATCTGTCACAAAAGCGTATAACGTGAATTGAAAAGTAGACAGCTGAAGCGAAGCAGGTGGAGAAATTGTAGCTCTGTCTCAGCACACAACCCTGACGTATACCATGCAATATACATCAGAATATTAGATCGCTACATGGTTGGAGGTGTGTTTAGAAGAACAATTACACAGCAAACTATTTTATTTTAACATTATAATTCCCTTTTTTGTAGAATAAGAACAAAAAAAGCAGATTTTTAAATTAAGATCTTTTTGACGTTACAATGATCACGAAGGGTGCAGTGCGACAGGAACAAAATACGAGCAATGTCTGGGTCTTTTCAAACGCGTGTCATCTTTTTGGAAATGCACTGATGTGAATCTGCAGCTAGAATTACTGTTAAGGTCAACATTAATATCAGTATTTACAGCGCCAACAAAACTCATTTGCTGGGCAAACAGTTACCGCGGAAAGGTAAACATGGTACCGGAATATGACATTAAAGCGTAGGATGCTGAACAAGCAAAAATACGTTCAATATCGAACTACCCAAAGTTTAGGGGTAGCAGTTTCATCGACAATGTATATCTAACTCCAAAACACAATAATGATTAACAGACTCTAAAGATATTACTTTACAAACCAGCATGCCTTTCAAAACACTGCAATTAGGACAACATAATTGGATAATCGACATAATTTCAAACGGATAAAACAATTGTATATCACCAGATCCAATAGCCAAATTTAGCTTGTGCAGCTCGGAATTTTAATAGATTGTAAAGCATATGAAAAAGAATTGAGAAAAGGTTATATTAAGTAATTTTAAATAAATTAAAAATGAAAAAATGTGTAAGGGACTTGTTCAGATAAATGGAAAAAATAACGGCCATCACTTTTTTATGCTTAGTTTCAAATCTGGTCAAAAGATTTTATTATCTTATTATTTTTTTCTCTTCCGAAACAGACATGAATCCTCCACGAACCACAAATTCAATTGACATAATTACTTCAAGTTGTTCTTTCCTCCACTTCATCGATCAAATACCTTGGCTTTGTCCGCGTATCGTCAACATATGTCTAGTTTCCACCAAAAGCTTTTTCGGCTGCTCGGGAGAACCCCGTATGTAAGAACGTGAGATCTTCCACTGATAAAAGATGTAAACACGTCCGTTAACCACATACTGCCAATGGGCATAGCTCAGCATTGTAAAAATTGTGAATGTTTCGGCCTCGATTTTATGCAGAAGTATGATTTATAGTGGAGGCAAGATGCCTGAAACTTCAGATTGCAATCATATGTAACACGACTACTTGAGAACAGGACTTGAATGGAATAATTGATTGCAAAAATGACATAGTTTTAGTTTATATTTATGAGTAAGATTAAACCAGCTTTAATATATAGAAATGCCGATAGTGTTTAATTTCTTTCAAAGTTCTTCTGACATAGATTGCAAACCGAAATCTGCAACATATTCAGATAACAGAAAAGATTATGGCCGGTGTACCATGTCTCTCTTTCGTTCTCACTCTCTCTCTGTCTCTTTCTGTCACTCTTCTCTTTCCTCCCCCTCTCCTTCCCTCTCTGTCTGTCTGTCTTTTTCTGTCTGTCTGTCTGTCTGTCTGTCTGTCTGTCTGTCTGTCTGTCTGTCTGTCTGTCTCTCTCTCTCTCTCTCTCTCTCTCTCTCTCTCTCTCTCTCTCTATCTCTCTCACTCTCTCTCTCTCTCTACGATATTATGCATGAGTAGTGTTATTTAAAGAATGCTTTGATAAGGTAAATATGGTTATCATAATCTATTTAGCTTCTCTATTTTGATGAAATATTTTACCATATTTCGGTTATAATGAAATATCATAGCATTGTGATGATGAAATTAAACCAGATAAATAAACTGAAAACCATCTAAGAACTAAAAATATGATGGCATATGAATGATAAATTGAAAAATGAAAATATGATCTGTTTTTATCTGTGCGGTTTTTACTTCAAACAGAAATAAAGTCATTTGTGGATATTAATAATTGTGAAATTAAAGACGTAATGCCCACTGAAATTAGTTCCAATATTTAACAGACGCTTTATTAAAAGGCAAGAACGTGATAAGTGTCGGGATCATCTAAGTAATCTTTAAAGAAAAAGCATATCTTTACTACTGGACAAAATTTAAAAATAAAACGTGTTTACGTCTCTTAAAGGGTTCTTACTGGATTTTTTTTCAATATATCAAGGAATGTCTGTCCAACGGTGAAATATTTGTCTGGAACATTTATTATACTACCAGACATATTATATCCGTCCTGTGTTTGTGCTGTTACGCAGTCAAATGAAGGCAATCACCCTATGGATTGATTCAGGGGCGAGTGGGGCGAGGGTTGGGGGGGGGGGGGGGGGTGAAGGATGCATCTCTCCCGCCAGCCAGGTAGAAGAGTAGAGTTGTAAAACACATACAAGTAAGCTTAAAAATACTAAGCTTTGAAAGTAAATTTTGTCTGTTGACTGCTGAGGTCAACACATACTTTAGTCTAAGAAAAAGATGGTTTTCAACCTATATCGTAAGAAGTATACATTGCGGAAAAATCGATCCAAATGTTCATTTTTTCTAAACGTATGAAGAAACACGATAATGTTCCCTGCTAAAAAATGATACCGACGTCAGAGCGAACTACCCGAATGACGATATAACGCGAGTAAGCTGTCACGTGGTTTTCCTTGTTTAAAAATCGCTATCTCTGCAGCGTGACTCAGATAGGAAAAAATTTGTTTGCAATGACTAGTATGGACTTAAGTTTCGAGGTTCACACAGATCAAGAGCATCAATGAACAACATTTTGCAGGAATTTGTCAGGTGATAATGACTTATTTGGTAATTTGAGAAAATAATCGATCGAAACTGTCGGACACCACCGTTAAGTTCATAATGCTTTATATGTTGCAATTACAGCATTTCTTAAAGTTCATATTCAGTAGTGAAGAATTCCTGAGTTTGGATAACTTCGCAGTTCTTCGTAATATGTAGTATAGAAAATAAATAGCAGCGTTTGAAAATAAAATAAATCAAATTTACTTTTCCGATATATTATAACCAGCCAGTTGAACGCCGTCTACAGGAAATTGCTCGAAAATACAAAATTACTTTTCCATGTCAATGTAATTGTCAATTTGGGAAACGTTTAAGTAAAGTATTAAAGTGCAGCATTTAATGAAATGCACCGCAAATACTGCTAGCAAGAATGATTCTAAGCAGAATTCATATAAATCCTTTTAAACTTTTAAAATAAATAGTCATAAAATGATTTTTTTTATCAGATTCGCAGCGTGTAAATCATACCATCGTTCTGTGCCTTTGCAGTTATATTTAGGCCCGCTTGCAAACGTTTGCAGTTTTACGAATATTTGACCCTGCTTGCAAAGGTTTGCAGTTTTACGAATATGTGACCCTCTGCTTGCAAAGATTTGCAGTTTTACGAACACGTTCAGACATACTAATACATACACTCTCAGTTACACGATCCTCTACAGGTTTCGATCACATATCCTCATAACCTTGGCCTAAAATCAATTTCAATTCACAGTCTCACAGGTGTAAGTAATTTCGTACCATACATTTACATTTAATTTCTCTTGATAAAAACTTTCAATTTGTTTCTGGTTGATACACCCAACGGCCCATCAAACGCCTTGAACCTTTTATCAAAACGGGCGAATTTATTTGAGAGAGTCCCTTACTGATGAAAATGAAGTGGATTCCACCTTTACATACTGTTGTGGATTAGTCGTATGGAATCCAGAACGAGTGATAGTTCTACATACATGTAAAGGTAGTGTAAACCCATGGTTATACTGGAGCCACGGCACTCTTTTGATTAGTACAGAATCCTCAGTAAACAAGACTAGCTCCCCACCTGTCCTGCAGTCGACTGACAGATAGCAAGGTAGGCAATATGGTGTGGAATGTGGATATGTTAATCCGAGTCTTAAGTTCTCTTGAAAGATGATTTTTCCTTAACTGCACCGTTCATGGAAAAGATTTGTTTTATAAGAGTGAACGTCAGCAATTTCACCGAACATACCCTACCTAGAAATCGTTTCGTGTAACATTGAAACGGCCCCTGCTTCAAAGCAAAAAGGGTATGAGGCGGTTAAACAAAGAGGCTTAGGCCAGTGACGGCGGTTAATCTATTTATATCTGTATTGTTGGTCTTAAATAAAGAAAAAATGGAAAGGAAGCAAAACATTAATGATAACATATCTAAACCATTAACTCAAAAAAAGTATATATATTTGTTCTACAGATGAACTAACAGAAGCTAACTAGAACAAGTAAATAAGAAAAGATCCCATCAACCTTTTCACAGATATTTAAATTTTATCTACCAGTTGACAAAGGCAAAGAAGGTAAATGCAAATGTGACAAAAACACAGAGACGAGACATAACACACATAAAGAAAAAACACCAGTTACGGCCTTGGAACGGTCAATCGGCAAAAGGGCCAACTGGGGTGCTTTAACCTGGTTTGTGGAGCGCTCCAACCTCGCACTTCCTGAAGGTTTTTCTATCAAACAAACAGTGTAAATAACAACATCCCGTCAAAGTGAAACAACTAACAGTTAGCACCTGCATAAACCTTACCGACTGCAATCTTGAGAGCAATTAAACCATGAAGAAAAATGTAAACAAGTAAATGGTGTTTAATAGAAAAGACAATACTGACTTGACGACCATGTTGCGAATACTTTAAACAGATTGAGTGATTGCTACCCAATTCTCACACCAAGTGCGGTTGCTTTTTATATGTTCTATAAACTCAAAGTTGATATTATTCATTATAATGTTAGCAGCAACATGCTTTTGCGTGACAAAAGATTATGTACTGCTCCAAAGAGATTTAAGTGATATTGTCTTGAAAATTGTTTACATTGTCTATGTTTGTTTTGGGTTTTTTATTTGTTGTTGTTTGTTTGTTTGTTGTTGTTTTTGTTTTTGTTTGCTTTCGTAGGGAAATCGGCAAAAGGATTTGTAATATATGTTTTAATGAAATCTATCTTTTAAACTGTAACGTTTTTAAGGCAGTGTGAAAGGGTTACTATGGTAACCTATGTGATGATATCGATGATATGAAATATTACGTTTATATATAATATGCTATTACGTAATTATATAAGATAATCTTTTTTAATCTCCTGTTTAATCCCTTTTGCGTTTTCTTACAATAAATGTTTTAATGGTGTGTTTTGTGTTTGTTTGTTGTTGTTGTTTTTTGTTACATCGCACCGACGCAATTAGGGTCAAATTGGCGACGTCCAGCTTATTATTGTTGGTGGAGAACCCCAGACTTATGTCTGGGTAGAACCACTTGGCAACCGCTGGTTAGCTGGTAATCCTCCCCACATAAAAGTTCTCGCCCCGACTGGGACTCGAACCAACGCGGTGAGCGGCTGGGGAGTTAAAAGTCAGTGATTCTAACCGCTCGGCCACGGGCGCCCCAATGTGGAAATGAAGCTTATATATATTAAATATACATATGTAATAAAAATGATATTGTATTAATACCATTTTGATACAAATCAGACAAAACTATTAACAAAGTTAAATTCTATCATAGTGGTGCACATTATGTCGTTTGATTTCCGCATAGATTGTTATTTTAGTGTAAATGATCACGTTAAGATTTGTATTTTTTTAAACTTGTGAGAATGTTTAAAGCTCGGTATGCTATCGTTCTGCCTGATATTAAATAAATGTTTCCTACTTACTTTCGGTGTCTGGATTGTTTGCAAGCCCTCGTTCTGTTTTGCAAATCCGCCAGAGTCCACTATTGACACTCATGAGGAAGTTGTTCGTGGAATTTTGGTACAGGCCCCCTTCTATCTCAAAGAAAAGCCAATTATCCGTGCTCACGGCGATAATTTCCAGAAGAAATCCCAAAATTGTTAAGGCGGTGAACCCCAACAAAAGTCTTTTCTCAATCAGGACTGAGTTTGCCATTGTTTCGAACATGAACGTAAACAATGCTAAGTAAATGAACTTCAGGTATGACACGACTGATAGCAACAAGCACTGAAGGTATATCCAGAAATCCAGAATCAACAAAAAAAACTCACCACAGTCTACTATCTACATAAGATTCGTCCCATCAAATTCTACACATTCGCTGTGCAGCGTGCGCCTGGTTGAGGGATAAAAAAATCCTTCCCCAACACTGGTACATTCCAGCAGAGAGTTGTATACATCCCTTTCTTCCAGAGTCGGTTCTCTGACTGCTGTAAATGTACAAACATCACTGCTAGTAATTATAGTAGCCTAATGGCGCTGTCAGTAGAATCCTTGCCCCAAGTTCTCGCTGCTACCCCCCACCCTCAGGGCTCTACCTACAGACCTACAAGGATTTCCTATCACCGTGTACTACTTCACGCATCCGTGCGTGGGGTAACTAAGGTTTGCACGAGTAGGTTTGGCGGAATCAGTGCGAGTCCCCAAAAGTTGCTGGAAATCCGGTCGGTTTAAATATCAAGACACTGAGTATAGGAATTCTGAGAACCAGCCAAAACGTGCACTCGTGACAGCCAATAACTTAAACAAACGCGCCGACACGCGCTCATGCGTTACGCATAAAAAGTTACACATACGATTTCTCAACTAAACGACACTGTTTCCATGAAAACACGTCTGGCCACTACTACTGCTTGAGCGCTACAACGGCTTTCCAATTGTTATTTTTTGTACATGTTATCAGCGGCAGAAGTTGGTCGATACCACACACATTGGAGTCAAGTCAGCATGTCAGTGTTTTATTGTTGAACTATTCGATTCCAATGTATATGTTTGCTATTTCTCAAACTGCAGCTCATATAGCTGGGCGTGTTTTGGTTTCCGTTCGATCGATGGCCGTTTGGTTTAATAACGCACACTGACGTTTATATGGAAATGTTTGCCAGTTTAATTTAACTCAGAAATGTTTAACAACACTTTTCCCGCAGGAAAACTTGGCTGGTTTGAGAAGTTCAGTTCAAGCGTAGTCTCATGAATTCTGGACGTTCCTAATAGTTGCTTATTTAATAAATAATTATTTAATTAATAACAAGCATTTGATTTTGCAAATAGTAATCTAACTCGCATCGTTCGATAAACCAGTCCTCATATACTCTTCTCTTGGTGGATAAATTTAACAATATATAAAGAAATGTTACAATGTGTTCAAATTTAGACCCCCCCCCTCCCCCCACCCACCCCCGGTCTTACTGTTAAATACTGGAACAGCTGTTTATAATTTGTTATTTCAAATGCCAGTTTACCGTGTAGAAGTTAAGCAATAATGATGTATACTTCATACCAAGCCGCTAATTAAAACAGCACACATCTGTTCAGTTTTGTGTATTTTAATACGTTTTAGGCTATGAAATTTTAAAATCAGTCAATGAAAGTTGGTAAGAAATTCGCATGAAAACAAAGCATTGTCCAGATATACCGTGTTTAGCTTTTGGTGGCTACTTTAAAACTGGACACATCCAATTGTGCGTGTAATTTATATTTGCTCGTTGACACTTCCATACTGTATGTGCGTACTTCATATTCGTATATGGACACTTTATATTCGTATATGGACACTTCATATTCGTATATGGACACTTTATATTCGTATATGGACACTTCATATTCGTATATGGACACTTTATATTCGTATATGGACACTTCATATTCGTATATGGACACTTCATATTCGTATATGGACACTTTATATTCGTATGTGGACACTTTATGTGGACACTTCATATTCGTATATGGACACTTTATATTCGTATGTGGACACTTTATATTCGTATGTGGACACTTTATGTGGACACTTCATATTCGTATATGGACACTTTATATTCGTATATGGACACTTTATATTCGTATATGGACACTTCATATTCGTATATGGACACTTCATATTCGTATATGGACACTTTATATTCGTATGTGGACACTTTATGTGGACACTTCATATTCGTATATGGACACTTCATATTCGTATATGGACACTTTATATTCGTATGTGGACACTTTATGTGGACACTTCATATTCGTATGTGGATACTTCATATTCGTATATGGACACTTCATATTCGTATATGGACACTTTATATTCGTATGTGGACACTTTATGTGGACACTTCATATTCGTATATGGACACTTCATATTCGTATATGGACACTTTATATTCGTATGTGGACACTTTATGAGGACACTTCATATTCGTATGTGGACACTTCATATTCGTATGAGGACACTTCATATTTGTATGTGGACACTTCATATTCGTATGTGGACACTTCATATTCGTATGAGGACACTTCATATTTGTATGTGGACACTTCATATTCGTATGTGTGGACACTTCTTATTCGTATGTGGACACTTCATATTCGTATGTGGACACTTCATTTTCGTATGTGTGGACACTTCTTATTCGTATGTGGACACTTTATGTGGACACTTTACATTCACTATAACTGATAATTTGAGAAACCCCTCAGGAAATGCGGGATTAAAGCTCTGTAAAACCGGTTAGGCACCCAGGTCGGTCCCATTTCCCAACTGACCGTTCCAAGGCTGTATCTTTTGGGTTTGCTTATGTTGTTTAATGACTCATCACATATTGGTTCCTATTTATACATTTGGCTTGCATGTGGATACCTTTGTCATGCGTCTTTTCAGATGTTTGTATATGTTGCAAAGCTCATAGGAGTTTGCCATCTTTCATAATTCACTGGACCTGGTAGCGCAATCGTTAGAGCGTCGGCTCCAGGTACGGGACGCCCCGGATTCGATCCCAGGCCGCGACATACCAAAGTCGTTAAAATGGTAGTGACATTGTTTCCTTGCAAACGCTCAAGCAAATAAAAGAGTAGCAGGCTGACCCTGTTTCAGTATAATGTGGCTGGGTGTGGTATCATGCCAGGTGTTCACGGCATACTAAACACAGTGAAGGCATCAGTATTTGCTTCAAGTGAACACTGTCTCCAGATAGCTGAAATCCTGTTGGTGGGACGATAAATTGCTACCTGAAAAAGTCCCACAAAATGCTCTTCATTGATGCCCTAGATCCGAGTGAAGAGAGAGTGAAGCATAAATCCCCACTCGTCGTTGCGAACAGGTATTTTCTATCTGAGCCACGCTGCAGAGATAGACCATAGTATCGGTTTATGCAGAAATATGGCCCAAATTCTCAGAAACCGTGGAAATATCTTGTTAGATGCATATGATACAGGTAAACTATCGGATATCACCTTTAATACATGAAGTCAATGCCAAACTGTATAAATGTACTTCATTTTTGTATGAACACACCTAGAAACTGCGCATGTGTATTTCATATTTGTCTTGTGGTTTATGTGCGTATATTGTCGATCTCAATATTTACGCTCATTAGTACAACGAGTGGCAAGTAATGGAGGACAGTGTACTTTTATGTTATATTTTAACATATAAATATTTTATGAATATTTTATAATCCACCAGGGAGCCATGTCATTTCCAGTTCCATCAGTCAAGTAATGCATTAGTTGTTTTTTTCCCAATGATCAGGTCTGTACTAAAATCGATGACTAGAGAGACAAATTAAACTTAAATATTTATCCACAGATTCTTATGATTCACCTTGAGTGACATGTATGGTACTTATACGGTAAAGTCTCGCTAAAGACCACCCCGCTAAGCGTATCAACCTTCCTTTGTTCTGCTTTATTTCAATGTCCCACAACCCACTAAAACATAAAAAAAGAAATTTAAAACAAAAATAATATATCGCAATAAACACTTTTCTATTAATACAATATAAATACAATATAGTATTAAAACATAGATAAAGGCAGCAGTATAACTAATTGATGGGTACGAACTCAGTGAAAGGACCCCCTCGCTAAGTGGGACACTTTAAAAAAGAACCACAGGTGTCCCCCTTTGCGAGGTACGTGTAAATGTATTTCCCCGCTTAATAGGTATGCACGAATTGAACATTTTAATGCCAGAGACCAGTTTATAATTACAGTATTGCTGCAATAGGGATAACGATTCTTAAAGAGGTATAAGCATTTTTTTCGTCGTTATTATTGTATTGCTTCTACCTTTTATCCGTATGAACACTTATGCAATATGATTTAAGTTATCCTGCATTAAACGGACCTGCTCTCTGAAATCTTCTTACTTCTTTAAACAATTCATCAGAAGTTAATTGCTGATTGTTGCAATCTAGGATACCATTATGAGCTTGCGATTTTCCCTTATACAATCAAGAACTTGTATACGATGACTGGACATGTTGCTGAGATTTCATGAATACGGTGACTTAAACAATAATTTTGACAGTCACTGATAGAATTTCGTCTCTTCACCTGGAGAGCCATGCCCTTTATCATCCTCCTACGCAGAGTTATCGTTCCTTATTCTCCCATGTTCCCTTGCAACAGTCTCTCGGCCATAAATGTCAAGATTCCTGACGCATGTAAGATAAAGCGGTTTGTTATGTTCTCAAAGTTCGTGTATATCATACTCTAAGTGTTTAAATTACAAATGTTTTGTTCTGGCCAAAACAATGAAGATAACTTGAATATTTAAGAAATAAGTATGGGATTATTTTCTGTATTTGTCAGTTTAAACGTATGTATTCTCATTTTTTACAATACATTTGCGGTACACAAACACAGGATATACATACAAGTAGAGAGAGGATTTGAACGAAAGCAAAGCATAGCTGTATTTGTTACCAAGGCAGGTAACAGCACGAATGTAAACAATAACACAGTATTTCTAAAATATTGATGTACATAAATGTAAAAGCTAAATGAATTACTTACTGACATAATTTATTGTAACAATATTAAAATTTATCAAAACCACACTTGTATTTCACAGGCATCGTGTGAAGCCGATTTAAAAGTTCTATTTTCAAATTCCTAAACGGCGTTTTACCTGACGTCATACTGAGTCACGTGGCCGGAACCCTTGGCAGAGATAAATGTAATGAACCGACTGTGAAAGTGAGTGGCTTTTATTTGTGGCAACTTGAGTGACTTCAGTCCTTTTTAAGTGAGTGTGAACAGTGAGTTGAACTTTAGGAAATTGTCTGTAAGGTTTTGCATACAATAAATATTCGGTCCATTATATTTATTATAAATTCGTTTGTAATTATGAATTCACTGAATTTTCTCTTCTTGTTGTGATTTTTTGTTCTGCCATTTCCTTTATTTTGGATTACGTTTGGTGATTTCCTTCCAGTTAAATTTTGCATATCGTTGTTTTCTAATCATATTACGTCATAAATTAGTTCTAATTAAAGGCCATCGCTTCGACTGCTTTATATTAAGCTGGTCTCTGCTGAGGAACTGTTTACTTGATATGGCATTATCACGTAATTTACATAGTGGATTGCTTGTACTAATGTGTTTTTGTAACTAAATAAAGGAACTACTTATGAGTCCATTTATTTACTCCCAATGCAGGGACTAACTGCGAGTCATGTTATTTACTCCCAATGTAGGTAAAAACTGTGTTCCCAGTTATTTACTCCCAATGTAGGTAAAAACTGCGTGCCCAGTTATTTACTCCCAATGCATAGACTAACTGTGAATCAAGTTATTTACTCCCAATGCCGGAACTAACTGCGAGTCCAGTTATTTACTCCCAATGCCGGGACTAACTGTGAGTCCAGTTATTTACTCCCAATGCCGGAACTAACTGTGAGTCCAGTTATTTACTTGCAATGAAGGGACAAACTGTGAGTCCGGTTATTTACTCCCAATGCCGGGACTAACTGCGAGTCCAGTTATTTACTCCCAATGCCGGGACTAACTGCGAGTCCAGTTATTTACTCCCAATGCCGGGACTAACTGCGAGTCCAGTTATTTACTCCCAATGCCGGAACTAACTGTGAGTCCAGTTATTTGCTCCACATGCAGGGACTAACGGTGAGTCCAGTTATTTACTCCCAATGCCTGGACTAACTGTGAGTCCAGTTATTTACTCCCAATACCGGGACTAACTGTGAGTCCAGTTATTTACTCCCAATGCCGGAACTAACTGTGAGTCCAGTTATTTACTCCCAATACCGGGACTGACTGTGAGTCCTGTTATTTACTCCCAATGCCGGGACTAACTGTAAGTCAAGTTATTTACTCCCAATGCCGGGACTAACTGTGAGTCCAGTTATTTACTCCCAATGCCGGGACTAACTGTGAATCCAGTTATTTACTCCCAATGCCTGGACTAACTGTGAGTCCAGTTATTTACTCCCAATACCGGGACTAACTGTGAGTCCAGTTATTTACTCCCAATGCCGGAACTAACTGTGAGTCCAGTTATTTACTCCCAATACCGGGACTGACTGTGAGTCCTGTTATTTACTCCCAATGCCGGGACTAACTGTAAGTCAAGTTATTTACTCCCAATGCCGGGACTAACTGTGAGTCCAGTTATTTACTCCCAATGCCGGGACTAACTGTGAATCCAGTTATTTACTCCCAATGCCGGGACTAACTGTGAGTCCTGTTATTTACTCCCAGTGCAGGGACTAATTGTGAGTCCAGTTATTTACTCCCAATGCCGGGACTAACTGTGACTCCAGTTATTTACTCCCAATGCCGGGACTAACTGTGAATCCAGTTATTTACTCCCAATGCCGTGACTAACTGTAAGCCCAGTTATTTACTCCCAATGCCGGGACTGACTGTGAGTCCAGTTATTTACTTGCAATAAAGGGACAAACTGTGATTCCAGTTATTTACTTGCAGTGAAGGGACTAACTGTGAGTCCATTTATTTACTCCCAGTGCAGGGACTAACTGTGAGTCCAGTTATTTACTTGCAATAAAGGGACTAACTGTGAGTCCAGTAATTCACTCCCAGTGCAGTGACTAACTGTGAGTACAGTTATTCACTCCCCCAGTGCAGGGACTAACTGTGAGTCCAGTTATTCACTCCCCCAGTGCAGGGACTAACTGTGAGTCCAGTTATTCACTCCCCCAGTGCAGGGACTAACTGTGAGTCCAGTTATTTACTCCCAATGCCGGGACTAACTGTGAGTCCTGTTATTTAATCCCAGTGCAGGGACTAATTGTGAGTCCAGTTATTTACTCCCAATGCCGGGACTAACTGTGAGTATTCTCCATATGAATTTATTGTTAAAACTTAGCTAGACGGTTTGCTTTGTATATTTAATGAACTAAAGCAGACAGTTTTGTTCAATATTACCCTACAATTTCTGAAGTAGGCCTTGTCAGATGAAAATGTATGGAATGTTGATTTGCAAACTATAATCATTGTTTTTGTGTGAACTGATTTCTTCTCGCGTTGACTGTCATTGTGATCATATCATACCACATGTATATATACATAGCAGAACGATAACTCTGCCTGGCGTTTCGTAGCTATTTACGACGCTGGTTTAGCATATACTTGTATCAATGCGTCATTTAAAAAGACTCATGTGAGGATAGAAAAGTGATGTAGGTCTGCATCATTAAAGGAGGTATCCGACAGTTTGACTATATCAAATATATTTTAAAAATAGTGGACCTCTGTTTGGGGTATTTGTTCATAATTTCTGCAGAAACAATCATACTTAGTCTCAACTTTAACGATTTTCACCTATCTCAGTTTTAGGACAGTAAAACTTGTTGATCAACAGTTAAAATGTTCATTCGGTTCAAATCTATAAATAAGAACGATTGAGAATCCTGCTAATGATAGACATCGACATCACTGCGGACGGCGTGGATGAAGCTAAACATAAGTGGTCACGTGGTTTTCTTAGTTTAAAAATAGCTTTCTGCGCAGCGTGGCTGAGATAAGAAATACATGTTGGTAATGACGATTGTGGCTTTGTGATTCACTTTTCTGACAGGTTTGGGATATCAATAAACAACATGTCGCGAGATCTGTTCAGGTAACAATTGTTTATTAAGGTGATAATTGAAAATATTTTAGGTCCAAATTGTCGGATACCACCTTTAATGAATATGATGCACATGTAGATGAGATTTTAAAATGAGAAAATCCCACCAGAAATAATAAACATAGCCTGAATACAATCAGCTGATAGTAGAAACCTGGCTTAAACCTTACAGAACCAAGAGGTACAAAAATGATGAACCTGTTGCTAATTCTCTCTCTTTTTGTTGTTGTTTGTTTGTTGTTGTTTTGTCGTTATGTTGTTGTTGTTTTTCCTCTCTTTTTGTTTTGATCAGAAAAGTAGTCAAACTACCAAATATGGAAGCGGCGAACTTCATGCACTTTAAAGGCATAAAACTATTCAATTTATTACTGTCTAGCTGACTTTGAACACTGCCGCCGCTACCTCGAGGGTAAACTTCATTAATTTTGCACATGAACCAGAATCAATACCACTTAAGGGAGATCAAACGGGAGCTAGGATTCAATTTACATGGCAACAACACTGCACACGATACTAGCCTTGCAGAGCTTGTCTGTAGTTCTATCGGAATTTCCGTAGGTGCTGTTTGTTTTCGTCTATTGTAATGGTCTGCCATTATTGTTACCTCCAAAGTACAATTTCTGTACAGTATAATAAACATGTTGGTATATTATTTTCATGCTAGTGTGCCTGTGCGTTTGTCTCTCTATATGACTGCTTTCTGTATGTTTGTTGTGTGTTTATCTTAATGTTTTTCTGTATATTTGCTGTATGTTTCTTGGTGTGTTTTTGTATGTTTTCGGTATGTTTATGTGTTTATCTGTATATTTGCTGTATGTTTATCTGTTGTTGTTTTTCTCTATGTTGTATTTATCTGTCTGTCCATGAAAATATTTCTGAGATTTTCGTTCTACATTTTTCTGCCATTATGTGTATCTGTATATTGTTTCAGACATGTTCGACTTTATTTCCTTTGTCAAGGAAATGTGTATGTTTGTAAGCTTTTACCAGTGTCTGACTTTCTGTTTACCCTATATTTATAGGCTTTCGACCGTGTCTGTCTTTCTGTTAACTCTATATCTATAAGCTTTTGAACGTGTCTGTCTTTCTGTTAACTCTATATCTATAAGCTTTTGACCATGTCTGTCTTTCTGTTAACTCTATATCTATAGGCTTTCGCCCGTGTCTGTCTTTCTGTTAACTCTATATCTATAAGCTTTTGACCATGTCTGTCTTTCTGTTAACTCTATATCTATAAGCTTTCGACCGTGTCTTTCTTTCTGTTTACTATATATCAATAGGCTTTCGCCCGTGTCTGTCTTTCTGTTAACTCTATATCTATAAACTTTTGACCGTGTCTGTCTTTCTGTTAACTCTATATCTATAGGCTTTCGCCCGTGTCTGTCTTTCTGTTTACCCTATATTTATAGGCTTTCGACCGTGTCTGTCTTTCTGTTTACTCTATATCTATAAGCTTTCGACCGTGTCTGTCTTTCTGTTAACTCTATATCTATAGGCTTTCGCCCGTGTCTGTCTTTCTGTTAACTCTATATCTATAGGCTTTTGACCATGTCTGTCTTTCTGTTAACTCTATATCTATAGGCTTTCGCCCGTGTCTGTCTTTCTGTTTACTCTATATCTATAAGCTTTTGACCATGTCTGTCTTTCTGTTAACTCTATATCTATAGGCTTTCGCCCGTGTCTGTCTTTCTGTTAACTCTATATCTATAAGCTTTCGCCCGTGTCTGTCTTTCTGTTAACTCTATATCTATAGGCTTTCGACCGTGTCTGTCTTTCTGTTAACTCTATATCTATAAGCTTTCGACCGTGTCTGTCTTTCTGTTTACTCTATATCTATAAGCTTTTGACCATGTCTGTCTTTCTGTTAACTCTATATCTATAGGCTTTCGCCCGTGTCTGTCTTTCTGTTAACTCTATATCTATAAGCTTTTGACCGTGTCTGTCTTTCTGTTAACTCTATATCTATAAGCTTTCGACCGTGTCTGTCTTTCTGTTTACTCTATATCTATAAGCTTTTGACCATGTCTGTCTTTCTGTTAACTCTATATCTATAGGCTTTCGCCCGTGTCTGTCTTTCTGTTAACTCTATATCTATAAGCTTTTGACCGTGTCTGTCTTTCTGTTAACTCTATATCTATAAGCTTTCGACCGTGTCTGTCTTTCTGTTAACTCTATATCTATAGGCTTTCGACCGTGTCTGTCTTTCTGTTTACTCTATATCTATAAGCTTTTGACCATGTCTGTCTTTCTGTTAACTCTATATCTATAGGCTTTCGCCCGTGTCTGTCTTTCTGTTAACTCTATATCTATAAGCTTTTGACCATGTCTGTCTTTCTGTTAACTCTATATCTATAAGCTTTTGACCGTGTCTGTGTTTCTGTTAACTCTATATCTATAAGCTTTCGCCCGTGTCTGTCTTTCTGTTAACTCTATATCTATAAGCTTTTGACCGTGTCTGTCTTTCTGTTAACTCTATATCTATAGGCTTTCGATCGTGTCTGTCTTTCTGTTAACTCTGTATCTATAGGCTTTCGCCCGTGTCTGTCTTTCTGTTAACTCTATATCTATAGGCTTTCGCCCGTGTCTGTCTTTCTGTTAACTCTATATCTATAAGCTTTTGACCATGTCTGTCTTTCTGTTAACTCTATATCTATAAGCTTTCGACCGTGTCTGTCTTTCTGTTAACTCTATATCTATAGGCTTTCGATCGTGTCTGTCTTTCTGTTAACTCTATATCTATAGGCTTTCGCCCGTGTCTGTCTTTCTGTTAACTCTATATCTATAGGCTTTCGCCCGTGTCTGTCTTTCTGTTAACTCTATATCTATAAGCTTTTGACCGTGTCTGTCTTTCTGTTAACTCTATATCTATAGGCTTTCGATCGTGTCTGTCTTTCTGTTAACTCTGTATCTATAGGCTTTCGCCCGTGTCTGTCTTTCTGTTAACTCTATATCTATAAGCTTTTGACCATGTCTGTCTTTCTGTTAACTCTATATCTATAGGCTTTCGATCGTGTCTGTCTTTCTGTTAACTCTATATCTATAGGCTTTCGCCCGTGTCTGTCTTTCTGTTAACTCTATATCTATAAGCTTTTGACCATGTCTGTCTTTCTGTTAACTCTATATCTATAAGCTTTCGACCGTGTCTGTCTTTCTGTTAACTCTATATCTATAGGCTTTCGATCGTGTCTGTCTTTCTGTTAACTCTATATCTATAGGCTTTCGCCCGTGTCTGTCTTTCTGTTAACTCTATATCTATAAGCTTTTGACCATGTCTGTCTTTCTGTTAACTCTATATCTATAAGCTTTCGACCGTGTCTGTCTTTCTGTTAACTCTATATCTATAGGCTTTCGCCCGTGTCTGTCTTTCTGTTAACTCTATATCTATAAGCTTTTGACCATGTCTGTCTTTCTGTTAACTCTATATCTATAAGCTTTCGACCGTGTCTGTCTTTCTGTTTACTCTATATCTATAAGCTTTTGACCATGTCTGTCTTTCTGTTAACTCTATATCTATAGGCTTTCGATCGTGTCTGTCTTTCTGTTAACTCTATATCTATAGGCTTTCGATCGTGTCTGTCTTTCTGTTAACTCTATATCTATAGGCTTTCGCCCGTGTCTGTCTTTCTGTTAACTCTATATCTATAAGCTTTTGACCATGTCTGTCTTTCTGTTAACTCTATATCTATAAGCTTTCGACCGTGTCTGTCTTTCTGTTAACTCTATATCTATAGGCTTTCGCCCGTGTCTGTCTTTCTGTTAACTCTATATCTATAAGCTTTTGACCATGTCTGTCTTTCTGTTAACTCTATATCTATAAGCTTTCGACCGTGTCTGTCTTTCTGTTTACTCTATATCTATAAGCTTTTGACCATGTCTGTCTTTCTGTTAACTCTATATCTATAGGCTTTCGATCGTGTCTGTCTTTCTGTTAACTCTATATCTATAGGCTTTCGCCCGTGTCTGTCTTTCTGTTTACTCTATATCTATAAGCTTTCGACCATGTCTGTCTTTCTGTTAACTCTATATCTATAGGCTTTTGACCATGTCTGTCTTTCTGTTAACTCTATATCTATAGGCTTTCGACCGTGTCTGTCTTTCTGTTAACTCTATATCTATAGGCTTTCGACCGTGTCTGTCTTTCTGTTTACTCTATATCTATAAGCTTTCGACCGTGTCTGTCTTTCTGTTAACTCTATATCTATAAGCTTTCGACCATGTCTGTCTTTCTGTTAACTCTATATCTATAAGCTTTCGACCGTGTCTGTCTTTCTGTTAACTTTATATCTATAGGCTTTCGCCCGTGTCTGACTGTCTGTTTACTCTATACATATAAGCTTTTGACCGTGTCTGACTGTCTGTTTACTCTATACATATAAGCTTTTGACCGTGTCTGACTGTCTGTTTACTCTATACATATAAGCTTTTGACCGTGTCTGACTGTCTGTTTACTCTATACCTATAAGCTTTTGACCGTGTCTGACTGTCTGTTTACTCTATACATATAAGCTTTTGACCGTGTCTGACTGTCTGTTTACTCTATACATATAAGCTTTTGACCGTGTCTGTCTTTCTGTTACTCTATATCTATAAACTTTCGCTCGTGTCTTATTTTCTGTTTTCTCTATGTCTATAAGCGTTCACCCGTGTCTGGCTTGCTGTTTATCCTATGTCTGTAAGCTTCCGACAGTGTCTGACTCGCTTGTTTTCACACGGGTCTAACGTTCTGTTCTCTCTATGCTCGTTTTCACACGTGTCTAACGTTCTGTTCTCTCTATGCTCGTTTTCACACGTGTCTACCGTTCTGTTCTCTCTATGCTCGTTTTCACACATGTCTAACGTTCTGTTCTCTCTATGCTCGTTTTCACACGTGTCTAACATTCTGTTCTCTCTATGCTCGTTTTCACACATGTCTACCGTTCTGTTCTCTCTATGCTCGTTTTCGCATGTGTGTAACGTTCTGTTCTCTCTATGCTCGTTTTCACATGTGTCTAACGTTCTGTTCTCTCTATGCTCGTTTTCACATGTGTCTAACTTTCTGTTCTCTCTATGCTCGTTTTCACATGTGTCTAACTTTCTGTTCTCTCTATGCTCGTTTTCGCATGTGTCTAACTTTCTGTTCTCTCTATGCTCGTTTTCGCATGTGTCTAACTTTCTGTTCTCTCTATGCTCGTTTTCGCATGTGTCTAACGTTCTGTTCTCTCTATGCTCGTTTTCACATGTGTCTAACGTTCTGTTCTCTCTATGCTCGTTTTCACATGTGTCTAACGTTCTGTTCTCTCTATGCTCGTTTTCGCATGTGTCTAACGTTCTGTTCTCTCTATGCTCGTTTTCGCATGTGTCTAACGTTCTGTTCTCTCTATGCTCGTTTTCACATGTGTCTAACGTTCTGTTCTCTCTATGCTCGTTTTCTCATGTGTCTACCGTTCTGTTCTCTCTATGCTCGTTGTCACATGTGTCTAACGTTCTGTTCTCTCTATGCTCGTTTTCACATGTGTCTACCGTTCTGTTCTCTCTATGCTCGTTTTCACATGTGTCTACCGTTCTGTTCTCTCTATGCTCGTTTTCACACGTGTCTACCGTTCTGTTCTCTCTATGCTCGTTTTCACATGTGTCTACCGTTCTGTTCTCTCTATGCTCGTTTTCACACGTGTCTACCGTTCTGTTCTCTCTATGCTCGTTTTCACACGTGTCTACCGTTCTGTTCTCTCTATGCTTGTTTTCGAATGTGTCTAACGTTCTGTTCTCTCTATGCTCGTTTTCACACGTGTCTACCGTTCTGTTCTCTCTATGCTTGTTTTCACACGTGTCTACCGTTCTGTTCTCTCTATGCTCGTTTTCACATGTGTCTAACGTTCTGTTCTCTCTATGCTCGTTTTCACACGTGTCTAACGTTCTGTTCTCTCTATGCTCGTTTTCGCACGTGTCTAACATTCTGTTCTCTCTATGCTCGTTTTCACACGTGTCTACCGTTCTGTTCTCTCTATGCTCGTTTTCACACGTGTCTACCGTTCTGTTCTCTCTATGCTCGTTTTCGCATGTGTCTAACGTTCTGTTCTCTCTATGCTCGTTTTCGCATGTGTCTACCGTTCTGTTCTCTCTATGCTCGTTTTCGCATGTGTCTAACGTTCTGTTCCCTCTATGCTCGTTTTCGCATGTGTCTAACGTTCTGTTCTCTCTATGCTCGTTTTCACATGTGTCTAACGTTCTGTTCTCTCTATGCTCGTTTGTCACATGTGTCTAACGTTCTGTTCTCTCTATGCTTGTTTGTCACATGTGTCTAACGTTCTGTTCTCTCTATGCTCGTTTTCACACGTGTCTAACGTTCTGTTCTCTCTATGCTCGTTTTCACATGTGTCTAGCGTTCTGTTCTCTCTATGCTCGTTTTCACACGTGTCTAACGTTCTGTTCTCTCTATGCTCGTTTTCGCATGTGTCTAACGTTCTGTTCTCTCTATGCTCGTTTTCACATGTGTCTAACGTTCTGTTCTCTCTATGCTCGTTTTCACATGTGTCTAACGTTCTATTCTCTCTATGCTCGTTTTCACACGTGTCTACCGTTCTGTTCTCTCTATGCTCGTTTTCACATGTGTCTACCGTTCTGTTCTCTCTATGCTCGTTTTCGCATGTGTCTAACGTTCTGTTCTCTCTATTCTCGTTTTCGCATGTGTCTAACGTTCTGTTCTCTCTATGCTCGTTTTCACATGTGTCTAACGTTCTGTTCTCTCTATGCTCGTTTTCGCATGTGTCTAACGTTCTGTTCTCTCTATGCTTTCTTTCACCAGTGTCTAACATTTTGTTCTCTATATGCTCGTTTTCATTGGTGTACGACTTTCTGTCTGACTTATGTTTAGCTATATCTGTTTGCCTATTTGCTTTACTGTTTGTTAGTCTGTCTTTGTTTATATTTTCTGATTTACCACCATTAATTGCCAAGGTGGTCCATTTACATGTTTTATTATGAATTTCTGAAGTCATTATCTACCATTTTTACCACTGATCTTTTTTTTCTTTCTATACTGTGAAATTTTACGATTTGCTTTTCTGTTTAAATCTATATTTGTGTCTTCCTTTTACAGCAAAGTACGTTTTCTTATGTTTCTTCATATTCCGCGTGTATTTACACTTTTTAAATGTGTTTATTGCATACAGTAATGCACTGCAACTTAAAATCTTCTTTTCAACAGTATTTACATACGGTTCAAGGAAATTAAGAAACATTTCTACCTGCAGAAGCCCGCACCCTTATATGGGCAAATCACATTCTTGCTTTCTATTTATTAATTATCGGTGTAAATGTTTAAGAAATCCCGCCACAACCAGTTTGTTAGATTCGCATAATTGATTTTATATTACCACATTTCTGAATGTCTGGCCAAAAATAGATACACCATATTATAAATACTGGTAATTGAACAGAATGCATTTCCCCATACATTTCATATAAACACTGACATTGCATTGAGATGTTACAAAAGATAAAACAGAAACAACTTTGTCGTTAAAATTATATTTTTCTTGTTGTAACATTGTCACCATAAATGACAGATTTATATAAAGAAACATCCCAGAAACCATGACTTCTGTTGGACAAATTATTATCCTCTGTTGCAGTTTTTGTCAATGATACAGTTTAGCCGGTGAGCGATAGAGTCGCTCTTAATTAAGAAGTCGCTCTACATTTGTAGCCAATCAGAAGCTATGAAAATTCAAATTCCTCAGTGATTTATTTCAATAGAACTCCTTTCTATTTTCTATTTTACAATGAACAAAATAAATCGATCTATTTAGCCTACTAAATGGTTTTATTTTCAACTAAAGCTTGTGCAACAAACCGCGCATTCTGTCTTGACTCCTCCCCTTGTGACGACAACACACCAAGACGATTGACAGTTTGTTTGACTTGCTGTGTTTGTTTCGGCTTCTATTTCCTGCAGCAACGTCTTAATAGACAATATCTTGTACTAAGAGCAGGCCTATCGATAGATTGCGATGAGATTAAGGAAAGGTTGACGCGTTCACCTCTGTTATTGTAGTTCAGAATTCGGTTCAAACTTCAAAGTTATATGGTACGATAGCCATTAACATCATCATCGTCAGTAGCAGCATCAGCATCAACATCTTTTGTCGTTATCATCATCATCGTCGTCGTCGTCATCGTGTTCGTCGTCATCCTCAACACCAGCAGCACTACCAACAGCAACAACATCATCATCACCACCACAACCAATATCGTCAATATTTATACACCAATCAACATAGATGTAATGTGACATAAGTACTGCATTGGGTCTGCAAACACATCAGTAACAGATAATTATTACAAACATAATACATGCAATTAATAGAACACGGTAATGAACCAACGTTGCTTTGCACGTGCAGTGTTGATTGTGCAATTATGGTACATGTGTACCTCAAATAAACACGCACAGTTCCATACTCCATGCACCATGAATCTAAGATGACTGCATATATACATATACACGAAGGTTGTGGGTGGAGGGGCTTTGGGGCTGGGAGGGAGAGAGAGAGAGAGAGAGAGAGAGAGAGAGAAGAGAGAGAGTAGCTGAGAGAGAGAGATAAGAAGAGAGTCTCGATAGATGAGCAGAATAGAGAGCTCCCCTACCGAAAGCGAGAAAAACCCGAAATAGAAGATAGAGATACCCTATCTATTAGAGACCGATGTTTGTACATCTCTCTCCTCTATTCTCCTCTCTCTCTCCTCTCTCTCTCTCTACTCCGATCTCACCCTCGAGAGAGAGAGAGAGAGATTCATTTTTAGAGTGTTATTTTTCGTAGATAACTGGACGTAAATATTTTCTAAGGAATGTTCCGACAATGCGAGACTTGGTATGTTTCTTTGCAACATCCAGATAACTAAGAGGAATATAAAGTCTATCAGTATGTAACAATAAGAGAAATGTATTACCTTCAGCACAGAAAAGCCGTGCCATTAATTATCAATCACCCATATAATTATACAGAGTTGCTTTTTAACGTTGATATTTGCTTACTACTGAGTCTGTTAAGGGAAATAACTGCAGCATACCATATTGTCTGACTAGATTATGTTTCTTGTTTTGTTCTTTAGATACATCTCGACGTCACAGTTATGGACCTAAACGAGGCGTCCAGATTGCATTTGTTGGAAGAAGACCGCCGCTGATCAGAACTAGATACTTTGTGTGTAGAAGGGCTGATGGGTGTTATAAGTTAGTGACCATGGACACCTGGCTCAGGAAAAGAATTTAATGAATTAATCGACTAAGCGTTTATTGTACTACCTAATTTAAATCTAAGTAACTGCCATTTAGACTTTGCATTGCGTTATAGGTTTATCAAGAGCTAAATATAATTTAAACTGAACAAAAAACTCTAGATCTATAGTTATATTTTAGATCTATTTGTCAAGTAAATTATTATTTTTTGAACGGTTTTGTATTGTTTTAATTTGCTGGAATGGCAAAAATATATCATTATACAGATTATCGAAAAGTGACGTCATCACTGTCGGATACCAATGACGTCATGATAACGTAGACATGACGTCATTATTAACAAAATGGTGACTTACATGTTTATTTTTGCCCTTCTTCTTTCTTCGATTTACAGCACAATTGACCTGAATATTCATCAACTTCAATTTGTAGCTGACCATCTACAATATGACGAGTGTAAAAAACTTTCGGCAGCACTTCACGAGACCTCGTTCGCCCTGAAACACCCGGTTGACGGAAACAACGAGCCGAACCGGACATGTATTTATCTTCTTCTTAAGTGGGAGAGAACGGAAGGTAGCGGTAAGACATTTAATAATCTTGCTTTAAGATTAAAACAAATTGACCGCCAAGACCTGGCAGATGAACTTTCAAAGTTTGTTTACAAGGAAAACGTCGACGAGATAGACAGGAAATTCCTAAACGACCCCTTTAAGAAGGAGATATCAAAAGATAACTTTCTACTCGGAGATACAGTCCAGCAGCCGAAGAATGTCGAAAACATCCAGGACGTCGGTCTGTCCGGATTAGAGATCGCTGCAATTGTGCTTGGAGCTTTAACATTATTCTGTATCGTCTGTATTGTAGTGTTCAAGCTTTTCGGAAACCTAATTCGCAGCATGTTCAAGAGGTATGCCCCTGAGTTCCTTGTAGCATGGGTAGACCTTGTAGCAACCGAGTGTAACTGGTGCTGTAGATATCTGTCCAAGTCATACAAGACAAGAGTCGTCGGAAGCAAGGCTGTGGAAGACTACGATGAGCAAATGGTTGTTAAACTAAACAAAAACCTCAATAATTATCTTAACGGAAATAACAGAGATGCGTGGTTCTATTTCGACAAGTATATGAGTGATAGTGACGTTTACAGTGACAGTTCATACAGTTCATAGAGTAGAAATTGTCATTATCTGTATGTAACTGGTAAAGAATAATATATATGTATATTTAAAGTTTAATATTGAAGTTATTATAAACTGTAGTATAAATACGATCACGTCAATGTTTAAGTTTTTTTAGTTGGACAATCGCTAAATCAAGAATAATTATAATTGTGTGAGACCTGTTGCTTTTAGTTGGGAGTGAGGTTTAACAATTCAACAATTAAAACATGAAATTTCCCTTCTATGTCGATATTTTTGTTTTGTATTTGTTTGAAACTTATAGTATAAAAATGATGATGATGCTGATGATGACGATGGTTATGATGCTGCTGCTGCTGAAGCTGACGACGACGACGACGATGATTATGATAATGAGCCTCACTATCTGTACAAAGAGTTCTTGTTGTGTCAGTAAAGTGCCATAACTCAATGGCCATATTTTAAGATGTCACGTGATCATGCCAAGAGTATTCACGTTGGCCCAACTCTATAGAACTGTGTTTGGCATAATAAGAAACACAAAGAAGCAAACACAGTGCTATACAGTTAGGCAAACCTGAACACCCGTGGCATGATCGCGTGATATCTTAAACTATGGCCAAAGATTATTCTGCCAAAGATCACGCCACGTACAGGGGTAAAGTTTAGTCAAAATACACGTATTTACACATTAGTGGTGGCAGGGGCGGATCAAGAAAATTTGTTGGGTGGGTGGGTATTGTGTAAATCAAAATCCATCCAATTTTATCGCAATAAAATACTAGATATACATACACAGTAAGGGACCCTAACCTTGACCTAAGCACTAAACAGACAAAATTTACCTTAAAAGCTTAGTATATTTAAGCTAACATGTATGTGTTTTCACAACTCTACTCTTTTACCTGGTTGTTTTGGGGATGCATCCCCCATACCCAACCCTTGGGTCTATCCCTGAGTGGTGGGATTGGGGTCGGTCACGATGTCGCACCACTCTTAAACCAAATAATGACATTTTCAATTTATTTTATTGTAAATACGACACACACTTATACTGTTCCATTCTTATGATGCAAGCTTAGTTTATAATTATATGTACAAGTGGCGAAAAAAAAAGATTCCTTTGCCATCCAATGAATTGCTGCTAACATATGTAATTAGAGATTATAACATAATATAATAAAAAGCATTACATTTTGCATTTCGCAAAACAATCATGTATGAAAGATATGAGCCATACATTTAGTCCGTAAAGTAAACAGATCGAAAGGTAAAAACAATAACCTTTTTTTTCAATCGACAACTGCACTATATCTCTTTTTCTGAAAACAACAACAACAAACACAACAAAACAACAATAACACCTTGTTAATCAACAAACATAATAATGTTACACATGAAGTTGTGGTGTATTCAACGGGGAGCCCAATACCAGTCATGTTAACAGATCGTTAACAGTTCGTTTCAAAGGAAAATCGTAATATACGTTCTGCATTATAAACGAAAGAACAGATTTACAATAATTAAAGTTAGACATTAATTACAAGGAACATACGACGCAAGGAAGCTCTCGGCCATCGACATACGGTGGACATGGCAGACCAAGACCACACTTCGTCTCCACAAAATACAGAAGATTGTCTTTGGATCCGCTGGCAGTATTGGTCACAGAATCCGGCCGTTCGTCGATGCAAATAAACTCGGAAGAATCCGAATAACCCGGATATCCGGTTGCCAAGTAACCGCGGTATTCTTCGGTCCAACCGATGACACAGCGGTTTCGCCCCGGAATCATGACCGTGGTACTTCGATGGGATCGACAAAGTGAACACGTCGCTGTCTGACGAAGGATATCCTTCCCGAAGAATTTTTGAATTTCCTTCTGGTACGGATTAAATTCGTAGGTGACACCAGATAGGAGAATGCTATTTTGACTTCCATCCTTATAGTGCCCCCATGCTGGTTCAGCAGAGAGACAGAGATAGTTGGCCCCAGCTCCGGCACTATTACCACTATGGCCATACGATGTCCCAGCTACGTAACCTAACAAACATTAAATATTTAAATGTAAGCATACTTCTAAATTATGCTTCCGTCCACTTTTTCTCATAAACATCATTGTAAGTGTGGTTATCAAATTACATTTTTTACGTTACATTTCTTATATATTTATGCATCCCTTCAGTTGCGTTTTCTTAACAAAAACAAACAAACAAATAACAACAATAATAAAAATAATGATAACGACGACGGTGATGTTGCTGATGATGATAATAATAATAATATACTTTAATATACTATTATATAATATACTTTAATATAATATAATATAAAAATAATAATAATAATTGTAATAAAAATTGTATTTCAATAAGCTCTAAATTTGCCAATCGAAACAGTCGTCTTCACAATGCAATGCCTTTCCACAAGAATTCTCATGGAAGACGATGAATTCATCAGATACTGTTTTGTCACAAAACATTTAAATACATTTAACAAAGAACAATTCAACAGATACACAGCGGAAATTCAATCGGCCATGACGTACCAGAGATATTCGGCCTCAAATACGGGATGCCCCGGGTTCGATCCCGTGCTGCGACATGGCAAAGTCCTTAAAAATGGTAGTGGTATTGCTCCAATCCTAACGCTCAAGCAAATATAAGGGTAGATCCACGACTGGTTGGCCCAATGTCAGGATAATGTGACTGGCTGTGGTATCATGCCAGGTGTTCACGGCATGTCATAAACAGTGAAGGCAGCACTATTTCTGCTTCAAGTGTAGACTGTCTCCAGATAACTGAAATACTGTTGGTGGGACGATAAAGCCAAAAAACAAACAAACAAACGAACAAACAAAATGTCAAACTAACCATGATAAACAAAAGTTGTGCCGTTATCTGGACAAGAGGATTTCCCCCATCGAATATACGACGATCCTGAAAACAGAAGAAATATAAACATTTTGGAGTTAAAACGTCGGAGTAAATAATACTAGCTCGAGGTGCAATGCAAAATAATAATTGCAATGTGGGCGGTAGTTTAAAAACATCAAAGAAAGCACGAACACCCTACCGCTGTTGATTATTTCTAAGAATATTTAGATTTTGTTCCTTCTCCTTTAAAATATGAAGAATGCTGTTAGAATAGATTCCCCTGACTAATCAAAGTTCTAAAGTTACATGACTTAAAGGTATCAGACAGTTTGGACCAGGTGTATATTTCTCAAATAACTAAATTAGTCGTTGTTACCTGAAAAGATCCTGCAAATGATGTTCATTGATGCCCTAGATCTGTGTGAAAAGTGAAGCATTACACTCCAAGCGTCATTACAAACAAGGTATTTCCCTATCTGATCCACGCTACAGAGATAGCTATTTGTAAACAAACAAAAAACCCACATGACATCTTACTTCTGTTATCGTCATCCGGGCAGCCTGCGCTTACGTTGGTATTTATTTTTAAGTACAAATCACTGTCTTAACTTATTTCTTAGATTTGTAAAGAATAAAAAATTTGAGTTATTTTTTTTTCGCAATAGTGTACTGTCTCATATATACGGCAGTGTTCATAATCGTCCTTACACAGACTAAGGTGTAGGTTAGTACAGACATTATTTATAAATTCCCAGAAACTGTGGTAAAAAAAAATATTGTTACATGCATTTAGTATAGGTAAACTGTAGGATACACTCTTTAACATTGTGTGTATCCTGGACGGTAATACTGCACGGGACAGTTAGGCAAAGCGTACAAAACTAGTCCAAGTGGTTTGCATATAAAAGTAAACTCATTTAAATTTTAAATCATTTAATCTGCACGGTATGTTGTCAACATAGCACGTAATAGGATTTTATAACGATCCGAAAACTAACATGAAACATTGACAGCTAGAGCATGTTTCGATGGTCAATTTTTCAGGTTGATTATGGATTTTTTTTATTTATAAATTAGTCTTTTGTTCCAAATTATTCTAAAAACCGAATGGCGAATTTGGTTGTGATGTTAGAAGACATAATCCCATATGGAATGAAAGCAATCAGGGGAAACTATGTCTATAAGGATTTTTGCAACCTTCATATTGTATTAAACAAGCCAGGAATGTATCCAGGGGTGGGGAATGCATCCCCCACAACCAACCAGGCAAAAGAGTAGATTTGTGAAAACACATAAATGAAAGCTTAAAAAATACCAAGCCTTTAAAGTAAATTTTGTCTGTTGACTGCTTAGATCGAAGTTAGTTTCCCTTACTGTTTACATATATCTAGTACTTACTGCGATAAATATGAATGAATCTTGATCCATCCCCCCCCCCACCCCACCACCAAAAGTGTCTGGATCCGCCCCTGAAACAACCGACATCAAACAACAAACACTTACCTTGTTGTCGAGATCTTAGTTCTTCGACGGTTTTCAGAAGCTCTTTTTGCTTAAGCTCAAGTTCGATGATTTTGGTGAGCATTTTGTAGTCGTAGTCGAACCTTGAGTAAACGACTGGTTCCGTGACATGGTCCACCTGGCAGGTCACAATCCCATGGAGTGTTAGGCACACTGCAAGTCTAAGAATCAGTCCCATTTTGATTCTGGCCGACAGCGACGAAGTTATGATATGGGACAGCTAAAAACGTTAGGCTTGTAGGATATAAATCTACGCATGCGCGGTTAAACTTAATGCACTTACAGACATTGTTTAGCTTTATACATGTATTAACCACACTTGCGTCATTATGCTTAATTGACGGACTGGTTAAAGATGTTTGGCTCTTTTCAGATAAATGGAAGAAAATAACGGCCATCACGTTTTTTTCTTAGTTTCAAATCTGGTTGCATAAACTCAATGATTTGGTCATATTTCTTTCATATTTAATAAAATATAAATTATAAATAAAGTGTTTTTATATTACCATTTGTTCTTTGACTAAATATCTTCTTTGTCAGAAATGCCAAACTTAAAAGATTTGACATTTTTTACAAAAAAGGTACTAATGACCAAATCATGACAAGCAACACAAAGCAATGTACCTTTTACAATAATATCTTTGCAGTTAAGATGACATAAAATACCTTAATAATACAATTCATGCAAAACAGATTCGAAATTAAGCACAAAAATAGTCGTTATTTTTTTTCCAGTTATAAGAGCCGTTTACCTTGCGTTTACAAAAACTTTTAAAGTTATTAAAAGTTATGCAAGATATTACAGACAATGATGACAATGTAGGAATATACACAATCATGTCTACACTTTTGAAACAAAGCAATTTGTCATTTACACCAGCTCTAGATCTGTCTTATAAAGACATATTTATGATCCATTTATGTTGCCCCATAAAGCAAATAATGCCGTTTTAACGTCTATGTTGCGTATGCACAGACAGTTTGTAAACGATTTTATACGATATAGAGCTAAGTCGCTATTTTTTACATTGCTGTAAATTCATTGCAATTCAAGATTAACCAGGTATACTTATCTGTATTCATTTTATCACTGCATTTAAGTTCACTAAATATAAATATCCCTTTAAACCGTTTACTTAATACCTATTTATGGAAATATCGGCATATGACTGATATTTTCTAATAAAACACAGGTGCTGAGAGTTATTAATAATCAATCAAATTTGCGGCAACTGAAAACGTAATACGCTCATAGAAATTGTATTCATATATTGATATTCGGTTTATCGCATATTCTGATTAATTGCATAAATTTATCTGGGAAGCTAGTATGCAAATAAGCGGAATTAGCTGTATACTTACATACACGCATCCGTATTTTTTCGAGTCCTTGTAAACGGAAGACCTCTTCTTGAAGCACTTGAATTGTGCTAAGAGTCAATAAGGGGTCTAACAATATACGAGATGTTTACGGAAACACTCCACTTAGTTATGCCCTATGGTATAAAGCAATACAGTGGTAAAGTAATACGACACGTTTTTCAAAAACAATCCGTAGGTGGCGTAATCTTAGCCCTGTGTTTGTACCAATTCCCACTTATCGTATGTACTTATTTAAAGGGACTTAACTCTAACAATTAGAAAGCTACATTCTTACCTCCCTTGTGGGTAGGTATGCTGATATAAAGATACCAGAGAACAACTTTTGTTAACCAATTCATATTAACGCATGCGCATTAAATGTAATCTTATTGTTTGCAATAAGATTTATTAAAAAGGTTAAGCGCTTAAAAAGAAATAAGCAAATTAAAAATTAAATTTAATATATTTCTTATATAAAGTATATAAAATTACCTCCCACAAGGGACCGGCCGCAATAGCTCAGGTGGTAGAGCGTTGGCTTGCGGATGGGGAGGCCGTGGGTTCAAACCCCGACCGGGTCAAACCAAAGACTTTAAAGTTGGTAGAAGTGGCTTCCCTCCTAACGCTCGGGGCTAAGGGGACAGACAGCATTACGCCTGACCCGTCGGCGTCAGTATAATGGACCGGGTTCAGTCCCTGGGCACCTCATAAGTGCCTGTGTGCTATAATGATAGAAATGTCGCTGCACAGTATCGGTAAAAATGCCGGCAGATTCCCATCCCTCCTACAAGGGAGACAACTAAAGCATTTCTTTAATTTCGGGAATACTCGTATACTCGTATATGTATTAGTGTGCGAGCGTCCACATTTGTGCGTGTTTAATTAATTGCAATGTATAACGGTTGTGCATACAAGTATAGAACGATACTTTGTAGCTCTATTTCAAGACACAAATGTTTAAAAGGCGTAGTGGTTTTACTATTACCAAGTTAGGTAATCGTAGACGGAAATGTCACTAATTCGATTATTAGAATTTTTTTTTACCTCATGCAGATTGTTTAATTGGGCAAACAATTAGCATGAAGCTATTAATTGCAGTTTTAAGTGGTTGTGTGTATTTAAAATAGAGTCACCATTTAAAAAGTAGTTCTAGTTCGGCAGTGTTTTTTAATTAATTTCTTTCAATAGCGCTTATGCTATTTTGTTCAAGATGCTTATGACGTCAGGATGCGAATGGAGTTATGGTTCATTTTTCTCGTCTATCTTAATTAGGTATGCTTGTTTATTGTTTGTTTATTGGCTTTATCGTCACAAGAACAGTATTTCAGTTATCTGGAGACGGTGTCCACTTAAAGTTGATATAGTGCTGCCTTCACTGTATATAGCATGCCCTAAACACCTGGTATGACACCACACCCAGTCACATTATCCTAACACCGGACCAACAAGTCGTGGAACTTCCCGTATATTTGCTTGAGCGTTAGCAAGGAGTAATACCAATCGAAATTAGTTCAACACTGATAATCATTGTATCAAATCGGCATACCAATCCATTTTGTTCTTGAAAGTTTTGATGGGCAATAGTGGGGGTTGTCTTTTACCACTGATCCGACTGTCGCAGATTAGAATCGGTTCCGTCATATGTTGTTGTTTTTGTTTTCTGCTTCATGTTTTTCTTTAAAAGTCATCATTTATTATAAAATTGAAGAAATTCAAATATGAAAAAGGAAGACAAAAAGGCAAAAAGTAATAATAACAAGAAAAAAAGATAGGACTGTGTATGATTCGAATTCTGAACATTTGGTCTGGCAGTCCAGGGCTTTAGCGACTGAGCCACGGTATCTTGTCAATTCTTTTTAACTTTAGTTTTATTTAACAATTTGACAGTAACAATGTATTAAAATTTCAACATTACGTATGTTATAATTGTGAAAGGTTTCCTTCCTTACGCTTATCAGTCCATTTATAGTAATGTCGGAATTATTGGGTGACCCGTTGCTATGTTTTTGTGACGAGGTTTCTTTGCCATATGCTTTTTGTTTTGAATTATTTTGTACCGACATGTTGCTGTTTTAATGAAAAGATAATGGCTTCCAGTGGGGTCATTTGGTTTTTGATGAATAAGTCTTAGTTTTAACTTTTGTTCAACTTTAGCATCTTACGATTTCTAAGTCGCAGAGTGAAATCGATTCTGCCATATGTTGTTCTCTTTGTTTCGTGTATTTCTGTAAATGTCATAATTTAAAAGGTAACAGAACCAAGATATGAAACCATAACTTGACGCACGTTGTTTCACCCTTACAAAGGAGTTTGAAGTATTCTCTGTCTCAAAATATTTTTAAACCTAACTCCTCGATAAAATCGTGGAAATACAAATATGGAAATAAAAAGAAAAAATAGAAAAAAACAAGCAAAAAATCTAGGATTTTGTGGGATTCGAACTCTGAGCCTCTGGTTTGGCAGTCCATGCCTCTAACAAGTGATCCAGCGTGTCTTGTTCATGTTTGTTTACATTATTTTTATTTTACATTTCGCCAGTAACAATGTATTAAAATTTCAACATTACGTATGTTATGACTGTGAAAGGTTTCAACCTTGCGATAATCAGTTTATTTGAAGTTACGTCGGAACTATTGGGTGACACAGCGCTGTGTTTTATGCCGTAAACTTTATTGCTTTGAATCATTTTGTACCTGTATGTTGTTGTTTTAATGAAGATCAGTGTAATCATTTTGCTTTTAATAAATTGGTCTGAGTTTTCTAGCATCTTTGACAGGCGGACGGCGTCAAACTCTGGCTGTCGAATTAATTCCCTTTAGCAAATTTCTAATAACCGGAAACCAGTAGTCCACTCAACATTTCAACAACACTTATTTTATGACTTTTAAAGGTGTTTTGCATTACTCTACCAGGTGAAGAATAAACTATATGTAGCTTTTATTTTTTATTTTGCAAATGAATGTTAATTTAATGATTTGTGCTTGGAGTATTCTTCTTTCTACAAAGGAAACACCATCAATATCAATTTAAGAAATTAAGACTGAATGGAGAATATTCTTAAAATTTGGAATAAACGTCAACATTAAAATAGACACTACATAAGTCTTGTTAATTTTCAAATTCTGTATATTGTCTTTACAGTTTTTCCCGAAATTACGATATCAAGAGAGGTAACCAAGTTAAACTTAAAGACTAACAGAAATCATTGATTATTTCCCTTTTACGCCATCTTGACCCCGTTACTATTTGCACATTGTGTAAGTTACTAACTTTTATGGCTCCCTTATCTGTTATAGTTTTGTTGATTTCACGAAGAACCGAGTGCAGTTCCAGTATTCACCAACCATTCTTAAGTAAGAATTGCTCAAGTAATGGATTTGAATCCACAATATCTGCATTATGTTTTTAGCTACATGTCTGTATTGTTACATGACACTTTAACTTTGGAACTTTGAGCTTAAAAACACACTGAACATTCATAAATAATCTTATTTTTGTTTATATGAAAATTGTGACTTGGGTTTTAGTCACGACTTATGCTTCAGAATGGTTGCTGAATACTTTTAAAAAGAGAAGTTCAACCTGTATGTGTTCCTTGCCAGGAACCACTGACAGTCAACCATATTTTATTACAGTGTATCGACACAGACCACATACGGTCGAAGTATTTTAATGTCCATAACATGTACGAACTATTTAGGACAGTGTCGGATTCTAAACTTGTTTGCTTCTTGAACGAGATTGGTATTCTTTATAAGTTATTAATTTTTAAACTGTTTATTTACCAATCGTCATACTTTTTAAACCGTTTTATGTGTTGACCTGTTTTCAATTATATTTTTTTACCAGATAGTTATATTTTCCTATATTTTACATGCGTAGTTTGGTTTTAACCTGATTACGCTCTATTCACATTTAACTTTGTATTCGGCACCGTATAACATGTTAAGTATCGGTGTGCCGTAAAACCCAAATAAAAAAAAAATGAATACGGGTAAAAGTTTCTAACATTTATGTTACAAGGGTTGAGGATTCTGCTAGACAACATATGTAGTTAAACATGTCTTGACGGTTGAGTGCTTTAGGGTGGAATAAGGCAGTTTGTATCAAAATAGTTTTTCTGAAAAAAATCAAAAACAAACCCAAAACAAACAAAAACAAAACAAAACAACAACAGCAAAAAGTAATTATTACCTGGAAAGTTCCTGCAAATGCTGTTCAATGATCAGTCCTAGATCAGTGTGAACAGGGAAACATAAACCCTCATTCCTCATTGCAAACAGGTATTTTCTATCTGAGCCACGCTGCAGAGATAGCAATTTTAAACAAGGAAACCCACGTGACAATTCACTCCTGAGGTAACATTACATCGTGACATCGGTATCTGTTTTTAGCAGAGATCAGTATCGTGCCTATTTATAGATTTGGAATCAATGAACTTTCAGAGTGTTTCTATGCGATTTGTACTGTCTGACAATATAGGTAGTGACCAAAACAGTCTTTACCTATACTAAAGTATGAGTTTATGCAGATATTATGCCCTAATTCCCCAAAGTAGTGAAAAGGTATTATTACATGAATTTTATATAGGCTGTCTTTCAGATACCAACTTTAAGATCGTTGTCTCTTATACTTACTGTCGCTGGCTCAATTCCATTGTGGTGCAGTTTTGCATTGACTGACGATCTTTTTTTCGTAGATTATGTTATTCCAATTGTTCCAGACATAAACGTTTATGCATGGAAAAAAGGATTTTGCAATTAGAAGAATAAGTATGAAGACAATTTGTTAGATAAGACATTTCTTTTTTGTGCAGTTTTCGAGCGTTTTTTTCTTGATAACTTTTACTTCGCGTTCGAAATACTATTTTAGAGGTAGACTCTTGTGAGAAAGGTAACTCCACGCATGTTATGAGGCAGAACAATTGTTTCATAGGCAAACGATTAAAAAGTTGCGATCATCAATTTTTCCCGGAGATTGGTTTTCTGAAACTGCACGTTTTGCTTATAGTTTCTGGCACGTGTTCTGCTTAAAGGGACTATTTATGTTCTCCCTATAAAACAACTGATTTAGAAGAAACTTACACCCAAGTCGACATTCTAAGGTCCTGTGTGTTCTGATTAGCAACTTTGTTTTGTTTTTGAAATACATTGCAGCGACCATTTATGATGACCATTATAGCAACGTCCAGCTTTTTGGTGGAGGAAAACCCCAGACAAATGTCTGGGAAGAACCACCGGCGCACTGACAGTCAGCTGGAAGACATTCTCTTATTAAGTCCTTCGCGCCGAACGGGACTCGAACCGACGCGGTGAGAGGCTAAGCAGTCAGAGGAGTTACAAATTGGCGACTCTAACACTTCGCCACGGGCACGCCTTCTCAACAACTTTAACCATTTCCTGCATGTATTAGGCATTTTACACCTTTACAATTTATTCCCAATCATTTGCAGAATTTGCATAACTGAGGAATTATGTGTAGACTGTTTCAGTCCTAAAACTTTTATTACAAGTTGAACATTTGAATCGAAGATGTGTTTCACTTCCTGTGAATATGTGCTATAATAGGACAAAGCAGATGAAAAAAACATCGCGTTGTGAGGGAGCTTGGTCTCTGGGTCGGTAAATATCCGACACGTTTTCCTGAGGCAAATATAGCTCACATAACCAGGTCACAGAAAAATTAGGAGAGAAAACACTAGACTTAATCCAGAGGAATATATATCCTGGAACCTACTTTCGTCCTCAGAGAACACTAGGTCCGACACTGAGTCGTCATGAGCATAAACTCATACTTTAGACTAAATTAAAGCCGATTTTGATGCGCTACCTATATTGTTAGACATACAAATTGCCACAAAATCAGTCTAAATGTTCAATACTTCTAAATCTATAAATAGGCACGATAGTGATCTCTGCTAAAAATAGATATCGACGTCAGAGCGGACTGCCGGGATGACTATAAATTGTGAGCTCAAAAGTAAATAGCACGTGGTTTTCTTACTTTAAAAATAGCTGTACTTGCAGCGTGGCTCAGATAGGATATACCTGTTTGCAATGACAAGTGGGGATTTATGCTTGACTGTTCACCTAGATCTATGGCATTTATGAACAGATTTTTTTTAGTACCTTTTAAGATAACAATGACTTAATTGGTTATTTAGAGAGGAAAAAATAGGTCCTAACTGCTGGATACCGCCTTTAGAGAAAAAGAACATGGAACATTCCGCGGTAAAATATATCAGGATAGGCATTTTCATCATCAGGATGAAATATTTTAAAAGAAAACATAAGCCTAGTTAGCTTGCTAATTTTATTGTTCACCTCTGCACATAGATGTAAAATTACATTAATGATTAAGCTCTCAAATCATTGACACAACGGTTCAGTGTATCAATACCGATGCATTCAAAGCTTTTATAGATAGTGACACCGTAATAAGCAAGATAACAATACAGGGGATGGAAGTACAGTTCATAGTGAAGTAATAAATGGCACATGGAGAAATGTTAAAATATACAAAACAAAGAAATGAGAAACAAACGACAGATGTTAATTTCACTGAAAAATTATCATAGGGTTAATACTCTTAGATAACCACACCTACGGTCTCACCGATAGTGTATAATTAATTTCCTCAAAAGTAGCAGTTGTTGCTGTAGCTGATGAATTAATTATCGGATGGTTGTTACTTGATGATAAAAATTAGTTGTTGTTGCTGGTGCTGCTGCTTCTGATGCTACTAATGATGATACCCGGCCACAATAGCTCAGGTGGTAGAGCGTCGGCTTGCGGATCGGGAGGTCGCGAGTTCAAACCCCGGCCGGGTCAAACCAGACTTTAAAGTTGGTAGTAGTGGCTTCCCTCCTAACGCTCGGGGCTAAGGGGACAGCATAACACCTGACCCGTCGGTGACAGTATAATGGACCGGCCGGGTTCAGTCCCTGGGCATCTCATAAGTGCCTCTGTGCTATAATGATAGAAATGTTCTGCACAGTATCGGCAAAATGCCGGTAAATTCCTCCCGCCACTAATGATGATTGTATATTATTACAACTATGCGAACGCATTTTAAAAGGGAAATAAATGACACATACAAAACCGTAGGAATGGGTGTTTCTTTTAAACAGTTCAAATCTCATATTCAATATCACAGAAAAGAAGGCATCGTCGAGACACGAGTAAAAATATCTATCAAAGAGCTGAGACAACTTAAGTATCAGACAGTTTTCGATACGATGGAAATATTTCAGACACAAAAAGGAAAAAAAAATACTTAGTTCAAATAAGTGGAAGTATGAGAGAACACTGTGTCCAAGAAGACGGAGAGAAATAATCAGTCTGTTAGGGTATTGACTTGTTCCCATAAACAGGTAATTCGTTACCTAATAGCAAAGGTGATCTATAATTGTATTTGTTTAACTACTTTTGCAAATATACTTTCCAAAGAACTGAACAAACTCTAACAGATTACTTAATATGCATGAAACGATTTAAACGAAACGGTATTTCAATTCCAGAAATTGAAACGATTTTAACTTTATCTGACTAAAATACGTGCTTGATGATACTGAAACGAACAGATGAGAACAAAAACATGCTGAAATAGAACAGATAAGCAAATGTGCTTCATTCTGTAAGTATGGTCTTTTTTTGTATGATTTAAAAAAGTTGATTGACGGTGGCCATAAAATCGCCTGATAACATTAACTTTAATACAGACCAGAACGTGAGCAAATATATTTTCTTTGATATTTTTAATCATATATTTTTACATATCAATGTGAAAATCAGAAAATTCTTTCGACAAAAGGAAACAGTAGATAATATCTTAAAACTGAATCTGATATAAATATGTCACCTCACTATACAGTATCAACATAGGCTTGATATCACCATAGTCGTATCAATACAAGATTGATATCACCATAGTCGTATCAAACTAGGCTTGGTATCACCATAGTCGTATCAACATAGGCTTGATATCACCATAGTCGTATCAACATAGGCTTGATATCACCATAGTCGTATCAACATAGGCTTGATATCACCATAGTCGTATCAACACAGGATTTACATCACCATAGTCATATCAACGTTGATTGATATCACCATAGTCGTATCAACGTTGATTGATATCACCATAGTCGTATCAACATAGGCTTGATATCACCATAGTCGTATCAACACATAATTAATATCACCATAGTCGTATCAACATAGGCTTGTTATCACCATAGTCGTATCAACACATGATTAATATCACCATAGTCGTATCAACATTGGATTGATATCACCATAGTCGTATCAACACAGGAGTGATATCACTACAGTCGTATCAACACAGGATTGATATCACCATAGTCGTATCAACATAGGCTTGATATCACCATAGTCGTATCAACATAGGAGCGATATCACCATATTCGTATCAACGCAGGAGTGATATCACCATAGTCGTATCAACATAGGCTTGATATCACCATAGTCCTATCAACACAGGATTGATATCACCATAGTCGTATCAACACAGGAGTGATGTCACCATATTCGTATCAACATACAATCGCTTACTCACTCAGTTATTTAAATATATGGGGATTTCTCAGAAACAAACCTTGAATTGCCCGCTGTGAGGTGATACAGTATAAGATATAAATATGTCTCGAAGAGAAAAGGCTTCTGTATGCATCGAACAGACATTAATAACGACAGACAACAGCGTGAGGTGAACTGTTTGTTTTGGAGGGTCCGTTATTAAAACCACTATGTTAAAGCATTGAGCAGGACCCATGGTCTTCAGGCGCGTATCTGGGCCGTTTTTGAAGTTACGCAGAAGTACGGGAGAGGTGTGGAGGGGGAGTGGGGGCGTGCGGGGGGCAAAAAAGTGAAAAATGAAAAGAAACGGAAAACTAAAACGTAGTTTTGTTTGGTATTGACTAAAACATTTTTTAATAAAAATACAATTTTAAGAAAGAATATAACTGAAACTACGGAAATAAAATATATCATGCCTAGCCCGGCTTAGCCACCGTCTTTTTTAGCGTTTTTTGGCAATTTTAGATTTTGAATTCTCGAACAGAGGTAACACAAGTGCGAAAAGGTCGTAATGGTAGATACGCGCCTGGTCGTATATGCCTGTATAGTACACTGTGGCATTAACGTTCATGGAGTTAATTCAGAAAAAAATGTATATCATGTATAGAAAAACGAGATAAAACTAGCCATTTGTTTTTTAAATATATGTTTAGTTTAACGAGGCATTACTATAGACCTAACTTTAAATCGCTCTATTCTGTAGGATACAAATAAAACTTCTTTAATCCTGCATTCGCACTTTTCGTAATTGTAAATTTGGGCCTTATTAAGTGGATACATGCAAGGCAATGACGTGAACATTTATGACTAAATATTTTTGCATAATAAATTATATTTTTTCTCAATGAAAAATATCTGAAGCATTCGCTCATACATTCTCGTAACCTTAAAATTAGGAATCGACTTAAATCTTTTCTTGTATTTCTGATTTCACTTCAATATTACTTAAATATTGATAATAAATTAACAAACACTTAAGTCTAAGTGTACACAGGGAGCCCAATTATAATCATATTTTAAGCTGAACAATCATGTTTAAAAAATATACGAACAAATAATAGATAATTATAGATAATTAAATAAAATTAATGATGCATGAAAGGTAGTATCCGACAGTTTGCCTATATCTAATATATCGTATATAACAAAATCTGACCTATGTTTGGGGTATTTGTGCATAATTTCTGTAGAAAAACACCATATTTAAGGCTAAGCTTTTGACGATTTTCAACAGTATCTCTATTTTGGGGCATTAAAACTCGTTAATCAACTCTTAACATTATCATTCTATTCAAATGTATAATTAATAACGATTAGGATATCTGCTATAAGTAGACATTGGCGCCAGAGCGGATGACGCGTATAAGCTATAACATAAGTTGTCACGTGGTTCCCTAGTTTAAAAATAGCTACATATAACTGTGCAGCGTGGCTCAGATAGGAAATATATGTTTGAAATGAAGATTGTGACGTTATGGTTCACCTTTAGACAGGTGTAAGGCAGTAATAAGTAGCATTTTTTTGAGATATGTTCAGGTACCAATAGTTTATTAAGATGTTTAATGAAAGTAATTTTTGTCCAAAAATGACAGTTGCTTTTTTAATTGAATTCTGTATAAAGAAGGAAATTGTGCAAATCATCAAGTAATATAAATTAGTGTTATCAGTGGCGATATAGATCCGTATTTCATAAAACTGAAAAGCAAAGCAATACACCATTTTTCAATGCATGTATAAATTACTTTAATGAAAAGAACGGAGCAAAGTTTAGAATGAATAAATGAATCCCACATCATTGCTAATTATGTTTATTTTCCTTTATATGAAATATATTTATACCACATGCTCTCCTAAAGGTGGCATCCAACAGCTTGCCTATATCAAATACATGTAACAATATCTTACCAATGCTTAAGGAAAAAAAAAGATATATTTAAGGCATAATTTCTGCATAAATTCATACTTTGGTCTAAGTAAAGACGATATGGTTAGACAGTAAAACTCGCGAACATCTCACTCTTGATTGTTGGTTTTGGTTTTGAAATACATAGCAGCGACCAGTTATGATCATTATAGCAACGTCCAGCTTATTTTATTGTTTTTGGTGGAGGAAGACCCCAGACACATGTCTTGAAAGAACCACCGGCGCACCGCAGGTCAGCTAGAAGACCATCTCACATAGAGTCCTTCGCCCCGAGCAGGACTGGAACCCACGCGGTAAGAGGCGGTGAGCGACTCTGCCGCTACGCCACAGGGCGCCACCTATCACTCATGTTCATTTTTCCAAAGCTATAAATAAGCACGATAGTGATCCATGCTAAACATAGATATTGACGTAAGAGCGGACTACCGGATGACGATGTTACGTGATCTCAGTAGTAAGTTATCACGTGGTTTTCTTAGTATAAAAATAGCTATATCTGCAGCGTGGCTCAGATAGGAAAATACCTATTGTTATGATGAGTGTGGATAAATGCTTCATCGTTCACAGACCTAGTGCACCAATCAACAGCATGGGGCAGGACATTTTCAAATAAAATTATTTTTACTTATTTTGGTTATTTGAGAAAAAAATATTTGGAACAAAGTGTCGGACACCACCTTTACTCCGAAATGCTCTTTCTATGCTTCTCTATATCTAACTGAGTTTAATACTCGCAAATCAACACATGGATCCACCTCAGGGATACGCTAGCCATATTTACTAACTGCGATCGTAGATTTTTATTTTTATCAGTTTTGATTACATTTGAGCGATGTATTTCCAAAGATATTGACTAGAAATTATTGTGAAATTCACTACAGTTCATTGGTCAATACAAGAATAATAAATTTGATTGAAAGATAATCAAATAGTATAATTTTGTTCAGCGTTGATTACTAGCGCTTTTACACTGTGCCATTATTTATCACCAATCAAGCGCATTCTCGTATACCCCAAATATATCATGCAAACAAACAAACAAACAAGCAAATATTCTTCGGTGCAAACATGGAAACAACATGCAGTTTAAAGGCATATTAATAACAAATATACTGGTTTGGTCCAACTCTCGTGTACTCTGTTTATGTGTTTACAGTTTCCGAATTAATAAACATCAGTGCAGAGTAGAGCTTCCATTTGTTTGTATTTTTTCCTCCCGAAACTCTTCTCCGTCCTTCTCTGTGGTTGTGAGGCGAGTCATCTCCGTTCCGCCATTTTGGGAGTACGACGACCGGAAGTCATTTACCGGACGCTTGATAAACACATTGAACGTCTTCATTAGCACTCGGCGGAACTTACGTCCAACCGCCGTGTAGATGAGAAAGTTCACGGATGAATTCACAACGACCAGCGTGTTACTAACACAAATAAGTTTAAGCAAGACACTTGCGTCGAAGAATGTAAACTGTGCGACTAGACCGGGGCTTTGACAAATAATGAAGATAACCACGATCATGACGAGCACCTTGCTCATGTTTGCTTCCGTACTTTCTTGTTGCGTTGTCACAGTTCTCCTTTTCGACATACGCATAAGTTCTATAATAAGTGAAGTATTTAAAAATCCAAGCAACGCTAAAGGCAAAATATAAATAAGTATAAGATATAAATAAACCGAATACACATTCTCATAGAACAGCGTCCTGCCGAAATCTGTTGTGACGAGAGTAAAACATGTTCCGTTAGTGTCACATTCCAAGAATGTTGTTGCCAGAACTCGTGGGATGTTGTATACAATCGACACAAACACAATGACGCCAATAAGAATATACGCGTTTCTTTTCTTGCAGATGTGCACGGACCTGAACGGGTGGCAGATGGCAATAAAACGTTCAACGGAGACAGCTACTGTGGCCCAGACGTTAATCATTTGTAACGTCATTCCTGTGTAGTTGACGGGCGTGTACATCTTCGGATAGGCCACGTCGGTAAAGTACCACAACTTTTCATCTCTTTGAGTGATAGAGATTAGAGAGAGACCAAGAAAGGCTGAGACGATAATGAGGGTGTCGGTGACAACAAGGGTACGCAGGAAGTAGACCGTGATTGACTTCATCTCCCGCCGGAACAACACGACCATGGTGAGGATGTTACCGATGATTCCAAACAAGCCGATACTCGGAATGAGGATCCCCCAAAAGACAAACATGAGCCGGTTTGCTTCGTCGTGGTCATCTTGAAGGTAATCGTTGCCATAGGACAGATTGACTTTTAGATTTAATTCATGGACTTTAGCCATCATTCATTCGAAAACTTTTGCGTTGATGTTGATTCTAACGATCTAAACATTTGCACAGAAATCTTAAGGGATCAATGGCGGACACTTGGCTGGAACAGACGAAGCCACAAGAGACGATACTCGAGCTTGGTGTTTCGATCGGTGATGGTCAAATTTAGAGACTGTTCCTGAAATAAACGAATGACTAAAACATATAAAAAGGCATGCAATGGGACAAAATTTCCGTGAGATTTGATTACCATAGAAAATTCAGTTACAAACTAGAACACATATTATTGGAAAAGCGTCAATATTGCACACTCAACATATTAAACTTCCTATGAAAGGGCATATGTATTAACTTTATATTTCCAAGTCATGATATAGAAACATTTTCAATTTCGATATTCGATACGCATTATATTTTTTTTTATTTTTTTTATTATTTATTCTCTTTGTTACATGATACCACGTAAAACACGTTTGATACATGCAGAATTATTTCAATGAAAATATCCACACAATGAATGATAAATTCATTTAATAATAGTATTATTAGCTGTTGTTCCCGCTTTAGGATCAATTTATATCTTATGAATATTTTACTCAAATTTGCTTCATCTTGTGTAATCAAAATGTCGTGTCATAAAAAGTTACATGTCTAAGCATTTTTGACAAATCGATCCGTATTGTCAATTTTGAAGTGAGTAATTTCAAAAAAAGGTCTCATTTTATCCGTCTTAGTTTGGGAAGGAATATAAGAAAAAGCAGTATATTTTAACTTAGTCAAAACAATATTTGTTACTTACGTAGATGTGTATTACAATATTAAAATCTGTTTTGCTTTATAAGGATGATGAAGCTACGTATTAATACATAATATTAATTGAACATTTATTTAAACTGGTAAGTTCTGTTTATAGATAAGAATAACAAAGTTGCACTACAAAGCCAAGTCAAAGTACGTTATACAGCGACGAAGATATCACATCATTTACATTTAATTCCAGACCAGCATATGAAAAACATAAACATCATAAAGCTGTCTACACAAAACTTTATATGAAATAACATATGTCAAAATAGACCGTGTTGTTTACATTTTACACATTGCAAAACATGATTTTAGAACGGACGTATTTCAGTTCATTTGAATTTAAAAAAAAAGTAGAAAAGAGAAAAATTGGAAAGAGTAGAAACACATCGATCTATTACGTCTTAATAATTAGAAATATCAAATATTACTGACAAAAAGACGTGTTGTTGGTACCTGATTAAGAAGTGATTCAAAACTATACTTTTTAATAGAACAGTTATTGTTAATATAACAAACTAAAATCCTATGTAACAGTGCAAATTAAACGTGTAACAAAATGGCTTATATATGAATACACATAGCCATGTACACTGAAACATCGTAATAACCGCTATTGGTATTAATGAACACAATTTCAGACAATTTGATGAAATAAACAGAGCAACATAAAAATAAATATATATTTATGAGTCCTTGATTCTTTAGAAAATCACAGAAAGCAGCAAAATCTATTTTTGTTATAATTGTACTGACAAAGCGACAATATCAAGAAAAATATCTGTGCTAAGGAGAGTAGACAATGGACTATTGCCAGTCAGAGACAACTGTTGTTCAAACATTAGTCCATAAATTCTGTATACTGTGTTCGGTTTCCATGGCAATTCACAGATGGTCCCTTCTCCGCTGTGACATTAATTTGGGCACTCCTGGATCATTTCCCAAAAGTATTAATTAAAGGCCTAATTAGTGTTATATATTGTTCATACATATTCATAACAGCGTATATCACAGTTGTTTGCATACCATAGATATGGTATAGTCCCGGTTGAACCACCGTACCACAACATATACGATTACTTGTCATAATTATTATATTATACAGATACACATAGCTATATATAGATGATTCTCCGTAAATAAGTTAGAACATATTTATACAGAGTACACTGCGAATTTAGCGCCCTAGCACATATCAAAGGTTACACAATCATAACAATTACATCGGCACTACTTGATATTTATGTTTGCAGTTAATAAAAACTACATGTGAGACAGAATTGGAAAGCTATTTGTATATATAATATTTCTCTCCTCGGCTACTAAATTAATGTCTCCACGTCAGTTAAAGTGTATTTTCTATCTTCATAGTAAAACTTTAAGGAAAATAATATTACATAAGGCTCCAGTTCTAATGACGCCTCTTGAAGCATTTATTCACAAATCAATACGACGTATTGCCATTTTTCGCCAATATACGTTTTTCTTCCATGTCTGCATCTTTTATTTCCAAAGCTGACTGTCCGCGATTTGCAGTAAGTCGCGTCATCTCCGTTCCTCCATTCTGCGTGTAGGAATTCTTGAGTTCCGTCACCGGTCGCTTGATGACTGCCTGGAAAACTTTGAAAAGTACTTTTCGAAATTTCTGACCTACAGCCGTATAGATGAGAAAGTTCACGGAAGAATTGACGACAACAAGAGTATTGCTAACACATATCCATTTCAGCAGCGCCACCTTGTCCAGAAACGTGAATTGAGCCACAAGACCGGGACTTTGACAGAATATAAAAACTACAACGATCAACACAAGCACTAAACTCATATTAGCTTCACTGTTTTCATGCACGTTACTCACTGTCCGCCGTCTTTGCATACGCATAAGTTCCAAAATAAGCAGCGTGTTTAAAATTCCAAGTGACGCGAGTGGTAGAATATATATGAGGATAAGATATAAATAAACCATGTATACTTTCTCAAAAAATACAGTTTTACCAAAACTTGTTGTAATTAAAGAGAAACATTCATTTTCACTTTTGCAAGAACTGAATGTCGTAGCAAAGCATCTTGGAACATTGTAAACAACGGAAAAAGCAACTATAACGCCAATCATAATATAGGCGTTACGTTTTGTGCACACGTTAACGGATCTGAATGGGAAACAAATGGCAATGTAACGTTCAACGGACACAGCTACGGTGGCCCAAACATTAATCATCTGCAGTGTCATGACAAAGTAATTGACAGGCGTGTAGATTTTGGGATATGCCACATCCGTGAATTTCCACATTGCCGGGTTCCTCTGCGTTATTGATATCATAGACAGACCTAATATGGCCACTAGGATGATGGCAGTGTCCGTTACAACGAGAGTTCGTAGAAAATACACGGTCGTCGATTTCATTTCCCGTCGGAATAGGACAATCATAGTGAGTATGTTGCCCACGATTCCGATCACACCAATGATAGGTATAAGTATCCCCCAGAAGATGAACATGAGATTTTTAGCCTCATCGTTCTCGTCCTGTAAGTATTCATTACCGTACGACAAGTTCACCTTAAAATTGATCTCCGACGCCGGCATTGTCCTTTTTAATTTTCAACTTTCAAGGCCAAGCGATGTTGAGAGAGTTAGTCTTATTGAAAATACACTTCCAACCATGTCCTCAGGTGCATGTTCAACGTCCCATACTTGGCAAACCAGAGTAAATTCGGGCTAAATACACGTAACACCAATACAATCCTTCATTCACCCTATCGGAAAACAGCCATATCTGAAAAAAGTAAATAAAAATAAATAAGAAATAATGTAAAAAGTCACAGGGGCAGAAAGTAACGTCTTTTTTGTTTGTTATTTTTATGTTTTATTTCAATAGGATTTACACTGAAAATGTGCCCCCAAGTTTTAAATTTTTTACTCTAAACTAAACTAAAACAAAAAGAGGTGTATATATATATCGAAAACAACATGGAGGAGGACGATGGAAAAACGAAATGAAAGCGATGCAGCACTGTTGGGGTATTTTGACATGTTTGGTCCAGGATAAGCAGGGATGAAGGAGCTTTGTTGCTGCCCTGCACACCACTGGGTGTACAGGCTGATGATGGTGATTATGATGATGATGATGATGAAAGTGATGATGATGATGATGATGATGATGATGATGATGATATATATATATATATATATATATATATATATATATATATATATATATATATATATATATATATATATATATATATATATATATATATATATATATATATATATAAAGTAAGCTAGATTACAATATATGGTAAGCCAGGTTATTGTGTAACATACAGGGGCATGGCAGGCTGCAGGCTGCAGGCTGCAACAGTCTCAGTTAAATATGAAAATAAAGTATTTAAAATTTTCACCTGTTCGTAACATAGACTAATATCATTCAAAGGAAATAAAAGCAACAATCTGGGTCTCGTGCAAAAAGGCTAAGTAGTTATAATACCAAAAAACAACATGAGTCTCGTGCAAACATCTAAATAGTAAGAATACCAAAATACAACTTAGGTCTCGTGCAAACATCTAAATAGTAAGAATACCAAAATACAACTTAGGTCTCGTGCAAACATCTAAATAGTAAGAATACCAAAAAAGAAAAAACTGGGTCTCGTGCAAAAAGCTAAATAGTTATGATACGAAAATACAATCTGTCCCATGGATTGTGGACATGCAAATATACACTTTAATATTATGCATATCCATTTCTTTTGATTAGACACCGAATTTCCAAACCTCTGTAGACGTTGTTAGTTCGCATTAAATATTCAACGGAATATGTAATTATACTGGAAAACATGAATACATAATTGCTTCCAAGAATAATGACAAAGGATTACCAAGGAAATATATTTTCTGTTCTACATCTGACGACAGCTTTCTAGTTAATCAAAATACATTTCTAACCATAATGATGAAAATGATGTTGATGATGATGTGATGATGATGATGATGATGATTATTAAATTATCAGGTACATTCAGAGTTAACATATATTGTACTTGATAAATTCACTTAAATTAAGATCATCATCATCATCATCATCATCATCATCATCATCATATATTTATGTGTGTGTGTGTGTATATATATATATACATATATATGTATGTATGTATAATGCTATTCCAGAAAAACTAATAAATGCTGACGAAACCATTATCTTGCAGTATGAGATTTGCATTTAATATGAATAAATACCGCCCGTTTTCTACTGACTTGGCATAGACGAAAACCTTTGAATAATTGACGTGATCGTAGCGACTATTATCAATCAAGTTCTAATCGTTTTATTCTAAAGAAATCCCTATGTAGCGTGTGATGAAACGAGAAGTAGAAGCCAATCGGAGTCTTTATAGATATGCACGGTCTCCTCGGCCGGCGTCCAGTCTGGTAGGACCAGAGATACTTTATGAAGACAGACATAAAGTCGATATTTCACTTATATAAATCCGAAGCAGCTGTCGCTTGTCCAAGAACCGAGGATCAAAATAATCATAAAACTGTCAGCCGTTCCGTCGGATGTTTTGGCCCCACGCATTTCTTTTCGGTTTAAGGTACACAGGAGTCAGTCTAATGATATACTTAGAAAGCTAAGTAGTACATGTTTACCGATCATTTTATGTCATTCCGATTATCGTTCTCAATTGAACTGGCTTTTAAAATTTGGGAATAAGATTGAATAAACAGCATCAAAATAGAAATGTTATGAACATACAACATTGCATTTTAATTTCAAATATTTTAGGTCAGTCTAATTATTAACTTGAAAAATGGTGCAAAATGTATCGTTCTCATTTACACGAATCATTAATGTATAAAAAGTCATAGCATTAGTATCTATATGTTATAAATCGTAACCATATACGTCATTTTATCGATGTTGTATACTACCAAAACCAGTGACAGAAAAATTCTTGCATTAAAATAACATAAGCTTACTTTCACTTTGGACTCCCGTAAATGACTTGGTCAAATTTCACTGTTTACAGTTAAAGTCAATTACTATGTATCTTTACTAAGAATCATGTTTAACCTGGACAAGTGTTTAAGAAGAACACATTTCAGAAAAAGAACACACACACACATTGACCAATTTATAGCTCCAACACCAAGACATCCTTTTCCCAAAAGAAAACCTAAAATGCAGAACTTAAATCAGCCGGCTAGATAAATCATACTGCCAACCGTTATATTAATGTGTCTTCCTTCTTAATGGCGATTAAACAATTTAATGTATATGTTTGAAGGTAATACAAGAGCAAGTCGGTGTAGTTATTGATAAAATTAATTTAAATAAAGAAAATATGATGGTTTGCAAATTACCTATATAAACGCAGTATGCTTAAAACAACCCTAGTAGCTAATTGTATAAACAGTGGTTAAATATTAACCAGCCATCAAAGTTAGGTTAACACATATGTTTTAGGTTACTTTACTGATTAGCTATAATATGATGGTTTTGGATAGTTTTATTGCTTCTAATTCAAAACCATATTTATTTAACTTTAACTACTGTCCTAGTGGTCAATTATATTGTAACCGAATATTTAAATGGCTGCTTTGTATGCCAATGTGATAATTTTTAGCGAATGTCAACTTTAACCACAATATTATACTCAGAGACAAACAACCGTTTCTAATGTTATCAGAGAACAAACAATGAGGAAAACTATTAGTGACATAGATAAGCATACTAAAACTATGTGCTTTAAAACTAGTGAAAACAAACTTGATCTTAGATCAAGCAAAATTGCTAATATTCGAGTAGGGTAATATATACAAGCACGAGAAACAAGCTCAGGCGGCTACGACCAAAGGCAGTTCATGCAAGATTACAAGAAATACCTTATATGAAGGTGTGTCAGAAAAAATAGCCGAACATAAACACAGAGAAAGCACCATTATTTGACCTTATCTAGCTTTCTTACAATAATTACAATGCCCTTCTTCGAGGGTGTATAAAGTGTAAAGTTCATACTCATGGTATGAAACTCATGTTTGTAGATATAATTTACTTCTATGTTTCTGTGTTAGTTTATCTTTGTAAAGCAACACGTACATGTATTAAGTAACGAGTGCTGTGTATGTTATGGTTACGTTCGGTAATATGTGGTAGCTAAGTGTTATCCATGAAAAAACATAGATTCAGGCAAATTAATAATTGCTGATTAAGATAACCGGTTAATGATAACTGTTTATTTATTGTAATGTGGCGGACTCAAATATACAATGCACTATTAAAAATACACGTAACTTACAAGGAACATTTTATTAAAATAGCATCAAAGGATAGTCATTAACGTTATGCACAATATAATTGTAAATATATGTTCTACGATGATTTATGTCTTTTTAAAAATAATAATTATGTATTAGCATTGAATAAATTAAACGGCAGTGTGGGTTTTGTCGTCTATAGATGCACATTTGCTAAAGAAACATTTCTTGCGACACAAATATTCAAAGATAATATTTAAGTGAAATAATCACGTTCAAGTCTGTTTCTCTTATCTGTGTTCGGAAGAAAGACAAATAAAGTTGGCCCTCATCAAGCCATTTTGCAGTGGTGTAGAAAATCTTATTATAATCAAAACTATTTTACTCGGGCTCTATAACTACGTATGAAAGAAGAAAGCATAAACGGATGGAAGCAAAAGCAATGAAAGCGATTCGCACAAAACAAAGCTAGAAAAATAGAGATGTGATTAAATATAGGCATCAAACAAACTGAAAAAGCGGATCTAGAGATGTGATAATATGACATCATCACTCATGTTCTGGGAATGTTTGCAACTCAGTACGTACCGGACGGTTTTGGGGGATGCAGATTTCACAATGCCTGTAATATTCTCATCCGTCAATGGATGTGTGGGATGAATTCATTCATCCACGTCTTGATAACATAACTAAGACAAATAATATAGCCAAATATGTGTACATGGTACAGACAAAAGATCTAGCATGGCTACCTTTCTAAATGGTACATATACAAGCTGTAAGAAAAATAAAAACAAAAGATATTGCAGCGCTGAGTTTCTACGTTAAAGTAGATAAGAATTTGCATCTGCTTAATAAATTTTGTATAAAAATCATAGCATAAGTATATATTAACTATAAATCTTAACCATACATGTACATTGTAATGTTTTATACTCCCAAACAAGTGCACAGAAAAAAATCGTTACATTAAAATAAGATAAGATTTCTTTCACTTTCGACTCCCGTGAATGACTTGGTCAAATTTCATGTATACAGTTATAGTCAGTAACTATATCTCTGCACTAAGAATCATGTTCAACCTGGACACCCGATCTCACTAAAGTCAGATCTTACAAAGTACAAATTATGTTATGAGCATGATTATTGCAGCGCTGAGGCTGTATGTTTAAGTAGATACGAATTTGCATCTGCAAGATTGAAATGTTGCCAATATACTACATATAACAAAACTATATCACACATAGTGTTCATCTATCCACGTTCATTAAAAAGTTTCCAATAAAAATGTATGGACCAAGTCCTATGAAGCATTGCAACATATACCATAATTCGATTAAGGCAGATGACAAAGGTATTCACATGCAAGCCAAATATTAAAGTAAGAACAAACCAACAAGTCATTAAACAAAAAGAGCAAACCCAACAGTTATCGCCTTGGAACGGTCAGTTGGCACTTAAACCAGTTTTACAGAGATCTAATCTCTCACATTCTGAAGGGTTTCTCAAATGCAAGATAAAAAAACCCGATCTATTTAAATGATCTACTTAAATAAAAAAGTCAAAGCGCTGACATTTTTGACAAGTTATGACGAAATATGTGACGTCATTAAAAATAATGTCCACGGTTTTAGAAGAGAGAAGTATTGTTTCTTTTAGAAGAACTACACAAAATTGTCGATTGTAAATTAAATAAATTGTTTGAATAAATCCATAAAAATATCGTGTTTTGTTTATAATACCCACAAAGCAAGGACAGTGATTTTTCTCTATCATCTATTACTTGTTTTCTTAATTTCCAGTGCTGGATTCATATTCGTGTTCTGTCTGCTTTTCGGTATTTACGTGTGCAGCTGTATGTACTTCAATAACATATACCTTGTGGATTCAACGTGTTTTGATGGGTCAATCACTGGTCACGTCTGTGCCAATATCAAGAGATAGTGAGTAGGAAAAATTATATTTATCCGAGATCTTTGTTACGGGCACTATACAAATCAAAATGACTTCTCGTCAGCAAATTACAAATTTCACTTTTTTCAAATTCACTCTAATTCTACTAAGAGAAACAGCACGGCTGTAATACTAATTAATGTATACGCCATGTTTTGTTGATTGGATCCGTTTTAAATATCTTAGTGAAAAGCACAGTTTTCTACATCCAGTTGTGACGTCAGTAAAGAGCGACAGTTTGTAGATATTTCTAATTGAGGTTAAGGAATGCTTAATATAGAACATAATTGATTTGATGTTAACAGACTGGTTATATAAAAAAAACGAATACATAATGATTACAGGTAAATATATAGGTTTTTAAGTATTTATTCAAATGTTGACCATTGGTGAAAATCGCAACTCGTTAAGTCCTTAAAGTACATACATGTGTTGACCAGAACACTTGCCTTTATTTGTATACCATTGCGTCGATATTCATTCATTCTCGTTGCTATTTATAGATGTTATGAACACTTACTTTCATACATTTGTTCTTATTTATGAGGAAGCTTCGCTTATATTAGACAACATACAGTAAGCGGTTAGCGGAAGCCATATTACCAAAACCCAGGTCTATAGACGTTTTGTTCTCAAACAGAATCTTGAGCAAAAATAGACGGCAATGTTGTAATTATTGATGAGGAAGTAGCTAGCTGAAGATGTATGCGTTCAAAGACCAACAATATATCTCATGTGTTTCAAGAGGCGCCTCCTTGTCTTTCTTGTAGAGAGCGGATTACTTTTGTAATTTTCACCTTATAAAGTGAAAACTGAACAGCATACAAAGCTCATTGATCAATGTGGGCTCAAAGTAAGATATCTGTATTCTTCGGCAGGAGTAAGATGTTTATTTGAATAGAAGCACATTTAGCTAATCCGTGTTTTAGACGTGGATGGATAAAATGTCAATGCGGTATTGAATTGGTGAATGGTCAGGTCAATCCAGCCAATTAAGGGATAGATATAGCCAGTTGTATCACATCTTATATATGTCAATGGTCAGCACGTTTATTGACTGAACTGTCAAATGCAAAGATATATGTAATATCCACAATTGCGTTCAACATGTCAACATATGTCGACAATGCAGTGTGTTGTTAAGTTATGAGTATACAGAAATAGAGACAATAAGTTTGTTTGTTTATTGGGTTTATCGTCCCACCAACCGTATTTCAGTTATCTGGAAACGCTGTCCACTTGAAGCAGATAGAGTGCTGCCAGAAAAATAGTATTTAGGTATCATTACGCGAACACAGCAGTGATTGTTTCTTCGTCTCGATGAACTATCCAGTGAACTTCCATTTTGGTTTGAAGGGAAATACAATCCAGACTGTGCTCACGGTACCATTCGTAACATGCTTTATTTATTAACACAGATACCAGCCATAAATACCATTAAATCATGTGAAAAAGTGATAAAAACTCGCACTTATTCAATAATTTAATGTAAACAGTTGGCCATGTCCAAAGGATAAGCGTACTTTGGTCGGGTCCAGGGGAGTAGATTTGGAACAAGACCGTCGACCAGACGAATAACTACTAGACCAATTTTAGGTTTAAAGTGATTAAAGTACCCAAAATCCCTTCCATAATTTGGAGACTGTGTTATACCATTAAACGTCTATCAAGAAAGCACGCGCTTCCTTTTGGGCACTGTAGCTAGACTGTAGCGAGTTAATTTTATGCTTTTATTTCTCAGACCAGGACAATTGTCCTATAAGTGTCAAATAAAAACCACATTTTCACGGGAAAATTTTGATATTAAAATCACCTAACTTATATTTTCAACGTTTGAGAAATGGGTAACAATTCGCACAATGCGATATTAGAAACAACACCAGGTACCATTACGGATGTGAAAAAAAAGTGTATACATGCATATACATGCAGGTATATGCATGTTTGGTCAACATCAGCAACAACGGAATTGCAAGTTGTACGTTATTTACATGGCGAACTGTGTATTAACACTTAAAGATCGTTTAAAAATCCTAAGACTTGTTCGATTGTGCAAGTAAAGCTTAACCCAAAGGGAAGTATGCATTACTGCAAAAGCTGTAGCACCTGTGTCAAAACCTGTAGTTAGCAATATACTGGATGAATTTATCAACCGACTGCATGGGGTTGCCTGCATAACTAATCTAGCCACATTTCAAAATAGTAGTATTTCTTCTTCATACACCAACTCATTTTAGCTTAGCTATTATAATCTATTGGGTTATACTAATAAACTTCTTTCTTTCTTTCTTTATTTATTTCTTTCTTTTTCTTTCTTTCTTTCTTTCTTTGTTTCTAACTTTGTTTCTTTGTTTGATTTTTTGTTTGTTTCTTTTTCTTTGTTTCGTTCTTTCTTCCCATAATCTTCCCATAATCATTTGATTATACTAATAAACTTATTTCTTTCTTTCATTCTTTCTTTCTTTCTTTATATGGATAAACATATGGATTTCACGTGTTTGAGACGGCGTTCAATGGCATGTGGGCATTTAGTGCCCCGTCAATGTTGTGAACTATGAAGCCAAATGGCTTGATGCCATGCACTGTTGAGAAGCGTAAAGTCACCTGGCTTGATGCCACGCAAAGTCAAACCATACTAAAAATAAAGCCTGCTAGTTGCTTGTAAGCAAAGTCGCTGAATCTTGAAGTTAGTTTTATACTTACGTTTGTTTAAATCGGTCTTTAAAACAGATTTACCGTCCAGGTATACGACTTGTTTTACTGTGGCCGTTTAAGAATGAATTATAGAGCAGAGTGGATAAAGTCCTATAAAATGGAAACTGCGTCATTTTAAACTGCGCATCGATTAAACCCATAACGGAATACTTCAGACATCTTTAATGTTAAGAATTGGAAATAAAACGGCAAAGGTAATTTAAAAGTAATTTTATAGTTAGAGTGAAGTTCAATAGTTGCACTGAACGAAATATTGCTGTATTAAATTAGATTTACACCGTGATTACTTTAAAGTTTAAACAACAGGAGCGGATCCAGAAAAATTTTGGTGGGGGTATGAATCAAGATCCATTCAATTTTATAGCAGTAAATACTACATGAAGGTATATAAACACAGTAGAGGACCCCGACTTCGACCCAAGCAGTCAACAAACAAAATTTACTTAAAAACCTTAGTATTTTTAAGCTTACGTTTTTGTGTTTTCACAACTCAACTCTTTTACCTGGTTGGTGGGGGATGCATTACCCACCCCCACCCCCCAATCCCCAACTCCCTCGGCCCGGATCCATTTATGTTAAACGAAACACCAACGCTAGACTTTTTCAGGAAAACGTTTAGGAACAACTACAAACAACTAAAGTTTGGTACAGTTTATGTCGGGGGGGGGGGGGGGGGGGGGGGATGGTACTTATTGTAGAAACACGTTTGTCTTTTTAAGCGAGTACAGATATGCATTCAATACGCGTACTTAAGTTTGTAAACGAATATTAAAATATTTGATGAAGTGTTGAAGGCAATTCCTTGTAATATAGCACTTACAGTTCGGCAAAGAAATGCGTTATTTCTAGCTTAACATGAAGTGAATATAGTAGAAACTCTAATAAAATCATGAAAACTTGCATAACAATATAAAAAGGAAATAATAGCTTGGATAAAAATACAACGTTGCATGATTCGTACATTTGCTCGTCAACAGCAACTTCATGGCCGAGCGGTAAGATTCGTCGACACATAGCACCTTGATTGTGGGTTCGAGCCCCAAAGGTCGGGACGTCATCATCCAACTGATCTGCGGTGCGATTGGTTGTTTTTTCCCCAATACTTGTCTTGGACATTTCTCCAACTATTAGTGCTGAACTTTGCTACCAGGACTTTTCTGTTCTGCCATGTATATAAAAAGAAAATGCAGCAACATTTCAACCTTTGTATTTCTTACTCTTCTTAACAATCTTGTCTTTACAAACAATACTGACTCTGTCATCCCCAACAACCTTTCTCTAAACCAGAACCATATCAGTGCGAGTCACTCCTTGTATACAATGAACTTAGACTTTTCAATCTAAAGGCTGCCAAATATGATTGAAGTCTTGCGTAATCATTTTGTGGTCCGACATAATCCTTCAAGATATCTCTAGATGATATTAAGCACCATTAATTTGACGGTCGTACGACATAATGACCGATAAAACGCCCGAAAACAATACTCAAGCGAACAGCGCTAACCAGCAAGAAGTTACCCATTTGTCTCCATAAATGCAGATCATCATTAACATTACAACTATCATCAGCATCGTCATCACCATCCTCCTCCTCCTTCTCCTCCTCCTCCTCCTCATCATCATAACCATCATCGTCGTCATCATCATCATCATCATCACCATCATCATAATCATTATCAACATCATCATAATCATCATCATCGTCATCATCATCATCGTCATCATCATCATCATTATCATCAACATCATCATAATCATCATCATCATCATCATCATCGTCATCATCATCATCATAATCATCATCATCATCATCATCATCATAATCATCATCATCGTCATCATGATGATGATCATCATCATCATCAAATAAGAAAGTCACGTATTTTTTTCATTCGATAATAAAAAGACCAGCACTTAGCATCCTTTTAAAACAACTAGACATCTCAAAGAGTTCATCAAAAGACGATAAGCAAATGAGTGACAATCCCATTATACGATACTTACCGGAGTGACGTCTATGACAACGTTACTGACAACTGTTGCCGACAAGGCCGGCGGATAATCGACAATCAACACCACAACACCATAACACTTCAGTATACAGGTCACTGTTGATTATTGCTTGAAATCACTTAACGAATTGTTATCCCCGTCATTGACCAACACCGAAATGAAAATTCTTGCTTAATTGCTATTAAATGACATGCATGTATTGTTGTTCAAAATGACCACAAAATATATAGATCTGGATTAGACAGTTTCCAGCCAGGGGTTTAAACATCTGGATCATAACTTTATGTCTTACCCCGATCGATTCTGATTCTGAAAATTCACGAAAAATAGTACTATATATGTTTATAGATTCTAAAAAATTCACGAAAAATAGTACTATATATGTTTATAGATTCTGAAAATTCACGAAAAATGGTACTATATATGTTTATAGATTCTAAAAAATTCACGAAAAATAGTACTATATATGTTTATAGATTCTAAAAAATTCACGAAAAATAGTACTATATATGTTTATAGATTCTGAAAATTCACGAAAAATGGTACTATATATGTTTATAGATTCTGAAAATTCACGAAAAATAGTACTATATATGTTTATAGATTCTAAAAAATTCACGAAAAATAGTACTATATATGTTTATAGATTCTAAAAAATTCACGAAAAATAGTACTATATATGTTTATAGATTCTGAAAATTCACGAAAAATGGTACTATATATGTTTATAGATTCTGAAAATTCACGAAAAATAGTACTATATATGTTTATAGATTCTGAAAATTTACGAAAAATAGTACTATATATGTTTATAGATTCTGAAAATTCACGAAAAATGGTACTATATATGTTTATTGATTCTGAAAATTCACGTAAAATAGTCTTGTATATGTTTATAGATTCTAAAAATTCACGAAAAATAGTACTATATATGTTTATTGATTCTGAAAATTTCAAGAAAAATAGTACCATATATATTAAATCTTCAACAAAGAAATTTACCAAACACTCAACCTTCGGTCCACCAAGCTACCATTATCTACTAGGTCCGGGCCAAATTTTACTGGAACTGTATGATTTTGGCATTTTGACACAAAAAGAACTAGTTTTGCCAATAATGCCTATAGTCTCTTATAAAGCGACGAAGGCTTAGACATCTGAACATATCAGCAATCTCTGTAAAAGGTTGATAAGCTTACCTGAGGTGTTACGAGTGGTAGGGTTCAGTAAAAGGCTGTAAAGCGTTGTTTGGCTTAGTTTATTATATATAATATATATTTTTCATTATAATTCAGAGTATCGAAAAATGTGGATCAAAATTCTGGTGGACCGTCGGTGCATTTAACTTGTAAAATGTACTGGACCGACAGAGATTTTGGTGGACTCGGGCCACAGTCCACCGGGTGTTGTCGAAGACATATAAACACACATAGTATTTGTTGTTTTTTACGGAAAGTTACCGTGTGCTGAATGCTGAGGCATGCTGTTGCTGAACATTTTTTTTTCGATCCATTCATAACTATATCGTCTATCGTGTGTTTTAATGCAATCGCGAAGAAAGAAAATCAAACAGCAAAAAGTAATGAACATCTACACTTAGTTTTTATTTGCTTTAAATTGTTTTAAAGAATGTTGTGGTTGTGTGTGTGTGTGTGTGTGTGTGTGTGTGTGTGTGTGTGTGTGTGTGTGTGTGGTTTTTGTCTCATCATGTATACTTTTTGAACAGATGATAATCACGTGAATGTATGCCAGATGATGCATTTGATAATTTCAAAGAAAAGTCTAATATTAACGTTGACAGCAGATGTTTTAAGTTATAAACTGTTTTTATGAACAACACATTTTAGTAAAAAGTTGTATTAGTTTATCCCTAGTCCCCATGTGCTTAAAGGGAAACTTGTTCATTCCTGGCATGGTTAAACTGTTTAGAGCTTTAGGGATAATTACACACAGCCTCACAATGACAGTGGCGATACAAGCGACAGTTGTGAGATATATTATTCTATGAATGAGCAAGTGAATTAAGATGTATGCTTGAAAAAGTAAGTATGTTTTGAAGTTTCAGCATGGGTCCAATATTTTATCCGCACCATTTATGTACACATATCCCTACGCAAGTTGGTGTGTAGTAACATTCCGAATTGTATTCCTTGCTCGCAACGACATTGTGGCTTGGCACCTTTTATTATTTATTCCTTAAAATATGAAGAAGGATTTTATACGTATAAAATAGTAAGCAATATACTACAACGAAAAGCTATATAAAAGACTGTTTGAAAACCATGGTTATTTTCATTCACGACTGTATAGTTTACAGCTTCATCGTGATGCGTTGAATATTAAGAGCCTGTTGTCAAGGCAGACTCACCTCTGCGTGCTAAAGTTTTTATTAACTTCAACAAATTATTTTACTGCATATAAAAGGACCTCTTTTGTCGCTATAACTACAAACTACATTGACTTAAACTTCAAAGCTAAAACAAAATGGCCTAGCTTCCAATCCAGTAAAGTAATTAAGTACAATTAAAGGCAAAGCCGCTATTTTAAATGCTTGTATTCTAATGATCTTCTTTCCATTTCAAAGTCATGGAAAGAAAAGAAGCATATGATGTTGAATTGGTTGCAAAGATTTGATTGAATCTGATAGTCTTGCGAGAGGAAAACAAAGAGCCGGACCTGAGCTGTCTCAGATAAAATCGTTTATAACTGAAACAAGTTGAATTAAATAACTTGACAGTTAAGTAGTCTTGGTTAAGGGTCGTGCTTAACGTTGATCAACAATGAGAAAATCGCAGCTGCCGATGCCGATTGTTTTACAACCCTAGCGCTAAAATAGTTTCATATAACATTATGTTAAAAATTCACTTCCTAAGACTAGCATTTAAGAATTTAATATTGCCTTTTATTATTTTAGGCTTATTATCAGCAAACATTTTAGATTATGGCGGTGTGACTAATTAAACCTTCGCGAAAATTGCAAACAGCAATACCTGAGAAGCGACATGTATTCTCTTGTATAACACTTATGTACTTGTATTATGTATTGAGACGATGTACTTTTGTATAAGTCTAATAAAAGATATTTTCTGTTCTGTTCTGTTCTGTTATATAACTACAATGCACGAACCACTTGACTTTGATTGAACTTTTTGCAAAACAATCCCGTGTCCCAAATCGCACGACATATGCATAGAAATGATTAAATACAATTTCGTGTTTAACATAATTGTATGACATAACTGATGATTCTGATGCTGATGCAAAACTTAGCCTTAGAATTAAATATTCATGCACATAATATTCACATACATATACTATTTTTTTTTTGGATTTGTTTTGTACGTTTTCATATGTGTTCGTGTGCTCGCGTGCGAATGTAATTTATTTCGTGTGTGCGTGGGTCTCTCAAATCACATTCACATTGTTTCTGCACATTTTGTAAACTGTACGTTTTTATACGAATTTCATCAAAGCCAATTTAATATCACCAAATATAGTAGAGATAAAGAATTTAATTGAATTGAATGCCTTATTTATCATTGTTACTGACGTTGCTGTACTTGCTTTCACTATATATTCTTAAACGTTTTTATCACGTGGTATCGCTCATTTCGTATAAGTGATATTCGACAGTTTGTCATTATTAAATACATGTAGCAATATCTGATCATTGTCTAGGGATTGTCACATTATTTCTGCAGAAAATCAAACCTTAGAGGTAGAAATCAAACTTAGATCAGTGTCAACTTTAGGGATGCAGAAATCAACTTTGAGAGCCAGAAAATCAACCTTAGAGGATGCAGAAAATCAAACTTTAGAGGAAGCAAAAACGATAGACTATCTCAATTTTAAGACACTACACCTAATTAATAACACACAAAATATCATGCTGTTTATAAATAAGCACGATTGTGATTTCTGCTAAAAATAGACATCGACGTTCGAGCGGATGACCCGGATGATGGTATAAAGAAGTTTTAAACAATGAGCTTGTCACGTGGTTTTCTTAGTTTAAAAATAGCTCACTATGCAACGTGGCTCAGATAGGAAATACATGTTTGTAAATGACGATTGTGGTGTTATGGTTAACATTATTCCACATAAGTGTAGGACAGAATAAATAGCATGTCAGCGGATTCTGTTCATATAACAATAAGTTTTTGGTTGATTGAGTAAAACATTTCTGTTCCAAACTGTTGGATACCCCAACAGGTTGGCTCACAGTTTTTTTCTCTCAAATAACCAAATAAGTCATTATTACCTGAATAGATCCTGCAAAATGCTGCTCATTGATGCCCTATGTGGTTAGCGTAAACAGTGAAACATAAATCCCCATTCCTGATTGCAAACAGGTATTACCTATCTGAGCCACGCTGCAGAGATAGCTATTTTTAACTATGAAAACCACGTGACAACTCACATTTGAGACTACGTTATATCGTCATCCGGGTTATTTGTTTCGCTCTGACGTCGATATCTATTTTTAGACGAGATCACAATCGTGATTATTGATAGATCATTCAATGCAACAATGTGGAACCAATATTCACTACTGACATATTGAGAAAGAAACAACACTAACTTAATTCAGCAAAAAATAAAATAGGAGAAACTGGAGAAATTAACATCTGTTGTTTTTTTAAACGAGCAGAAATAAAAAATAAAATAAATGGAAAAAATTAAACCAGCCTTGAAATTATTTACTTTTTTCAGCAACATTTGAAGCGTTCCGCGCAATACATTCACCACTACAGTACACTTGTCACGTCATCAATGACTGCTCCCACGGTTCCATGGAGTTTCTGCCGGTTGCTAACTACTGTTGCCATTTTATTGTAAAGGTTGGATACAGTCATAAGCGCAAGCAGATCATTAGTATACGGCCTTTGATTAAGTGTTCAAATGACCTGCACTATGTTAAAAGAAACAATTCTTTGATTTTTGTATTTGTTGATGTGCGTTAAGAATAAGTGGGAATTAAAGAGAGATAAATAAATATAAAGAAAGAGAGAGGGAGAGAGAGAGAGAAACACACAGAAGGACGTCTATCCATCCATCCAAATACACCCCCCACACACACATACAAACATACATACATACATACATACCCCCCCCCCCCCCCCCCCCCCCCACACACACACACACATACACATATGCATGCATGCATGTATACATACGGGCGGACGGACGGATGAACAGACAGACAGAAAGACCGACAAACAGACAGGCAGACGGACAGACACACATGGACCAACGGACGAACGGACGGGCAGAAAGAGATAAAGAGAAAGAAGAGGAGAGAGATGTTAATGATGTTTGTTGTTTGTGGTGGTAATGTTGGGGGTATTCTCTGAAGACTGCTTACTTCAGGAAACTTTGATACAATTTCTCTTCCAGATATAGTCAAGTAACCTCAACGAAATATTCAACTTATGCGATATTGATACAAAATAAGTTGTGATAAAGTTAGCCCCAAGAACAAAACTAAGATGATTGTTTCTCTTAATCACACAGCTGCAATATGCAATATTTTTTGTATTCAACGCCAACAACTTCAAGAATTACACGTTCCAGGTTCCAGGCAGCAAGTCGAGATAAGGTAAACCAATTTTCAACCAGTTATGGGTTGTGTCATCATTTTATATCAAATTACAAGAATCCTTATGTCAAATTATGAAAAGGATGCATGTACAAAACCGACTTTAATTTGATATGTCCATCGATCAACTCCTGTCAATTATAAACCAATTAGAAAGACAGGCTTTGTTCATCCACACCGCCAATTATGGGAAGAAGACATAGGCATATCCTTTAGTTGCAATATGAGACGTGTATCTCTTACCCTATTCTATTTTCAGACCACGGAGCAATATGTTGTACTGGAAGACAAATAAACAATTCTGAAAAAGTTGGACATATTGGGATAGAATTTTCAATTAAAATATGAACCGTTGAATGTTCATAGGAAGTTATATCACACGGCAAATCTAGAGAGAGTTTTTTTTAAATGCGTGTGTACGTACTGTTATTCACGGGCGTTTATAAAAGCACGCACTGATAAGGATATGTTTGCTAAAGCGACCTCTAGCTATTTTTGCTGAATAATGACCCTAAAGTGCCGTAACTGGATACAATTATAGCTGCATCGCTGGCTGATTTGAAAAAAAGGCAACAACATAAACAACAAATAGCAACACAACAACAACTGTTTACTAAAACGTGTTTCCCATATCTAATAATTCTCGAAACACAGGTAGGTACTTATATATTCAAGTTAACGACTCGTACCGTTGGTCAGTGCAGTTTTTTATAACAGTTATTAGAACAATGCTTCCGACAAGTGTACTTTCAGGAACTACAGTTTAATAGCGTAATATCTTATAAAGATACTTATAAACATCTTATAAAGATGGCAGTACTACCTGAAACACAAACAATGGCTCCTTTGCAGCAGCCCCCGTATAAAATGGTGTGTGTGTGTTTGTGTGTGTGTTTGTGTGTGTGTGTGCGTGCGTGTGTGTGCGTGCGCGCGTGTGTGTGTGTGTTTGTGTGTGTGCGTGCGTGCGTGTGCGTGCGTGCGTGTGTGTGTTGATATGAGACTATGTCTTAAAATGCCAGGTAAATACCAGGCCATACTATTACAATTCAGGCATTCACTATTGGCATTGGAAGTTTTCTACATACATGTATCAATGTTTATTATTCTCTGCTATATTTGACTAGAACTGATTAAATTTGATTAGTTTCGAATTAGCAGCTGGATATAATCTATGAAACTGACAAAGTATTTTAAAGTACGGTTGGCAGCATGGTCTATAGTCACACCTGATACAGAAAAAAACACACAGACAATGCATAGAAAGGTAACTCATGTTAATATATGGCCTTTAATACATGTCTATAGCTAATTTGTTTGAATGTAGTTTATTATACTTTTAGTTGAAGGTGCTGTTTCACTTTTATTGCTATTGTTTGGCCGGACATATTAATTTCTTAGAAATTGGTAAAACGTTATATGTTTATTTATTTATTTGTTTGTTTATATGTGTGTTTTATGTTGTTTTGGTTTCCATTTTGGTCTACACATGTCAGTATCGCTTTATTTAAATTTCAAGAAAGCGTAACTGCTTAGTAACGGCCAAGTGGCGCTTAAGCAAGTATGGTCGCTCTTCGTGGAGCCTTAGCAAGCTCGGTTCTGCTCAGAGACGCATAGGCAAGCATGGCCCCGCTGAATGCCACATAGGCAAGCTTGGTCCCGCTGAATACCACAGAGGCAAGCATGGCCTCGCTGAATGCCACATAGGCAAGCTTGGTCCCGCTGACTGGCACATAGGCAAGCACGGTCCCGCTGAATGCTACATAGGCAAGCATGGTCCCGCGGAATGCCACATAGGCAAGCTTGGTCCCGCTGAATGCCACATTGACAAGCATGATCCCGCTGAATGCCACATAGGCAAGCACGGTCCCGCTGAATGCCACATAAGCAAGCATGGTCCCGCTGAATGCCACATAGGCAAGCACAGTCCCGCTGAATGCCACATAGGCAAGCACGGTCCCGCTGAATGCCACATAGGCAAGCATGGCCCCGCTGAATGCCACATAGGCAAGCACCGTCACGCTGAATTCCACATAGGCAAGCATGGTCCCGCTGAATGCCACATAGGCAAGCATGGTCCCGCTAAGTTGGACCCAGGCAAGCATGGTTCCGCCCAGTGGCACATAGACAAGCATGTCCCCGCTGAGTTGGCCCAGGTAAGCATGGTCCCGCTCAGTGGCACATAGGCAAGCATGGTCCCGCTGAGTAGCACCAAGGCATGAATAGGCTGTGAAGTAGCACCTAAGCAATCGTGGGTTGTTGAGTGGCGCCTTGGAAATCATACCGTCCCACTGATTGGCGCCTAAGCAAGCAAACTCCCGCTAAATTGCGCCTAATCTAGCATGGTCCCGCTGAGTGGCAGCTAGGCTAACATGACATCAACAAAGGTTCACATTAAGCTACCAGCTAACCCATGACGTCGATCCACTCTTGGGGCCTTGAGAGGTCATTAAGATGTTGCCTTAACGTATTATCCAATAGCAAAATAGACAGATACTTTACATTGGGTGTCCGTAGAGATTTCCAAAGAAAGTAGCGGATACGGTTCAACCGATGGAATCATCCCAGTTAATGATCGCAAACCAGCAGCTGGAATATCTTGAAGCAGTTTTCTGGTTCTGGTATATTTACATACTCTGAACATAAACCGCTTACTACCACTGGATATTCACGTCAGTATGGATTGTCCAGTGGATGACTCCTGACATATTGGGTCGTACCGGATTCATATGACAATCCAAGAAGAAAAGGATGATGGTAACACAAAATCAACGCCCTTCATAATAATAATAATAATAATAATAATAATAATAATAATAATAATAATATTATTAATAATAATAATAATTATTATAATAATAATAATTAGAAGAAGAAGAAGAAGAAGAAGAAGAAGAAGAAGAAGAAGAAGAAGAAGAAATAGAAGAAAAATTAGAAGAAGAATTAAAAGAAGAAAAATTAGAAGAATAATTTAAAGAAGAAGAAAAGTAATAATAATAATAATAATAATAATAATAATAATAATAATAATAATAATAATAATAATAAATGTTCATTATAAAGTTTATCGTTAAAAATGTGTTCTTTGAAGTTTTAGAATGAGATACAGAAGTGATATTCTTGGAAAAATGTGTGCTTTCAAAGAAACGAATATTGCGAAATTAAAATTCCATTTACCTGTTAAGAATATTCTCCTTATATCATACAACTTGACATACTCGTACATCGTTTAACATGGTATAATTACTAAACTATCATTCATCTTAATGTTTTGCCTCTTTTGAAGTTTGGACTTGACATTGCCGTATCATAGCACACCCGGGACGTTTGTACATACATTGATAAACAGATAAGCGCTATGTTCTGTATTGACTGCTGATTAAAAACACTTAGTGTTTTCATTGATCCGTTCGGTGTTACCATCGGATAATCCGAGAATCTGTGCAGCCAAGTAGCATGAACAAGTCGGATGGTGTTTTTATCAAAAAGATACATAACATGAGAAAACATGAAAAAAGATAAACATGGCAGGAAAGGTAACCAGGCAACGCGGTTAATTTCCTTGATCGTTCTTGATCGTTCGTAATGACATAAAATTGAGAGGTTTACAGTAACAGAGGCGAATCCAGAAAATGTTGGTGCCGGGGGGGGGGGGGGGGGGGGGGGGGGGTCGGAGAGGGGGGTAATTACTAGATATATATATATATACAGTAAGGGGCCATAACTTCGACCTAAGCAGTCTACAGAAAAAAATACTTTAAAAGCTTAGTATTTTTACAACTATACACTTTTACCTCGTTGGTCTGTGTGTATGGATGGGGGTTGGAGGTGTGTGTGTGTGGGGGGGGGGGGTGCATCCCACCCATCCCCCGGATCCATTCCTGGTTTATAAGAACCATCTTACAAACTACAACTGAAGACAATTAAGAAATGATTTGATTAAAGTAAACTTAAACAAATCTGAATAAATTCGTTCAGAGACAACATTGCCTTATCTGGGATGATATACTTGAATAAATATTGTTGTAAAATTTATAAAATAAACCAGACATAACTACTTCGGCGATACACATATATCTGACTTTCATGAACGAGAATCACGATAAACAAAACGAATTAACACACGTGTGACATGATTGCTACATATGATAAAAATATCTCGTGTCGATACACCCAGCTGGGTCCCTCTTTATAATCCCTTTGCCTACTACATTTGATAAAAAAAACAATGTATTATGGGCAACAGTACACCTCAGACTACTCACAGCAACAAAATGTTTAGATTCTTAACTTCACCCTACTGAGAAATTAATGATCTAAGTATACAATATTTGCCTACGCTCGACCAACAGAACCTGCTGAACAGGTTAAGATAAAAAGCAACAACAAAAATGCATAACAACATATTATCTTTGTCTCCATGGATACCGTTCTTATGTGTTTTAAATTGTTTAAATGAAAATTATTGATAACAAACCACTTTCATATTAAAGTACGTTATGCTTGTTATGATATTTTGTGCTGAAACTTGACTAAATGATAACAAAATCGATATAAATCAGGAAAATATAAAGGATAAATAAAACTCGCGGGGGTTAAATACGCGTAAATAAATTAAAGGTATATTACAGACAGGAAAGTAGATATGACTTTAACATACGCGATTTGATCTAAAGTGGGCCAATGTGGGTTGAAAGTGCAAAATTAAAAACATACAACAAATATTGTCAGACGCTTGTTTATGACATTTGTCTTAAAATGATATTTACATTTATTGTCACTAAACTCGTAAATATTTCTTGAATTAAGTTTAGCCCTCATACCATAGATTATTTCGAATGAAATGATAATGATTGTTTAGTATTTATTATTTCCTCATTTGACTGTTACGATTTTGGCTTCCATAGTGGCCATAAAGAAAGGAATTATTGGCAATGAATCTTTTAAAATATTTTAAGAAAAGTAAATAGGGGATTCGAAATGAGTGATCATGAGATACTGAAAGTATTAAACGAATTGGATGAGATGATACGAAACGAGGTTTTGCCGAGTATCATTTTAGACAACGAGTTTAATATTTTCATTATCTAATGAATACGAATATTAGAATCTATTTATCACATAACCAAAAACATCAGTTGTTTTTTCGTTTACAATGCACTTTATATATTGAACAGTCGGCCTTGACATGTGTAATTCGGTTTGGGAGAATCCGCACAAAAAAAGTTCCACTCTTTACTCGACCACTTTTCCATAAAAAGGGAACAGATTCGTTTATATCATGACAAATATGTTATTGTTTATTAATTAAAATGAAACTCAGGGGCGTGCCTAGGCGACCTTTAAGTATACGCACTATTCCTGGGTGGGGGGGTGGGGGTTTCCTTAGAACGCCATAGATGAATTCTGGGGAGAAAATCTGTCACAGTACAACGAGCAGGAAGGGACAGAAATACGTCATGTAGGATTGCAGAAGTATTTGTAGAATTTGGAAAAGGGTTAAAGAACTCTTATTTAAAAAATGAAACAGCTAACAACAAGTGCCAAACACAGGTTATGTACGATTTTTATTTGCTTTTTGACGTTTTTATTTTTTCAATTTTTGGAAGCAACTGTACGCACGTGCGTAAGTGCGTAAGCCCAGGCACGCCCCTGAAACTGTCCAACAAAATGCATATAACGGTGACAAAAAGTGATCAGGTAATGGCATATTCACTGCACTTACTTAATGACATCACACGACGATAACTAACTAGTGTGTTACCAAAAATAACGCATGAGTGTTGCCTCATGCTCGCGAGGTAGGTTATGTGATAAAATGATTTTTCAGCATTTAAGCTAAATCTACAACACACCACTCGCAATGCTAAATATTTCGAACCACCTTCATTCATGAAACAAATGTCAACAAACTGGGTTTACATATGGCACACAATGTTAAATTCAACATGGATCATGAGACGTTTGGTTTACACGTTACGTCATAGATATTATAGTCTTTTTCATTGATTTCCCGTGTTTGTGTACATGATTTATTTGCACTGGAATTTGTTATTGTCTAATATTTGTATTGTATGCTTAATTGCTCATTCACCGCTTCGAGCGGTAACGAGTTCAATAAAATTAATAAATAAATATATTTGACTGTTACGATTTTTGGTTCCATAATGGCCATAAAGAGAGTTTTAGAATCTTTTAAAGTATTTTAAGAAAAGTAAAAAAAGAACAACCTTGAGTCTAGCACCTTTGCCTCGCTATTGAAAGGTTCAAGATAGTTTATCACTCACACTTATCCTGTTATCACAATCTCATTAAAATCAGCTCCAGTATTACGCGTAATAGGATCTGATGACTTCCCATTACGGTTCACCTCAAATTGACCTTTTCAGTAGCCAATGAAATTCTCGGCAACAAAATCTTGTGGTATACTGCGAGCAACGTTCTACACGCTTTAAAATTTTAATGGTAAAGGGTCGCGTTTAACTCGTGATTGCATGCAATCTACACACATTCTTAAACTTAACTTTACATATTTCAAAAGAGACATATATAACCTCTACAAATATGTATAAACCATCCAACAAAAAGAATTTTTGAACTAGAAATCCTTATTTTAGTAACACTGGTAAATACATTCACAACTCGCTCGCTGCAATTGTCATGGCGGATAACGAAAGCGTTTTCGCAGTGGGTTGCGTTGAAAATCCTTTCGTATTCTACTTAAAAATGGAATTATGAAATGTTATGGTAGATACCGATAGATAAATTGTTGATTGAACAAAATGTGTAAAAATTAATGCATGCCAATAGAAAGGATGGCTGATTCAGCGGTTTAAAAAGTGGTATGTGTTGACTGGTGTATCGGGAAGGATTCTATAGTAGTTTTGAAAGGAGCGATTGCATTGGTCGAAATACGGGCACTTGTCTATGCATATTCAATTACACAAAGGTCATTTTGACACGACCTCTTATGCGATGTAGTCAGATCCTAATCACGGACAGTAGATGATGGAAATTAGGATATGATTTTAATGAGATTGCCTGTTATCACTGCCACACTGTACATTTATCAGGCCGTGCTCTCGACATTCAGCCTTAGTCCGTAGCTGTTATTTTGACCGACAACTCCCTATTATGTTAAAATACAATGATCAGTTTTTCGTATCTCATGTTTATAATGCGTTTATTTATCTTACCATTTTGCCACGCTTATAGAGGCTGTTTGACGTAAAATGTTAACTATCTATGGGTTGTGTTATTCACAGTTTTGGGAAACGGAATCTTTCTTATCATGCCCAGGAAACCTTGCCCTCCTAGGTCACGCACATTGCTGATACGGGTCAGAATCACCTGTATGACTTGGCAAGGGCATTGAAACCAAATCCCTTTCCACCAGAATTGAGCCAATGTATATGTAAAATAAATATTCTGGTCACTTTAACTTGTTTACTTCTGACAAATGTTTAAATACCAAGACCGGACGCAGTTCAAACTAAAGTATGCCAGCCCACCAAAGCTGACCAAAGAAGCCATTTGAGGACGGTTCCGGTCCATGGTGCACTGTTTATGTTCAATAATACCTCACACCGTGTACCTGTTAGTAGGAATGTTTACATTTTACTAACAGCAAACAGAAAAATTCATCGCCAGTTTGTTTTCCGAGGTCAGTTATGTAATTCATATCATGATACCACACTCGTTAAGTAGTTCGCACATTGAAAACCGTATATCAAGTCCAACTAATCGAACCAAGTGGGTAAATATTGCTTTCAAATTTAAATATCTTGTTAATGGTTGTAATTCCTATTAGACTTTGTGAAAATCTGTATGAACTGCTATTTATATAATAGTCAAATCATGGTTTCTCCATTCAACAGCATAATTATAGTTGTGTCACAGAATGATTTAGTGATTTAGTATCATGTCATGCTGCTACTTTGTTTTACTGTTTAAAGGACAATTCTTAAATGTTGTTTTTTCTATTATTATTTCCAGATGGATCCAGGAGGGGGAAGCATCCCCCAGCAACCAGGTAAAAGAGTTGTTAAAACACATGCCCATTCACCCCCACCAAAATTTTCTTATGAAGTTAGGAACTTCGACATGAGCAATCAACAGACAAAATTTACTTTAAAACCTTAGTATTTTTTAAACTTACATGTATGTGTTTTACACAACTCTTCTCTTTTACCTGGTTGGTGGGGCATGCATCCCCATCGTCCCCTGGATCCATCCCTGTGATCTGAATGGACATGAATGAATGAACATTTTAAGTGTTGACTAACGCATTTTACTGCCCCAAAATTGATTGATACTGTTGAAAATCGCAAAATTAATATGATGTCTTTCTACCGAAATTATGCACAAATACTCGAAACAGAGGTCTGATATTATTACACATATTAGATATAGGCAAACTGTCTGATAGCACCTTTAAGAAACGGAAATCACTCATACTTACGTTTGTTTGCTTCATGATGTATCAGCATATATCCAGCATAAGGAGAGAACAAAGCGCTTATTTTTGTCATTATTTTATAATAAAACAATAACCATGAATCATTTGCGGTTCTTTAGCATTCAGTTTTTGTTTTTGTTTTTGACATTCATTGCAGCGACCTGTTTATGATCATTATAGCAATGTTCAGCTTTTTTGGTGGAAGACCCCCCAGACATATGTCTGGGTAGAACCACCGGCGCATAGCAAGTGCGCTGGAAGACCTTCTCACATTAAGTCCTTCGCCCCAAACGGGACTCGAACCCAGGCGGTGAGAGGCAAAGCAGTCAGAGGAGTTACAAATCGGCACCACTATCACTACACGCCAGAGGCTCCCCACTCTAAAAGTAAGAATCTACAACTGTATATTATATAGTCAATTTAAATCATACGAAATGATTTAGGCTTTAAGAACAGAGAGTGACGTGACATTTTTAAGTGCAAGTTTGGTTTAGTCGACCGAAACCGATTCATCTTAGCAGCCAGTATCTGAACCCAGTTCGGTGTATGAATCTATCATTTATAGACAGGACTTCTATTGTGAGCATGTAGCCACGTCTCTAAGTCGAACTCCGGAACATAGACCATAATTATCTTTCAAGTTTTACTGTACGTTCAGCTCTGGTAAATATATAGACCCGTGTTTGATAAATTGCCACCCCTAGCCTATGTTGTAATTCATGTTAAAACAGAGACATATCGGACACAGTAACTATGCAGTTTAAAGATGGTATCTGACAGTTTGCCGATATTAAATTCATGTAACAATACCTTACCACTGCTTTAGGAAATTGTGACATAATTTTAGCATAAACTCATACTTTAGCCTTAGTAAAGACGGTTTTGAACACTTACTATATTGTTAGAAAGTACACTTCGCTAATTAAACAATAAAACACCAGTACACATTGCTAATAAAACAATAAAAACACTCTACAAGTTCAAAAATTCTGAATCTATAAATAATATTGATCTCTGCAAAAAGTAGACATCTTTTGTATATATATATATATATATATAGTCTCTAATGTGAGTTGTCACATGGTTTTCTTAGTTAAAAATAGCTATCTCTGCAGCGTGGCTCAGATAGGAAATACCTGTTTGTAATGAGGATGGGGACATATGTTCCACTGTTCACACTGATCTCGGGCATTAATGAGCAGCATTTTGCGGGATCTTTTCAGGTAACAATGACTTATTTGGATGTTTGAGAAAAATATTTTGGTCCAAACTGCCGGATACCAACTTTAAGGTGAAACTTATGTATCGTTCACATACCGAATTGGTTCATCGTGACGTGTCTAAATAAAATATGTGATGAAGTGTAACAATAAATAAGGATAATTTCTAATGTAAACATGTTTATATGTCGTACTTATTCGAATTAAGGGCTAGTGAAAGGATGATGGATTAAAAAAAAAAAACACGTTGATAAGATGACATATTTCATAGAATTGTGGCAGAACAGTTGAGTCTTGCGTTTATTTGTCGAAGTTGTTGTGTATGTGGTATACACCGCTTTTGGCAATCGTAAAACTTCGGGTATTTCCGTATGGTTCGTAAAATACACCTCGTACATAGCTCTAGAATACACCAAAGTGCGTCGCCTGAGTTATGAAACAGTGTCCGTTCGCGAGAAAGTAACAAATTATATATATATCATTTAGTTGAGTATATCTTGCAATAACAACGATTTTTTTTATCAATACAATCTATATGATTTACGGAAAATTGAAAAGTCAACATTAAATACCCAGTATTAAAACTAAGACACACAAAGTAGATCCAAGATGGCGCCTTATTATGTCAGAGGTCTCTTGCATAGCATAAAGGCCGAGGTGATCAGATTGCGCTTTTGGTAAACAGAACGTGTATTCGCGCCGGGTGAGAACTTCCTTATAGGAAGGTCGTCCAGCTGATCTCCGTAATATTACCAAAACTTTAGTCTTGGATCGCCAAAATAATAACGGATGTCGACAGAACGACAATGGTTATTTCGATGACAAAACAAAGTATACTTATTTAACTGAACACTTGTTATTTCTATATCAGAGAATAATTGTAAAAATCGTCTCTCAATATAACAACAACACAGAACTATAGAACTTTTAGACAAAAGTAACCAGAAATGGGAGATTAGAAGCTGACATTCTTTTCAACTGGTTTCAAAAGAAGCCGTCACAGGAGTACGACCTGACAATGACACACTGGTCACCAGATGGCGGACTGGTTTATGCTTTGTATGAATACATTTTGACGTGTCTCCGATATGGGAGGGGAAGGGGGGGTCTCTCGAGGAGCCACCGAGGGAGAGCGTCTCGCTGCCAGTCCTTCAAACCACAGGCTGCCACAATAGCTCACTACATTAACCCCTCTGCGTGCTACAGGTCTTGACCAGTCCATACTATTACAACTTCGTGGCAATATAACAAACATATATCTATAGTCTTGGAAAGCAATTAGTACATATCCTTATCAGGCAGCCGTCCAGCGGGAGATGGTTGATCCGAATATACACTATATGCCATAAAGCTGAGCGATTCGTGCCAAGCAGACAAGGAGTTACCAGTCCAGACCATATATATATATAACCCCAAGGCCCTGGGTGTCACTGTCCCAATGACAGAACTAATTTCATCGAATGCACACAGATCACAAGGTTCCATTTGAACGGTGGCAACTCCAGATTGCGGTTGCTTTTAACCCGTTTAATATATTCAACCTATTTTCAATTATAGTTCACATTATTTTAACCTGATAGACTTTTGTATTTTTCTATATTTTACTCACAAAGCTTTAACCTTTTTTTTCTCTATTCGCATTAAATTTTATATATTCGGCGCCGTATGACCTGTCAAGTGTCGGTGTGCCGTAAAACCCAAATAAATAAATAAATAAATGACATTGTGCAGTTTGTAAACTTATTTCTGTGTTTGTTCAATATATAAAATTCATTTTTTAAATGTATACAGTTAATTTGGAATGGATATTGTAAAAGGCCCATCCACGACGGTAGCTGTTGTTTGATTATATTTGTGTAAGGTACCGCCTCATTGTCCTCTATCGCCAGATATTTAACATGTGTAAATTTTTTGTCTACTGCTAGTTTTAGTTTTCATACCTGTTGTACGTCTCATAATAGAACTGTGTCATATTTTCGAATTGCTTTAAAATGTATCAAATGTTTAAATTGCTTATTCGCAATCATATTTCAGTGTGCTAGAAAAGACAAAATTTTAAAAACATGGAATACTTCTTAGAATTAGAAAAAGGGAGTCGTAAATGGTACGGTTCAGTAGCAAGTTTTTCAAAACGTGTTTAAGCTTTTGTTATCACGCACATGTATGTCAAATTATATCTATACATCATGTACAACTGTGTGAAACACTAATATAAACTGAGTGACTGGAGGCATGACATTTTCAACAGCTGGCTGTGAAAGATCGAGACGGGGAGGGGGAAGGAGTTCTAATGTCATACACTTACCCATGGCCAAGTAACTGTTGAACTTATCATAAATAGAACAGTGACATTATATGCGTGGTCATATTTTTACAAACGTTCACAGTCAAATAGAAACATACTATACGTTAGAGGAATAGCAACCGTGCGTAAATATTTTGGAAAGAATTTTAACTCGTTGTAATTTAAATTAAAACGTTATTTCATCCGCTTTGTTTTATTTTATTTTTTCTGAAAGCGCTCTCAACCAAATTTCCGGCAAATTGCTTTTTTCAAGAGTTGGACATAAACAATTTCTGTATCTACATATTTGCAAACGTTTATGTGCGCTGCCGGATTAGAAAATATGTAGAGACAGAAATTGCTTGTGTTTGACTCCTGAAAAATGCAATTTGCCGAAAATTTGAGCGTTTTTTGAAAAAGATATAATAAATACAGTTCTCTCTGATACAATTTACAACACTGCGCGTTGTTTTAAGTCGTTTATTAAATAATACGAGTTTCCTAGTTCCTTTTTTTAATCATGTGTTCTGTTTTCAAACACTGGCAAACTCAAAAGAAAGTTGTTCATTGTACAAAAATCTCATTTATTATTCATAACCGGAACGTTAAAATATGGGAAAATACTCAGTAGCCCACATGTTTCCTATGTAATATTCTTATATTGAAAAATAAAATAGCACTAAAAATATGCTGTTGACTGCTGCGTCTATCGTAAAATTGCTAAATGTGAAAAAGTTCTTCTTAGCATAACATTAAATATTTACAATATTTACACTGATTGTATTGTGACTCTCTTTTTCTCTCATTGCCATTTTTATATTATACTTGTGAAGCAAATGGTGACAACCATTTAAGACGTTTTACGGTATTCTATTCTTTCATTTTTACGACATACAAAACCAGTGAAAACCAATTACGCGCCCAAAACTATCGTCAAAGTTCATAGCATGTAATAGTATATCAATGCAGAAAGACGGACCATTTGTCATTTAATAAGACCAAATGGCATAACTGCTACCTAATAACATTGTGACCTCATCTGTATATTTTATTTATTTTTTTATTTTTTTTTTCATTTTTGGAATTAGTATGCTCGCGTGTGGCAGAATCATTGTCGTCGGATCTTGTCAAAACTGTTTAAACTACAGACAAATTACATTTAGTTTGTTTTTTTTTTTTTTTTGCAAAATTACTTATAAAAATAAACAAGTAAAATAGACCGATCTGAGCCTTTATCAAGAATAATAATTTTATTTACAATAGTGTAATCCAAAATATTATAACCATTCAGAAAGCAAATTTTCCGGGACCGACATTCAGATTTTTAAATCGAGTTAAAATGCAGTCCAGTTAGGAAAGATAACCATATAAGGAAGTAGTAACATCATCTTCGGGGCCTTCATGGGCTGGATGGATCAATTTTGGGGAACTGTTCCAAATATGTGAGATAAATTTCAATATGCTGAGGTTCGCATTCAACAGTAATCGCATTTAGATAGATGCTGAAAAGGCTTAAACCATACACTAACGCTGGTAGTGGAAGCGTATGAAAGTTGCCAAGTTTTCGCTCATTTCCAAATGGAATGTTTTCCCCCGATCAAATCTTACATTAAATCTAAATGTGCGAAAATCCAGAACATTACATCCGATTCACCGTTATTGACATTGGAATGATGCAGACAGAAATCCTTATTCATGTTTTTCTTCGATCGGTATGTCATCTTAAATAGTGATACTACTTGGACAATTAATCCTTAAACTTATTTTTGAATTTGTCCCGTTATTTTCATACAGCGTAAGAAAAAATAGAAGAAAATTCGCTTGTCTTATAATAAAACCATTTATGATGAGTTTGATTATTGTCGTAGAAAGGGTGATTTATTAAAAGCAGACAGCTTGACAATATCAGCTATTGACCGGGATGGATAAACTTGATAATGTGTTCGAAACGAGTTCTTTTATATAAACAGTAAAACAAAATTGTCATTTTAAATTCGCCTTTCATATTTTCAGGAAAAAAGTACGTCCATGCTGTTTCAAATTCTTTGAGATCGATTTTGTTTAAATGTTTGTTTTTATCTTGTTTATTTTAAGGCAAGATATACAATATTGATATTTTAAACAAACATATCAATAGCGCTAAAATATGAAGAGATAAGTATGCCAATGTCCTGTGTCTTGTAGTGAATATGATTTTAAACAGATCGGCCTTTGCATCCTATATCTATTTTTTATTTTCGTTTTAGCAAAATTTTGTAATCAAATATATTACCAATTCCAGACGTGTTAACGTAATAATAAGTGATTATTGCCATGTTTGCGACATTTGTTTGTTTGCGACAATGAACATTTACAATAAATTGCGATAGGCATATTGCATTTGCGCAAATCTAAATGAACATACTTATAATCATTGGACACAAAAATCAAATCATGCTAATAATCCCTTCTAATATGCATAAAACATGTACAAGTCGGGCTAGACAAGTATACTAATTATTAATGAGAGCGATATGTCGGGGGAAAGATTCGTGTACAAATCAAGGTCTGGTTCCAATGAGACATTACCTTGTTGTGGGGACAATAAAAGTTGACATCCTGTCCCGTGAGATAATATAAGAACCGACTTAATGGAATTAACCTAGTTGTAATTATTATAAAAAAATGCAATTTTGGATATAAATGGTGATTGTAAAAAAGTCGTCTGCGATGATGTGATGACGTCAGAGAGTATTGTTTGTTATTTACTTCATGGTTGTACGTTAAAACCACTTTACATGTAATAGATGTTATGTAGGCTAGCGTCGATTGCATCATTTCACTTAAAATTCACTTCCGGCGATGAAGTTAAATTTATGATTTCATTTACAACATTATGCTGTATATCAGACGTAAATGTAAACATGTTTCGTGATAATGATTTATATGGCTTTGTATATAGAAACAGTGCTATGCTCAGGGTGTTCTCAGCAGGATAAAATTCCATATACAGCCATTTAACTACAACAACGTCTGACACACACTTGCCTGCCATAAGGATTGAAAGTTAATATATCCAGCATATAAGCTAAAATGAAGTTGCAAATACATGGAAATTATTCACATTGCTCTAGACTTGAATGAAAAGGTGTCATTCATATTTCATTTGTAACCTTGAACATGCGTGTGTGTGTGGGATATGTCGCCATAAAACTACATTTAATTTATAGTTAACGAATCATTGGACATAATCCAAATCCTTCAAGACGATTAAACATAAACTACAACAGTTACTTTAAAGTTCTGTAAGAATCTAGCAACTAGCATATATATAGCTCATTTAACAGCAACCAAGACAGACATCATGCAAAATAAATTACTAACAGATTCCTGAAATATTGACAACAGGAAATGTCTCGTAAATGCCATATAAACTACTCACACTTTTCCAGAATGGCAACCGCTAACCTTCCGGCAGACACGCATAATATTAAACACAATTCAACGGCCCGTAAATCCCAATTGTTTATATTCAAGTCCACGTAGCTCGGTGTCAACTTTGTAACAGTCACGGCTCGTATGAAGGTTTAAAGAGCCTGCGACTTTACGAAGTACCAGAGCGATAACAGCTGGCCGAGTCGCCTCGAAGGTCGTCTATCGGAATGACATTTGATTTAACCAACACTTGTATTAGACATAATCGCGGAGGTTTAGAAGTTTAAAAGGGCGGAACTGTCCACGGATCAAAGCAGAATGTCAATAAAGTGACAAGAACAAAACAGGAAAGTTCCTTTGGATTCTTCCGCAGCGTTCTTAACACGACCTGCGCATTCTGCCTCTAATGGTTACTTCCATAGCTCGGAAAAACGTGATGAAAGAGATATGCGTACAGTGAACCATTGAGAAAGCTGTAACGGGAATATAAAGAACTAATTCCACTGGCGCTAGTTATATGGTCATAAAGGAACAATATAGTTGGTTACACAACTCTAACATTTTATTATTGTAGCGACGCCTTGAGGACTAAAACGGAAAGTCCATATCTTTTACCATTTATCATGTTTCAAAGAAAACAGGTTTTTGCTAAATATATGATTATGGTAAATATGAATACCAAGCCCTAGGTTTGACAACGGCCAAGTATAAAGAAAATAAACTAAATTAGTTACCAATACCGAACACCCTCCCCCCCCCCCTCCCCCCCAAAAAAAAAAACCCGTCACACATGCAAAATGCAACAAGACTTACTATAGTAACTTGAAACATTTATAAGAGTACATATACAACTTACAAAATTACTTTAACTTTTAATTTTGTAACTTTTTTCCTTTCTGTGAAAATTACCAATGCTGATGTATTCTGCAACAATAAACCTACAATAGCAGGTACACTAATATGATCTACATACAGGAATGTAACTTGGATGTTAACATCTAGCTTTACCATTGAATATAAGTCGTGCGTGGTTTATAAATTTATGGTGTAACTAATCCTTAAGCATCGATTTATAGCCTGGAGCTCGCATTTTTTTTTTAATCTTGAAGCAACATATATCACTAGGGATATTCACAATGTAGATAAAAATTCTTCACTGCGTAACTGAAGAAAAGTTAAAATTTTAAATTCAGTTGAACTTTACCTTAAGTCAGTAGCCTAGGTTAAGTCAAACAAAGCAACACATTTATCGTTCATACGGGATATTTTAATCCAACTTCGAATAAGTCTTGAAATTAAATAAATACATAGAAAAGTCACTTAGCTTCATTTAGGATATTAATCTTCGTATTAAGTAAAAATTAAACAAAATGAAGTTTGCACTCAGTATCTCAGTATCGTATCACAAGGTAAATACAGCTTTAACATAATCGATTCTTATACCTATCCAAGGGCAATAATTGATTGTTTTATTTAACGCTTACTTTTATCTCTAGCTTACGTACAAACGAAATGTGTCACCATTAGAAACTATACTCTGTCCATTTGGAACATCACTTATCACAAGATGTGTCATAAGATCGACCAACTGTGCTGCACAATGGCCTACATACTGGCTGTAGATAATAGTGAAGAATTAAATAACTTCGTTACTGTGACCTTGCTAAGAACGAATATATCAGGCTGACGCGAAGTAGCGCAGATTCACAGTCCAACGTCCCCACCAAGTACCCCTCACCCCTCCCCCCCCACCCCCCACTTCCACCCCGGGACCTGTCAGATCAGGATTTGCAATTTTATGTGCTGATTCTCTAGCCGTATTTTGCGTTAATTTTGCATGAACCTTTAAGCTCATCTATGACTTACTTGTAGTGTGTGTTGATACAAACAGCACGGAAAGGGGCTAATAACATCATTGCCCACAACTTATGACCTTGCTAAACCGATAACGTACACTGGTCACGTGATAAATTATCGCACCTCTTCCATCACCGGGGTACATTTAATCCTCAAAATGCCAACCTTATCAAACGTAAGGCATAAGTAAAGACAGGCTACGTCGTTGTGATTTTTGATCTGGTGGTTCTTTTGACTAAGCACTAAGCATAGGGTAATCTCAGAAATAAAAGCCGCGACGAAACAAAAAATGCGTACGAATATATATATATATATATATATATATATATATATATATATATATATATATATATATATATATATATATATATATATATATATATATATAACATCGTATAAATATATGCCGTTTACTTCAATGAAATAAGAACGAAAAGGTAGCAAAGATATGTTTTACAAATTACTAAAATAAATGGAACAATAAAAAGCTACGTAAAACGTGTTTTTTTTTTTCATTTTTACCGTTGTATGTGTACGTACTACGAGCAATGAACATGTCATTGTAGATCCAGTTACTGCAGGATTATTGTTCTTGGCTTTTCAAGGTATGTAGATAAAAAGAAAATTCTATCAATGGATCTCGCTGGCTTGAAGTAGGACTATGCCAAGGTAGACGGACGGCGAGATAGCCGAAATGGAAGCTGTAATTTCTCACACGATCTAATGGGAATCTACTTCTTCCTCAAGATCGTGGTAAATATTTACACATGCGTCTGGGATTCTTCCTCAATGCAAGTTAATTAGGTTAATTCATTAAAAGTGTAAGTCCTTTGAAATGTGAAATTCCTCTCGTAGTTTGAAACCGACGTATATTCATGTCTTATGTTCCAGAAAAATAATGTTATCTGACGAGAATTTCAATTCAGTTGAACTCTAACTTAAGTCAGTAGCCTAGGTTAAGTCAAACAAAGCAACACACATATCGTTCATACGAGAAATGTCAATAAAAATACACGGAATAGGTCATTTAGCTTCATCCATGATATTAATCTTCGTTACTGAGTAATAATAAAACAAGATGACGTGTCTCTCGTAGTTTGAAACCTACGTATATTCATGTCTTATGTTCCAGAAAAATAATTTCATCAGACAAGAACCGTGTAGAATTAATTAAATATGCAATTACATGAACTTTGTTTAATTCAACAGGCCTAAATCATTACTTTATAACTTCTTATATGTGTTGGATTATAATAAAAAATGCTGGCAAAATCATACATACGACTTAAAAGAATATTCGCGTACAGTAGACGTTTTAGTAGAAATGGCTTAAGGTTAACCATGGATGCTGCACCTTGCAGTTTGTTGATGTCCTGGCAGCCAGAAAGGTCGCTAATAATGATTGGCCAGAGCCACAATCGCCAAATCGACAAATCATTACCAAATAGACTTCCCCTGATATCCGACAGCATGAAATATGAAATAAACAGGGGCACAACAAATGGGGAAGTCATAACTATTAGGCTTGCTGGAGCCGTGGCTGGCATTAAATTCCTGGCCATTAGTTGACAGTGAATAGCCACTATTGGTCCACAGGGACCGATGGCTAGCTTGCGGCCCATTCCCCGACCCGCTACAACCTTCTGCCGTCATGAAGTCGAACCAATATTGTAAATACACTGTCCCATAATAATCACAACAATGATCTACTTGCTCGCCCGGCTATAATTTTGTTACTAATTATAGATTGTCTACTTTCAATGGGTCGTTTTTGGTCACTCATCTTTGCCCACAACTTTTCAGGCTATAAACAAGTAGAATTTATGTAATCGTTGTTCAATGATTAAGTGGTCATTCTCCTTAATGATTCGCTACCTACTATAGAACATTTTGCATTTGTTTTTTAAGATAGGTCAACAAACTGATATCTGATCTCCCATTTGGTGTTTACCTTGTTGATTAAAATAAGAAAAAACGAAGATGGACGGAGGCGTTTGATTATATACCTCGATATATGATGACATCAAGATAGGCCACTTGAGAACGAGGCTAGCTAATAGATAGCTAACCATAAATAACCTGTACGTGAATATTAGCGATCATACTTGTCTAGTATCGACGATAACTACAAGGTGTAACTAGGATTTATCTGAGTCAGCGCATGCCGTTAACACGAGCTGTCTATCGCCAAGTTATTATTTGCTATTTTAAAAAGTATAAGTAATTCACTGAACCGTGATACAGAATCAATGGCTTATACATCATTTGATCAAGACACCGGCCGTTACACAAGAATAAAAAAAAAACACCTCGTGATTCATCATAATGGCAGGTCTTTAGGCAAATATATATTAATTAAGCATATATTTTTTCTAAATTATACATGACTCGATATATAGCCATTAATGAATACTGGAAATACAATGTAAATCACATTATTAAGTTTTATAAAAACGGAAAATATAGCTATATGTCTATATAGTAGATACTGCTGGAGAAATTTTATGAAAACTGTGTTCTATTGTTTTTGCAAGAGCTACATATTCGTAAATTTAAATAATGACAACGACTGCACTAATTAACCTCGAACAAATCGGCTGGCGATAAATCGAAAATGTTCAACTCGCACCAAATTTACAGCAATTCATAATTATACAAGTTATACAAAACGAAACCTGACATGTATACGACATGCATAAAACTAATAAAAATTCAAATTTACGACAAATGTCTGTTTTAGTTAAAAAAACACGAGCGATAAATACATTCACAATGTGTTGTCATTACATGTCTCGGTAACAAGGCAAACAAGAAAGAATGGGAATCGTCGACGAAGTGAGTGTGTTCCATTTGTATTTAGGTTCGAGAATCGATTCGAATATTGACATAAACGTGAATCAAAGTTAGAAAGTTATTTGGTTCTTCATAGTTTGGCCTTGTTGAGAGAACTTGTCCACGGGCCTATCTACCTAAAATTAAGAAACGTAAAGAACCAACGCACCGTTGCATAGGGGATGGAAACAGACTTGAAATATAGGTCCGTATTCACCAACCAGTCTTACGTCCTAGGCCATGACTTAAGCTTCCAAGTCACAATTTTCATACCAACAAAAATCAAGCTTATTTATATAGTTTTAATGTGATTTTAAGTAGCAAAGTTAAAGTGTCATGCAAAAATACAGACATGTAGCTAAATGCAAAATGAAGATATTATGGATTGAAATTCATGACTTGAGCAATTCTTACTTGAGAAAAGTTGGGTGAATATTGGCCATATATTATCTCTTATTTATAAGCGTATGAGACTATGTATATAGATGAACTGTGTGTACAAATAAATAACGATACTATCAGGGATGGTTTACGTTTGCTGTACAATCTAGTAAGCTGTTTACGACATGTCGGCCTTGGCATTTAGATTGTCACTATGTTTATTGGTTTTGGACAATTCAAATGGCGATATAATACAACGGACAGGGTCGGATTGTTGGTGTGTGTATGTGTGTGTGTGTGGTAATGAATCAAGTTCAATTCAAATTTATCGCACTAAATACTTAATACATTTGTATATATACACAGTAAGGGACCTTAACTTCGACCTAGGCAGTTAACAGACAAAATTTACTTTGAAAGCTTAGTATTTTTAAATGTGTTTTTACAACTTTACTTTTTTAACCTGGATAGTGGTGGTGGTGGAGGAGGGGGGGGGGGGGGGGGCGGTGTGCATCCCTGACAACGAATATCCGCTCGATGGTCATGAATGTCACATAAATGATAAAACAAAAACAAAGAAGAACGAAGGACGGACCAGGCGCGTTTCTTCCATTACAACCTCCCTTCGAAAAATCGAAAAATTAACAGCACCGAAAACACTTACAAATTATATATATACCCGGGTTAGGAATGAAATATTTAAGGTTATTTCCCTTTTAATTGTGCGTAATTTAAAAAACGGTTCAGCTACGCGCCTGGGACGGAAGATTGTAAGCGTTTAAATAAGACAATAGGGGACATTGGTGCGATGCGATGTTTTTCTTCGTTTTTTTGTTGTTTATTTTCTGTTTTTGAAATACATTATAGCGACCAATAATGATCAGTAAAGCAACGTTCACTTTTATGGTGGAGGAAGACCCCAAACATATATCTGGGTAGAAGCTACCGGTGCAGCGCAAGTCAGCTGGAAGACCTTCCCACATTAAGTCCTTTGCCCTGAACGGGACTCGAACCCACGCGGTGAGAGGCTAAGCAGTCAGAAGATTTACAATTCTGCGACTCTACCACTACGCCACGGGCCCCCGGTTGGTTTCTTCTTCAAAGCATAGTTATAAGCTAGATTATGCATTGCCAAATGTTATAAGAAATTATACGACCAATTTTTATCACGGCTTGTAATGTGACTTAAGTTTTAACGTACACATAGGCCCGCATACACCAACGTTTCTTAAATTTCTAAAATCAATGATTTCAATCCACAATATCTGCGTAATGTATTGAGCTACATGTCTGTATTTTGCATGACAATTTAAACTTTGCTACTTTGACCTTAAAATCACATTGAAACTTCATAAAATAGCTTATTTTTGTTGGTATGAAGATTGAGACTTGGGCTTAAGTCACGACTTAAATTTAAGAATGGTTGGTGAATACGGGCGATAGTTTTCAAAAGATTCAAACTTAATGAACAACATCAATGTTGTTCGGTATTGTAGTTGTTGTTTTTACGGCTGTTTAAAAACTAATTAACTTTTAATTTAGAAACGTAAGAAGAGCACTGCTGATGGTCAGGAAATCGGTTCTTTAGTTACTTACCTAGTATCAATTTGCTATTTTGTATTTAATTTTCTTGGAACATAAATTTGAATCTTAACTATACATGTATTAAATTTTAACACGCATCATTATACAAAAACAATATTATTTCCAACATTGCTATAACATAAGCAACATAGTAAACCGAAAAAGCAATTAAATATACTACTTTATCACGAGAGGCAAAGCTTTATGCATGTTTGATTTCCCTCACAATTTTCAAATAAAACCAGATTTAAGCATGACAGTTACCAAAGACAGAGTGCCTTACGATATTAAATGGTGCCTAAGAAGACAAAATAAGCTGGCGAGAAATGTCTTCCTTGTTATTGCATTATAAAACAGAAATCACGGAAATACAGAGATAAGAATATATGACAAAGTCCTATGAGCATTGCAACATATATCAAAATTTGAAAAGGCACAGGACAAAGGTATTCAAACGCATGCTAGGTGTAAAAAAATAACAATTTGTGATGTCATTTTAAAAAAAGAGCAAATTCAACAGTTACCGCTTTGGAACGGTCAGTGAGCAAAATGGACCGACTGCGGTGCTTAAAACGGTTTTACAGAGGTCTAACATAGATCACAGACAATTAGTGAAAAGATCAAAGCAATTAAGTAAATTTAACTCTTGACAGATAAGCCCGTTGCACAAATGTGACATCGTATTTGAAAATTGATTCAGCATAATTATCTCAATTCGATAGTAAAGTCGAAGACAGAAGACTGTACATAAACTCTTTCGTCATATCCGTCTAAAACATCATATATTATATATAGTAAAATATAGTTTTATATATATATGAGTCCATATATATATAGTTAAATATAGTTATATATAGTAACATAGTTATATATATATTGTAATATTGTTATATAGTTGTATATAGTTATACAAATAGTTATATATTTATACATCGTTATATATAGTTATATATAGTTAAATATATAGTTATTTATATATTTAAAATAGCAATGTATTACGCAGATCATAATGTAGGTTTGGATCTCGCCTAGGTCAGAGAATGAGTATATATAAATAATGTCTTAGTTCTATTTTTGAATTTTATACTGAACGACATTTGCTCGCAAGTCAACCCTTTACTTATATCAACAAAGACTTCTTTCTTATCTGTTTTAAATTATATTAATTGTTTATCTATTCTGGCAATTTAGAGAGGGTCTGCTTTTTTATTGTATTGTTGACTTTTAAGAATTTAGATCACGCTTTTCGATAAAAGTTCTTTCATTGAGATATGATATATTCTACGTGCATGTGAACATCATCGTCGTTAACAATAAACATATCTTTAGTGATAAGTAAGGAAATATGAGTGGAGATATGAACTAGGATGTGCAAATATCTGTGACCCCAATGATATGCGGCTAGGTGAAAAAATAAGTACAAAACAATAAATCGACATTGAATGCATCTAACTTTCTTTGTATAGGATAGTGTCTATTAAGACGTTTCTATTTTCTATGGAAACGTTTTAATAGATTCTATCCGACTTAGAAGTCCCCGTCTCACTTCTACCTGTTCCACCAAAATGACATGTAATCCGCCCAAAAAAAACTGCCCACCAAACTGTCAATCGTCTTGCCTTGTTCAAACTTGATGTCACAAGGGGGGAGAATTCAAGCCAGAACGCGTGGTTTGTTGCACATGCAAAGTTGAAAATAACACCACTCAGTTAAATAGATCGATCTATTTTCTTCATTTTTAAATAGAAAATAGAAATGAATTCTATTGAGATAAATCGCTGAGGAATTTGAATTTTCATAGCATCTGATTGGCTACAAATGTAGGGCGACTTTTAAACATAAAATATTAAGGGTCTTCTAGAAGTATTGTGGTACATCAGGGGCGTGCCTGGGCTTACGCACTTACGCACGTGCGTACAGTTGCTTCCGAAAATTGAAAAAATAAAAACGCCTAAAAGCGAATTTAAATCGTCGCCTAACCCGGGTTATGCACTACCAGTTAATTGTCTTTATCATTTAAATCTATGTAATTTAAACATTTTTCTAATTCTACACAATCTTCAACAATCCAACATGACGTATTTCTGTCTTCTTGCTTCTAAGACAATTCTTTGTTCTAGACAGTGAGAGTACTCGCCATTCCCCCCCCCCCCACCCACACACACACACACCCACACCCCACGAATGCATCTTTGGCGTTCTATGGAAAAAATCCGGATGGGGGGGGGGGGGAGGGGGCACGCCCCCGGACTCCCTAGAAATAGTGCGTATACTCAAAAGTCGCCCAGGCGCGCCCCTGTACATGATAGCATCTCATATTCTCCGGTAAGCACAACTTTAAACACCAATTACATGGAGGCACACAAACAAATTACCAACAATGGTTTTACCATCCATAAGTATTTGTTAAGTACACAATTATGTGCTAATATCAAGCCCATGTTCAATATTTTGATTCGTTTTATAAAGCAAAGACAATGTATCTCAAAGAAAAGCTTGCCCCTAAGCCAATCAAATTAGAGACAAAACACCCGGACGTAATACGATTAATAAGAATATAGGACTAAGTCCTATGAGCATTGCAACATAAGCCAAAATTTCAAAAAGGCACAGGACAAAGGTATTCACTTGTAAACCAAATATAAAAGTAAGAATAAATCTGTGATGAGCCATTCAACAAAACGATCAAACCTTACATTTACCGCCTTTGAACGGTCAGTCGGCAAAAAGGACCGACTTGGGTGCTTAAACCGGTTTTACAGTGCTCTAACCTCACACATCCTGAGGGGTTTCTCAAATGCAAGATGAAAAGAAAGCCGATCTATTTGAAGAAAAAAATGTCCAAGCGCTGACGTTTTCTTTGATTACTTATAATAAATCAAAGTAATATAAATTTATCATTTAAAAAAATAGCGCTCACAGTGAGCGCCGTGAGACTTGCCTTTGCTTATGAACAATAAGGATGTTTTATACTCTTATAGTGTTATGGCGCCGGGGAAAATCTACGTCATTATAAGGTAGTTGTTACGTTCAAAATCAATAAAATTCTAGACATAAAGATAAATTACATAGAAAGGATATTTAAACTCAAGACATCTAATTATCTTCAATTAAAGTAAAATATCAGATCCTGGCATTAAGAATGTCAATTATTGTGAAGTAATGGGGGACATTTGAAGGATTTTCTGAAGAAATCGTTTTTGTTATTTAAAATCGTCAATACATGCATCTCGAAGAACAAGATAAGACTTGACTGAATAAATATAAACCCACACAATAGTTAACATCTTTATGTCGCTAATTTAAGCTGATCGATATGATAAATATGAAAATAGGAAAAGTTCCTATAAGAATTACCACAAATATTGAAATCAGAACTATGGATATCTTTATCGTGGTTAAAAATAAGAATATATGAGAAAATTCTATAAGCATTTGCAAAATATACCAAAAATTTGAAAAGGCACAGCACAAGTGTAAAAGTACTCATTTTACAAAAAGAGTAAGGCTATGTTACTAAATGAGTATGTTTCTTTCTGTAAGTCAAGAGAGAATATTTTTTAACAACTGTACGGGCCACTGGATGTTAATAAACTCTTAAACGCTTAGAGGCACTCTAAAAGGACATTTGGAAAGGCACTAGACAAAGGTATTTACATGCAAGCCAAATATAAAAGCAACAACAAATCTGTGATGAGTCATTTAACAAAAAGAGCAAACCCAACAGTTACCGCCTTGGAACGGTCAGTCGGGTAAAGGGACCGGCGGGATTTGTCTTCGTAATAATAAAGTTATGTGTATAATTTACGAGCAACATAATTCCAAAATGAAAGTAAAGCTGATAAAAGAACATTCAAAACACTATTTACTGAGCTTTCATTTACACCATAAAACACACAACAAAGATAAATAAACATCGATCATAAATTCCATTTATTTCTCTTTGATTGCGCGAAATAAATCTTGACACCACTTCAGAAGATCATCGCAACAAGTTTTATTTTCTCAAGTTTTTTTTTTCTTCGTGAAGTTCATTTAGTAAAACGGGTGACAAGTATACTTACCGTTTGTAAAGTAACACGTAGAAGAGACATACTATATACACATAGCTGTTTTCTAGTGGAAATAAGTATATAATATGTAAATGTACATGTAAGAACCTATAGATTATAGCGTCCGGAGCAAAACAGTACAACTACAGCTTCATATAGGCCTGTGTCAAGCTACATGTAAAAAGACAGTGTTTATTTTACGTTTATGTTATTTTATAAATGCCATAATAGATGTTGAAATTTATGTGTTATCGCTGTTTGCTGTAATCTTGAAGTCACTGTTTCATCTATCACCACCTTAAAATCAGTTTTAAAGATGAAAGTACCTAACATTTTTGTTTAATTTAAAACTGCCTTTCTAAGATGTTGTAATAATTTTTTTTCTCATTTATTTCCTAAACTTGTTTTTGTAACAAATTTTTGAGTTGGTGTCTTTTGTATTCATGCCCGCGGGGGATAAATGAGGGGTGGGGGCTCTTAAACGTTTTCATCTTTCATTCAAACGTTTACTCACTGCATATAATGACATTAATGACGTTAAACAGCCAACCGATGCTATTACAGAGAGTGAGCACTATATCTGATCTGGTTTATATCCGGTTGGCATCATATATGAAAAATGCATTAGAGATCATTTTCACGGCACGATATTACTGCCGATTTCTAATGGAATAAAACGTTTGCCAAGTATCGAAGGAGAAACCCCAGTCTCATCGAAACTTTGACTTAGAGATGCATAGTGTGTGTGTGTGTGTGTGTGTGTGGGGGGGGGGTGATGCGGGGGGTGATGCAGGGGGTGATGCAGGGGGGATGATGCGGGGGGACGCGGGTGGTGACGCGGGGGTGATAGGGGTGGTGATGCGGGGGTGGTGATGCGGGTGGTGATGCAGGGGGTATGCGGGGGGGGGGTGATGCAGGAGGGTGATGCGGGGGGGGGATGGAGGGGGTGATGCGGAGGGGTGATGCGGAGGGGATGCGGGGGGTGCGGGGGTGATGCGGGGGGTGCGGGGGTGATGCGGGGGGTATACGGGGGGGGGGGGGGGGGAATATGCGGGTGGGGGGATTTAAAAGGAATTTGAAATTGTACAAGCTGTTGAAATCAATATGATCATTTATTTCTTGCTTTTGGCTGACAGGGAGAGAAATACAAGTAAAATAAATCCTTATCATGTTACTCTGGTCTAAGTGAAATGATACGGTTATCATTTTCTCTCTTGGTTCCAACGGAGATAATCTGGGACTAGGCAAAAAAGCCTATTAAAATAAAGTTTAAAGACGAAATAAGCTTGGAATATAAAGAAGATTGGTCGATGTCGGTGTATAAATGTATTTTATTTCATTCGTGGTCATGGGAAAATTTTACTTTTCTATGACCTCACTTGAAATAAAGTACAGAAAAAGTACAGTAAAGAAATAAAGTTCGGTCATGCACCGAAGCACCGGACCTGGTGGCGAGATTGTTCGAGCGTCGGTTCCAGGTACGGGAAGCCTCGAGTTTTATCCCAGGCCTATCCCAGGCCGCGACATACCAAAGTCGTAAAAATGGAAATGGTATAGCTCCCTGGTCATCGCTCAAGCAAATATAAGGGTAGTTCCACGACTGGTTAACCCGGTGTCAGGATAATGTGACTGGGTGTGGTATCATGCCAGGTGTTTACGGCATGCTATACACAGTTAAGGCATCACTCTATCTGCTTCAAGTGGACACCATCTCCAGATAACAGAAATACTGTTGGAGGGACGCTAAAACCCAGTAAACGTAATCATAAATATACACAGAAATAAACATATATCCTCTATATGACCTTCTTATCGATAAAATAAACACTGGATAAAATGACAGCATATGCAACATTAGTTTGATTCAATGAGAAACGATTTCCTTAAGTAATTGAAATAAAATATGTCAGGTAAAACTGCATTTAACTAAACATTATCATACACGTGTAAAATTTAAAATGTATTCATTTAAAATATCGTCATATGTTATTTAAATTCAATTATGCACATGTACCATCCAGGCTAAAATTATCATATCATATCATATTAAACCTGTATCATATCATATTAAACTTGTATCTTATCATATTAAACCTGTATCATATCATATCATATTATACATGTACTGTCAAGTCATGTCATATACGATTAGATAAGATACGACAATATTTACACTGGGTCGACATGGTTTCAACAAGTACATATAATTTAAGCTCTAATGAGATTTTTGAGATTTTTCGACCGACTTAAAGATATATCCATGTATACAGCACAGAGAGATGCCCTATTTACACTCGCGTCTGTCTCATGAATCCTTCACATGTTATCATTCTTGCACATAAAACATTATGCACGGTTGTCCGATTGTAAAATACAACGTTACGTTAAAAGAAAAGGCGGCCACGTTAACATGTATGCCGTAGTGTGTTCAAGCTATTTAGGTTTACTTCCCGACTAGCATAAGACATTATTTACGTCTAGTGGTCTGGACTTAAAGTCAGCCTCTGTTAGAAGATGAGGAATTTTATTTACAGAACATAATATTGCCAAAGGATTATTTAGAACAAGAAATATTTATAACGAATATATCGTCATTTTACCTCTTGAACTAAGATTAACGTTGTGTATGCAAACATCAAAATTGCTGTTTGACGTTAAACATTGATGCAATTTATAGCGAAAATTTTAATATTACCGTTTTCTACGACGCAATGTCCACAAAGTAGTAACTTGACATTGTTTGAGAAACAGAGGAGACACCACATTCACCTTGTTTGATAATCGCAAAGTATCCTCTTCAAATCTACCTACCGAAACTATACTAGCGAGTTATAAAGTATAAAATTATATTTTATCATCTTTATGCAGCTGTCTGTATATAAAATGTGACACGGTAATTGTTACACAATACAACCAGTCTTTCTGGCGTAACTTCCTCTAATGATGATATATTGCATATACTGTCGGGACACATGCATAAGTAATCAAATTGAAAAACGTCGTTTCTGCAATTTTAAATCGGAGAGTGCTCTATATGCAGCTTTTCTGCCTTTCAAGTGATGATGAAGAAGCCAATTTAATTCGGTATTTTCTTTCAAATTTATAATTCCAGCAGAGTTGACATAATTTGTCGATTATTTATTTAAATTGAGATAAAAACCGCATATCTAAAATAGACAAGCAACACAGTCCTAAAATATCCACAAGTGCACTGGGGCTCGTTTGTAATTTTGTTATATATCTGTCAGTAAATTCGAGATTTGGTGATATAAGATCAAAAATAAATATAAAATACTTTTTACTTACCTCAGTAAGGTTTTATCATAAAAATACCAAATAATTTAATATGTATGCACGACTTAACAGGCTTGATATGAATATATCTTTTAGTTCACCTCATGACTTGAGAAAGATTGAATATATATTTCTAAAGTAAAAGATAGAATTTGTAAACAAAATTTCATGCAAAATACGAAATACGAAAAAACTACCAGACCTGATTATATTCAGTAAGATGCAGTGTATTTCTACAATAAATTGAATTTTCATGCGTAATATGGATTATTACAACACAAATTATTATCCAAGCTAAAAGCTTTTCGCAATTGCCGAGAGCAAAACGTCCACTTACCTACACTATAATTACCCATCTAAATGTTTCTATCCCTTTGTTTTATCCGATCACAAATATGTTCGTATTTGTACACAGCGTTGTCTTCGCTTATTTCAAACATGTTTTTCATGACATTGAAACATGCTTTAGGGCGCAGATAGCTAATGTTATGCTGTAGCTCCTCGCGCAAACAAATTTTACAGTTCACCGTATGTCAAGTGTAACTGGTCTTATTTATAAGCGATATCCTATATAAGTTAATAAATAGGACAGGAAATGGACAACTGAAAAACATCACACTTAATCTAATATCGCCTAATGGTAAGATCCACGTTATTTATTACCCACTGACCAGCGTCCAGGAACAGTTGCCATTGGCAAACAGTGTTAATTATTAGATATACTAAGCTCCAGTCCTCCCACATTTTAACGTTGTTGCTCCGAACCTCTTCGCCTAAATAACTGCTACCCTCTGGCATATAACAGTTACCTACAACACTCGATTTCCCAACTTCATGTTATGGCTCTCTTACAGCATCTGTTCAAATCAGTGATATGGCCAATGTGAATATGAAGTTATCATGCATGCGGGGCCGTTTGATATATTGGGAGTATCATGGATTTATATATCTCAGATTTCAAGTGACTTTGATGAATTATCTTGCTGAATCGTTTTTTCTGTGACGATAAAAGACAGCGCCACTGCGGACGCATCTGGCAGGTGAAAGACTGATATCGATATGCATCCGACAAGTTGGACGGCAAATTGTATGCTGCCTTCATGCATTAACTGTTCAGACGGTAAAAACAATGTAATGCATCTTAAGTTGATGGTAGCAGAGAGGTGTTTGCCTTATTAAGTGTAATACCATGCGATCCCACCTGTTATAAGATGAGGGTAATGGTTATTTAATGAGATTTTTGAATGCAATTGATTAGTGAGTCAACGTTTGTGTTTCGTGAGGACGACGCGCTAAAGGCGCGGCATCTCTCTAGCTTTTTGTCATATGTATGTTCGGTACCACGGTCCTTTCGCTGAGTCCATCGGACTCCATGATGCGATTAACACCACGCTTCATAAGCCAATTAACGTCATAATAACGATTAATTGCCTAATTGTCAAGTATGCCGGCATGCTATTACTCACAGCTCGGGACTTATCTCAAAATGGTTTTCCACCAAACCAATGATAATAATTATTAATAATTCATTGTCATATACATGTACTTAATTATAGTATGAGCTACAATTTACATCATTACTGCAATCTGTCTATTGCACAGATATGTAACTGGTCGCTGCATTTTGTACGTGCCAGACATGACACGTTTGTTTTATGTATCAGAAATGACAGCGTTTTTTACGTAGCATGCAAGTCGTGCGATAAGTTAGGTTATAGAACCGTCAGGGTTTTTTTTTATTAAAACTCGTATAAACGAGTCAACTTCTATCTAAATAACGTAACATATAACGCTTATTGTAACAAACTTTTCGAGCAGATAGAATTAAGAACTATACCCAACTCTTTCCACCACAAAAGAACATCTATGTAAATGATAAAGTATATTAAGACGTTCCTATAGAAAATAGAAGCCGAAACGAGCGCAGGCTTCTATTTTTTCTATGGAAACGTCTTGATAGATTCTATCCGACTTAAAAGTCCCCGCCTCACTTCTACCTGTTCTACCTAAATGACATGTAATCCGCCCCACAAAAATCTGCCAATCAAACTATCAATCGTCTTGACGTGATCAAACTTGTCGTCACAAGGGGAGGAGTCAAGCCAGAGTGCGTGGTTTGTTGCACATGCGCAGTTGAAAATAAAGCCATTTAGCAAAATAGATCGGTCAATATTTTCTTTTTTGTTTGTTTGTTTATTGGGTTTATCGTCCCACCAACAGTATTTCAATTATTATCTTGAGACGGTGTCCACTTGAAGCAGATATAGTGCTGCCTTCACTGTGTATAGCATGCCGTGAACACCTGGCATGATACCACACCCAGTCACATTATCCTGACACCGGGCCAACCAGTCGTGGAACTACCCTTATATTTGCTTGAGCGTTAGCAAGGAAGCTATACCACTACCATTTTTAACGACTTTGGTATGTCGCGGCCTGGGATCGAACCCGGGGCCTCCCGTACCTGGAGCCGAGGCTCTACCGATTGCGCCACCAGGTCCGGTCTTTGTTCTTTGTTAAATAGAAAATAGAAAGGAGTTCTATTGAAATAATTCGCTGAGGAATTTGAATTGCTGATTGGCTACAAATGCAGGGCGACTTCTAAATAAAGAGAAGCTTAGGTATTTAGGTATTAATCCGTACGGCTACATTTCTGATCGGGTTGAGTAAATATACCAGATAGCTGTGTCTAGAGATATGTGTCAATTCTCTAATCATTGGTCAATGGCCAAGTAGACATTGTTCTCCGAGAAGACGTTACTTCCTACAGGGCCTGTTACTTACTATCGCAATAGATATGCCTGTTGAGGTATATTAGGTCTCTTAGACTTGTCTGGTCTCTACGACAACAACAAGGTGTAACAAGATAAATAGGTGTCAATAAATGTCCGTATTGCCCGTTTGTCGCATAGATACTTATTTGATACTTGACGTAATTCACTGAGAATTTCTGATCATTTTCACGTATAGGCATAAAAGTACGGATGACTCGTGTGTATTCACAAATTTATTGCCCTCGAGCGAAAAGTACACATATATCAAATATAAACAAATATACATGTATTTCAAAATGTTATATGGCCCTATATATAGCAATGAATAAGTACAATAACAACAAAATCATTTCACTGTTGGCTAAAGTGAAATAACAAGGTTTCATTCCACTGGCATTTCTCACTCTTTCACCCGAAAACATAAAATAAATTCTGATCTGCAATAAAAGTACGGCTTATTTTAAATGTAGTTATATAAGAGTAAAAAACAACAACAACAGTTTACACGAAAAAACCAGTGGAAATCTCAGACATTTCAACCAAAGAAGCGTGTGAATTTATTGATTTTTACCATAAAAACGGATACAATGATAAACATTTGGAAGAAAGTGTTAAATTCAGGCATAAGCAACACTTATCTATGTTTATTTTGTTTATCGTCCCATCAACAATATTTCAGTTATTAGGAGATGGTGTTCACTTGAAGCAGATATAGTGCAACCTTCACTGTGTATAGCATGACATGACACCACACCCAGTCACATTATCCTGACACCAGACCAACCAGTCGTGGAACTGCACTTATATATGCTTGAGCGTTAGCAAGGGATACGACTACCATTTCTAACGACTTTGGTATGTCGAGGCCCAGGATCGAACCAGGGGCCTCCCGTACCCGAAGCCGACCCTCTTCCTATTGCGCTACCAGGTCCGGTACTTATATATCTAATGTACATGAGATTACGTATCTTACATCAAGAAACCTCATAAATCAATGTGGTAAATCAATAAAAAGGCTCATGCACTAAAGCGGACCGTTTCATCACAAGTCTCATGGCCATACATTTATGACCAGTCCTAGGACAGCGGACTATGGCGCCATGGCTCAATTTTGTCCTGGGGCCATTTTTTGAAACAGTCGTAAAATTATTAAGTGGTCTTATGACTATAAACATGTCCGAGGCTTTTCTTTGAACCACACTTAAGATAATTAAGTGGTCTTATGACCATTAACAGGTCCTCTGAGTTTTTTAAAACACACTTAAGATAATTAAGTGGTCTTATGACCATTAACAGGTCCTCTGAGTTTTTTTGAAACACACTTAAGATAATTAAGTGGTCTTATGACCATTAACAGGTCCTAGGACTTTTTGGAAACACACTTAAGATACTTTAGTGGCCTAATGACCATAAACAGGTCCTATGACTTTTTTGAAACACGCAAAACATAATTTAGTGGTCTGATGGCCATAAACAGGTCCTAGGACCTTTGCAGAAACGACACCTTAACTCTCGACCGAGTAAGTGATGTATTCTTCTTAAAGCTTCAACTTTCAATTAGAATAATGACATACAAAGAAAAAAATGTTAGAGAGATGCAAATTGAGGATAAACCTATTGAGTGTGCTGTACAAAGATAGATAAGCCTTAAGGCCCAATTCGGCGTTGTTGTGTGAGGGTTGATGCATGGTCGGACAGATACTTTAACTATATGGTATCAATTATTCATTCGGTGTATGTAACGATGTATGTACATGTAGATGAACTATGCGAACAACTACAGGGACACTGCGAGGGAAGTGTTTTATGTTTGCTTAATAATCTTGCAGGTCGTTTACAACCTGTTGTCCATGATGGGACGTTGTAAGTATGTTTACTCCTGCAGCCGAGTGATAGGGAGAGAATGCGTAAGAGGTCCTGTTACCTCAGTCAATCTCAGTCAATAGAGCAATCGTCCTGTTAGCGAAGGGTCACAGGTTCGAGGAGCGGAATAGCTGCACATTTTGTTCCCTATGTAACTCTTCTATTCTGACTGTACGATCGACGGATAATGCGAGAGATACCCACTCGATGGCCATGAGTGTCACATCAATGTTACACAGAAACCACTTTTGTACAAGGTATAGACACAGAATAGCATATGAAAATACATAACTGAAGTTAGCAAAAAGTATACATAAGTACCAAGAAACACAGGTTAGTACATCGGTAATGTGATTCACTTCATGTATCTTCTTTTTTATGGATAGCAATAAATCCAGGTTATATGCCAGTCTTTCTTTGGAGTGATACTTCATACCACACAATGTTCACACTGTTTAAAACCTAATGTAAGTGTTAACGTACACCAAATGTTAAAAAGTTTAAAACTTATGAACGGCGCAATCTAGTGTTCATTATAGTGTGTGAGGACACAGGTGACATAGAAGTAACAACGCCGCTTATGCAAAGACGAACATAGGACGAAAATTGACATGAGATAAATAACTCCTCTAAATGCTTAGCCTCCCACCGCGAGGGTTTGAGCCCCGTTTAGGAAGAATGATTTAATGTAGTAAGGGCTTCCAGCTGACCTGCGGTGCGTCGGTGGTTCTACCCAGATATATGGCTGGGGTCTTCCTCCACCATAACAGCTGGACGTCGCTATAATGATCATAAATGGTTGCTGCGATGTATCTTAAAAACAGAAAACAAAGATATGAGATAATTGGACAGGAATATGCCCTCCTTAGTTATATTAATCCATTATAAATTTATGAAGGACATCTGACCAGTTTGCATTAATTTCATTTAAACGTGAAATAGAACCATTCGATTTTAACATTTAAATTAAAGGTTTGGTAAAATATTAATTGAGGAAAAGGAAAATAATGAACGCAATAGTAATACAAAACATGTAAAAATGTTACTGAAAGTCCCAAGCGACAACAAAAAACCTTAAATGAAGTCCCAAACAACAAAAAAGTCTCAAGCGAGAAGAAACTTAAACATTGTTCCAGGCGACCAAAAGCTTTAACAAAATCCCAGTTTGTATCACTTCTATTGAATTTACACTTCGGGATTTGTGACGCTCAATCTCGGTTTACGATCTTGACAAGCTGCATTCATCACACCCATCTAATGTAGGGCTTCTCGATTGCTGGTTGTGTATATACCTACATGGTTACATGGGAGACACATTCTTTACAACAGATAGCAAGATATGAAATCCTGTTGGAATTACGACATATATCGGAATTTGAACCACCACAAGACAGAGACACCAAAACAAGATTATAAAAAAGGTGACAAAAACACTGGCACGGAACATCTCAAACTCAGACATTTATTTCTGATAACTAAGAACTATCCAAGACTGAGCATGTTTGTTCTCGAAGACAGACTGCCTGATGACATGAACCATTACGTAGGTAGTGACAATAAGGTGATGTAAATTTCCAAAAAAATAGCAACTAAAACATACACTACATTTTGTATATAAAGAACTAAAGGGAAGAAAAAATACGACATACAAAGATCATTAAGATTAATGGGCTAAGAACATAAATATCGCGTTTCATTTGCTTTAAAATATATATTTAGTTAATCAGCAATTGTCCTTAATTTTGTAAGCATAGGGTTGTTCCTGAACTTTTTTTTTTCGTCGCAGTTGTCAAACCATGTTCTTAGCATCAATTGTGACGTAACGTGATTACGGAAAACAAGCACATGGCATTAGGCAAGTAAGACATGTATGGTATACGGCATTCCAACATCATGTATATTGTGAAGATTACCAAAGTTCGCGTTTGGTCCGAAGATGTTTGGTAAGTAGACATGTAGGATTGTCTTAGGCCCTATTGCTTATGTTTAGTTTAATACTGATTTAAATTTTAAATACCCTCGGAAGTAAACATTAAATCAAAGCTGCACAGTAGTTGTACAATATTATGTATTTGTTATAAAAAAGCGAAGAAGGCTGGTTCACCTTTTAATTGTAAGTTTATTTTATGTGCTAAGATTCCGCTGTTTAATGTCATTAAAAATAATACAATATTTTTGAAGAACGTGTGAATATCCCGTCTGTAATTAAACCAAATGATATAAATAGATCAGTCTGGGGTTATATGCATAGTGCACTATACTACGAGAAAACCCTGTGGACGGTAGACCGAGTCCAGAAAAATCTCTGTAGGTCCAGTAAATTTTACAAATTAAATGGACCGACCGGCCACCAGAATTTTCAGCCACATTTTTTTCTTCAAACATCTAAATTATTAAGGAGACAAAACAAGTATAGGCATTATAAACGTAAATGTCATTTATACGAGCTTTTTCTCCACGAGATTCAATGTTTCAGCTGCAACGAGATGCTAATCAAAGGATATTAATGAAGAACTGCAGGCTTTTATAAAGATAATATCTCTACTTGATATACAATAACAACATTAACAACACCGATAGGTGTAATACCTGTTTTGAAAATAAAACGATTTGATGACTATGCCATTCAGTTTATTGCTATCACGTGTTTATCGCTTGTAAACATTTCCAAGGAAAGTAGTTGATGTTTCTTTTATTAATACATTAAAACAGTAATGGGGCACACAATAATTCCCAGCATTCAGAAATAGACACGACTTTAATTTTCAACACCATGGACACACAAAGGCCGGTATTCACCACCCATTCTTAAGAAAAGAATAACTCAAGTCATAGATTTCAATCCACAATATTTTCATTGTGTATTTATCTATATGTCTGAATTTGTGCGTGATATTTTAACTTTGCTACTTTCAGTTTAAAATCGTATTGGAACTTCATAAATAAGCTTAGTTTTGTTGGTATGAAAACTGTGACTTGGGCTTAAGCCATGACTTCGACTTAGGAATGGTTGGCGAATACGAGCCTTTCAGCCAAAGTTGTTTTACTCTCTACACGGACTCGACTAATCGAGCAGTTATAATTGTGCATCTATAAAGTATTGACACATAAGTTATTGTTTAGGTTAAAAATACACCAAAGAAACCAGTCCATCAGCCAATCAAACAAATAACAATAAGACCAGACTTTAAAAGCGCAATGGAATATCAGTGGTAAAAGAAATTGATCTTTGATGTTAACTATCCTTTCTAGGATCAGTGCCATGTAAACTGCCTCTGGTTATCAATATCACGGTATTTCAGTGTAAACTGTTTTTTTGGGTTTTTTTTATTTAAACGTTCTTATATTCTAATGCTGCCGGGAAATATCTACGCCATTAAAGATTTCGCTAGTGCTACATAAACGCACATGTACACACATCTAAGAAACGGCACACTGTGGAATATATTATCGAGCACGGATTCCTGAAAATAAAAGATATCTTATCGTTTTCACATGAAGAACATCAGATCCGTGCGTTAGCACAGTCACTTTTTTTTATAAAATAAAGGATGACATTAACAAGTTTGATGACATTCCTATGTGTTTATTTAAACCTATTTATTTATAGTCGATTGGAAAACAAGTTCTTTCAACTCATATCAATCCCTCTCTACTGTCCACTCCCTGGGTAGAACCATTACTCAGGTACTGAGTACCTTGAGCAATGTCCAGTAAATAGTCTTGCTCAAGGACTAACAACACATGATCAGTTTCAGGGTTCGAACCCGGGACCCTCCGAACCGGAGTAATTCTCGTTCTGATTCTAACTGATGGGTTGTAAAAAATGATACACTAATGGTGACCTTTTAAAAAAGTATATATATGAAATATATGAGTTTCTATTTGAACAAAAGAAATATAACAGCAATATTAAAACAATTATTTGGAAACATTATTAAATGGCATCCATATACTGATAACAGCCTTCAAGAGCGGCGTTATTAGGAAATGTGCACAAGGTTTATTGCAGTTGTTGCAAATAGAAATGCTTCATTATTTTTATTGCACATATTCGATACGCTTGTACGATAGTAAGATTAAAAAGAATTGAGTATGTAATTCTATAAATAATTCAGACAAAACGCCCGCACAAGAGGAAATGGCTACTATCACTTCATCATAGCACGGCGTCTGTACGGGAGATCGAAGTGATAGCAGCCACTTCACGCTTGAAGTGGATCTGCCGATAAGTCCAGTCGGGTATCTATTCACGAGAGTAATTGAGTCTTTTTAACGGAGGTCAAAAATAAAGTAATTTACATTGATATACACAACCTGACAAATATATGTCAATCCAGCTTGTCTTATAAAATGCCTTTACTATAATATATGCCTGGATATCTTTTAATATACAAATAACGACTTGTGCTGGATTCAATATAAAGTTTAAAGGACGCAGTCCGATGTCAATATCACTAAGCCAGGTCCGCAAAACTATATTTTGGCCGAAATATATGTCTGTTGTATCCACATACCCCAATAAAATAAAGCTTTCATTGTTGTTTTTGTGTACAAAGAGCCATCAACACTTCTCATTTAACATAAAACATTTAGAGATGTCGATCCAATTCGCTAGCGTTCATTTCTTCGGTCTGTTCTCACTTTCTTTCTTTGCAGATAATCACGAAAAGCATTCACTGCTATCGAGGTTACACTTTTTATGCGTTGCTTGGCTACATTTCCCCTTAATGTTGCCAAATCATCATCAGACACACTACGGACGCTTTAAATTCAAAATGTATGTGATATAATGCAATAAAATTTCAAACTAAAAGAGGAACTGAGCGCTGAATCATACTGTTTTGCCAAATACATTTACATTTCATTGTTGTTGTTGTTGTTTAACAAAATGTACATGTAGCATGTCTTTAACTCTGTGTGTGCTCGCTCCTACATGTAATACAATATACTTTGGTGAATAACAAGGCGAGTTCCTTAGTTGACATATAATGGGGAATAAGATAACTAATTGGTAATATTCAGATGAATACTGCGAGAGAGAGAGAGAGAGAGAGAGAGAGAGAGAGAGAGAGAGAGAGAGAGAATGAGAATGAGAGAGAGAGAGAGAAGGACAGAAAGAGGATGTCATAGAAACGGGAGAAATACAGAGAGGGAGTTAATTTAAGACAGACCGGAACAGAGAGAATGACAGAGAAAGAGAGCGAGCGAGCGAGCGAGCGAGCGAGAGATAGATAGATAGAGAAAGAGAGAGAGAGAGAGAGAGAGAGAGAGAGAGAGAGAGGGGGGGGGAAGAGAGAGTGAGGACAGAGAGAGGAAGTCATGAGAAAGAAACATATAGAGGGGAGGGATGTAACTTCAGACAGACCGAAACAGAGAGAATGACAGAGACAGCAAAAGAGAGCGAGAGAGAGGGGAGAGAGAGGGGGGAAGGAGAGAGGGAAAAAGACAGAGACAGAGATAGAGAGAGAGAGAGAGAGAAAGAGAGAGAGAGAGAGAGACGGAGAGGGGTCTGTGAGGGAGGTGGGGAGAGACGGGGCTGCTGTCGTTGGAGAGATCTAGTTTCGATTTATTATCTATTTTGTGGTGATAAAACCTCTATGTGTTATAATATATGTACTATCACTGTGTCTTTTGGAGCTGTTTTGGGACGGCTGGAAAGTAGCATGGTAAAGGAACTAACAGAACTAGATACTGCAAGTCGTTTTAAATCAGAAGTATTGAAGCAAAACCTGAAAACTAGTTTCACTTTCATCACTTTGATTAGAAAAAAACAAATCTTAAACCTCTGAAACTCTCTGCAACCTTTATTTGTGAAATTCGTTCAATAAACTACTCGACTAGTTAACGAGTTTTGATTGATAAGAAAATAACGCATACATAAGCAGCAATCTACACTGTATGCATTATATTGAACAAATATATAATCATGCGTCTAAATGCTATTCATAAAATGTAAACAAAGACTTGATTAATTGAAGTACCAGGGGCCAAACAGGGAAGCTTCAGTCTCCCTGAGGGTAAATCAAGCAATACCTAATGGCGATCTTCCCTGCATACAATATACGATATTATTATATTGTTATCGTCGGTAGATGAGGATGACATTGGATGTTACGCCCCTAGGAATAAAAGTTATACAACTAACTGCATATCTTTAATACAACGTGATAATAATAATCGTAACAATGATAACAAATTGTTGCATTATCAAATATTATGGTTAGCATTATGATAGATTGAGAGAAATAAACAAATATACATGTTTAAAGCTGCGTTGATATTTGTCTAGTTTCTGAGAATGAGTAAACATTATTTTAAAGGTCGATCAAAATAATTATTTTTAAAATCTAATCCATTTTAAATAGTTCCACTATTCATGGAAATGGGTGTGCTTTTTTAGGCTTTGTTTCACAAAATGATTTAATAATAAAGTTTCATAATCTTTTGTCGAGAATAGAAATGTGCACTTTCGTGTGTTTTTATTCATGTCCAGTAGCGCAGGCAGTAGGGTCGAAAATATAGTTTTTATCCTTCATTCAAACCTTTTGTCACTGCATGTATTGACATCAACTAGCCGACCAATGTAATTCTAGAGATTAAGTCTGCCTTTTAAATGATAGAATACATTACTAAATGCACGAAAACGAAGGGTATAGGAAACTTTATGAAAGCATTGACTAACACAGCTGAAACTAGGTTCAAATAAACTGACCTCCACATATATATGACATTTGCTGTACCATTAGTACGGGTTATTGTAAAGTTTATTAAACACTTCACATATAAGTAGAGCGTCGGCTCCATGTAGGGAGGCCCCGGGTTCAAACCCGTGGCACGACATACCAACGTCGTAAAAATAGCTAGTTGTATAGCTACCTTGCTAAAGCTCAAGCAAATAAAAGGGTAGTTTCAAGACTGGTTGTCCCGGTGTCAGGTGTCAGGTTTCGTGCTAAACAACATTTAAATAGACGCAAATTAAAAAAAACTTATTTATTTCAAATTTTATAAAAGGTATGTGACAGTAAAGTGTGTTTGTTTTTGTCTATTTGTTGTTTTATGTATCTCATTTACCCAATTATGATCATTATAGCGACGACAAGCTATCTTTAATAGAAGAAACACTCGAATACTTATTCTCGCCTCGTCCGAGACTTGAACTTACGCGGTTAAATGTCATAGCATCGGATGTGTCATAAACCGGTGACTAATTACAAGGCCACGGTATTTCTTACGTCATCTTAATTACAAGTATGTAAGGAATAATGCTTCATAAAAATGTGATTGTACTACACAGATATGCGCACTATTTACACTTACGTCCATGTCATGAGTCAGTCACAATTTAGCACTCCCTGCACTAGGAACGACAATGCACAGAAGGGTACAGCACCTATATGTACCTTTGACGCAACGTTAACGAAAAAGGCAGTCATTGGCGCCGCTCTTCAGAGCGGTGCCTCTTATGGAATTAATTTTTATGGGGACGACAGTGTAGCTGACAAAAAACAGGAAATCGCAGCTGTTTTGTTAGACCTGAGTATTTCATCTTTTAATATTGTAGCTTGCGACAATAATGTGTAGCTGGCAATTATAAAAAAAGTAGCTGGCATTTATATGAATCCGCAGCTGTTTGGCGAAGTATTGTTTAACTATACTATATGTCTATGGTGTAACAACAGAAACCGAGTATACCGATGTTAGCAATGTATCTTGTAAATACAAATGTAGCAGAGAAGAAGAAAAGAAAATAGCAAATACTGTTTCTCTCATCAGAGTTATGGTTCGTTACTGTCAAATGTTTATGTAATAAATCGACAGTGTAAGAGAGTGTTTAGTTCCCAGAATAGTCATCTTGTTTAAAGCGCATGCTCTCAGCGGAGTCTTGGAAGTCTCACATGCTAGCTTTTTCTTGTATTGCACGTGTGTGAAGACAGAACAGAAAAAGGTGCGTTACGGTAATGTTAGCCATTTCCAAAATGCCTTGTGTTTAACAAGCATACACCAAAACACATCAGTATGTCATGCTTTCTATCAAACATACTGTAACATACTGTAAGTCATCTTCACATATTATCAGTTGTAACGGCCACACAAATGTTTGAGAAAGCTGACACAATTTAGGTAAAAGTGACGTGTCCAAAAGAGCAATTGGTTGAAGCATCCTGTTCACGTGAAGATGGAACTGAGGAACCAACGTCCAATGTCCATCAAAAGAAATACACGTAACAATTCTTACAGGATGAATTAAATGACTACATGAATTACATGCACGGGGAGATTTTTTACGACCGCCACACTGCACAAGTGACATTGTTGTGATCATGTGCCTATGAATAAGAACACATGACAAAGTCGAAATAATAAGGAAATATGACAAAGTCTCAAGAGCATTTCAACATATACCAAAAGTTGAAAAGGCACAGGACAAAGATAGTCACATGCAAGCCAAATGTAAAAGAACAACATCTGTGATGAGACATTCGTAATACTGCCCTACCCGCTGCCAAATACACACACTTATGTTATATAGAACATCTTACATTCTGCCATTGCTCTTTGCAATAGTCGAATATTATTGGTTGTAGTTGTGTAAGGACGTACAAACTGAAAACAAAAACAAAAAAGCAACAATTTTAAGTTGAACTAAATATTTGACATCACTTTAAAAGACTCGGTACACTAATATAACCCTTTCCTGCATGTAGACGCCACTTTACGCTTTAACAAACCATTCACAATTATTAGTAGAATCTGCATGACTAAGGATTCATGTGGAGCGTGGTTCATTATTACAAGTTGAATATATATATATATATATATATATATATATATATATATATATATATATATATTTTAAATCCGTTTATCTCTTTTATAGAAAAAACAAAAAATGTCAGGTAAATGTTCAAACTTATAGGTGAACTATATATGAAAGGGATAATGAGAAGCGGATATTCCACTTTGAATGACACTTATTGCCTCTTATGTACGAAGAGACAAGGTTTTCCTTACGCAATACAGTATAACGTAATATTTGCCTTGTTTCTCATAATGATGATACATCACAAAAATGGGACACCGGCTTACAAAAGCAACTTAATTGAAGAAAAAAAAAAGAAATGCAATTTCTGTAAATTTGATTAAGATTGCGCCCTTATTTGGTATTTTTTTCAATCTTTAGAAAAATTGACGTCGATATTTCAGGTTATGATGAAAGAAAAATCCATGAAATGTCTGATATTTTGTCATATTTAATACGTTTCCTTGTGTTATTTTACGAAAAAAAGCCCATTTTCATTAAAATTGCCTCACAATATCGATAGATTCCAAAATGGCCTACGCTGCAGGCACCAGAAATATGCAGGATTTTATGTAAAATAACTCCAAATTTAAATTCGAATAGAAGACGTTTAAAAAGACAAGCCAGTCAATCAAATTCCAAACTATCAAGCCGTTTGTTGATTGGCATGCTTAACGAGTTCCTGAGCTATTCAATATGAATTGGAAAACTAACATGCATGATAAATTTACATGCAAGCATGATGCTTAAACACGAGGGCGCTTATGGCTCTGCATCTCTCACCTTAACGTTGTGTAATGTTTTTAAACAGACCAAAATTACTGTTACACTTTAATTTTAATAAAGACGTCCACACGAGTTATCTGCACTATCAAGTCAATTTGGCCGAGAAGTTTTTTATCGGAGAGAAATTTTAAAATTTTACTAAATAGTCATATATTTAACATTTTGCTCTACGTCCAACCAAGAGCCAGTTGTACGAAACATCCATGCTCTAACTCATGTTTTACCGACAGTCACAGGAGATTATCAAAGTTATATGCACATAAATGGAAAAAAAGGGTGTTCCGCTTCTGGCGGTCATGTTTTATTAACAGATGCATATTCATTGAAAAAAATTTGATAGAGGGCCACGCCAGGCATTTATTTAAGATTTTCTTTTATATCGACAAAGAAGGCCACCCAAATGAACATGTATACCAAATATGAAATTTATAGCTCTTGTACTTTCTGACAAATAGATATTTTTCAAGATGAACTGTAGAACCATATATGGAAATGGCCACACCCCTGGCGGCACTGTTTTGTGGCCGCTTAGTGTTGTTAAAAAAACAATTCATTCCCCATGCCTGTGGAAGCGTTTGATGAAATATGGTTTAATATGAACCAGCGGGTTCAGAGAAGCTGCTGCTTAAAGAATCTTGACGAATCTTGACGCTTGATGCCAACTGTGGTAATCTAAGTAGCAATGCTATTTTGAGGTCTCGACAGGTATTGAAGTTCATCCATGGAGAATCAAAAATATGAAACATTTAAAATCCACAACTGTTTATATTTTATTTTGTTTTTGATTTTTGAAATAATAAAATAATTCTTTTACTTAAGTTTTCACTTGTTTCTATAACTATTAGACTGTGAAGAGAAATGTTAACCAATTAGTTCTGTGCTACTTTCAACTTTCAAAACTCTTCAAAAAAAGGTTATATTTACTATTAAGCATTACATTTTCAACCTCAATATGCAGTTGTTTCTATAAATTTAAATGACTTTTATCCTGTTCTGTCAGTTTTAACTAACAAGAGGAAGTTAAAATAAGATACATTGTATTGCATGATGAGACATTTTGAACAGCCATTATGGGAGGGTTTGTGTATGTATGATACGAGTGGGTGATGGGAACACATTACAGCTGCTATACAGATAACAAGTACAATCTTGCTACAATTTCTTTTTGTAATACATCGCAGCGACCTATTATGATAATTTTAGCGACATCCAGCTATTTTGGTGCAGGAAGACACCAAAACAAATGTCTGGGTAGAACCACCGGCGCATCGCAGGTCAGCTGGAAGACCTTCCCATATTAAGTCCTTCGTCCCGAACGGGACTCGAACCCACGCGGTGAGAGGCTGAACGGATTTGTTCATGTGTTACGACTGACTGACGTAACAAAGTCCTTGCTCGAACAAAAATTCTCGGTCCTGAGCAGGATTCAAACACGGGCAGACGGAGTGGGAAGCAAATGCTGTAATCATGGATCTTTTGAATCTACTCCCAAATGCCGATGTTAGATATTGGGGGTACATGTCTATATGAAGCACAGAATTCCCTGCATGTTAAGGACAAGGTGATGAGCGTTATATATGAAAAATAAACAATGTGCAAAATAAAAATAAAAAATATAAACAAACAATGTGATAGAGATTATATTTAGCGAGTTACCGTGTGTGTATGATTGCCATGCATAAAGCAGGTTCAAACAATCATGAAGATATGAAGTAAGCTATCCATAAATATAAAAATAATACCTCCTTGTAAAGTCAGTGACAGAATATTCCTAGGCACAATAGGGTGAATCTGTTCTTATATTAGGTGGAAAATTGTTAAAACATAATGTGTTGCTATTTCTTCTGAATAACCCATGTGTAAATTTGTTATTAAACAAAGTTTATTTATTGTAATTTAAGCAAAAAGCTTTCCACCGTCACTAAAAGCTTTACATCCACTTACCTTCATGATGTTTTTTGTGGTTATCCGTGTGTGTGTTTTTTTCTATCCGTATGTGTAACAAATCACAAATTGGTTCGTATCTGTGCACAGCAGTAACACAGTTAACTCCAGCAAAGCGTTACGACAAATGACAATCACACATGCTTTCGGTCGCAAAGAGAATATATTAAGTTATAGCTCATCGCATCAATGAGCATTCCAGTTCACCGCATGTCATGTGTAACTGACCTATCTAACAGTACATCATACAAGGTGTCAAAAACAAGAAAAATACAACTGCAAACGTCATACTTCATTCAATAGCAATGATAGCAATGTCCGTGTTATTGGCCATTTATTAACCACCACCATCGAAGATTTACCAGTGGCCAAAGATGCAATTACCAAACTACAGCTTGAATTCTAGATCTCCGTTTCCGCCCACATTTAACGCTCTTTTAGTAGGTTGCCCGTATTTAAGTTGTACCTTCTGACAATGCAATATACCAAAACGCTCTGTCTTCCGTAATACACTTTCTTAGCAATGTTTCGGGTACTGTTATACGACTTATGTGAAAAGGTATATATCATATCGACGGGCTTTCTGGGATATTACGATCTTTACAGTTTAAAAATATATCAGATTTTTAAATCAGTCATCATGCTATCTTAAGTGACTATGATAAATTGCTTTTAGAAGCTGCGGGAATTTTATTCTGACATGAGACAAGCAAGCCCCATAGCAGACCCATGAGACAGGTGTAAGACTGGTATCGTCATGCATCCGACATGCTGGATAATGTTTTATAAATATAATTACTTCATGCAGAATCTAATCTAGATGTTAATACAGCAAGTAATGCGGCATATGTAAATACGGTGGTAGATGGAAGAAAGTATACGAAGCTTCCACACCTGTCATGAGATGGACTGAACCAACCGCAATTGTCTGTCTTAATGTGTAACAACAGACAAGTGCCGTATCAGAAAGCAAGTGTTGTTGAAACTAAACAAAAGAACAGTTCATTAAGAGGGGTTGATGGATTCCACCGATGAGAGATAAATTATTGTGTATCGTGAGGACAACACAGCGATGGCGATACATCTTTCTAGTTTGGCATGTTTATGTCCGGTGCCATGCCCATTTCCACGACGTCCCAGCCTACGTAGGTGTCCGATGGGATTAAGAACGGTAGGCGGAAAGACAATACTGCACGACTTATTGGATAAATTTATGTGTTGGATTTTTAAATTAAAAAACGAAAGTAGTAAATATATTTGCGTTTTCAGAGTTATAAGTACAACTAATAACATTCATCATTCTGATATGTTTTGTCGTTCGAAATTTTATATAAAACAGACTTTCTAAGATGATTTTATCAAATTAAAATCCTATAAATATCACATTTGATACAAAAGCACCATTGAGATATCTTTGAACCAAACCACAAGACAGAAACCCCGAACTTGCGGTAAGGTGGAGTACACATGCCATATGCATAATTCCTTTTGTTTTAATATTTATAACTTCATGACATATTATCCCGATTTTGGGCGGTGTCGTTTGCGACAACGTTTGAGTGATGAGAAAGCTGGATTTCAGATGCACACAGAATTGACCCTGCATAACTTTAACTACTCGCGGTCAGTTATTCATGCCTGGGAAGAAGTAGTGCGTGTACAAAACAAATATGTAGGTGTAAGGAGTCAGTTGTGTCCAGGCATGCTTCAAATGATAACATAAATATTGTTGTATGTTTAAATTGGAAGTTTATTATATTGTGTAACTAAGATACACGCTGTATATGAAATGCAGATTTATGAATGAACAAGGCGTGGGAATTGTACTCACTGAATAGAGAAAAGGGCCGAAATGGGCAGTCTAAAGCTACCGCACGCGTTCGGATAAAAATGGCAATATCGGGACTTTAAAATTCAGATCACAGGGGTGTCAAAGGAAGTAGTTAATTTCAAACTCAGTCAAACTGACTCCGCCGTTACAGCTCTTATGAGCGCTTTGATTAAATTATTTAAGTATGTGACAATCTATAAACTGCTTCTTTAAACGTTTTAATAAAATAAGAACTAAACAGTGACGAAATTTCCAACGAAAAACGTCACTAAAACCACCGAAATTGTCTGTGCGGAAATTGCCGGAAACGACATCGGAAAATGCCGATGTAACAATTGTAATAATTTACATTATTACGTCACAAGATTGATATCTTTGGAAAACCAATTGTCAACAGACAAAAAAAAATGCAGTAATGTTTGGATTATATTTTATCATGATTGACTTGAATCGTGTGCGGTACATCGTTAATATAGGGATTAGGGATTAGCCGGCATTTTTGCCGATACTGCGCAGCGACATTTCTATCATTATAGCACAGGGGCACTTATGAGGTGCCCAGGGACTGAACCCGGCCGGTCCATTATACTGACACCGACGAGTCAGGCGTAATGCTGACCCCTTAGCCCCGAGCGTTAGGAGGGAAGCCACTACTACCAACTTTAAAGTCTTTGGTTAGACCCGGCCGGGTTTCGAACCCACGACCTCCCGATCCGCAAGCCGACGCTCTACCACCTGAGTTATTGCGGCCGGTACATCGTTAATATATAATGTAATTAACAATGAGGTGATAAGACGTCAGATAGTAAACTATTCTAGAAAACGCTCTTTGGCGATTCTGTCGGTGTCATGTTGTCATGCAAGTCGTTTGAAAATACCTTACATTTCGAAACCTACTAAAATTAAGCAACGTAGCAAAATATTTCTTGTACTTATTAAAAATTTCGGCAAAAAAGATTTTTAAACACGTGTTTCCCATATAAATACACATTTACAACAAATACGACTGATAAAGATCGATTTTTTTCTAAACGTGTACTTTCTGGCCTGTTTGATGATATTTTTGTATCTTGACATGAAATATAGTAATAGCAAATTTTCACTCATAATAGATAGTTCCCACATCAGAGAAGATTCCATATCTTGGCAGCCATCTTGGATGGTAATTTCAAGGGATTTTTAGATGAATTGTATAGAAGAGTAATTTTTATTTTCTTGTAATTTCTTCATATGTGGTCCAAAGATTTAAAGCTATACACCGTTGGAGAGCTTTTGAAATCCATATTTTAGAATACAATATTTTTAAAATTGATAAATGCAAAGAGAATTAATACAAAGAAATAAGTAAAATTATTGGCTCATCCTTAAACAAAATGAACAGTGCATCATTTTTGGTTGTATTTTTTACATTTTAAACTATCTAAATATAGTTTTGATATTTAAAATACTTAAAAAACTGTTTAATTCGATATAAAATTCAGTAAAATAGACTGAAAAAATCAAAACTCAATAGTGAGTTTAATACAGCACACATTTCCAGATTTCGGACTGCATTAGCTTCTGCTTTTCAAGATGGCGGCCTTAAACTTTTTTATCAGCGCCTATGACATCACATGGGAACTATCTACTGTTAAAGTTCTTAGCTCTAACATTCCGCTTTGTATTTATTAGTCCACGTTACACATTTATTAAAGTTACTGCTCAAAGATATTTTCTTCAGAAGAAAGACGCTAGTAAGTGGTTAGTAATTGAGTTAATACGGCACTTCCTTTTTATGTCACAACTGTGTTAGCTGTCATCTTACAATATCCTCAATATCGTTACTGAACTTCTTTATTTCAATCAAGTGAAAATATAATTAAATCCACTTGTTTTTGATAAGTCAGGGATTCAGCACCTTTTAAAAGATATTTAACTACATAATACTTATTATTATTTCATCTTTTTTACTTATTAAAAAAACACACTTTTACGATCAACAATAAATTAAACGTGTAAAACATATACAGATCTATCTGAACAAGAAACGGAATTCTGCCTTTTTTTCGTTTATCTACCACACTCACTCGCATTGTTTTCCTCTTTTTTCTGCATACACACGTTTGATCTCTATTCATATATGTACCTTTCCTTCCACATGACCTCTCCTCTTGATATTTGTTTTAGCTTTAATGGTTTTATTTTCAACTGCGCATGTGCAACAAACTACGCATTCTGGCTCGATTCCTCCCCTTGTGACGACAAGATTGAACACGTCAAGACGATTGACAGTTTGATTGACAGTTTTATGGGGCGGATTTCATGGCATTTTGGTAGAACAGGTAGAAGTGAGGCGGGGACTTCTAAGCCGGATAGAATCTATAAAGACGTTTCCATAGAAAATAGAAGCATGCGCTCGCTGCGCTCGTTTCGGCTTCTTTTTTCTATAGAAACGTCTTAATAGACTCTATCGTATACACAGTGAATGCACACACACATGTGTCAAATCAAACGCATGTCTCCGATATATGATGTATGTTAGAGAGACTTTTATGCAAAAACATAAAAAAAAAATTATAAACATTACGTTCTTTGTCTTTCAGTGTAGCATCTAATTGTGTGTTATGGCGTCGATTTATACAGAGTAAAAAGCTAATTATTACCGGTTTATAATGTTAAGTTTTCCGAACAGTCGGATCTTTACTAAACACTTCGGACAATAAAGGAAACATAAACCTCAAGTGAAGCAGTTAACAGCTTATGCAGCTTGCTTTCAATTTGAACAATCTAAAAATTATTTACGCAAAACATCGTTCATTTTAAATGCGGAAACCATTGTTCTTTTTTTAACTGCAAGTAAAGCCTTTTAGGATTTGCATTTTGGCACAAATATATTGAGATGAGAACTTATCGCATACCACATAAAATCTCAATTATACCAGCTTTCACCTCGTTCATTTGTGTGTGTTTAGGAATGTAGTTCTGACTTTAGAAGATTATGAACGCTTAAAAATCATTTGATGTACATGACAAAAAAACACACAATCGGAACGCCTCGGGTAATTCACGAATCATCTCTGGGATGTATGACGGGAAAAAAAACGAGAAATATAACATGTTGTCGGTGCCTATGACGTCATCAAAGCAAGAAAAACAAAAGTTGTGTTATACAGTGACAGATGTATATCTCAAAAGATATGAACTGTATAAATTGGGGGAATGAGTTTATAGGATGAACTAATTCTATTCATTACACCTATCGCTTTTTAATGAACTGTTTTATGGCGTATTCTTCTTTCGGCGAACAAACCGATCTTGATTCTTTAAGTATCCTTGCACCAGATACATCAGAGTGTTGATTGTAACTAGGGCGAAATTACCCGAGGAGTTTCGATTGGACAAGACAGAAATGGACTATTTTAAAGCATGAGCCGAAAAAACAAAACGTTCGTTAACCATTGTGAATGTTACAATGGCAGTTTCAACAGCTGTTGGCACCAATAAAATACTCAAATATGTAAATAAATCTAAGTTTTATTTATGTAAATTCCTGAATACTGTTTTTCTCTCATGGATTCATCGATACTGATACTTCTGTTGAACAAGGAGTTTTCCTTTCGAAGAAAAGAGATCATGCTCAATTTACAAAATCTAACATTTTTACAAACAATAAATCATAAAAAATATGTCAAATAAATGGAATGAGTGGCAGATTTTGAATGTCTTCAAACTTGTGACGAAAATAGCAAACAATAAAAACAATGCGTCAACAGACTGATCAAACGCAACAGCTGTGGTCCGCATTGTATGTCGGTCGCCTGCTCTAATGGCTTGCTTCTTTACGTAATCCAGCGGCAATCATACATAATCATTTGTTTATATTATAGTATTCTTAATGCCAGCTGCTACAAAAGAGCCGTCAACGGCTCGTTTATCAACTTAATTATTGGTCTGCAATTGATATGTATCATATTAGCATACAGAATATGAACTGGTATAAGGCTCTATACACATTGTCAATGGGAGGGGCGACCATTGCCGAGCGGTTTAGGTCGCCGACTTGAAACGCCTCAGCCATTCACCGTGGATTCGAGACCTGGTTGGGGGCGAGAACTTTCATGTGGGGAGGTTTTCCAATTAACCTGCGGTGCGTCGGTGGTTCTATCCAGACGTAAATCTGGGGCCGTCCTTCAGAAATAATTAGCTGGACGTCGCCAATATAGCCATAATTGTGTCTGTGTGAGGTTACAAAAATAATTCCAACCGTGAATGTCCAAATCTGTACTTAAGCTTACATGCGTAATTGTTTAATGGAAAATTTAGACTAAATCAATAAAATAATTTGTAAATATACTTAACTAAATAACTATACTATAACAAATTTGACTCAGCTAAATGATTGTACATCCGACAAAAAACGTTTGAGGACTTACCATCGATATGGTAATACAGATGCAAATCTTGATCTACAACAAATGTAACTGCAAAAGTTTGATATCAGAGATCAAAACATTGTACAGGAAGGACAAAGTATTGAAACGGTACACAATCTCGCTATCTAGAAAGCGTTATTTAATCAAGGAACTTATAACATTGTATAGGAAGGACAAAGTATTGAAACGGTACACAATCTCGCTATCTAGAAAGCGTTATTTAATCAAGGAACTTATAACATTGTATAGGAAGGACAAAACCTTGAAACACAATCTCGCCATCTAGAAAGTGTTATTTAATCAAGGAACTAATAACATTGTACAGGAAGGACAAAACCTTGAAACACAATCTCGCCATCTAGAAAGTGTAATTTAATTAAGGAACTTATAACATTGTACAGGAAGGACAAAACCTTGAAACACAATCTTGCCATCTAGAAAGTGTTATCTAATTAAGGAACTTATAACATTGTACAGGAAGGACAAAACCTTGAAACACAATCTCGCCATCTAGAAAGTATTATTTAATCAAGGAACTAATAACATTGTACAGGAAGGACAAAACCTTGAAACACAATCTTGCCATCTAGAAAGTGTTATTTAATTAAGGAACTTATAACATTGTACAGGAAGGACAAAACCTTAAAACACAATCTTGCCATCTAGAAAGTGTTATTTAATCAAGGAACTTATAACATTGTACAGGAAGGAAAAAGTATTGAAACGGTACACAATCTCGCTATCTAGAAAGCGTTATTTAATCAAGAAACTTATAAAATAGTACAGGAAGGACAAAACCTTGAAACACAATCTCGCCATCTAGAAAGTGTTATTTAATCAAGGAACTTATAACATTGTACAGGAAGGACAAAACCTTGAAACACAATCTTGCCATCTAGAAAGTGTTATTTTATCAAGGAGCTTATAACATTGTACAGGAAGGACAAAGCATTGAAACACAATCTTGCCATCTAGAAAGTGTTATTTAATCAAGGAACTTATAACATTGTACAGGAAGGACAAAGCATTGAAACGGTACACAATCTCTCTCTCTAGAAAGTATTATTTAATCACGGAACTTATAACATTGTACAGGAAGGACAAAACCTTGAAACACAATCTTGCCATCTAGAAAGTGTTATTTAATCAAGGAACTTATAACATTGTACAGGAAGGACAAAGCATTGAAACACGATCTCGCCATCTAGAAAGTGTTATTTAATTAAGGAACTTATAACATTGTACAGGAAGGACAAAACCTTGAAACACAATCTCGCCATCTTGAAAGCCTTATTTAATCACGGAACTTATAACATTGTACAGGAAGGACAAAGCCTTGAAACACAATCTCGCCATCTAGAAAGGGTTATTGAATCAAGAAACTGATAACATTGTACAGGAAGGACAAAGCCTTGAAACACAATCTCACTCTCTAGAACGTGTTATTTCATCTAGAAGCTGATATGAATAAAGACTTTTGCAACCGTTTCTTCTATATGAGATTGAATGTAACAAATCAATTGCATTTGCAAAGATAACGTATACGGTACTAGTTTAATGAACGACACCAATATCGGCAGTCTGACTTTCATTAGGCAGTCTGTGAACACAATTTAAATTATTAAAATAAGGGACCAGAACGCCTATATAAAGAAATTGGTATGTTCTACAACACATCACTCGCAATGCCTAAATATTTAGAACCACTTTCATTTATGAAACAAATGTCAACAAACGGGGTTTACATATGGCACACAAACATTTTAAATTCAACTAGGATCATGAGACGCTTTGTTTACACGTTACGTCATAGATGTTATAGTCTTTTTATTGATTTTCCCGTGTTTTTGTACATGTTTTAATTGCACTGGAATTTGTTATTGTCTGCTATTTGTATTGTGTGCTGAATTGCTCATTGACCGCTTATGGCGGTAATGAGTTCAATAAAGTTGAGTTGAGTTGTTTAGTTCAGTTGAGCAATGTAATCGGATAACAAATGTGCCAAGGGGTTTCGGCATATCATGCTGAATAACAAATATCATCATGGTGCATTGTATTGTCTTCCCTTAAAAGGTGGTATCTGGTAGTTTTCCTATATCAAATTTAGGTAATAATACCTTACCACTGCTTTGGGGAATTCGGGCATATTTTATGCATAAACTCATACTTTAGTATAAGTTATAACGGGTTTGAACACCGACTATGTTGTTAGACAGTACAAATCGCTATAAAACACTCTAAAAGTTCACTTATTCCATATCTATAAATAAATACGATAGCGATCTCTGCTCAAACTAGATTTTAACGTCAAAGCAAATAACAACGATGACAATATAACGTATTCTCAAACGCGAGTTGTCTCGTGGTTGTCTTTGTTAAAAATAGCTATCGCTGCAGCGTGGCTCAGATAGGAAATACATGTTTGCAATAAGGAATGGGGATTTATCTTTCATTGTTCACACTGATCTATGGCATCACCGGGCAGCATTTTGCAAGATCTTGTCAGGTAGCAATGACTAATTAGTTTATTTGCGAAAAAAATGGTCTATCCTTAAACGTAGAACAAATTCTTGTTATCATGTGTAGCGAAAGTAAGGTAAACAGGTAGAAAACGAAATGACAAGTAAATGTTGTTGTGTTTTTGTTGTTGTTTTTTTAGATACATTGCAAGGACCAGTTATAGAAACGTTAAGCTGTTTTGGTGGAGGAAGACCACAGACAAATGTCTGGGTAGCCCACCGCTGCACCGCAGGTCAGCTGGAAGACTTTCCCACAATGAGTCCTTCACCCCAAACGGGACTCGAACCCATGTGGTGAGAGGCTAAGCAGTCAGAGAAGTTACAAATCGGCGACTCTACCACTACGCCACGCGCGCACATGACAAATGAATGATTACTGGTGCATTAGCAATACAATATATTGAGAATTGAGAAAACCCCATGCGTAACCTAAATATTTACCAATTTTTTTTCCACGCTCTCCAATTTGAGCGGCTATTTGCAAAGGCTCAGCTCCAATTTAAAATGCTGCTAGCCGTGTTGATCACACTCGTTTTATGGCAGACTTTAGTCTAGTTCTTTAAAGATCAGCTATTTACATTAATCTACTGCCTTCCGCCGAATAGTGCTATCACAAACCGCTAACACATCCCGATAAATAAATTCAGATAAGCGTTCTGTCAATCCGCTTCATCGGACCTGGTAGCGCAATCCGTAGAGCGTCGGCTCCAGGTACGGGACAACGACATACCACCATCGTTAAAAATGGTAGGTGGCATAGCTCCCTTGCTAACGCTCAAGCAAATATTAAGGTAGTTCCACGACTGGTTGGCCCGGTGTCAGGATAATGTGACTGGGTGTGCTATCATGCCTTGTGTTCACAGCATGCTATGCACAGTGAAGGCAGCACTATATCTGCTTCAAGTGGACATCGTCTCCATGTAAATTGAAATACTGTTGGAGGGACGATAAACCCCATAACAACAAGAATCCGCTTCAAATGCGAGGGACCCAGTGTTTACACATCGGGAGCGATAATGACATTTGTTTTTCATTTTATCTTGTTAGTAGCACATGCTTAATTAAAATAGAGGTTTGAAAAAAGCTTAGAAATGTGAGGATAATTTATGGAACAACAGTGCCATTTCCGTATAATTTCAGAAACTAGCCAAAACCTACCATACTTTAGATTTATACTGAACAGTTTTAAATATATATAGTTTTCTTGGCCTATAGGAACGAAGAATACTGACGATAGGCGCCCGTATGTTCACTATACATTACGGATGACTAATGAAGGCTAACTGTTTTAAATATATGCAGTCTTGTTTATCTATAAGAACGCGGGATATTCGCAGCTTTGTACATATTGAGCATATGTTGATAGTTTAATATATTACTTGTTATTTTGTCTGTATATTAGTTTATTTTATCAGTTAAACTCTCGATGCAGGGGCTTACTGTTAGTTGTCTCACTTTGAGGTAATATTGTTATTTACGCTAATTGTTTGATAGAAAAAAAACCTCCATGAAGTACGAGGTTGGAGCGCTCTACACTCCAGGTTTAAGCACCGCATTCGGTCCTTTGGCCGACTGACCATTTCAAGGCAGTAATTGCTGTTTCTTTTTTTTTGTGTGTGAATGTCTAGTCTCTGTGTTTTTGTCACTTTTACATTTACCCTGTTTTCCTTTGTTTAGAGGTAGTTTAGTTTTAAATATCTGTGGTAAATCTTATAGAACCTTTTTTACCTATTTACTTTCATTTCTGTCTTCGATTACTAAAGCACCAAGATTAAACTATTAAATTTTAGCTCGATATGTGATATATGATATATTCTATGCACATGTGGATACCCGGTCGGTAATAAACTTGCTCATCTTCAGTGATAAAACATATCTGTTTTTGGATATATGATAAGTGCTAGGTACTTCAATGATAATGCACATTTATTCCGGCCCTGAAGAAGGCAGAAGTGCTAAAATCTCAACAGACGATCAGCAGATCGGCCGCACATTGCGGGGCCAGATCTTCATTCTGTTCTTGTTCCATCTGATAAAGTTTTAATTTTCATTGCACGGACTTATCTGGTAATTTTTGTTTGCAATTCAAGCGTGATTCTCTGCGCGATGCAGTGTTTTTTCAAGATGCAACGGAATGCTGCACAGCGGATATTTTGGCGGAACTGCAATTTTATCAAAATGTACTTCCTCTCCTTGGAATACGGAGAAATCATTCCACCGACGGGTGTTGAATAAGAATCCTAACCGTTAAAAATGCAGACTATTTTCATGACCATGCCATTAAGTTTATTTATATCATGCGGTAATTGTTTTAAGCACATGGAATTACTTTGATGTTTCGTCTCTTGTAATTATCGTTTAAGCGCTCATAGAATGAACATATATATATATATTCTATGGACGCTTAAACGGATAATTACATCAATATATATAATTGCATCAATTAGTATCCGACTTCTCCGTTTAAAAACAGAGCCATACTTGAAAACAAATTGCAACATGGGCTCACAAACGAATATTAATCAAAATTCAATTTACAGCGCAAATGTATTTGCCATAGCACGAAATCTAACAGATACTCAAGTATTTATGTTTTTGGTTGTTTCAAGCTATTTAATGATATCCTAAAGAAATCTAAAGGCAAATAATGCCTGCAATAAACGACCACACAAAGTAATTTCTGTGAAAAGTCAAGTAATAGACAACATTCATGTATCTCAATATCAATGAGGTGCGAAACTGCTTCTGGTAACAGACACATGCGCTATTTTCATTATTTCTTATATATGCATATTCTTTACAGTGTTCTTCGTCAATATATCATCGTTGCAAACTGTATAGAAAGGTAACTTAAAACAGCGACATCAAATTATTTTCACCTGAAGCAAACTATGGGATCATTGTACAAGTAAAACTAATTATAGCAAATTAAAGTGAAAAATGGCTGACACTTAAAGGCTTTACTTTAACAAGTATTATCATCTTTAAGAGTACGTAGATTAGAATAATTTATATATGTTTCTTACAAAATAACAAATGGATTACTCATACACTAATGTCTTAATATTGTATTATTCATCTACATGTAATTATGGCTAATATTTCTTCTTCTCAGATTTTAAGACGTCATATTAGCAAAAACCTACTAGCTATAACTGTTATGTAGATAACTTTATTATTTAGTGGTTTCTTTTAAAAAAGGTCGTGTTTCTTTTCTATGCTTCGATAACAACACCATTTTTAGAACAACATCCTGCACACTTAATTAAAATACATTCTTGCATGTTTGTGACATTACTGATCCCCTGATAAGGTCCTCAAAAGTAGTTCCAATATACTTTGGGGTCTAGCACAGAAGAAATCTTAGTAATTTTTCTGACTAAATATTAAAACAATTTCTTAAATATAAACACAATTTATTAAATGCCATACATAAAACCATTTAAACTAAGAAAGTTCTCAGGATTTTTCCCAAATTTAAGAACATTCCTTAGATAAGGTCAGAACAAAATAATTAAGTTTCTTTATTTATCACCTCACATGATTCCCCATGTTTTCCATTCAATACAACCATAACATGTTGTGTTATATTACACTAGTGTAATACAGCGTTTTTGACTGATGACGTCATCAACGCCATCATAATGCAGATCGTCTCATAGCACTATTTCACCAGGTATTGTTGTTAGATTTTTGTAAAATTGGCGATTAAAGTCATGTGATAAAAAAAATCTGTTACTCGTTGTCATTTAATACAAACATTTATAAAACTCGTCCAGGAAAAATGATAGTAAGTCCGCCATAGGCTCGCTTACTGACTCGCTTAGTAAATGTTTATATTAAGTGACAACTTGTGTCAGATCCTCTACGACTACGACCTCAGAGATATAAATACTTCTTTACACACGTTTACACGTAGCACTCTTAATAAATTCTACGACATTACGACCAATGAAATAACGATTGTAATTCTATAAATAATTCAGACACTACGCCCTTACAAGACTAAACACGAACACTATTTCTTTATCAATATATGACAACAGAATTCTAGATCGCTATGAAATCAGACAATAAACCTTGTAAGTCGATATTCTAGTTTAGTCAGGTACATACTGATTCCAATCATGTTAGCTTAATCAAAATAATCGAGTATTTTAAACATGGTCAAAATACAAACACTTTCAAGTATAATGAATGTCCAATAGCCAAACCTGCTTCACAAATATGCATTCTGGTATATTTTATACAATGCAGTGTATGTCCAAAATATCAATATCGATTAAACAAAATCAATATTGTATATTAAACTTTTTATTTTATTTTTTTTGAAATACATTGCAGCGACCACTGATGATCATTATAGTTACGTCCAGCATTTCATGGAGGAAGACCGCCAAACAAATGCTTGGTTAGAACCATCTGCGCATCGCAGGTCAGATGGAAGACCTTCCCACATTAAGTATATCGCCCCGAACGGGACTCGAAACACTTTTTTACATTACATTAGAGCAAAAACTAATATTAACCTCGACAATAGTTCCTTGTTAATCAATTTGTTTGCATGAAATTTAGCCAAAACTGCTTCAAAAATCATTTGCAACTGAGGTTGTCAAGTGCTTTGTGTTGAAAATTTCGTTCCATAACTGGGCAGTAATTTAATTAATACAGTAATTTAATTAATAGAGATGTATAACAATAACACACATCAGCAACATGCACGCTGGATACATGTACTTTGAAGTGAATACATGTTCTGAAATGCACCAATACTGGTAATTATAAAATGGAAAAAAGATGATTGATTAAAGTACCAGGGGCAAAACAACACAGCTCCGATCTCCCATAGGCTGAATTAGGAAACACATAAAGATAGCTTAAAGGTGGTATCAGACAGTTTGCATGTATCACATTCATGTAACAATACCTTACCACTGCTTTGGGGAATGTGGACATACTTTCTGCATTAACTCATGCTTGAGTATTAGTAAAGACAGTTTTGAACACGGTCTACGTTGTTAGACAGTACAACTCGCGATAAAAACACTCTAAAAGTTTATTCATTCTAAATCTATAAATAGTCACGATACTGATCTCCGCTAAAAATAGGTATCGACGTCAGAGCGGAATACCCGGACGACAATATAATGTAATCTCAAAAGTGTGTTGTCACGTGGTTTTCTTAGATAAAAACAGCTATCTGTGCAGCATGGCTCAGGTAGGAAATGCCTGTTTGCAATGAGAAATTGGGGTTTATGTTTCACTGTTCACACTGATCTAGGGCATCAACGAGCAGCAGGTTTACCGGAGCTTATCAGATAACAATGACTTTTTTTTTGCTATTTGAGAAAAAATATTTAGATCCAAACTGTCGGATACCACCTTTACATAAAGATAAGTAAATTATTATCATTTCGTGTCGGTTTTATTGATGTGGTTGTTGGTATACATTTTCCTAATCATTTATACTGAGTTCATCTCGGTAATACTGGGAAATGTGGATTTGAAAAGCGTTTCAACATTCCCTTTTCGTGCTAAATCAATTCACGTTTTAGTCAAACGTTCAAAGAAATTTAGTTCTCAATTGGAATCAGTTTCATAACTTTAAAATGATATCTGAAATATTTCAATTTTTATAAAATTAAGCCACTCGGAAATAAACCAGACGCGAAATGAGCTCACTCTCTATAATTACCCCCGCTTACCGCCATTAGATGCATTGAGTCTAACTGGAGAATGAAGCGAGTTAATGTCCTCCAGGCATGAACAAGAAAAGTCGTTGATGCGAAGCATCTAAGGCGATTTAAAAAGTGGAAGAGGTAAATAGATTAAAGCAATAAGCGAGCAAGTAACAAAGACATTTGAAACGTTATGGTTTTTATTTGAAAGTTCTCAGTATACTATAAATCCCGAGAAAAAGTATGTATAACTTATATTCCTTGGGCCATAGAATGGTTTAAATCAAAATAAAACTGCAAAATCCGATATCATTTAATAGGTTTTCGTATGAAACAAAGGTAGAAAAAAAGTTGCAAATTTATTATAATTAACTATAAAACCCAAGTGTACAAGCAGAAAGTGCACATGTGTAGCGGCTTCACATTACACAAGTAAGTATTGTTCAGATAGTATTTTTCTCGAACGTAGTATGTTGTTTCTTTCTCAGTATCGTATTGTTTATTTTTGCAAAGTTACTTTAAAAGTTTCAGACACACAAAAAAAAAATATGAAAATAAATAACTAGAATAGAACGCCGTTTACCGAATTCGGATCCGTATTTTATCAGGTTTAGAAAGTCCGCAAAACAAACTTTTCTTCATATGCCAATAACAGTGAACATTCAATATATAGGATTTTTTTTACAAATGTCTTACAAATTCATCTTTTGATATGTTAATATTTAAATATTATAGGTTAATATTTAAATATGTCTTTTTACTTTTGATAGAGATACTAAATGAAACATCATGTTTTATTCACGTTCAATACGCTGCAAATATTTGCGCTTTTAAAATGGGGAAGGTTACTAAATATCAATATACTTTGAGTATGTGCATTTTCTGAGAAAAAAGTATTGCGAAACATTAATTATTTTATATTAATTATGAAATTAATTAAAGTTTTTCAGTCAAAGATGTGGTTGTATTCGGCACTGAGGGACGCCCAATTTAAACTCATGCCTGTGTCAAGAATTAATTACTATGTATCAGTTTCAGTTTCAAGAAACAGTTGTAAACGATCAAATGCCTCCTCATACCTTGAAGTGAGCGTAAATGGGGTCACATACACGTTGACGTGCGAAGACCACATAGAAAGTAAGTGTATTCTGTTGATCTCGGCGTATTTTCAAACACGCACATACAATATAAAATGTAAATTAATTAGCCAGATGGTCTGGATTTCTTTAAACGTCGGATTTTGCGAGAATATGAATGATTTTCATTACTAAATATGTTTTGGCTCGTAAATGGCAGACGAACAAAAAGTTGTTCACGCTTGAATGGAGTTCCGCAATAAAGAATTTTTGTACATAGTTGTGTGTGTATGTTAGGCACAAACATATATCAAAGCTCTAGCTCTTGCAGTTTCTGAAAACAAGATATTCTGAATTTTCCTATATAGCCATATATATGTTTGCTTTTGTTTTGTGGATGGATCAAAATTATTTTAACTTTTCGCCCCCCCCCCCCCCCCCCCCAACTACGATACAGAGATTATGTTAATTGAGTCACAGATTTGCATATCGAAAAAAAATATACGAGTATAATTATTAATTATGCTCGTAAATATTTTATGCAATTATTACTTTCTATACTACATAAGCTTAAAGCTTTTCGCACTTGCCAAGAACAGAACGGCCACTTCCCTTCTACAAGTTTATCCAGTATGTTTCGAATCGTAGATAGAATCCGATTCGCATGTACACGTATTTGTTTGCAACAATGTCATCGCCTACTTCAAATCAACCTTCCTGCATTTAACGACGGTATATTTGCTTGTTAAACTATATTTCCCCATATTCGCTTTTATACGCTTGCAGTATTTGTTCAGACACAGCGATATGGCCAGTATATAGAGGTGGCAAGTATATAGAGGTGGTCAGTATAAAGAGGTGGCAAGTATATAAAGGTGTCAGGACGGTCAGCTGGTATATTGAGAGTTTCCCAAACTTATAAATCTCAGACTTTTGTCTGTATTGCTCTGGATGCGAGTACAGCTGCCGACCTAACAATTTAAGACAATTAAAGGACAGTTCATTAAGTGAGGTTATAGATTCCACCACTGAGAGATAAATTATTGTGTATCGTGAGGGCGACACAGTAATGGCGATACATCTCTCTAGCTTGTCATGTTAATGTCCGGTGCCTCGGCCCTTTCACCGATGCCTCAGCCGTAAGTGTCTAGCAAGATTGAGCACTAAGGCGGAAAGTCAATAATACGGCCCTTTGAACTTTATTCGTCTCATTCTAATTGACACTTTACGATTCTGTATCTTCAATATACTGAATTTAAACATCCACACACAAAAAAAAAGAGAAATATAACTTTGCGACACTTTTGTTGTACTTTTTTTTTTATAAATTTAGTTTCTTAAAGACTGTTTTTTATTATTTTAAATTAAAAAAACAACAAATACTGACAACAGAAAAAAACACACTGTCAATTATCTTTATATGCTATGTTGTGTTTCATTACAACAGGCGTCAACAATTTTCAAGATTTAACGTGTAAATATTCGCACAAAAGAGCACAATTGCTTGGAAGGAATTAATGAGAAAGTTAATGTATTAAAATACAGGTTAACACAGCAGCGTCAAGAAACGATTCTCCGCCCAAGGTAATACGGCGTCAAATTTAACCTGAATGAGTGGGGAAATTGTCCCAATCTCATTTATTGTCTCCTTTCTAACAAGCACAACAATATCCACTACATTATTTAATCAATGTGTCTACACGTGCTATTTCTGAAATAAGAGATTTGTTCTTATGCATTAGCACTGCAAGCTTGCAGACGTTTCCCACAGTCGCCATTCCCATCGACCAAAGCCACAAGCACGTGCTTCTTGGCGGACCATCAAGAAAGAAATTTAAAAAGCCGATATTTAAACTTAATTTAGAACTTATTATAAGTCGGCGTACATTTGTAGCCAATCAGAAGCTAAGTAAATTCAAACTCCTCCGCGATTTATTTCAATAGAACTCCTTTCTATTTTCTATTTTACAATGAACAAAATAGATCGATCAATTTTACTAAATGATTTTGTTTTCAACTGCGCATGTGCAACAAACCACGCATTCTGGCTTGACACCTCCCCTTGTGACAACAAGTTTGAACGCATCAAGACGATTGACAGTTTGATTGACAGTTTTGTAGGGCGGATTACATGTCATTTTGGTAGAACAGGTAGAAGTGAGGCGGGGACTTCTAAGTCGGATAGACTCTATTAAGACGTTTCAATTGAAAATACTATAGAAACGTCTTAATAGACTCTATCCTATACATAGTTGTCAGTGTTGTTTTTACAAAATTGACCAATAAAAAAGCAGTCTATCCTCTAAAAGGTTAACAATCTGTCCTGCAGGATTATAAATAATAAAACGTCCATATTTTATTTACATCCACGAATACCCTCCAACAATGTAACCTTGTATTATTTTATAAAAGAAGAAAATAAAAACGATGCCAAAAAGTACGATAATACATGCTGAGCTACAAAGTAAACATACCGAATTACAGGGTGATGGCAACACCTTTATTTTCCGTTAGAATTTACTGGAGACTCGTCACTTTCCGTATAACATCGGAACAATTTCGTAAGAATTCGGTAAATACCGTGAATCATTTAAAGTATAAAGTTTGATGAACGAACTAGTTGAAAGAAACGTGGCACAGTGGTCTCTTTATTTTATTTATTTTTTTTGTATACTTTTCCGAATGTTTTTCCCATTAATTTCATTATTAAATATAATTTTTTTTCTAATTTGTGTTTGGATACATTTTAAATTATTTGTTTCTTTTTTATTTTAAAGGCAACACAGATCAACGATTTATTTGACTAGCCACATGCTTTCATATTCCCGCACTTAACATGGAAAATAACATAACAGGGGTTCAAACTCACAACCACCTACTTGACAGTTGATAATTGTTACCAAAGATACTTTGTTATTATGCGCTCCAGTGTTATTGTGTATAATAGCCGAGTGCACTTGAATCCGAGAGTACAACCCGATGCATGTTTCTATAAATAGATAGCTGAACATAACCGGCATATTTATTAGTCTCAAGTTAATTCTAACGGATAAATACCATTGTACGTTTAAATAAATACGTTTCTCATTATTACAATTCGAATATATGACAATGTCGTATGAAGTCTTCTAACATCATCACGTGACAGAACGTGCCAATTTTATCACACCATCACCATCTTGCAATGTCTAGATCAATGTAACCATTTCGGTGAGGAAAGCTTTTAGCAAAGTAAACAATTTTTCCAAGCAAATATTAACGTAGGAGTGACAATGTGACAAATACAGTCACATCAATAAACACATTTCGTAGCTAATAATTGCAGGTAATCAATCTCTTAGTTATAGTGTATGGATAACAAAGTGTTATTGTATTAGTAAACGACAATTTTATGAATGTATGCGGGTGTTTATGCCAGTCATATATGTAAACTTAAGGCCTACACTTTTAAGAAAAAGTACAGACAAGCGTTTGTATGATACAGAATGAGTACTTACATTAGACTGTATCATTCACGTCTGGAAAGTGCATCAGGACGATCCAGAATAACTCTCCGAAGCAATAGGAAGTAGGCTTAGCAAAACCGCATAATGCGACCGATAGTAAATCCTTCTTGACCACGGAAAGAACTCCCTACACTGGAATAACACACTATTCGCACGCGAACTTAATTCAAAATAACGTATTGTATTAAACTTCTTTCGCGTTTTTCTATGTTTGTTAGTTTGAGGAAAAAACACAAAATAAATTATTTGTCGTTAGAATGAAATTATTAAATTACAACAAAAACCATTTACCTTATTGTCTCACAAATATTTCACAAAAGGATCTATTCCACAGCAGACCTGTTCCAAATATTGGGGAGACTCAAGTATGGACGGGTCATAACATAAAAAAACACACATTTAACTGGGATTAAAAATTTGTTTTCTTAAAGAATTAGTGAATCAATAATGTGCTTAAGCACACGGGAAGTACAACTATAAAGACAACGTCCGATTTATCTGGTTCGGGAGTAAAGTTAATGTATAAAAAAAGCTTGTAAATCATGGCGGCCATCTAAAAAATTCTGCTGACAGCTTTTGTTGCCAAGCAGCGAATGGTCGCAGAAAGATAAAATTATACTTCAGACCATGAACCATACAACTCTGTTACAAATAAGAAACTGCTGCATATAAGGAAGTTAGATTTAGGAACATTTGCATATTAAGAATGTACAGAAAAGGAAGTTACCATTTCGATGAGTTATTTATTACAACGTTAACAGCGGTACACTATAAACTAACTGTATTACTTCTGGTAATTTTTATTAGGAGAAAGGAAAGCTCCGAACTATTTTCCGAGCTCGTCTGACACCGATTGTATCTATTATAGTAGGAACGTACATTGCATAAACATTTTTTTACATTTTAAAATAAATTTTATCGTGTTTTTTGTTAGAAAAGGGGGCTATTTAAATACATAATATATTTATAAAAACAATTGAAAAATAATCTAAACAAACAACAATGACAGAATGTAGCTTTTATTTAAATATACATTTTACATTTTATGTAACATATATAAATAGATGGGGATAAACATATATGTTAAAGCAGAAAGCAGAATAAAGCTACGTAAGATTACTGTACTTCAACTTGGCTTAAAAATGTACATGGCCAACATAAAATCTAGGTTTAAAGTTTTACATAACAACACACATAGGTTCATATCTAAATATCAAACAGAAAAAAATCATGATGAAGAGATAGTATTTTAAACAATACTAGGATTATAAACCTAAATTGACGAGGTAGATTTGAATGAAAATGACACAAAAATATTGAAATTATAAAGATATGTATGTTTAAATATGATTGACTTACCCAACAGAGTTATCCTTGGTCAGCTTAGGTGTTATCCAGCTTCACGACTCGCTCTGAAAGGGAGAAATGAGAGCCATTTATGAATAGTCTCCCCTGAATAATCCTTAAATGCAAGTAAGGTCCTTTCATTTGTTTTACTCGGTTTTTATGATTGTGTTCTTTAGGCTGTATGTTAACTTTTCTGCCTTTCTTGTGATACTCAGGTTAACCATCATCAACAAACACTTCCATTTTTAAAATAACACATCTCTATAAGTATTGTAAAGGATTTAAAGATTACATTTATGCAAAAATAAGAAATTTCACTGTTTGTAATTGAAATATCTACAAAAGAACAATCAATAAAGTCCAATAATCCCACCAAAAGTACGAACCTACTGTTTGGAATACCTCAAATATTAACTAACAAGGTTGACAATGTAGTACCCCATTAGATATGTGAGTATCGAGCTGATCGAAATGTGCCTATCAATATTTCAGGTGTTTATTAACAGGTCAAAATTGACACAACTTACTGTAAATGGTAATTGTTGGAATCCTTTTAACCACTACATCAAGCAGACCATATAGAATAAGATTACTTTTCATTCTTTACGCCAGAGAATGTGTCGTATACTTAAAATACTTGTAGCGGAATATCAAAACTTGCGTAATGCATATGGCAGAATAACCTTAGTCCATTAACGTACCAGTTTTAACAACTGAATACAAAGAAGTGACAGGCGAAGTTGTTAACTTGTTAAGCAATTAGCTGAACCCTGATTCTCACTGCCATTGAAAGTTTAATGCTACAATCCACTGTCTAAATATTCACCCTGGTTAAAATGGTCCTCCATTCAGATCCGAGGATCTGCGAGTCAACATAGAAGTCGCTTAATTAACTCCAGCGGTAACTGGACGAGCAATTAAGTTCACATCAAACACTGTCGTCCTATAGGCAACGGAAAAGGACACAGGACATTGTGTTACTTTTGTAAATAAAAAATCGCCTGCAGAATATCATAAAGGATTTATGAAATACTTGAACACAACAATGCATTATTTACTATTATTTAGCCTGGTAATAAACTATACACTAGCTATATAATACATAGCGGATACAATGACCGGACCTGGTGGCGCAATCGGTAGAGCGTCGGCTCAAGGCACGGGAGGCCCCCGGGTTCGATCCCGGGCCGCGACATAACAAAGTAATAAAAATGATGTTGGTATACATCCCTTGCTAATGCTCAAACGCTCAAACAAATGCAAGGGTAGTTCCACGACTGGATGGCCCGGTGTCAGGATAATGTGACTGGGTGTGGTATCATGCCAGGTGTTCACGGAATGCTATACACAGTGAAGGCAGCACTATATCTGCTTCAAATGGACACCGTCTTCAGATAACTGAAATACTGTTGGTGGGATGATAAACAAACATAGCTGATATGTCCATTTATGCTACAGCGTATTCTCAAATTTATATGAAATTTTAAGAACATATCGAACAGGCAAAAAATACACATACTTTTTAAATGTCTTCTTTGTGTCATAAATCTAAAACTTATAATCTTTTTTCTCGATATTTCATGTGCTGGCTTGCTTTGGAAACCGCTTATATTGTACGTACTGGACCGGTTCTTTGTTGTTTTTGTTCTCAAAGACAAGACTTTTGAGATCACCTGGGTTCGCTCTTACTGTCAACATACTTATCTCTCTATATGTAACTGTCACACCAGATCAGATTCTAGTCCGATAGTATTACTGCATTTTGACGACTTTATTTCATATTTACGACAATACGGACCCCTAAAGATTTGTGTGTTTACATTTCATTAAAAAAAAAAGATTATTTATACTTTTAAACACTCATTTGAACAGTTTGAACTTGTATTTATTCCTTATGTTCGATTTATAAATGCTCTTTTTATTTATTTTAGCATTTTATTAATTTAATTAAGCATTTTTTATAAACTTAGTTTTAAAAAGAAATATGTTTAATAATGTATTGTACACATGTTTTGCTTTCTTGCATTTGAGTTCTATTCATATATGTATTCTCAAAATAAAAAAAAATAAGTAAATAAAATAAAATAAAGTCAAATGATACATGTGTAATGCCTTGAGTGGTTTGGGTATTTTTAAATCACATGCTTTCTATAATATACCTGAATTTGTACATTCTATCAGTTTATACGGGAAAATTCTTTACAAACAAGTTCTGATTTTGGTTAAAATCCGGGCAGCGACTTGTAAAGTTTTTTGTTGTTGTTCTGAAAACTCAAATTGTTTGGTTCCTGTTATCCATCTGTCCCAGTAGCATTCATCTATCTCAATTTGCCAAAATCCCTAACAAAAAAAAGCATCCTATTAAAAATCCTTAACCAATTGTTTAAATGCTTTTTCATTGCCCGTTGTATTCATCAATCAGATAGTTGCTATAGCAGTGCTTGCTACATAAACATGCATGGAATGCGGCAGCAAGCATCCTCATTGTCCGATAATTTGATTTCGCGAATTTCTCTCCGTTTCAGCTGTCTGATTGGGTTTCTGGCAAGCCAGAAATATGCTCTTGAAGACTTCATCCAGCAATAAAACGTGAATCAGTCGAACGTAATTCACTCAATGCACATCAAAAATGCACCATAAGGGAAACGACTCTCTTTAAAAAAAAAAAGAAAGAAAAATTCGTGATATGGTAGCTCGGTTGAATGGACGACATTGTCAATAAACTCTGAAAATTGTCCAAACCTTGCAGTCGGTCAACAAAATATAGGAGACAGAAACGATCTGGATAGGTGTATTGACAGTTATTATAAAGTCGGGTGACGTATACTGTCGTAAAATTGTCGTAAACAGATCCTTCAGACAGCATGCCATCGTGCGGCATATGACTTCATAAACAGGGGACCACATTTTTTTTTACTAGAAGACATTGATATTATAAGACTTCTTTTTTTAAAAAAAAAGAAATAATCATACCTTAGATGCCACTTACATTTTTTTTTCATTTAACGACGTATGTACTCAATACCCGGTAACAGTTCTTACAAGCGATAAAATGATTGAAAAAATAACACCAGCGAGAAGTTGCGTAATATTAAATGTGGAAGGATAAACATGACAGCCTTGTACTTTACACTGGACCGGAACTGGTAGCGCAATCGTAGAGAGTCGGTCCCAAGTTCGATCTCAGGCCGTTACATAGCAAAGTCGTTGAAAATGGTAGTGGTACATGTATATCTCCCTCGTTAACGCTCAAGAAGATACAAGGGTAGTTCCACGACTGGTTGGCCAGGTGTCAGGATAATGGGACTTGGTGTAGAATCATGCAAGGTGTTCATGGCATGCTATACACAGTGAAGGCAGCACTATATCTGCTTCAAGTTGACATCATTTCCAGATAACTGAAATACTGCTGATGAGACGATTAACCCATTATACAATAAACAAAATTTACACTTGCGTTATTATGATAATTATTTCTGTGAACAGATGTAATAGACAGACTTTGTGACTGTTGATAAATAAAATAGCTTAACATGTGAGCATACAAGACAATACAACTGCAGAATATATGCTAATTCTTGCTAAGAAGACACATTTAACAAATTCACTTGCACAAAAAACTACCAACTGCAACAGCACTAGGACTTAGATAAACAGCAACGTGATTTATTCAGATTGTGAACCGTATTACCATCCAAACGTATTTAAGTAAATTATCATTTATGTTTTACAGTGTTCACGTGGACTATTATGTTTATAAATTATAATGTTATATTATATTTTATGACATTTTATTACACTACATTACATATTATTATATTATATATTATTATATTTTATTATATATTATTATATTATATAATATAATATTATATTATATCATATTATATTATTATGTTTTATTTTATTTTATATACGCGTACAATACTGATACTAAGCTTCATTTAGGATTCAAACTGTCAAACAAGTAGGAACAGTGCGCCAGAATCGTGTTTCATCTAACAACTGAATTGCTAATTCAAAGCACAGGAAAACAAGAACAAAACAACAACATGACACAGTAAATGCGACAAAAATAGGTTTTGATTAACCAGGGAAACCCTCATGTGGCGTCTGGTGTTACTTCCCAACCTTTCATTTCATGTCAGTATTTGTTCCTCTGAGGATTCGAACTTAACACATAGTCACACATGTGACCACGACATGCAATTAAAGGTCGGTGGAATAACGCTGATGAATTCTCCACTTCCCCCATTAGCACTCCTAGAGACTTTACTTAGTGTGTCATAACAAATACTCGATGGACACTTGATGCTCAAAATAAAACAACAATCTTGAACACGTGCCACGACATGGTTTGTGGGTTTCGTGAAAACAGATGCTGAGTACTTGTACATAATGAGGCCGTTTCAATACAATCAAACACGTGCGTTTACAGACAACGAGCAGGAAGTTGGCATCAAATTTGTATACGTTCAGAGTGAACAACTCTGGCAAATTGATATGGTATAATTTCTGATTGTAAAACATTTGTATGTGGAATGCAAAATAAATACAAAATCTGCAGGTTAAATTAAAAAAAAAACGGTGTAAATGCGCAAAAAGTAATTCCTCACAATTATTTACGTTTAGATTGAACGTAAAACGAATCGATGTCTTATTTTCTCTCGTTGATAAACGAATTTATTAGTTGACAAAATATACATGTTCAAAAATGTTAACAAATTGATAACAAATTAAAATTGAAAGATTGCCATAGATTGTATATAACATCAGGTCCAAGACATTATAAAACTGCGTTTTCCATTTAACATTAAGCAACATGCGCAAGACCCTTTATGTACTGAACATGCGGAACAGAGAAAAAATAAAAATTTAAAACCGCATTTTAATAAAAGTACATAAACCGTATTTATATGTTTTCTTTTTGACATACATTGCAGCGACCATTCATGATCCTTATAGGAACGTCCAGCTTTTTGGTGGAGGAAGAACCCAGACACATGTCTGGGTAGAACCACCGACGCACCGCAAGTCAGTCAGCTAGAAATCCTTCGCCCCGAGCGAGATTTGAACCCACGCGGTGAGAGGTTTAGCAGTAAGGGAGTTGCAAAACGACCGTATTCATAATGCCAAGCGTCCCACAAATATTGTTGGTTTTATATTTTATTCCATTAAAACGTTCAGTTTCAGGAATAAGAAGTATATTAATATTCTGGCAAAGGACAGAGTTAAATTGATAAAAGAGGTAATCGCCATTTTTAATTCTAGTCGTGTCACAATAAAACCTTTGCTAAACGTGAAATCTAAGACATATCAACTTCAGACAACTTCTTATTTATTGGTTTAAAATGCTGTGTATTGTGGAAAACTCGATAGAATGTTGTTGCCTATATCGCCCAGACATAAAAAACTGTGCAATCACGATGTTTTACAAGCTGGCACAGTTGTTCCAAAGTAGATTAATCACGACTGTAATGCACTTCATCAATTGTTCACTTTACAAAATATTAAAAAATATGTGTCACAGAGTATAACATACATTTTACATGCTCTGTAAATAAAATCTCTCAGTTCTTAGAAGGGAAAAGAGATTGCGCTCAATCTTAAAGTTTCGTGATTGTGATTTAACTTGACGTTAATTACAATAATTCTCCAGTAAGTTAAATGAGATAGCATTTATATCCAGGCTTAAATGGAAAAATTCAATTATACACAGAGAATCAATATCACCTGAATTAGACATGATTACACCAACCGTTTTGGGGCCAAAGTCATGATTGAACTCAAGTTACTATTTAACTACTAACACAATTAAGCAATTTTATGGTGCTCAGATGTGATTTTACCCCAAAATAACTTAATTAAAGCTTTTTGCACAAATTCCATGTATACATTTAGAAATACTTCGGAGATTACGTTTGTAATTAAAGAACCGACTTACGCAATACTCTCCTAAGAATGGTTTGAGAATGTTCGTCTAACAGTATTGCATTCAAATTACACAAGGACAAAAAGCATCGTTTAACAGAATATTCTGCATGTACCTTGATGTCACTCTTCAAAAACACGTACAGTCGATTATTACGGATTCCTTTAAGATTCATCAAGGTTTCAAGGTTAATTAATTTTTGCAGGTATATGCGGCATTGCAGATAGGTATAATTACATGTTGTAAAACCGCAGTACTAATGAACATTGATCACGCGATACGAACTCTACAGATTGCATGATGATACCTATTTCGAACAGCAGGCTGGTAACAAACTGAAGTTAATTTATTTTTGTGCCACAACAAATGTCTCAAATAAATGAATAAGAACACTTTGGAAACGTCTCTAATGGCGTCTCCGGCGAACTTTGTCATTTGCTTCCATTTGTGTGTTACGTGGTCTGCAATCGTTGCAAATAATAATACCATGTATTGCATTTAGGCTAAAAAAAAGTCAATTGCACACGAAAGCTTTTGACACTCAATTAAATTTTTTAACTCACGCTAAAAAAATCAGAATACACGATGTACATAACTAACTGGCTTTATGAAATCTAAAATTCTATCATGATTTGCAAATGCAATTATCGACAGTATTTTTATGTGAAATGAAGTCACGCCAACACGATTAACATAAAGCTAAGCATATACGGTATTGAATACCAGATAACTAGTAGTTTGCTTTCCTTATGACGAGATGGTCGCATTCCTTTAGACGAGATAGTCGCTTTCCTTATGACGAGATGGTCGCATTCCTTTAGACGAGATAGTCGCTTTCCTTAAGACGAGATGGTCGCTTTCCTTAAGACGAGATAGTCGCTTTCCTTAAGATGAGATGGTCGCTTTCCTTAAGACGAGATGGTCGCTTACTTTAAGACGAGATGATCCTTTCCTTAAGACAAGATGGTCGCTTTCCTTTAGACGAGATGGTCGCTTTCCTTAAGAAGGAGATGGTCACTTTCCTTAAGACGAGATGGTCGCTTACTTTAAGACGAGATGATCCTTTCCTTAAGACAAGATGGTCGCTTTCCTTTAGACGAGATGGTCGCTTTCCTTAAGACGAGATAGTCGCTTTCCTTAAGACGAGATGGTCGCTTTCCTTATGACGAGATGGTCGCTTTCCTTAAGACGAGATAGTCGCTTTCCTTAAGACGAGATGGTCGCTTTCCTTAGGACGGGATGGTCGTTTTCCTTAAGATGAGATGGTCGCTTTCCTTAAGACGAGATAGTCGCTTTCCTTAAGACGAGATGGTCGCTTTCCTTAAGACGAGATAGTCGCTTTCCTTAAGACGAGATAGTCGCTTTCCTTAAGATGAGATGGTTGCTTTCCTTTAGACGAGATGGTTGCTTTCCTTTAGACGAGATAGTCGCTTTCCTTTAGATGAGATGGTCGCTTTCCTTAGGACGGGATGGTCGTTTTCCTTAAGACGGGATTGTCGCTTTCCTTAAGACGAGATGGTCGCTTTCCTTAGGACGGGATGGTCGTTTTCCTTAAGACGAGATTGTCGCTTTCCTTAAGACGAGATGGTCGCTTTCCTTAAGACGAGATTGTCGCTTTCCTTAAGACGAGATGGTCGCTTTCCTTAAGACGAGATGGTCGCTTTCCTTAAGACGAGATAGTCGCTTTCCTTAAGACGAGATGGTCGCTTTCCTTAAGATGAGATGGTTGCTTTCCTTTAGACGAGATAGTCGCTTTCCTTAAGATGAGATGGTCGCTTTCCTTAAGATGAGATGGTCGCTTTCCTTAAGACGAGATGGTCGCTTTCCTTAAGACGAGATAGTCGCTTTCCTTAAGATGAGATGGTCGCTTTCCTTTAGACGAGATAGTCGCTTTCCTAAGGACGAGATGGTCGCTTTCCTTAAGACGAGATAGTCGCTTTCCTTAAGATGAGATGGTCACTTTCCTTAAGACGAGATGGTCGCTTTCCTTAAGGTGAGATGGTTGCTTTCCTTAAGACAAGATGGTCGCTTTCCTTAAGACGAGATGGTCGCTTTCCTTAAGACGAGATGGTCGCTTTCCTTAAGACGAGATGGTCGCTTTCCTTAAGATGAGATGGTCGCTTTCCTTAAGATGAGATGGTCGCTTACTTTAAGACGAGATGATCGCTTTCCTTAAGACGAGATAGTCGCTTTCCTTAAGATGAGATGGTCGCTTTCCTTAAGATGAGATGGTCGCTTACTTTAAGACGAGATGATCGCTTTCCTTAAGACGAGATAGTCGCTTTCCTTAAGATGAGATGGTCGCTTTCCTTAAGACGAGATGGTCGCTTACTTTAAGACGAGATGATCCTTTCCTTAAGACAAGATGGTCGCTTTCCTTTAGACGAGATGGTCGCTTTCCTTAAGACGAGATGGTCACTTTCCTTAAGACGAGATGGTCGCTTACTTTAAGACGAGATGATCCTTTCCTTAAGACAAGATGGTCGCTTTCCTTTAGACGAGATGGTCGCTTTCCTTAAGACGAGATAGTCGCTTTCCTTAAGACGAGATGGTCGCTTTCCTTATGACGAGATGGTCGCTTTCCTTAAGACGAGATAGTCGCTTTCCTTAAGACGAGATGGTCGCTTTCCTTAGGACGAGATGGTCGTTTTCCTTAAGATGAGATGGTCGCTTTACTTAAGACGAGATTGTCGCTTTCCTTAAGACGAGATGGTCGCTTTCCTTAAGACGAGATGGTCGCTTTCCTTAAGACGAGATAGTCGCTTTCCTTAAGACGAGATAGTCGCTTTCCTTAAGATGAGATAGTCGCTTTCCTTAAGATAAGATGGTCGCTTTCCTTAAGACGAGATGGTCGCTTTCCTTAAGACGAGATGGTCGCTTTCCTTAAGACGAGATAGTCGCTTTCCTTAAGATGAGATGGTCGCTTTCCTTTAGACGAGATAGTCGCTTTCCTTAGGACGAGATGGTCGCTTTCCTTAAGACGAGATGGTCGCATTCCTTAAGACAAGATGGTCGCTTTCCTTAAGAAGAGATGGTCGCTTACTTTAAAACGAGATGATCCTTTCCTTAAGACAAGATGGTCGCTTTTCTTAAGACGAGATGATCCTTTCCTTAAGGTGAGATGGTCGCTTTCCTTAGGACGAGATGATCCTTTCCTTAAGGTGAGATGGTCGCTTTCCTTAAGACGAGATGGTCGTTTTCCTTAAGATGAGATGGTCGCTTTCCTTAAGACGAGATGGTCGTTTTCCTTAAGATGAGATGGTCGCTTTCCTTAAGACGAGATTGTCGCTTTCCCTAAGACGAGATGGTCGCTTTCCCTAAGCCGAGATGGTCGCTTTCCTTAAGATGAGATGGTCGCTTTTCTTTAAGATGAGAGGGTCGCTTTCCTTAAGACAAGATGGTCGCATTTCTTAAGACGAGATCATCGCTTTCCTTAAGACGAGATGGTCGCTTTTATTTAAAATAAGAAGGTCGCTTTCCTTTAGACGAGATGGTCGCTTTCCTTAAGACGAGATGGTCGCTTTTCTATAAGATGAGACGGTCGCTTTCCTTTAGACGAGATGGTTAGACGAGATGGTCGCTTTCCTTAAGACGAGATGGTCGCTTTCCATAAGAAGAGATGGTCGCTTTCCTTAAGAAGAGATGGTCGCTTTCCTTAAGACGAGATGGTCGCTTTTCTTTAAGATGAGACGGTCGCTTCCTTTAGACGAGATGGTCGCTTTCCTTTAGACGAGATGGTCGCTTTTCTTTAAGATGAGACGGTCGCTTTCCTTAAGACGAGATGGTCGCTTTTCTTATGACGAGATGATCGCTTTCCTTTAGACGAGATGGTCGCTTTCCTTAAGACGAGATGGTCGCTTTCCTTAAGACGAGATTGTCGCTCGCTTTCCTTAAGACGAGATGGTCGCTTTCCCTATGACGAGATGGTCGCTTTCCTTTTAGACGAGATGGTCGCTCGCTTTCCTTAAGACGAGATGGTCACTTTCCTTAAGATGAGATGGTCGCGTTCCCTAAGACGAGATGGTCACTTACCCTAAGATGAGATGGTCGCTTTCCCTAAGATGAGATGGTTGCTTTCCTTAAGACGAGATGGTCACTTTCCTTAAGATGAGATGGTCGCTTTCCTTAAGACAAGATGGTCGCTTTCCTTAAGACGAGATGGTCGCTTACTTTAAGACGAGATGGTCGCATTCCTTAAGACGAGATGGTCGCTTTCCTTAAGACGAGATGGTCGCTTTCCTTAAGACGAGATGGTCGCTTTCCTTAAGACGAGCTGGTCGCTTACTTTAAAACGAGATGATCCTTTTCTTAAGACAAGATGGTCGTTTTCTTTAAGACGAGATAGTCGCTTTCCTTAAGACGAGATGGTCGCTTTCCATAAGACAAGATGGTCGCTTTCCTTTAGACGAGATGGTCGCTTTCCTTAAGACGAGATGGTCGCTTTCCTTAAGACGAGATGATCCTTTTCTTAAGACGAGATGGTCGCTTTCCTTAAGACGAGATGGTCGCATTCCTTAAGACAAGATGGTCGGTTTCCTTAAGAAGAGATGTTCGCTTACTTTAAAACGAGATGATCCTTTCCTTAATACAAGATGGTCATTTTCCTTAAGATGAGATGGTCGCTTTCCTTAAGACGAGGTGGTCGTTTTCCTTAAGATGAGATGGTCGCTTTCCTTAAGACGAGATTGTCGCTTTCCCTAAGACGAGATGGTCGCTTTCCATAAGCCGAGATGATCGCTTTCCTTTAGATGAGATGGTCGCTTTTCTTTAAGATGAGAGGGTCGCTTTCCTTAAGACAAGATGGTCGCATTTCTTAAGACGAGATCATCGCTTTCCTTAAGACGAGATGGTCGCTTTTATTTAAAATAAGAAGGTCGCTTTCCTTTAGACGAGATGGTCGCTTTCCTTAAGACGAGATGGTCGCTTTTCTATAAGATGAGACGGTCGCTTTCCTTTAGACGAGATGGTTAGACGAGATGGTCGCTTTCCTTAAGACGAGATGGTCGCTTTCCATAAGAAGAGATGGTCGCTTTCCTTAAGAAGAGATGGTCGCTTTCCTTAAGACGAGATGGTCGCTTTTCTTTAAGATGGGACGGTCGCTTCCTTTAGACGAGATGGTCGCTTTCCTTTAGACGAGATGGTCGCTTTCCATAAAACGAGAAAGTCGCTTTCCTTAAGACGAGATGGTCGCTTTCCTTATGACGAGATGATCGCTTTCCTTTAGACGAGATGGTCGCTTTCCTTAAGACGAGATGGTCGCTTTCCTTAAGACGAGATTGTCGCTCGCTTTCCTTAAGACGAGATGGTCGCTTTCCCTATGACGAGATGGTCGCTTTCCTTTTAGACGAGATGGTCGCTCGCTTTCCTTAAGACGAGATGGTCGCTTACCTTAAGATGAGATGGTCGCTTTCCTTAAGACGAGATGGTCGCTCGCTTTCCTAAAGACGAGATGGTCGCTTTCCTTAAGACGAGATGGTCGCTTTCCTTAAGACGAGATGGTCGCTCGCTTTCCTTAAGACGAGATGGTCGCTTTCCTTAAGACGAGGTGGTCGCTTTCCTTAAGACGAGATGGTCGCTTTCCTTAAGACGAGATAGTCACTTTCCTTTAGACGAGATGGTCGCTTTCCTTAAGACGAGATGTTCGCTTTCCTTAAGACGAGATGGTCGCTCGCTTTCCTAAAGACGAGATGGTCGCTTTCCTTAAGACGAGATGGTCGCTTTCCTTAAGACGAGATGATCCTTTCCTTAAGACGAGATGATCCTTACCTTAAGACGAGATAGTCGCTTTCCTTAAGACGAGATGGTCGCTCGCTTTCCTTAAGACGAGATGGTGGCTTTCCTTAAGACGAGATAGTCGCTTTCCTTAAGACGAGATGGTCGCTCGCTTTCCTTAAGACGAGATTGTCGCTCGCTTTCCTTAAGACGAGATGGTCGCTTTCCTTAAGACGAGATGTTCGCTCGCTTTCCTTAAGACGAGATGGTCGCTTTCCTTTAGACGAGATGGTCGCTTTCCTTTAGACGAGATAGTCGCTTTCCTTAAGACGAGATGGTCGCTTTCCTTAAGATGAGATGGTCGCTTTTCTTATGACGAGATGGTCGCTTTCCTTAAGACGAGATGATCCTTTTCTTAGGACGAGATGGACGAGTTTTTCCGTTGGTCCGTAATGATTTGGTTATATGAAAGCGAAATTAAATAGGGTATGTGATATAACAAGAAAAGGCTTATGCTTTGGTCAATATATCGTTTTGCGGACCTGGCTAATATGATATAATAAGCTAGTGTAATACGTACAACTTATTGAATGATGACGTCTTAGACGATTGGTAGGATGTCGATGTAGGACCAGTTTTTCACTATATATCAGATCTACATGCAAGACAACTAAAGTTTGATGAAGTATTTGATAGTATTGGGTAAATCGTGCCACGACAGACTATCAGAATTGCATTATTCGATCATCTGTTGACATGGGTGTTGGTCATTGAAATTATGTGCACACCATTTAAACATTTATTTTGATTGCTGAGGTTTATATCATATTGTATGACCTTAGCATCTCGCGCTAGACACTCTACCGATTACGGTATCAGAACCAGACTACAAAAAAAACAACATGCAAGTGGCAAAACATGTCACATGTAGGTGTTTACCTGCCTACAGTATGAAATTAACGATAAAGACAGCATGATAAATGTTTCAAGAAAATTCCGTCTTCAGATAATTGATATGGACAATGTTGGAGGGACCATACACCCAAAAATCAAAAAAAGACACTCATACAACAGCACGATATCTCGCACAAACGAGTAGGCCATACAAGTAGTTGGGCATTAGAGAAACCAATCAACATGTCCAGAAAAAAAAACAGATATAACATCATCTAATATAACGGCATACACACATGCCTCTCTAAGATACTCGATTCCTAATACAATCTTAAAAAGACATGCCTGGCTCCAATAAACTAGCTAGCAAGCAGTCAGATATTGATGTCTATCGATATGAACGGGGACGCAGCCAAGACAATTTTGGCCTTAGGTTTGATGGCTTGAAGACAAAAAGCCTTTCCCAAATATTGACGGGACGGCGTACCAAATATAATGTGCTTAGCCTTGTAAAGCAGATACACATATCACTACGTTTTTATTATGTTATATTATACATAGATCTTTTATAGTATAGTGCTAGAGTCCAAGCGCTATATGCCTCAATGGGTTATGGAGTCATCACGCTACTGTCACTGTTTGATCACTTTAACAAACTGCTTTTAACATGCACATTATGTATGAAATCAATACGCGTGATAACGGTACGAAAAGTAATATCAATTAAATTTGTCAGTTGTTAAATTAACAAAAGAGGACCTCATTATAATATCGTTTTAAGCAACACTGCCAATTATTATAACAGACAACTTTTCCTAATTGCGTTTTGTACAAACAAATATGTTTCAAAGGTAACAGACAGAATTTTATTTTCTTAGCGTTCACATTTTGCCTTTGTAATTCGATTTTTGTTCATTTCCCATTTTAGGTATTCTGAAAAAGTCACAGTGACTTAATATTATGAATACTCTATTTTCATATAAATCTTATAATGTCCAAATAAGTGATCAATTCACATGATCATGCCAGCCAACATCCAAGAAATTCAGCGACCGAGTAATGACTTGCCTTTATGTTGTAATTATGTCGTTTGTTGGATCTTTACTACGGACAATGACATATAACTAACATAGTCCGGCCATTTCCTTGACATAAACAAGCGTTTTCTAATGGACACATATTACAACGATAATCGCGGGACCGACTATAAAGCAGCCAATAAACGACCAATCATCTATTTGTCGACACAGCCTATCCATGGGTGAACCCCAGAACCTCAGGTAACATCAATATTAACAAAACAACACATGCACAACAGTAAGAGACGGAACAAACTATATAGCAATATAAGAAATATTGCGTTCACGCTTTGATAAGTGACACGCATCTTGTTTGGTTGATATTTAGATATGACTTACTTAAAACGCTATGTATACTACTTTTCTTACTTGAAACGCTATGCATACTACTTTTCTTACTTGAAACGCTATGTACATGTATACTACTTTTCTTACTTGAAACGCTCTGTATATTACTGTTCTTACTTGAAACGCTATGTATATTACTTATCTTACTTGAAATGCTATGTATATTACTTATCTTACTTAAAACGGTATGTATACTTGTTTTCTTACCTGAAACGCTCTGTATACTACTTTTCTTACTTGAAACGCTATGTATATTACTTTTCTTACTTGAAACGCTCTGTATATTTCTTTGTTTACTTGAAACGCTTTGTATATGACATATTTTACTTGAAACCCTATGTATATTACTTTTTACTTTTCTTACTTGAAACGCTATGTATATTATTTCTCTTACCTGAAACGCTATGTATATTATTTCTCTTACCTGAAACGCTATGTATATTACTTTTCTTACTTGAACTGCTTTTACGCGATTTCAGGCCACAATAATACTTGTCAATTTTTTCCTTTCAGTTAAATAATTCTGAAAATATTATTAAAATCTAAGTTAAGATAAGTGATAAAAGAATACATGGACAGTCCTTTCATGCTGGAGTATTCCAACGCCAAATATTGTCGAGTGTTTACAGCTTTTGTTTAATAAAGTTTAGCCAAGTATAACCAGGCAGGAAGTTTAGCCAAGTATAACCAGGCAGGAAGTTTAGCCAAGTATAACCAGGCAGGAAGTTTAGCCAAGTATAACCAGGCAGGAAGTTTAGCCAAGTATAACCAGGCAGGAAGTTTAGAAAAGTACAACCAACAGGCAGGACGATACCAATATAGAAGTTCAATGTCCAGACTTGAACGACCAGCCAGTTATTGTACACAGACATAAGGAGAATTGTGGATTTCATTATCGCTGCCTCCTAAATGCATAGTAAGAATTAAAAGGTTTTCCAATGACTTAAAACAAGTTACTACCACCGACTAGACGGAGTGTAGTCACATGAAAACATTAATTTTCACTGGACCGGGTAGCGCAATAAGAAGAGCGTCGGCTCTAGTACATGTATAACAGTATTTCAGTTATCTAGAGACGGTGTCCACTAGAAGCAGATATAGTGCGTCCTTCACTGTGTATAGCATGCAGTGAACACCTGGCATGATACCACACCCAGCCACATTACCCCGACACCGGGCCACTTTTAACGACTTTGTCGCGGCCAGGAATCGAACCCGGGACCTCTCGTTTATGGATATACACGTCCCGTATATGGATAAACATGTATTTTCTATGCCGACATTGGTTGATTATATGTGCTTTTTTTCTAGTCTGGCTGAATATAATGTGTGCAACAACGGACTGCATTAACCATTTATGAGATAATAAAAAGAAATAAAAGAGACATAAAAGAAACTGGCTGACTTTGCCTCTTTTATGTGTTCATTGAACCATTTCTGCAAAATAGAATTTTTTATGCAAATCATGCATACACATGTATGAAGCGGTTCCGAGACTGAACAAGTGTTTCTCAGACCGATTTGACAGCCATTGACTTGAGGAAAACCAATTTCAAGAATATCAGTTAATCACATCCATTTTTTCTTCTGCTCGTCTTATATTTGATTTTTTCAGAGCTTATACTGTTACTCGACACTACCATTATGTGTTGACTGACTACATTGAGTCTATCCCACACCATGCAGATTCGAACTGCAATAGACAGGTCTTAAAGGTGATGTCCGACAGTTTGGAAAAAACATTAAATTTAAAGTAACCAAATACGTCATTGTTACCAGTAAATATCCGGCAAAATGCTGTTCATAGATGCCCTAGATCTGCGTAAACAGGGAAGCATAAATCCACACATGTCATTGCAAATATGTATTTTCTATCTGAGCCACGCTGCAGAGTTAGCTATTTTTAACAAGAAAAACCACGTGACAACTGACTTTTTAGATAACTTCATATCGTAATCCGGGTGATCCGCTCTGATGTCGATATCTATTTTAAGCACAGACCACTATAGTGTATATTAAATTTTATAGATTTGGAAAGAATTAATATTTAGTGTGATTTCTGCAGCAATAAGTATTGTTTAACAATAAAGGTAGTGTTAAAATCGTCTTTAATGAGACAAAATAAGTTTTTGCAGAAATTTCGCCTACGTTCTCTAAAACAGTGGAAACGTATCGTTACATGTATTTGCTTAAGTCAAACTTTCGAATACCACCTTTAAATGGCGGCAAGTGTTAAGTTCTCGAAGATCAAAGGTTCCATGGCGTAACTTTAATCCCGACTGCGCTTCCATGATGTAGTATGCTTAACTGCACTTGTTGTATCGTCTCAGCGGGTGCTAATCATTCACTGTGAAGTCTCGGAAATGACACAGCTTCCGTTGGTTTGTCTCTAATTCATAGACAAGAAGGTGCTTTATCTTATAGACAATGAATTATAGAGAGAAGGCAACGGTCCAGAGATTTAGGCATTTCTGAAAATTATATTTAACCACATGGTGCATGTTCGGTCAATGGCTTAGAACGCGTTTCATTTCAGGCCACAATGATGTATCGTTAATTACTACTATGTTGATTCAATGCATATCATTCAGGTGACGCGGTGGTTGACGTAAATGTAAACGGGCTTAACTTTCTTCATAAACAATTCATATTCGATAGGTGTGTTGATTATTTATATTGTAAAACCAATTAGGACATTAATGTGATATCAACGTCTTCGGTTGAGTACATTATACATTTACCAGAATATTGTATCACTCGATTTCCCTAATGAGACCATCGTTAAATGATTGTTTTGTTTCGCAATAAAGCATCTGCCATAAAAAATAATTTTCTGGTCGCTACATAACCTATACTTGAACAACATTTTGTGAAAAAGAAAAACTTCTTCGTTTTGATGGTTGTTTTCAGAGCTGCGTGAACCATACAGAATGTCTGATTTTCACAAATCAGCTTACGCTTAGTGCCACGTTAAGTGTTATCATGGACTCGCACTTCAAAAATAATAACATCGACCAGTCAGGATATCACTTCCCTTCCTGATTCCACCAACGGTCTGTGAACTGTGGGATGCTTGCCAATCGTTATCATACTGGTATCTGACAGTAAGAGGATGAATCAAACAAAATACCTTCAAATAAAACTATTGATGCGAAACATCAAATGCGATGAAAACGATTCAAACAAATTTAACAGAAACTGTGACATACATTTTATAACTTACTTAAAAATGGTATTCGGCAGTTTTCTTTTTACAAAAACATGCAAATAAATAAGAAAATAAAAAATAGAACGCCGTCTACTGAATTATGACCCGTATTTTATCAGGGTTAGTAAAGTCCGCAAAACAGATTTTCCCCATGCGCAAGTTTCAGTGAGAATTCCATATTAAGAAGTCGCCCTACATTTGTAGCCATTCAGAAGCTATGAAAAATCAAATTCCTCAGCAATTTATTTCAATAGAACTCTATTCAATTTTAAAATGAACAAAATAGATCGAACTATTTTACTAAATGGTTTTATTTTCAACTGTGCATGTGCAACAAACCATGCCTTCTGGCTTGACTTCTCCCCCTGTGACGACAAATTTGAACACATCAAGACGATTGAAAGTTTAATTGACATTTTTTTTTTTTTGGGGGGGGGGGGGATTATATGTCATTTCGGTAGAATAGGTAGAAATGAGGCGGGGAGTTCTTAGTCGGAACGAAACTAATACGATGTTTCAATAGAAAATAGAAGCGTGCACTCGCTGCGCTCGTTTTCGGCTTCTATTTTCTAAAGAAACGTCTTAATAGACTCTTTATCCTATACACAGGCGTCGCGTTCCAGCGGGTCGCCGATTATGTGATGTCCTTGTCTTCTTTAATTAATTTATTAATAAAACTACCTTAAATGATAAGACTTCTTGTAATATCGCCATTTTAGAATAAAGACTCACAAGAGGTGACAGATAAGCAAAATAGTCGGTTTGGGCACACACATGAAAATACCATAAGTAATTGTCAGTTAAAATGGCAATCAATCGCAATGCTAATTGAGAATCATTATCACTTCTCCTCCTCTGATTTATTTGACAATATAGAATTTCGCTTAGCTGATCTAAAAGAGTAAAATTTCTTGTCTGAAACATTATTGTTTTAAATGACGTAACTACCCTAAATTTATAAAACGTTAATACTTAGAACAAGGTATGCATCGTTGTTTGGAATACCTTTTTTTCTTCAAATTGATCTGTTTTCTTGTCATTAATCGTTCTGGAAAAATACCCTCAGAAAGTGCGGGGTTAGGGTTCTGTTAACATGTCTATGAACCCCTTTCGGCCCTTTTGTTGACTGACCGTTCCAAGGTGGTAACTTTTGACTATGCTCTATTTCATATAAAATATCGTTGTGTGTTTTTTTTTCCCTAAAATTACATTTACCTGGCATGCGTGCGAATATTTTATGTTGTTTAAGTCATAGGACCTTAAATTTATTATATAATTGTTGCATTAGTCATAGGACCTCTAATTTATTATATGTTTATTACATTGCTCATCGGACCTTGTCATATGTTCGTACATATGGATCAAGCCAAGATAATTTTAGAAAAAAGATATTTTCAGTCGCTGTGAACAAGAGGCCTACTAAACGTAGTCTCATTTATCGGGGTAATAAAGTAAACTCATAACAAGGTGACAAACAACTTCATGGGAAAAAAGTAAACTACAATAAAAGATCAAGGCGCGTGTAGCGATGAGAAATATAGATGATGTAGACAAGTACTTTGGTACAAGAGTTTCTGAGTATGTTGCGGCAGGAGACCTTATGTGCTTGAACTTTTGAAAATTATAGAAAACACGCGATGACATTGAACTTGTATAGGAATTATTGCATGCCATTCTCATCGGATATTCATAGCAAACGCTAGTTGAATCATAAACAAGTATTATATGGCACCTTTATTGTGGTATAGACAATAAAATGCTTATAGTGCCGACGTTGCCTGCCATCGGCGGTATATTAAGTTGCATGTTACATAAGCAAGTCTTCATTGTCTGGTGCTTTCTAGAAAATATCAACAATTTATAAGGCGCTGTCTATCTATAATTATCAAGCAACATTGTACGATGGTAATTTTGGATAACAGCCTTCACATAAAAAGTACAGTAATTATTACGTCACTAATATTTTTAAAAAATATGATCTCAGTATCTCTCAAAGTCACCCATTTACGTCTGAATCGTAAACAACTCTGTTGAAATCACAAATTGTATACAGGCATTGTACACCACTTATATTTTCAGCTAAATGTTAAATGTATTTTGGGTTCCATAAAAAGCATGATACATTAAGACTATATTATTAAGGTTGTAACTTAGTGAATAATGTTTAAAGGTCAAATAAAATCAAATCTGGAAATTTGGTAAAAATTTCAAATGTAGTTATGAATTAACCTACATTTCACAATAAACTACCTCTTTTGTGTTGTTTTTAGTTATAAAATGTGTTTTTAACACGATTTCCATAAAATGAAAAGAGTTATCCCTTTAAACTCCGTTTCTTACTTGCCCTTGTCTACAGGTGCGCGTGACGTCAGACAGGAACAAAGAAATATACTCCGCCATGTTTATTCATTGTTTATATTTGCGTTGGATTTTATTTGTTGTTGATTTTTTTGTTATCGTGTGCTAAATTGTATTTATTTTGTCTATAATCATGATTTTGACGGCACGAATCATGGTAAACATAATTGTTTTTAAGCAATAAATTCACACTGCATTCTGTTCAAATAATGGCTATCAATTTAGTAAGTTTCAATAGTCTGATAAATCTTCCCATGTGTATCTTTTTAACATAAAGTGTTTTATTAAAATGAATGCCACAACAGAATTACAGTATTTTGTTGAACTGCCCAGACGAGATTGATATGGATTGGAGACGGTTTGACCTGTAAGTTCAACCAGTTTGACTTGACATCCGCACAATTTATTTTATGTATAAAATAGATTCTAGAACTAGTTACATCCGCGATAACGACTGAATAAATAGGTTTTAAATTCATAAATTGTATTCTTTACTGTCGGTATGTTCAATTTCAGTTCATTTTGATTTTCGCACCTACCAGTTTTGAACATCGTCCACGGTGACAATCTCGGAGTTGTCAGATTCGGAGCACGAATCTGTAGAGGAATCATCCGTACATTTATCCTCATCGTTATCGTCTAACACTGGCTCATAGTGGTAGGGTTTAATTACATCATTACAGTACTGAAAATCATGAAAATGACAAACGGAACGGAGTGGAAATGGAACGTTTTTCGTTTCCTGTTGAAACGGAAACGGAATGCTATCGAAATGGAAATGCAACGGAGCGCTAGAAACGCTTGAAACGGTGTAAACGGTATAAACGCTATAACCGGAGCGCTTGGAACGCCAGAAACGGTAGAAACGCAAAAATCGGAATCCTCGTAACGGTAGAGTTATTTTCACTACCGCTTCAAGCGTTTCTAGGTCACCCGATTATTTATAGTAACATTCCAACCGTTTCTTTGTACGAAATAAAATTAAACGAACACAATAACTGGCTTTAATTATTAACATAAACGCACTTTTATATGTACTCTGCAGAAAGAAATAACAAATAAAGCTTTATTATAATTATCAAAATCGTATTTATCAAACTCTTACATTACAGTTCCGAAACCGCACAAGTTGTCCAAGTCACTCCGCACGATAAAACACACAATTTAACTTTAAAATTGCGTTTCTGTCGAAACTGATGTTTTATTTAATTCCAATGAATAGCTTAACATCCGCCTTGGATCGACATTCTTAGTCTTCATTGTTTGGCATATGAAGATAGTGTGTACACAGCTGTCATTACACGTATGCGCGCGCAATGTCGCAGCATTACCCGAGTTTGAATTTTCGCTAATTACTTATTACTTTGTAGCTTCATGGTCCGTTCCCGGATCAACTACGCCTATCATTTTTGTGTGAACACACTTGCTTGAAGTATTTTTTTTTTACAAAGAATGCATTGCGTGGTACAAAATAAAGCTACTTAATGAAATTAAACGTCAACCAAAAGAAGGTAACACATCTCATATAACACAAAAACATAAAACAACTAAACATAAAACAAACAAACAATGCTATGTATTATTGCAAGGTGTGACCCAATCAAGAACCAATAACATCCTCCACGGCACTCAGAGCCAATGACTATGATCCTAAAGTTCAACGTCTGAATAACCATAGATTGCCAAATTGTGCACGTATACAATCATCGATTGACAGTTAAATGAAACAACCGTAATAAAAACGAACTTCTATCACGTCCATTTACATGATAAATATTGAAGACATAATAATCATTACCGCCATTAAATTCACCTGATCACACATGATCATCACCATGATCCCATATTACTTGTATAATCACCACTAATCATCATCATCACCGGCATCACGATTTACATCATAATCGTCATGAGCATCAGCATCACCGTAACCGTTATAACTATTTACATTATAATCATAAACAGCATCGGTATCACCGTCATCATTATCAGCAGAAGCAGCAGCAGCACCATCACCGTCATTTGCATCATCATTACTTTAGTTACAGGGGTATGGATATGTACCTTATTTTATCTTGCCTCTTTGTCAAGCAAAGGTTCTTCTGCTTCTAATCTTAATTGTTATATTGTTATATATATATATCTTATAATGAACAATGTTGTAAATTTGGACAATGGTGTCAAAATTCCTATTTCCAAATGCATAGTTCCCATAATGCGCTGTTACATATATGTGATTAATCGGAATTCGTGGACCGCGATTAAGAATCTGCATACAACTTTGGACTTTACTTGACTTGCAACTATTTCAATGAGGGTCGCCTGGCTACGGCTTATTTTCCCATTCATGGCTTGAATGTTCTATGCCAAAATGTGGGCCCTACCGGGTACTTAATTTTTGTACCCATTTAAAGATAGAAATGTATTAATTTAAAATATATCGTTTTGTAAATTGATATTATGTTTCTCCATGCGCGTGGGTAGGGTTCATACCATCATAAAGTTCTACTCTAATTGAATCCCTAATTTTAAGACATGAGCGGACATCCCAACTAATTAAGCTAATTGGCAGTTTTATGACACCTTGTTTGTCTAGTGGACAGGAAGTGTGACCGTGTTTTGGCGTCTTTTCCACTTCGCAAGAACACATGCATCCTCTATGCAGCTGTGTTTGAAAATGTCACCATATGGCAGTCGTGTGGTTTATGACCTTCACCTTTTAAAGAGCAATATGCATTGACTTACGCAAGGACAACAAAAAGGACAAAACACTAAGGTCTGCAATATCTTTTTTGGCTCATAAAAGGACCTAACGCTATATTTAGTAGTACTCACAATGGTGCACCCTTTCCCCATCCCCCTATTTTTTCGTATAGGGGATTTCTTATAGTAAATACTACATTACTTGTTTATTTTTGTAAATAATGTTATCAAGAGAAGACACATCAAGGAACACAGTCTAACGTATATTTTCATCTCGTGTTTATTGCAAATGTATTATTTCAATAGCTCGCCCATTCTTTTGTAGTTAATCCATACCTTAAATATAAATAATACCTTTATAAAAATGTTTATGATCATTCAATTGACTAAAGAAGTTTGTAAGGACATTAATATAAGTAAAAACATGCCCAGTCTGAAATATTACTACATAATACAGTTTCCCCCTCCACTCTCATTCCTTTAGAACTTATATTTATGCCGCGAAGGTAAATCGTCAATAACGTTGCATATTTTTTCAAAGCACACGCCGTTCACGCGTGCTTATCATTTTTAATCCCTCAACAGTACCCAACGTTCACACCCTCTGTATCTTCTAAAGACAATTATCGATCGATGTCATGTTGCACAGAGAAATAATAGATCGGTCAATTTGAAACAAAAAAATTCGTTTCGGCGACTTCAAATGATAGTGACCGGCGATTGATTCCCAGAATATTCTTTGATGTTGCAGGGTTAGCCAGAGAGCCCTCCTCTTCAGAAAGAAATTACACCGCATCTAATGATTTATTTACTCACCGCATTTATTTGTTACAACCTTTGAGAAATTAAAATCACAGTGATGTAATTAGCGACTCCATGTTATAAGTGCGTGAACAATGTTGTTAACAGCCGTTAATTGGCGCTAATATATGCAAACCGAAAAAAAATTGAGTGTCCGATTTTAAGATCGGATCACCATTGCGGATTAACACGTCACAGAGAAGTTACTTTTTAGGATACTGGGTGTGTGTGTACCATATTTGAAAGTTATTTCTTGTTTGTTCATTCCGGGATATGAAGTCTGGCGAAGAAAAGTAGGTAGGCATCTTCTCAATACTGACTCTGAATTTTGAGGATTATTTGCAGGTGCTAGTTTGTTTAGGGTATTTTTTTTGTCTGCAATTTCCCTCCGGGTGGCTGACACTGAATATCCTCGTCGCAAACAATCTACAGCCGATTCCTTTATATGTGATGGAAGACTTTTACCTCTCCCTAGAATGTTTACTTCTTTCGTCATTTTGCAAACACACCGGAAGTACTTTACATTTAGAAATTTATTAAACGAATTTTTTAATCAAAACCGGAACGGAGCGAAATGGAACGCTTGAAACGATAGAAACGATAGAAACGCTGGAAGCGTTTGAAATGCAGCGCTGGAAGCGAACAAAACGAAATGGTAACGCAACGGAAGCGGAATGGAAACGGAGCGGCGAACGCTTCCAAATGAAATGGAAACGAAACGGAGTGGAAACGGGAAAATTGTCAATTTCGTGATTTTCAGTACTGTATTCGCTTCAAAACCGAGTGAATCGTCTGAAGAATCCATTTTTCAAAGTGTTCTTTGTTTACAACTTAATGAAAGCAGCGGACTGGATGTTCCTGTATGACGTCACACACACAGGGGAGGCTACTACCACGCACTTGTTGGCTTAGCCAGAACGTATACATAATAAAAACGTGATTTATGGTAAAATGCAGGGACGTACAATCTGTTAAATATTTTTTTAGGTATTAAGATGTCCATAAGGTTTAAAAAATACCAAAATCCAAATCGTTTTATATGACCTTTAAGGTTACATTCATGTACACGGCGCCGTTTACTGAAATAAATATTTTGATTGTCTGCCCCGAGTTTGATCCCGGGCCGCCACCTACCATAGTCGTTAAAAATGGTAGTGGTATAGCTCCCTTGCTAACGCTCAAGCAAATAAATATAAGGGTAGCTCCAGGACTGGTTGGCCAGGTGTCAGGATAATGTGACTGGGTGTGGTATCATGCAAGGTGCTCACGGCATGCTATACACAGTGAAGGCAGCACTATATCTGCTTCAAGTGGACACTGTCTCCAGATAACTGAAATACTGTTGGCGGGACGACAAAGACAAATAACAACCACAGATTGTGGTTGTCTCAAAAGCATATTTATTTATAAAGTGTATCGTTAAATAAAGATGCTTTAGCACTTTGTACTTGAACGTCCTCGGTTAGATATGCACTTGTAAGACGGACCACTGGTACAAAATTACAGGTATTTCAAGTCACGATGACTGTAGAAAATAAATGTGTATATGATCGATAAAGGGTATTTTAAACTAGACAAGAAAACAGTAATTTTTGCACAGGTTAAATCACTCCTAAACAAAAGAAAGGAACAGTCTGACAACTGAAAAAAAAAAGATTTTAAATTGTGCATTAGGAAGAGTTGTGTTTTATTCCTAATTACGCTCGACTTCGCATTAAAATTTTACGAACGTTGGAAAAAATATTCTTAAAACGAAAATATCACCAGGCACTAGGGGTATTACATCATGTACATAGTTTTAAAACAACACTAGATCGATGGAAAGACAGGCAAGGTGGTGTTAAATTGATAACAACACGGAGATGAGACACAATGCAAGGTGTACATAGGTGTCCGGCTATTCCACAAAATTACCCCAAAACACCAATAACATATATTTTGTCAACAAATCCTGAATCGCCAGGTAAAAGAACTTGAAGTGTTTATTAAAATAAGTAGTTATCGCATAATTATAATATTTTACAAATATAATGTTTAGGTTTATAAGTAAATATTAAGTAGAAACTGTCTGGTTGTGATATGGCTTGAAGCCACGACCCAATAATCTTACAAAGAGTATCCTCTTTATACCATGAATTATACAATAATATATAATACACATACATTATATTTACCCTATCTTAAATGGATTAATTATATCCTATATATCCTATGTAGACATACGTCATACTCATTTTATCTTCAGTAATCTTTTACAGAAACAACATGTAGACATTTGTGACCAAAGGTACAAGATTACGCATAACGCGTAATGTTCACGATAACGAACAATAAAATAACAAACAAATAGCAATCATCAAGTTGATAAGACGTGTCTTCGCTAAGCACTATGAACTGCCAACAGAAGCCTGTTATATTGTACATTTAATATTGCATTTAACTGTACTGATCACAGCACAAGTTGCATTTGGGAATTTGGGTTGGGTTGGGAATTATAAAAGCGGCGCGAAAATGAAAATTGTAAATTAAACAGGTATGGTAGAAATATTGATAGATTAATTATGCAAGCGACCCCCAAGTGTGAGATCATCAGATAAATCCACTAAATGATTCATTCATCACAATAACTATGACATAAAGACTACAGTTCACACAGCAATACATGTAAGTGCTTAGGCTTGAATTGAGCAACAAATGTAGAAATCAGCACACTCTTCTTTTTTTATATTTAAAATAAAACGGAGTACTCTTCAAATGCAAATTTTTGTCACTGGTATAGGTTCTTGAAGCCATACCAAATACCATAAAATAATGTAATAATTATAAAACAACCCACAACGGGAATTATAATTCACCGGAGACTAACAAGAACAATGGCAACTAACACCTTGGTCATTTCTTGTTGCTTTTCTGGCTAGCGTATTTACAATATATAATTTTATCGATAAGTAGCTTTCTACTTTTATTTTCATTGAACACACTATCCTCAGTGGGGGATATGTAGGGACTTTTACTCTTTAACGACAACATTACACCCAAACTAGTTAGACCAGCCGCAAAAGCGCAAGTGGAAAGGCGTCGGTTTGAGGATCGGGAGGTCGCGGGTTCAAATCCCGGCCGGGTCAAACCAAAGACTTTTAAGTTGGTAGTAGTGGCTGCCATCCTAACGCTCAGGGCTAAGGGGCCAGCATTACGCCTGACTCGTCGGTGTCAGTATAATGGACCGGCCGGGTACAGTCCCTGGGCACCTCATAAGTGCCCCTGTACTATAATGATAGAAATGGCAAAAATGACGGCAAGTCCAATCCCATCCCACCCCAAACAAGTTACAAATCTTTTATACTGAGTATATGGCAAATCAGAGGTATCGTTTTGTGATTGTGTATAAGTGAAAATAATAAGGACGATTTGAAGTCATTTTACGCATTACATGTAATTGGGTCGAGTGAACATACAACACGGTAACAACACCGATTTCGTTATCCCTAGAAAGTTTAATCACATTGAATGTATAATTTAAAAAAATGATGTAAAGACATGAGATAGAAGGCTTCAAAATAATATAAAAAGAATTGTATGAGAAATCACTGTTCAACTTAGAAACAGGTACTCCTATTGGTTTCGACATTAATCGTCGGATTGAATACAGTTCGGATAATTCAGTGTCTGTCGGTCGGGTTCTATCAGGACATGACTCCTCACAGGGCACTAGTGCCTTCAGACATCTATCTTCATTGACTGGAATATCTGAAACATGGCTATCTTCATATTGGATGTAGGGGCAAATCTTGAATATAAATGAACGTATAGTTAATTCTCCACTCCGGTTATGTTGTTTATTTGGGACTGTAATTGTCGTCTGCGTTGTTTAATGTTGTTTGTTTGAGTTGTATTATTTTAGAGGTAAATTGTCTCATTGATGCAATTTTCCTTGACTGTTGTAGGAAGCGTTATGCTGTTAGTATGGTGATCTTAAGGAGACACGTAGAAATAAAGATGATACCAAAAATGTCTTTTTTTTGTAGTTTAAGATTTACGAGTAGAAATAAAGATGATACCAGTTTTTTTTCCTTTGTGTAGTTTGTTATCAGTTTTTTTTTTCCTTTTTTGTAGTTTGTTACCATTTTTTTTCTTTTTGTAGTTTGTTACCAATATATTCCTTTTTGTAGTTTGTTACCAATATATTCCTTTTTGTAGTTTGTTACTAGTATTTTCCTTTTTGTAGTTTGTTAACAGTTTTGTCCTTTTTGTAGTTTGTTACCAGTTTTTTTCCTTTGTGCAGTTTGTTACCAACATATTCCTTTTTGTAGTTTTAGAGGTACAAGTAGAAAATTGACAACAAAATTTCTCCTTTTGCAGTTTTAGAGGCAAAAGCAGATATAAATATGATACCAATATATTCCATTTTGTAGTTTTAGAGGTACAAGTAGAAATAAAGATGAACCTAATATTTTCATTTTTGCAGTTTTAGAGGTACAAGTAGAAATAAAATTGATATAAATATTTTCAGTTTTGCACTTTAAGAGGTACAAGAAGAAATAAAGATGATACTAATATTTTCCTTTCTGTAGTTGTACAGCTACAAGTAGATATAAACGTGAAACCATAGTTGAAGGGATATTTTACTGGTTAGCGTAATATTGCGATAAAACAGATTTTCTATTTTATGTTGACTTGATCATGTTAAACTGAATGAAGAAAAAAACTAAATCAAGGTACATCGCTTGTGTAACGCGATTTGCATTCAGCGAAAACAAACATTAGTGAAGCCACTTTAGATATGTCTTGTTTATTTGTTTGTTTATTGGGATTATCGTCCCACCAACAGTATTTCAGATTATCTGGAGACGGTGTCCACTTGAAGCAGATATATTGCTGCCTTCATTGTATATAGCATGCCGTGAACACCTGGCATGATACCACACCCAGTCGCATTATCCTGGCACAGGGACTAACTATCCTTATATTTGCTTGAGCTTTAGGTAAGGATCTATACCACTAGCATATTTTGACAACAACAAAAAAGTATACTTCAGTATGGCAAAATTCACACGGTCCCGACTTTGGTATGTCGCGGCCTGGGTTCGATCCCTGAGCCTCCCGTACCTAGAACCAACGATCTACAGATTGCGCTACTAGGTCCGGTACATCTAGTTCTTATTTCTGCAATTGTCTTACAGTTGATTAGAATACTCCCCATGCCAACGAAGAAAGTATATAAATTAAATTACATAATTTACAAACATTATCTCAGAATACTGCATAAGAAGATTGATGACTTTAATAAACGCCACAACGTTCGATGCATTTCTTGATCTAGCTTGATTTCTTGAAAATAAATCATAATAACGCGTTTTATTTCGGGTCCCTAGCTGCAAATAACATGTTTACACTTGGCATATAATTGCTTTAATTAAAGAAGCTAATCCAATTAACAGACAACTACCACGATGTGAACGCGAAACGTGGAAGAGAAAACATATAGCTTCCAGGGGAGGACTGAGAAAAGTTTTGTGGGGAGGGGAGGGGGCGGTATGAATCAAGACCTATTCAATTTTGACGCAGTAAATACTAGATAAATATATACATAGTTAGGGACCCTGACTTTGACCTAAGCAGTCAACAGACCTAAGCAGTCAACAGACAAAATTTACTTTAACAGCTTAGTATTTTTAAGCATACATGTATGTGTTTTCACAACTCTACTCTTCTACCTGGTTGGTGGGTGGGATAATACCCCCCCCACCCCACCCTGCATCCCCACCCCCGGATCCTGTTAGCTTCATATAGGGAGACAAAGAAGCCAAGGTCTATAGATTAATCCACGTTAGTTTCGACATAAAATTTATTACAACTTTATGCAAGACGGTGACAAAGCATCCAAAATAAACTAGCATGTAATCAATTATTCTAAGCCATATTTTCCTGTTACATTATTGTCATTAAACATTCTAATTGTTATTCAAGAATTAACTCAATCCAGACACAATATTCATGTTTAGCATGGTAGTGTCTTAAATAAGTGTCAAAAACAGGTGTCGTTTAAAAAAAAGCACACACACACTCTTTCATTGCAATGTTTAGTAAAGTACTATTCTGTATTACGGTTTATATGCTCTTCAAGCAAACATGTAAGGTATCGTAACACAATGCCGGAAAACCATGTTTAACTAATGAATCTCAAACAATTGTGGATTTCATGTGTCATGCCAATTAAGTAAGACATAATCTTATTGTTTCACCCGCAATTTAAGTTCAATCAATGTTACTAATCAATGTTTACATGCTTAAATTAACGCAATTTTCGAGTCGTTGTAGCTAGGATAAATTGAAAAGAGAAGAGTGTACATGTATATAATTTAAATTAAAAGTTAAATTTAAATAATATTTAAATATTACCTAAAGATTTCCCAGAACTCATCTCTGAATATATATTACTTCACCAATGTAGTCCATCTCACGACAGTTTCGTTTCTTGCAGAAAACGAAGAGAGGAACATTTGTGAGCAGTTGTTAGCACTATCTAAATTCTAATCCATAATCAAACTTATGCAAAAAAGGTTCTTTTTTCAATTGGTTGTATAAATACAGCTCATCCCTCGAGAGCACTGCGGTTAATAATTTGGCTTTGACACAAATAAGGAATGAGTTTCATGGACGGATCCAGGAATTGTTTTAGAGGGTTGTAATTGAGCGAGCACTGGGAGTTTTTAACGTTGTAAATAGTACAGATAAATGAAAGGACATTTTCTGAATTTAAAAAGCTGCCAGCAACTAACAATTTCACTGACAAGCAACTTAAGTCTAACATAAGTTGTTATTTTTCTTTTAATATATAATTAACTTCCAAAGGATCTATTTTGATCTCTTGAGATTATACATACACATTATGAAATTCACGCGGAGAAAGCTAACACCAAATGCACACCTTTTTTGATAAAACTAACAACCAGTCTGACAAAGTGCGCGTAATTCGGATTATTTCGGATATCGAACACACACACAGACACATACAGACTACACATATATTAGTACACGGAATCCAAGACATACTACAACACACACACACACACACACACACACACACACACACACACACACACACACACACACACACACACACACACACACACACACACACACACACACACACACACACACACACACACACACACACACACACACACACACACACACACCACACACACACACACACACACACACACACACACACACACACACACACACACACACACACACACACACACACACACACACACACACAGAGAGAGAATCGGTAGAACCGATGGATGTTCCCTGAATAATCGCTAGTTCCAAAAGGACCGCTTTATTATTCTTATTATTATTTTTATTTTTATTATTATTATTATTATTATTATTATTATTATTACTACTATTACAAAAAAAAACAACAACAACAACTACTACTACTACTACTTCTACTACTACTACTACTACTACTACTACTACTACTACTACTACTACTATTATTATTTTCAAATATATGTGTTTAAATAATTAACGAATGAAACATAACAAAGGGAAATAACTCCTAAACTATGTAAAAGATAGCTGTTTTTGTACACTGCACTTCCCCCTAACTGAGCTCTATCTACCTATGAAGATTCACATTGATAACTCTTACTGTTTTTGTGCTTATACTCCGGTACAAAATTTAAGGTATTAAAAATAACAAAGGAAAATAACCCCTCCCTTATGCAAAACAGAGTTATGGTTCTTGTACCCTGCACTTCTCCCTATATGTTATGCTCCAGACTAAATTATGACGGAAGGACGAACGAACCAACGAACTGACGAACGATCAGGAACGGGACGGACGGATAGAGACTTTATCCTCGCCCTTCGGGGAGCATACAAACAACCTTCAGTAAAAGGTAATTTCTAACCAGCCGTATCTCCCGCTAGATCCGCCCATGAATTGTAACCACTGAAATGATTTCACACCAAACCTTATTATATTCATGGTGTCCATTTACAACTTGCTAGATAGACCTAGTAAACCTAGTAAAGGTTGGTATTTACATTGAAATGATTGAATACAACTGCCAATGGCAACATTCGGAAATCGTCGGACCATTTCTATGCAGATTAAAACCATTAACACGTTTACCCTTCAAGCAACATATAACAATGTACATCAATAATACGGTCTGTGTCTTACTGGATGTGAGCGCGTGTATAAACGCCTAAAAGTTCATTTGCAATAGGAATCTCCGTATTTTTTAATCTTGTTCACTCTTACAAAACTAGTATCAGGTAACATTAAATCAGTAGCTACACAAATATCATCAGCAGCAGCGGCGGCACAAGCATACACACAGCAGTAAAGGACAACTAACCTAAGTCAAATTCAATACGTTGTTATACGTCTTATATAAGTTATGTTTTGTGTTGTTTTGTGTTAGTTTGTGTTTGTTTGTTTTTGTTGTTGTTGTTTTTTATTGTTGATTTTTGGCTGTTTTTTGTTTGTTTGTTGTTGTTCTTTGTTGCTTTTTTTATTTATTTGTTTTGTCTTTTTGTTGTTGTTGGTTGTTTTTGTGCTTTTTTTGTGGGGGGGGGGGGTGGGGTGGGGTTGGGGGCGGGGTCATCGATTTTTTCGTCGTGATTTGTTTTCACAACAATAAGTCGCATTTAAACTTTTGTTTGAAACAACGAGCACGTTTCAAATGAAAAGTGATGTTTTAAGGTTGGAAGTACTAACAAAATAAGCTAAATAAGCTATGCTATGGAAAGGAACATGGACAGTTCCATTATACAAAATACAACATGTTTGGTGTTTACAGTATCAAAATGGCATTGAACAAGATAAGATCTCCTGTTCTTCATGCTTAATTCTGGAAACATAACCGGACAGGAGAGTCCTACATTTAAAAATGAATGTCTAGACATAAATGACCTGCCAGTTGCTGTTACTCGGATAAGAAGAATTACGAGCCGTCATTTATCATTATAAAGGAAAGCATGGCAGGAACTGTAATCTTACCTGTCGTCCAAAGCAAGTCACTGCCATCGACCAGAGGGTAAATAGTCACAAGGAAACGTTCATTCAGCGTCGCAGTATTGAAATGACAGATTGTCTGGAATCGTCAATTGTTGTCAAAGCATGCATTTCACATTGGTACTTGATATTTCTAGATGCATTTATTTATTTATTTTTTATTTTTTTAATAAAAAGGAAAAAGTTGGGGGTTTTTTGTTGTTGTTAATTCGTTCTTAAAATATATTCTGTCTGTCGCAAAGTGTTGCCGTCAACTCGTTGATTAAGTTTGTTCTTGTCTTGTCATCCTGAAAACAATGTCTACAAGATAGGGTCGTGTTAAGCCATTTTATGATGACGAGGAGAATAAAAAGAGGAAAAAGAAAAACATATCACTAACAATGTATATGAAGCACTAATGTTTTAGCTTGAAAAGCCCTTTAACGTAGAACAGGAAAAAGAAAATTATTTAAACACAATGAATAAACGCGTATTAAGTCCGGTATCACTTGGTAAAAACATGTTTTTGCATCAAACTGGATCTATTTGGCAACTTATTATTAAAAACAATAAAATCATGTCCTTTAACAATATCTCAGATACCAACATTTATCAAATTTGATTCAGCGGAGCTGTGAAGTGTCTTCATGCTTAAATGGTCGCGAAGAACAAAGGCTCCATGGCGATACTTAAATTCTGCTGTCGTGGATGGTAGTAACATATTGAATGCTTCACTACGCTTGTTTGATGTTATATCTCCTGAACGGGAGCAAGTCAATCAATGTCATGGCACGGAAATGACACAGCTTCCGTTGTTTTGTCTCTTATTTGTAGAAAAGTGGATGCTGCAGATCGAGACAATGAACTATGAAGAATTTATTTTTTTGGCTAATGACAAATAGCTTCCCAGTGTGTTCGGCAATGTGAGGCATGTCCCGTCAATGAAGTAAGCTTTATTTTATTTTATAGACACGTCGAAAATGTATTATATCGAAACTTAAACTTTAACAAATTGTTTATGATTGTTTGTTGTTTTTATGTCTTTTTATTCAGATCATAATAATCAGAAGGAAGAAAGTAACAACGAAAAAAGGTCATAGATATTGAATTATGACACACAAAAATATGCACATCCGACATCAGAATTTTATTTACCCCTTTCACTTCTGCCCGATGTACAACGTACAGATAAGTCTATTTCTACCCACAAGCAATGTTTTATACGTACACCGTACGTCCTGTTTACTACTGTTTATAGTTATTTTAATTTTCTATAAAATTTTCTGTAAAAGTATGACCAGAGTTACTTCCCTTGACAGAAACTTAACGGTGTCTTTTTCTTAGAAGTATTCATATTTTTGAAGGTGTAGAAATGAAATGCTAAAGAAAAAAAGTAAAATGTTCTAGAATTTTTCAATTGTTTTTCTATTTTTGAAAGTCCATAACATTAATATATATCTCATGGTAATTATTAAATTGTTTGTTATTCAGAATCCATATTCAATTACCTTTTTAATGATATTTAGTTTTACATATCCAAAATTGTAAGCGATTTAGTGACGTATGGCATTTTCTTAGGAAGGTTATAGAAAATTCCTCAGCATGGGGCGTGGAAAATAGCTGAGCAGCAAAGGGTTATAAAGCACGTAACATTAAATACAATTATAATGTTGCATCTTTAGCACCGTTCAAAAGTTACATTCGTCAGTAGCATGTAAAATGCACTCGTTCAGCTTTTTCAAATTTTTGAATAAAGTACCGTAAATACTGCATGTACTATATCCCAGAAGACGTTAATCTCATGCGGATCGAGAGGTCGCGGGTTCGAACCCCGGCCGGGTCAAACCAAAGACTTAAAAGTTGGTGGTAGTAGCTTCCTTCCTAACTCTCGGGCCTAAGGGAACAGCATTACGCCTGACTCGTCGGTGTCAGTATAATGGACCGTCTGGATTCAGTCCCTGGGCACCTTAAAACTGCCCATGTGCTATAATGATAGAAATGTCTCTGCACAGTAGAATCCCATCCCATCCTGTTAATCTCATTATGATATATAATCAACAAATACAGTTCCGACATGATAATATAACTGTTGTGTTTACTATTTTTGTGTAATATCTCGTCACAGTTTTGATGCAACCTTTTCAATTGGTTGCATTGAACCAATGATATAAGTATTATCCCGGACATAACAAGCGGCTCACGAGGTCCATGAATCGCTCACATGGAGACCTTGGATTCTGTATGTTGTTTAATGGTATCACATGACTTTATGCTTGTACTTGTGCCTTTAGCATCTAGTGATTACAAAGTACTTGCAAAGCAATTAAATCCTTGCACACTTGTAGGCGTCTAGGGTGACTAAGATTCTAATAATGTTCTGTGTAGAAAACGTCCAAAGAATAAGAATTTATATTACCAATTCCAATGAAGATCTACCAAAAATTGAAAAAGCACAAAACAAAGGAATCCACATGTTATCCAGATGTAAAAAGTAAGAATAAATCAGTGATGCGTAATTTAACACCTTACAGTGACCGCATTGAAACAATCAGTCGGCAAAAGGGACCGCCTGTTCTATTGTGTTCACGGTGTTTTTAATAATTTAGAATTGTGACCTATTTTTTTATCTCATGAGACCAAGTCACGAACTCATCCGAAAATTTATGCAGACAAACATTTGATCAGTTTTATGTGATAATTCAACCATTAATGTAGCCCATATTGTGTTTACAATGTGTTTTTTATAAAATTTTCACAGAGTAACATACTTTTTGATCTAACATGACCCAATGATGATGTCATCCAAGATTTCATGCAAACATGAATCAAAACTGTAGCCTCAAAAGTATTCACAAGCAGATTCTTGAAGCACGAATGACAGACGACTCACCAAACGACCAAAGGATACGCTGTACTCAAGTGAGCTAAAATGCTGACGAAACAGTTTACCATGTTACCATTTTCTTCTAATTTCCTGACTTGTTTAAAAATAGTTTTCATTAGTATTTAACTTGTCAAATAAGAACATTAAATACAAGTCCACAGTCACGTGAAGAGGAATGGGGATAAAATCGCAAATGTTTACAAAAGGAAATCTTTTTTAGTGTTTCATTTATTTATGCAATTCTTGAGACCTGTCAAGTCTTATCTTCGGGACCTTAGTCTCTTTTGCACTCTGTTTTCATTGAATGAAAACCGTTTAAATCATGGATTAAGTTCTAATTGCTGAGATGAGTCAAGTCTTTAACATCGCGTAATGTGTTGTTTATTCGCCACCTGTTAATGTTAATATTGTACTGATTGTACTTGTATTTGTGTGCTTGTTTAATGATGTTTGAGAGGTCATCTTAAATGTTCTTGGTGTCAGTTGTTGTTGTTGATGTTGCTTGATGTAGGGACACAGTGGTGTTAAAGGTTGTTTAAAATAAGACGGTCTTAGGGGTGTACGTACCATTAAAATGAATCATAAATGTGCAAACTTTAACGATTCAGTAGTTTCATGATTAGACATTGGAAGCGATCTGACATGTTTGTTGTTGTTGTTGTTTTTGCATTTTTGCGGTAGTAATTACGAAGCGAAGAAAAACAAGCCCAAGTTTACAAAATAACTGTGTGTACCTTGAACGTTTGTTTCTCGGTATGTGTGCAAAAACTACTTAATGTTGTGGCACTTTCTTATTTACTGCATGTTTTGTAATACAACAGGTCCAATTATTTTAACAAATCTGTTATAAACCTTAATTAACACCTAGGAAAAATGTAAATTACTTCTGCCTTCTTTGCAATTTGTCTTATATTTGCGGAAAATTATGTTGTTTTTTATATACGCCTTATTTGTCTATAGCTCTATAAATTCAATAAGATAAAGTTAGAGTAAACGAAACAAACGCGTTTCTGCTCCATGTATTTTTCCGGTTGTTTTTTTTTCTTTGCTTGAAATTATTTCCCCTCTTCATGTTATTTCTATTGGTTTCAGAATCATAGACAAATGAAATGTTAGATTATAGGCAGTGGAAAGCGTTCAACAGAAAAGGTTAAGATACACTAAAAATTCTCAAGAAAATGTGATCTTAACGTGTCCAGCAAACAACATGTAGGCCAGTCTTTGCTCTAGGATTAAATTTGTCGTATTTTATGGCGGACGATGGCCAGAGACAGACTATTCAACCAATAATAACAATTTAAGAAAATAAAACCAGGTTTACCTTAAAATTTGTTTGCATCCAAAATAAGTACAAAAAAAAGTTTGATCTCTGTTGTGTCTGACATTTCTTCAACTGTTTGTTTGTCTGTTTGTTTGTTTGTTTGTTTGTTTGTTGGGTTTATCCTCCCACCAACTGGATTTCAGTTATCTGGAGACGGTGTCCACTTGAAGCAGATATAGTGCTGCCTTCACTGTGTATAGCATACCATGATACCAGACCCAGTCACATTATCCTGACGCTGGGCCAACCAGTCGTGGAACTACTATTATATTTGCTGGAGCATTAGCAAGAGAGCTATAGCACTACCATTTTTAACGTCTTTGGTATGTCGCGGACCGGGATCGAACCCGGGGCCTCCCGTACCTGGTGCCGACGCTCGACCGATTGCGCTACCATGTCCGGTCACGAATGTTTGTTCATGAAATAATAATATATGACAATAGTTTTCATTGAAACATAGGGATATCTTAATATTTGTAATGATTTAAAGGGTTTTTCCTTGGGAGAAACATTTACCTTTTACATGAGATCATTTCAAATAATAATTTTTATTACATGAACTATAAATAGAAGCAACACGATTGGTCACACCCCAAAATAGTCGAGTCAATAAATATAGAAATTGACCCGCTTTCGCTGATATTAACCGGTCTATTAACAGAATGCGAAATGCCCATCAATATTATGCGCGCGCATCTACAAAACTTCTTTAGAATTGTACGCATTTTGGGATACTCGTCGCAGACGAACAGTATTCATGAAGTAAACAATGTAAACTATTTTCTTGCATTTAAGTTTAGATTATAATTAAAAAAATAAAAACTAATTATTAGTACCTATTTATAGTTCATGTAATAAAACAGTTATTTACTTATTAGCTGGGAAATATGCTGTTGATATTGACCGCAAAAGAAATTATTGACCCCGGTTATCGCCTCGGTCAATAACGATTTTTTGGTCAATATCACAGCATATTTCCCAGCTAATAAGTAAATAATTGTATAATATATCACGATTATAAAAAAAATGAGATAACAAAGACAGTCCTTACACCGAAACGTAGCGGCAGGGGTTGAACATTGACATACACTTATTTTAATAGTCCACTGCGCGCCTTAATTTGATAAGAAAACAGAAGGAACCTTAAATTGAAATATTATGCATGTCATTTAAATGGCCTTCTATTTATTTAAACTCAGATAAGATGAACTATGGGCCGTTATTTGTCAATGTCTGGAAATGCTATTCTTGGTACTGGGAGGCTGTCCAATGGATACAGCACGTCACTGCCATTGTGCAAATTAAAGTACTGATTCTGAATTACTGTACTGGAATAGTCGATCGTCCAAAGACCTACAGTTCTTAAGTCTACAGTTCCTTACTTTGTTGATAAAAATGCAAAAAAGAAATTGTTTATATATGAAAATATGCAAAAAGGAAATTGTTTATATGAAAATATGCAAACAAGGAAAATGCTTATAAAATATGCAGTTTCCTTTAAAAATGAAAAAAAAAGTTTATATAAAAATGTGCAAAAAGGAAATTGTTTATAAAAATAAGTAATTTCCTAAAACATGCAATAAGGCAATTGTTTATAAAACAATAAGAAATTGTGTACGTTTCGAATAATGTACTTGTATTCGGAAACATTTTACGTGTAATTTGTCTGATTTTGTTAGCATAAGGTTAATGACTCTTTAAGTGTTACCAAGGTTATTAATGGCTCACGTACTTCAAATATAATAGGCGGGAAAATGACGTTCAGTTAATGGCAGTAAAACGACTTTGTCACTGGATGACGTTGACGTCGTTTCCGTGTTTTCTAATATGGCAGCGCACTAATCGGATTTCCTCGGATAATTCCGACCTCGGGATAATCATCCCTCGGATGTATCTGGTACAAGGTTTCGTACAGATATCACGATCGTTTTGTTCGCCGGAAGTCGGAAGAAGAATATGCCTAAAAGCAGCCACAAATTGAAGTTTTAATGGCATCGTACTGTAGTGAGCTATCATCCGAGCTGCCATCTTTGTTTTGACGTCTGTCTCAAAAGAAGTCCCATTTAAAGAAATGACCGAGGTGATCCAACAAAATACATACATCCGTGAGATGCTTCGTGAATTATCCGAGGTGTTCCGATTGGCAGCGCACATGAACGTTTGCAAATATGTAAAGAAAGCACTTGTTTATTTTTTGGAAATATGTAAAAAAGGAATTGTTTATTTTTAAACTCTTAAAAAGGCCGAAAATGTTAGTATGAACATTGTTAAAAAAGACATAATTAATACACTTCCCTCTGGAACAATTTGTAATATTGTATAATAGGATCGTCCGTTCAATATATCACATATTGATACTATCAAAGATATGTTAACAATGGAGTACTTGCTGAATGTTATCATATGTATGTCGGACATTCTGACGTCAAAACTATTATCCCTAAAGTATCGCCTTACATTAGATCCATTTAAAATTATCAACCTCGCCTCATATTGTAGCTATGCTTACATGTATACTAGGGGAAAAAAGAAACGCAACTACAGATCTATACTCATTTACTTTATGAAGTAAGTAGCGCTGCAAGTGCAGCACGTTCATTTCGAAATTCTGTTTCTGGTGGCTCTGTGCATGCTTTTCTCGGACATTGTCAAGCATATCATATTCCCTAGCAAATGTGACTCAATTTAACAGAGGTTTCGCACAATTAAAAACAAAATTAACTTTCTTTGTATTGACTAAAAAATTGCGTTTCTTTTTTTCCCTAGTATATATGGTAGAAATCCCTGGAAATAATTTATTGATAGCAAGCAAGCATAGAAGGTACAGATAAGTTAACACCAGCAAAGAACAGCTGTCGAAATTGGACAATAAATCGCGATGCTTAATTAGATTAAATTTGATATAATTGGAACAAGGATCTGCGTTGTGTTGCAAGATAAGAAAGAAAAAGTTAAACGGAACCTACGTCATTGATATAATGCGGCAGCTGATCTTCCATTAAATATTAGAATTTATGAATGACAGACATCAGAATTTACAGCACGCTGTACATTTTTTCCTTGTATGTTAATATAAGAAACAACTATATCATAGACAAGTATTATATCCTAACCATGGTCCAGACAATATAATGTTTATTGGGCGTCGATGTTAGTTGTTGTCTGCCATCTGTGGTACAACAAGCCATCTTTTACATAAGGAGTTCTCCATTGTCTAGGACTTTACATACAATATTTACATGATTAATGAGGTGCGGGATGTAGTTATCAAACATTATTATTATAATCATATAAAGTGTGAATAGCGGCACTAACGTGACAGATAACAATTATCACGACTACTCACTATCTTGTCAGTATCTATTACATGTCATTTACATATATTTATACGTATTGAACAGAACAGAACATTCCTTTATTCCATCCCATGTACAATAGGTACAACATTGGGTAGTGTACACTAATACAGGTTTACAAAATACAAATGTTCCGGCTTTAACAAGAAGATATCATTTTTCATAAAAAGTTATAGTATAAGGATATTTTGCTGAATGGTTTTAGGTTGAAAGAATAATATTTTTAAGGAGACGACTTGCAATTAAACAGAAAATGTGAATAGACATTTTGGTAACGTGTTAAATGCACTCGTTTTGTGTTTTCTATTTGGTAATATTCAATCCTTGTAGAATTAAATTTACATTTTGATAACGTGTTAAATGTACTCGTTTTGTGTTTTCTAATTGGTAATATTCAATCCTTGTAGAATTAAATTAAATCATTAGGATGACGTTAATTCTGGAACGATACGAAAATTTAAAAAAAAACACGCATATTCACCATATTTTTGATGAACGTGTAAACACATCGCACATTGCAATATTTACCCTGTTGCTTAAAATATCAATTTTATACCAGATAGCAAAAATACAAAACATTACGAATACTTATTTTTAATGCACGTGCGTGGAAATGGCACACGTCAATGACTAGATTAAAGGAATAGTTTTTTTTTAATATTCTGAATATACAACACTCAAACGGAATAACTCAACAACAGAAGTTGTGTTTTCTGGACGAAGAAATATGTCTTTCATTTTAATACATTGTGATAAATGAATTCCAGGCTTTGTAATCATACTAACGAAGAGAAATTGCCTTTCTTTGTCAAAAACAACATCAAAAACTGATGTATTTTTTACATTTATAGATACAATAAATATAGATCTAGTTTATCAGTGTCTGTCTGTCCAGATTTATCATGACAATGCTCTTCACAAGGCGCGGGCATATGTCTTTATAAACTGGAATCTGTATCACTGACTATCGTTAACTAGGACAGACCTGACATGTTTAGAGCTGAGATAAGTCTGTTGTATATTCGCCGCCTGTTTACATTGTATAATACTGTAAATTCTATGGTTTTAAGAAAAAGGTAAAATATTAATACAAATTTACTGCAGTAAGCATATATTGATGGTAAACGAATGGGATTGGGGATCGGGATTTGGCGGCATTTTTGCCGATGCTTGTGCAGCGACATTTCCTATCATTATAGCACAGGGACACTTATGAGGTGCCCAGGGACTGAACCCGGCCGGTCCATTATACTGACACCGACGAGTCAGGCGTAATGCTATCCCCTTAGCCCCGAACGTTAGGAGGGAAGCCACAACTACCAACTTTAAAGTCTTTGGTTTGACCCAGCCGGGGTTTGAACCTACGCCCTCCCGATCCGCAAGCCGAACGCTCTACCACCTGAGCTTTTGCGGCCGGTGGTAAACGAATGATTGCCAGGAGTATGAGTTTTTCTTTAAACAAAATAACAAATTTAGTGTTACGTTTTTCGTTTTTGTGTATGTATTGTCTATATACTGCTACATTAAAGTTTTACTTTTTTGTAAGAATTGCGAATTCAAATCAATGTGTTGCTGCTTTTCCTATTAGCCTCACTAGACCTGATAGTGAAACTAATATACTGCCAAAATAAAGGTCCGTTGAGCAAAGTAATAAAATAAAATATGCCTTTGATCTAATGCTATTTATTGTGTTTATCATATAACTATAAATATGTTAACAATTTTGAGGATGTGGAAATGTAAATTATTATATTACCTAATTAGCAATGTTTATTTAAATATAAGAACAGTATGCCTTTTATAAACACCACAGCTGTTTATAAAATTTCCCAATCCAGTCTGCCTAATGGAGCTAAACCTAATTACACATTTGCTTTTGGGTCTTCTTGCTTGAATTAATGTGTTTAGACTTGGCATATTATCGCTGTAAGTGTTTACAAATCAACATCTTACACCACAGGCCTGGAAACTTAGAACAGGAAACATTTATCCTAATTAATGACAAAACAGCGCTATCAGAAAATGATAAAAATGGTCATACTTTTATGCAAGAAGGCGGAAGAAACAAACTAAAGTTGGTATTTTAAATCAAATTCCTTTAATGTTATTCTCTAATTGCTTCAATCAAAGGGAAAATCTCGTACTCAGGCTCAACATTTTTGTCTTGTAAAAGGTGTTTTTTTCTCAATTTCGCCAAAGCTATTTCAACCTATTACCCTATGACATAAAAGTCGAAATTAATTAAAAAAAATCACACAACTGCGGTTTTTATATTTAAAGCTATTGCATGTATCACGTCATCTACTATAAATAGATTCATAATCAAACGAGTGTTTATCTGTGCATATTTACTTAAGGGTTCTGTGAGGTCACTTTCGTTTTCGTTTCACGGGTTTTCCCCAAAAAAAATAGAGCGCCAAACACTGCGATAAGGCTTTTAGCATTGCTTCAGCGCCTTCCGCTGCAAACTCCCCGCAGTGATTACTTCCCCTGACAGTACATTATATCACTGCCACCAGCAAGTTTTTCGCCCAAATACAGGCGGATAGTTTTGTTGTTGTTTTTTTGTGTTTTTTTTTTTCTGGACTTATCTCCTCAAAACATAGTATCTTTCCTTTAAAAATATTAATTTATCATATTAAAAATGAAAAGTAACTTAAAATATGAAAAATATGAAATTATGAAAGTCAAATTTTAAAGTTTATGGAGGCCGCCATGTATACTTCACGTGATACTCTATCGTCACGTGATCCTTGCTGGGGGCAGAGATTGAAGTAGCAACGCGTGACGTAATCGCTGTGAGGAGATTGCTTCCGCTGCTATCCGTTGTAAATGAAATGGTTTTCGGTTGCTTTGCTTTAATACATTGGAGCAAATACTGCAGTTCAGGAGTGATGGGCCGATATAACAGAATGTTTGTTCCAGGAAGATCTCAATTATTTGGAGATTACATAAATAAGACAGTAGCCAAATTGTAAATAATTAAAACTGAAATATACATGAAGAATTTGTGTAAGTGATTTCCATTCAAAAGTTGCAAGACTTAGTAATGGTGTGTATTTGCAATTAGTGAGGCCAATGTTCTGAATTTAATTTAATTTAATTTATTTTCTCCAGTACATCAAGTATGAAACAAATACATGTGATAATTGTACAAATAACATAAATTGATATGTTCATTTGTTTCGGGAATTTTTAATTAATATATGTATTAAAGCCTTAAAATTCCAGGATGGTATGTCGTTTGATCATATCCACAAACTCTAGTATGACGGACCAGTGCACTTCAGCCGACGCTAGTCAGTTAATTTGAAATAAGGTCGACCCGAGCGGTCAAACTCTTTGTGTCGGTCAGTCTTTTGTAAAATAGACATTGGGTTTTGAATTGGTTATACAAATAACAACGATTTTCTGAAGAAATTATGACTTAAGGCAAAAACTAAAGTTGGTTGAACAGACAACTTTAGTTTAGAAGATAGTATGCTGGTTTAAAATAAAAATTAAAACAAACGTAAATCCCGCAAATAGAAGTTTGGTATACTACAGAATGACGCTGTTGTAAAATGTGTTTTATGTACAGGTATTTCGATCGATCTTATTTTCATGCCTTGTAGTATTACAAGAAATAATACAAAGCATTAATTGTATGGATATATAATGTTATTTTTATATAATTATTATAATGTGCATCTACAAAAACAACTTAATCATAATTGGGTGGGGCAAGCTAAAAGACAGACGAGGCGATCAAGCAATGGTCTACATTTACAGTTTTATTATTACATCGTCCGACAACGGACCTGGTAGCGCAATCGGTAGAGCGTCGGCTACAGGTACAGGAGGCCCTGGGTTCGATCCCGGACCGCGACATACAAATTGGTAGTGATATAGCTCATTTGCTAACGCCCACGCAAGTATAAGGGTAGTTCCAAGACTGGTTGGTCCGGTGTCAGGATAATGTCACTGCGTGTGGTAACATGCCAGGTGTTCACGGCCTGCTATATACAGTGAAGGCAGCACTATATCTGCTTCAAGTGGACACCGTCTCCAGATAACTGAAATACTGTTGGTGGGACGATAAACTCAACAAACATCGTCAGGTTTATACAAGGGCCAGTAAAATATTACTAAAATTGTCATTTCCATGGCGATTAATGACATAAACATGCATGCTCAGTTGGTTACAGAATACAACGACCATCCTGGGAATAAATATAGGGTAGATTTGGGAAGATTAACGACCCATCATCTCTATGTCGATGAGGTCTATTTGTAGATGAACGCATTTCCCGCATAGAATATCGTTATCAACAACTCGGAAAGCAGAAATTAACGTTGGAGTTTAAGCTGCGGGCGATCAAAATGAACAAGTGAGGTAACATGCTACTGCGCAGGTTTAAGCTTTCCGGTTAATTTATATTCATTCACATGGGGCATGCTATTATTGAATAAGGATGCTATCATTGACGAGCGTCAAGTGTATTATGCTATCATTGACTGATGTGTGTCAAGTGTATTATGCTATCATTGACTGACGAGCGTTAAGAGTATTATGCTATAATTGACTGACGAGCGTTAAGTGCATTATGCTATAATTGACTTACGAGCTTCAAGTGTATTATGCTATCATTGACTGACGTGTGTCAAGTGTATTATGCTATCATTGACTGACGGGCGTTAAGTACATTATGCTATTATTGACTTACGAACTTCAAGTGTATTATGCTATAACTGACTGACGAGCATAAAGTGAATTATACTATCATTGACTGACGAGCGTCAAGTGCATTATGATATCATTGACGAGCATCACTTGTATAATGCTATCATTGACTGACGAGCATCACTTGTATAATGCTATCATTGACTGACGAGCATCAACTGTATAATGCTATCATTGACTGACGAGCTTCAAGTGTACTATGCTATCACTGACTGACGAGCATCAAGTGTAGTATGTTATTTTTGATGAGCATCAAGTGTATTATGCTATCATTGACGAGCATCAAGTGTATTATGCTATCATTGACGAGCATCAAGTGTATTATGCTATCATTGACGAGCATCAAATGTAGTATGCTATCATTGACGAGCATCAAGTGCATTATGCTATCATGGACGAGCATCAGGTTTATTATGCTATCATTGACGAGCATCAAGTGTATTATGCTATCATTGACGAGCATCAATTGTATTATGCTATCATTGATCAGCATCAAATGTACTATGCTATCATTGACGAGCATCAAGCGTATTATGCTATCATTGACGAGCATCAAATGTAGTATGCTATCATTGACGAGCATCAAGCGTATTATGCTATCATTGACGAGCATCAATTGTATTATGCTATCATTGATCAGCATCAAATGTACTATGCTATCCTTGACGAGCATCAAATGTACTATGCTATCATTGACGAGCATCAAATGTATTATGCTATCATTGACGAGCATCAAGTGTATTATGCTATCATTGACGAGCATCAAGTGTATTATGCTATCATTGATCAGCATCAAGTTTAGTATTCTATTATTGACGAGCATCAAATGTACTATGCTATAATTGACGAGCATCACGTGTATTATGCTATCATTGACGAGCATCAGGTGTATTATGCTATCATTGATCAGCATCAAGTGTAGTATGCTATTATTGACGAGCATCAAGTGTCGTATGCTATCATTGACGAGCATCAAGTGTAGTATGCTATCATTGACGAGCATCAAGTGTAGTATGCTATCATTGACGAGCATCAAATGTACTATGCTATCATTGACGAGCATCAAATGTATTATGCTATCATTGACGAGCATCAAGTGTATTATGCTATCATTGACGAGCATCAAGTGTATTATGCTATCATTGATCAGCATCAAGTTTAGTATTCTATTATTGACGAGCATCAAATGTACTATGCTATCATTGACGAGCATCAAATGTATTATGCTATCATTGACGAGCATCAAGTGTCGTATGCTATCATTGACGAGCATCAAGTGTAGTATGCTATCATTGACGAGCATCAAATGTACTATGCTATCATTGACGAGCATCAAATGTATTATGCTATCATTGACGAGCATCAAGTGTAGTATGCTATCATTGACGAGCATCAAGTGTAGTATGCTATCATTGACGAGCATCAAGTGTAGTATGCTATCATTGACGAGCATCAAGCGTTGTATGCTATCATTGACGAGCATCAAGTGTAGTATGCTATCATTGACGAGCATCAAGTGTAGTATGCTATCATTGACGAGCATCAAGTGTAGTATGCTATCATTGACTGACAGGCATCACGTGTATTAGAGAACACATTTTCTTCTGGCCCAGTAACCCACGGTTTGTGATGTAGTGATAACGGAATAGTTATCGTGATTTCCGACGATGGATCACGCTCTTAATTATGCCAATCGGCCATTAAAACAGCATCCAGTTAAATAATTCATAAATATTACAGGGCATCTTAGACATATTATTGATAATATTGTGTTTGCTGATTCGTTGTTGCAAGTAGTTGTCTGTCATTTGTGCTACGTTAGGTCGTATTTTGCGTAAGCCATTCTCCATTGTCTGGTGCTTTCTAGACAATTTGTACATTATTAATGAAGTGTTTCATGTTATTGTCAAACAAGAATGCTACGGTCGTACCAAGTAGGGAAATGAGCTTTAACGTGAACAGGTTAACAATCATTACGAGAATAATTATTACGAGAAAAATTATTACGACAATAATTATTATGACAATTCTTACGACAATAATTATTAGAACAAACATTATTACGAGAGCAATTATTACGATAACAATTATTACGACAATAATTATTACGAGAATAATTATTACGACAATAATTATTATGACAATTCTTACGACAATAATTATTATACAAACATTATTACGAGATCAATTATGACGATAACAATTATTACGACAATAATTATTACGACAATAATTATTACCACAAATCATAAGCATGAATGCGCATTTTAAATATCTGGACGGAAGAAAACACTTCTTTCGAAAAGACGTTTCTTGAGTAAAACCGAAAAATTGCAAAACACGAAACAATGAACTACTGTTGATTCTTCAAATCGGCTTAAAAATAAATAAAATAGTATTCAACCATCATGAATGACTACGTAGGATACAAAATCAACAAATACAGACTAAATTATTTTCGAACAGTATGTATAATAAATATTGCGTTTTTTTTAACTGAACGTAGATGGCGATGGTGCCAAACCATAATTAGAGGATTTCAAGGTTATTTTGCACAGTTAAATGTAATTCCAGAATGACAGGACGAACCTAAAGAGTGCATTAACTTTAATTAACTTGAGAAACGTACACTTGACGAGGCTGCATACCCGTATAGCTATTACACAAAAGTACTCTTATTGTTCTTAACATAAATCAACATAATGAATATAGTTCCCGTAAATCAGTGTCTATCTGCCAGTTAAGCCAAGAGAGACCCCCCCCCCTCCTTCCACGTCCCCACCCCCACCCAGCCAGCCATATAGCGCTTGTGCTTCCAGACATCTGCCTTCAATGACTGTTAGTCCTTTTTTTTCAAACATGGCTATCTTCAACTTGTAGCGAGGTACTTTGCCTTGAAGGTGATCAAACGTGTTATTTCTTTTCGTCGCCTGTTAGCTTTTATACTTATCAGATTCCAGAGAATGCGATAGAACATAATATTCACCCGAGACAGTTAATTTCAACGGAGACATAAGTGAACTGGCTGGGACTTGTAATTCATTTTGTCACGCAAAGAGAAAATATTTGGATTACATTTAATATAAAAAAAAATTCTGTCAACCACCTTTCCGAAATGATAAGTCCTAATTGTAAAAAAAAATCTTTATTTCTGTTATCCTCATATAAACAGTAAGTATTTTGTCAAGGAAAATATAAGGTTTAAAAATAAATAAAGAGTCCATAGGGATTCCATCATATTTCAATAAGATTTCAATAAGCTCTTTAATGACACAGATTTCAATTCTTCCCAGAAATCTATTTGAGATCAGCGTGAGAGTAAAACTATTGTCAGTGTATGTATGGAATGGGATTGGGATTTGCCGGCGGCATTTTTGCCGATACTGCGCAGCAACATTTCTGTCATTATAGCACAGGGGCACTTAAGAGGTGCCCAGAGACTGAACCCGACCGGTCCATTATGCTGACACCAACGTAATGCTGTCCCCTTAGTCCCGAGCGTTAGGAGGGAAGCCACTACTACCAAATTTAAAGTCTTTGGTTTGACCTGGCCTGGGTTTGAACCCGCGACCTCCCGATCGACCAGCCGACGCTCTGCCACCTGAGCTATTGCAGCCGGTAAGTGTATGTAACATTCCGGATTAGCTAATGATTGTACATGGCAACGTAACGTAAGAAAATGTATAATAACTTGTGTTCGATTGTATTGATGAGACAATGATAATGATTAAAGATAGTATTTGATTTGTATGTTGTTTCAAATCAGGAAAATCCTATTCAAAAGTACAAAAATGGTGTTACGTTAAGCAAAACTAGATGTTGCCGGTTACCCGTCTTATAACGGGATCAATTATTTGAACATGCCTACGAGGTAGAATATAAATTACTACCTACTCTGCTAAGATTATCCTAAAATTTAAGGAGAGTAATGCCTTTGAAACACGCCACACCTGGCTATAAATTTCCGGATCCTGCACATTCCTGTATGATTAACCAAAATAACGTGTTTGTTTTCGGGTGTCTTGCTCGAAATAATTTGTTTACCTTCGGTATGTTATCGCTATATGTTCTGACGAATTTCAAACCAACAAACATCTAACACCATGTGCCTGGATACGTAAAAATAGAAACACTAAGTTTCATAAACGGTTAGGAGAATGTGCAATTAAAGTGCCCAGAAGGAAAAAAAAAACGTTTATTGCAACGCTTAAATTGGCATTATTTACTGAAAGAAGGTGGCACACCTACAAAATCAAATTCTTTCTAGTAAGCAATAATTCTAACTCATTAAAACATTATTATTTTTATTATTAACATTATTATTATTATTATTATTATTATTATTGTTATTATTATTATTTGTAGTTATTAAATAAAGGATTACGGTGAAGGAATTGCATTGTAAGTTCATCGAACAAACAAGTCGTCGTTAATACAACGACGAAATTCCTGTTGCAACAATGGAGGATAAGCCAAGCAATTTGGAATTCCATGTGTCGTGCCAATGAAAAATGCCTCATATTTACTTCACACGAAATCAAGGTCGGATTAGACGTAAAAAAATATTCTCGTTGTTTTATTTATTGGTGTTATTTAAACCCGTAACGGAATTTTATCGTCGTAGTAGCAGCCATTCATCCAGGAGAATAAAATGTGGCAACTGTTAAAAGGTTGTATCCTGCAGTTTGCCTGTAACAAATACATGCTACAATATCTTATGGCATAATTTCATCTAAACCTCGTACTTTCGTCTAAGTATGAGTTTGATACTTCCTCAGTTGTTAGACAGTGAAATAAGTCGCTCTATATGTCTAGTTCTCAAAATCTATAAATAAGCACAATGGGGGAATTTCTGCTAAAAATAGACATCGACGTCAGAGCGAGTATCCCGAATGATGATAGAATATAAGATCTATAAAGATAGATATTAGAGATCACGTGATTTTCTTAGTATAAAAATAGCTAACTGTGCAGCGTGGTTCAGATAGGAATACATATTTGTGATGACAAGTGGGGATGTAACGCTCCAGTTTACACTATAGCTCTAGGGCATCCGTAAATAACATTTTGCGTGACCTTTTCGATTAAATACAATTTATTTGATTGTTGGAGAAACAGAATGTTGGTCCAAACTGTCTGATATCAGCCTTTAAATTTCAACGATTACATTCAGACATTTGTGAGGACTTTTACGATAAAAGGCTTCATTACTTTACCAATTCATCCATCTCTTATCATTTTACTTGGGAGGATAAACCTTAAGTTACAATCTTTTTGACAGTTAAGTTTCTTGCGCAGATCATTTCAAGAAGTTTAAGAACTATTTAAAAAATAAAAAATCTCTTGCGAATTCAATTCAGTCTGCATATTTATTGGTTTTCGTTGGTTTTACTATAATACCTTTCGCTCATCAACAAGGTACTGCAGTATGTAGGACACGTTTAAAATACGACCCGACCGTAAAATATGTACGGCTGCTAAAAGGAAAACACGACCCTACGCCCTAACTTCATTATTTCGCAAGATATCTTCGAAATCCCTTTTGCATATTACAAGATACACGTATGGCTATCTTCGAAACATTTATATTAAAATTATTCCAATTAGAAGATTTATAAAATTTTGCCTCAAAGTTGGGTCATTTTTGGTCGAAATAACGTCAGCAATGGAAAACACGGCCTTATCGACTATTTTTTTTTTTTTTTTTTCATTTTGCAAGATATCTTTAAAATTCTTTTTCTATATTAAAGGGTACCCTTAGCTATAAGATAAATACTTCACGGTTTTCGTTCTATATGGTTCTAAATAATTTGACATTGGGCGAAGGTAGTCAATAGATTAGAACAACCGATATGTGACTTTAAAATGGCAAGACACCACTGTAGTACATTTACATGCTATTAAACATTCTGACTATGCAAATAAGTGTCAAGCACGGTACGATCATTTTTATTTTGCTTTTAGAAACCAGTAACTTGCACATCAATTTCATTAACTGAAATAATATAAATTGTTCATATATACACTTTTTGAATACAAATTAACAAATGGCGTGTAACGTGTATCCTGACCTTTAGCAGGTTGTATACAATTTAAAGTACATGAAAACCTTATTAGTGAATTATACTTATACAATTGGTGCTCATGGCCCATATATAAAAAGGCGGTGTACGACAGTTTTGGCCAAACATATTTTCTTTAAACATCTTCATAATCGTTTGTTACTTGAAAAAGATCCGGCAAGATGCTGTTTATTGATGTCGTATACCTGTTTGAAAAAGGTACCATAACGCCACAATCGACATTATTAACATGTATTTCCTATCTGAGCCATGCTGCACGTTTGGCTATGTATTCGACCGCGTCATCCGCTGTGACGTCGATGTCCATTTTAGCAGAAATCCCAAGCGTTCTTATTTACAGACTTCAAAAGAATGAAAATTGTCTAAGTGTTGACGAACGAGTTATACTGCCCCCAAATTGAGATACTGTTGAAAATTGTCAAAGCTTAGACTAAAGTATTTTTTCCACAGAAATTATGCACGCATACCCCAACCAGAGGTTAGGTATTTTTGCATATATTAGATAAAGGCAAACTCTCGGATACCACAATTAATTAACGTAAACCGTTAGAATGGCAACTTGGTGGGGTGGAATGGGATTTGCCGGCATTTTTGCCAATACTGTGCAGCGACATTTCTATCATTATAAGGACTGAACCCGGCCGGTCCATTAAACTGACACCGACGAGTCAGGCGTTATGTTGTCCTCTTAGCCCCGAGCGTTAGGATGGAATTTACTACGTTACAATCAACTGTAAAGTCTTTGCTTCGACCCGGCCGGGGTTTGAACCCGCGACCTCCCGATCGGCTAGCCGATGCTCTACCACTTGAGCTATTGCGGCCGGTCAAAACTTGGTGGAGGCGTCAAAGGTAAAAATATAAGGTAAGAACAAATATTATCGTGACGCTTTAGCTCGGGCACATTAGAGGTAGTCCCCCCCCCCCCCCCGCCTCCCTCCCCAATCACATCCTGTGTTAACAGTATTAACCTATGCCAAAAGAAAATACCTATCCTGGGTAGAACCAGCGTTTGACAGCGGGAACAGGGAGGCACTCAGGTCCGAACTGCATTATTTTACAAACTTAGGACAGAATGATTTTCATTTCACAAAATATATATATGTTCTATAGTGATAACAATATAACGATATCGTTATTTATAAAACAATGCAATGATGCGTACAATCTGTTGAGCATCAGTGAATTTGATCGTGAATAATCAGACCTCAATAATGTTCATGTTGTACTGCTTAACAATGGAATATTACCAAATACACCTAAAACAGGTCTTCTGTTGTCAAGTATCCATTGTAAACAAACATCAATATGGGACAAGCGACATTACAACCATCCGCCGACCCCGCTTTACAAACACTCAAAATTTCCCTGTCAACATTGCAAATAAAATATCTGCTTATGATGTACCTGCAGACAATGAAGATAAACACTTTGTTCGATATAACTGATCATTTGTTTATTTTCAGAAATACCATCCATACTTCACCGGTGGGTCAGCAAGCGGTCTAATTTCCTCGACCTCGACTGTTGAGACAATTTGGCTCGTCATAAATAAACAAAAGTAAACATTTGGACAGCAATGTAAACAAAGCAGAAAGAAGGAAAGTTCAATTTAATCTTATGAGTACAAGTTCATTACTCGCATACACGTATTTGTAGCCGATATGTATTTTATTTATATCGGGTTCACTGCGAAAATATTAGCCAAATATTTGAGTCGAAATAGCCACTCAAGGGAGAAAACCAGTATAGATTGTACCGCTTACATTGATTGATTTTGTTTTGTTTATTGGGTTTATCGTCCCACCAACAGTATTTTAGTTATCTGGAAACGGTGTCCACTTGAAGTAAATATAGTGCTGTTACTGTGTATAGCATGCCGTGAACACCTGGCATGATACCACACACAGTCACATTATCCTGACTCCGGGCCAACCAGTCGTGGAACTACCCTTATATTTGCTTGAGCAAACAAACGATATTTAAGTTACTGACTATGCAATATCATTAGAATGCGGAAGAAGGTAAGATAAGAAAAAAAGAGAAAAAATGAGGATTTATAGATTTTAATTACAACTTTTATTTGCGTATGTATCTATTATTTTTCTCATTTTTATTGCTAATAATACAACAAATTAAACAGAAAATTGTTCTGCAAAACATGAGCTAGCAAATCTGGATATTTAGGGAAAATACAAAAAAGGAGGGCAAAAAGGAACTAAATAATACCAACTGTTATGTTCAAATTATCGATATTTTAGAATTAATCCAAATGCCTAGAGATGTTTTAACCATAATAAACGAAATAACTAACAAATATACCAATGTAAAACAAAATTATTATAAATTATATTATTAAACACAACAGCATTTCGAATTCCTCGACTTGACTTGCGAGAAGTTTTTATGACAAGTCTCAAAGTGTTGAATATTTAACTAATATTTACATTATATATAATATATACTTTCACTTTTATTTGAATTTAAGTATTTCTTGTTGTTTTGCAATCAAGTACACAATTATATACATTTATATATATGTATGTATATATATTTATATTATATATATTATATATATATTACATACATACATATATATATATATATATATATATATATATATATATATATATATATATATATATATATATATATATATATATATATATATATATATATATATATATATATTATTTACTGCGATAAAGCTGAATGGATCCTGATTCATAGCCCTCCCCCCCCCTCCCGCCGGCCTCCCCCTACCACCCCAGCCCCGCTACCACCCTACCACCACCACCAAAATGTTACGGATCTGTCCCTGACTAAGATTGTTACATACCACGTTTCATGCCTAGTTCCAGTTCCAACAGTGAACGTGTAATTGGTTATAATAACCAGTGAAAATCAACAGGCGGATATAATTCGATACTTTTGATTTCAATGGGCTTCACCGTTTTAAATAGATCTTATATTGAACAGTTACCGATGTTAACACCACGTTAGTGCGGGTTTTTTTGTTACCTACAATGAAATCAGAAATTCTATACCCAAAATTACTGCCAAAAAAGAAACGGAGGTAATTCGTAAGATCCTTTCATAAGAGTATGACCATGTCAATGCTATTACAAGCCACTTGGAACAATGGAAGAATGTCAAGGTTTAGTTAGTAAGTGGACACTTACACCTCAGCTTTGTGTGAACTCGACAGTGAGTTGGTCTTTTCATTTTTAGACTAGGGTTTACTTAAAAAAAAAAACCTACGCGAAATTGCAATAAACAAATTAATAAATGATGTATATGAAATAGTGACCAATACAATGAAAATATGCTAAATTGATCAGTAGTTGTACAATTTATGAAAAATGGTTGCAGCAGACGTTCACGATGTTATCAAACCATGCAATGATTAACGAAAATATGGTTATGTGAATGTTGTTATATAATGTAACGTTTCGGAAAAAACAGAAGCATATTTGAATGAGACGTTTGCTGGTTCGGTTATTACATGTTAACTCAGTTAATTAACAATAAATAATTAGCATTATAGCCCTGTCAATGCGACATCAGAGAAAGTGTGTATGTAAAGTATGTTTTTTATCATTATAAAATAACTTATTTGACATCTCAGAGATTAACAACGATCCACTTTACTTTTAAAGGCTTTTATCTACGTTTGATAAGGAACAATTTAAAATCGATCATGTGCCTAGATAATATTCAGGTTTCGTTTTGACGTGCATTTTATGACATACTGTTTCAAATAAAATGCTCAAGGCAAATTCTAATGTTTAAATAGTCAATAAACAAGAGAAGAAAATGCATTTATGTTTCAATAACTGCTGCTTCACAACTCCACAACGGTAAATTCGTTTAAGAAAGTTTTGATTGAAATTTGATTGAAGTTTGATTATCGCAACCTCGCATGTGCGCGGCATTTACATGTAATCGTTCCTGGAAAAGTTCTTTGGATGGCGCCATGTTGTATTATACACAAATAAAGTGCTGCTTTTTCTTGTCTTGAAAGGTTCTGTCATTATTCATGTTTGGTTAATATCAGAGTTAATCCATACTTTTTATTTCGTTTTAAATAGCAGCTACATTCTCATATGAGTGTCATCCGTGATTTGTTTAAGTACCACACATAGAATAGAATAGAATAAAATAATTTTATTGCAAAAAAGACATTTGTCCATAGGCAATACAAGCATGTTATAACATATAAATATACACACAATTATTTCCAGTGACGGTCATTAAATTTCGGCTACAATATCAATACAAGTTTTAAATAGAATGATGTTTACAATGTGATGTACAGCCTGACCTGCATGTCATGACCATCGGTTATGTCATATAGACAGAGAATCTAGACTCAGGACAACTGAGTAACTAATATGATAACACCACGGAATAACATCAAGACTGTGTTGTGTAACTTAATAATATGTTTGAATGCCGAGGGTCGCTTATGCAGGTCAGACTGTATATATACTAAAGTGTTTAACATTTATCAGATTGCTATAAAAATAGATAGATTTATGTGCAAATATGAGATATTGTATTAGTAGTACTATGCTAAATACGAAGGGGAGAGAAGTTTATACATATAGGAATAAGAACAGTATATGTATGTATACAAAGGCTTATGAAATTAAAAAATAAAATACTTAAACATCAATTGGTAATTATCGTTAAAATAGATCTTAACTTCTAAAATAATATAAATGTTCACGTTTATTCATACTTTTGTAAATATAGGTTGACAGATTTTTTACAACTGTTGTATTTTTTGATTGTAACAATTCAATAAATTTTAAAATGTTTGGTCTTTTCCAAAAATATCTTTTAATATAATTTATTCTAAAATCAAGATAAAGAGGACATTCTAAGAGGAAATGAAATTCGTCTTCGTATACATATACATATACATAAACATAAACATATATACACACACACACACACACACACACACACACACACACACACACACACACATATATATATATATATATATATAGAGAGAGAGAGAGAGAGAGAGAGAGAGAGAGAGAGAGAGAGAGAGGGGGGGAGAGAGAGAGAGAGAGAGAGAGAGAGAGAGAGAGAGAGAGAGAGAGAGAGAGAGATTAAGTTTAGTATACATGTATGTTTGGGATTGGGGTTTGCCGGCATTTTTGCCGATACTGAGCAGCGACATTTCTATCATTATAGCACAGGGGCACTTATGAGGTGCCCATGGACTGAACCCGGCCGGTCCATTATACCGACACCAACGAGTCAGGCGTAATAATGTCCCCTTAGACCCGAGCGTTAGGAGGGAAGCAACTACTCCGAACTTTAAAGTCTTTGGTTTGACCCAGCCGGGGTTTAAACCCGCGACCTCCGGATCGGCAAGCCGACGCTCTACCACCTGAGCTATTGCAGCCGGTCTGTATATTTGGTTGTATTTTTTTCTATATAAGTGAGGCATTTGAGACCTCTTCTACAGTCATGATTATCTGCCCCTTGTTACGCTCTTCACTTATGGAGGCTAGGAACCATCTCCTTTGTTTAGTAAATAGATATTCATTCCTCTTTACTTTGCCTTAAACTATTTGTCGAACATCTAGTTATTTTACAACCACGATGCTTAAAATGAGTACTTTACATTTTTATTTACTTTTCCTGCTAAGATGTACATGTATGCTTTATTGTATACATTTAGCAAACTTTAAGACATGAAAATCAAACCTTTGTTATGGAATTAATTTTAGTTTCATTAGGCTGTTGTTAATCATCATGTTATCTTGATCTCTTTAAAAAAATGCCTTAATAATTTGAGGTTAAAAGCTGGCTGGACGAGACGTAGAGAAAAGGCTAAAGATGACTTCCTACATAGACATAGTTTTTTTTCTAATAACTATGCAGAACTAGTATGTTTCCGCGATAAAAAAATCTCCTAGTGAGCGGGGCCTGTATGATAACAAGTCATTCAGACTGGTGTAGATGCTTTGATAAATAAGGTTACATGTATAACGATAAACCATGATATATGCCTGTACTGGTACCAATAGCCCAAATTCAATATTAAATTTCCTTCAAACACATTATTTAGGGGGGTCTGACTATATGTCGGATATGAAAAGTCGTTTTTGCGACGCATGCATTTTTTCGCCATTATAAGTCTATGAGAGAAAAGTCGCGTTTGCCATCATTGCCTTTTGCGCGCTTGCTCAGCAAACACATGATTGACATGCGAAAACTTGGTATTGAAACGAAGGTTATAACGTGGTTAGAAAAAGCATATAAACTAAAACAGTTTTATGGCGATAAACAACAGACTGCCCACACTAAGTTTGACGACATTCTAAGTCTGTAATAACAAAATACTTTTGCTTTTGTTTGAACGATTTAAATTATTGCACCGGTTAAACAGAAGCTCGACAGCGACCTCTGATGCTTCGCATTAATGTTTTCTCGTTTATATCTGTTCATATGCTCAAATTAGATTAAATGTATACTGAAGTAAAGTGCAGTCTACCGGAAAAATAAAAAAAAGATAAAAAATCTTAAAAAGTGAATTATATTTATTACAGCATAAAAAAATCGTGTTTCTGTCAATCATAAAACCCGGATCTTACCGCGGAATAAACATTAATCATTTAGTAATAAAACGTGTCGGAAACTGATTTGAAGGATAACATACTTTGAAAATGCAGGGGAATCGATTGTTTGTTTCGCGCTAGACATAGGTAGAAATATTGTTTTATGAAGTAATTTAATTTCCCAGAAATTGTGGTGTTCTAAATAATGACGAATTAATAAACATTAGTTGATAATGTAGTTAAAATAATAGAATTCTCTAAGAATAACATAAGTCTTATCTAAGAGCTAGATGTAGATTTCGACCAGCTTAAGTTAAAACGAAAAAAGGCAGTAATTGAGGTCTCTTTAACAACACAGCAGAATTTCAGGACTTTATGCTATTGTTATAAATAAAATAATGGAAAAAACAACAAAACATTTCAATGATAAAATTAACTGGGAGAGATATTTAATTATTTCATTATATATTATATATTTATATTTTACTTTTTAATTATATGTTATATTATAATATTTAATTCGTTTATTTCTGTGGACTTCTTTCCCTTTTTTTGATGCGTTTATATATATTACTGGGGGCGGTATACCCGTTCGGGTGCGGTAATATATATATTACCGCACCCGAACGGTAAAGTCCGCAAAAATACAAATAAAATTTTACGCCAGCCTGTCCTTTTGCGGACTTCCTGTTCGGCTACGGTAATTATTGCGGCATGTGCCATCTTATTGTTTAGTTTTAAACTAGACGTTTGTCCCTACACGTATCCTTGGTGCTTCTTGACATTTTAATGTAACGCTTTATTAACTTGGAAAAAAAATCATATTAAATTTACTTTTCCAGCCTTCATTATTATAATAATTATAATAAATACAGCAAAAACATGCAATAAAAATCATAACAGTTTTCAAATTTAAGACATTTATAAAGCTTGCTTTAAAAAATATTCGTCGCTTGAGAGTAAAACAACGTTAAAAACAGTTTTAAGTGTTTATTTATAGTCGTCAAAATTAGGGGGAAAAACCCCAAACCGCATTTTGCTAAAATGTAGTCTCAGTTTTCATCCCTTTATTTTTTATTGTTTTTTTTTTTTATTATTATTTTCAGTTGCAGTTGAACAAAGGTGTTTCTTACACTCTGTTAAGATCACGAACGATAACTATCTCGTATAATAATTGTATGTTTTAATTCTGTTGAACTGTCGTCTACCATAAGAAGGTAATGTGTGTGAAACAAAACGTTTAATCTAAATTTGTCCGAGAAGTTGTATTATGTTAATGTAAAACATTTATAGTACATTGCCTCTCGCTTCACATATTCAGTGCTACATACCGTATGTTCATGTACTGTGTCACATAACATGTATATGGGATCAGACTGTGTTTTCATCCATGAAAAAAATGTTCACCAATACTAATCACAACAACACAACACCAAAGCCGTGTAAACTGAAAGAAATCTTACCTAATTCCCTGTGTCTAGAGGGCTTCGGTTAGCTCATCGGTACATCCTGAAACAAAATTACAAATATTAAAATAAATGATTTATATTAGTGTAATAAAGTAGTAGGATTTAATTTTTTAATAATGAACTGTGTCATCTACAATTGTTAATAGAACAAGTTATTTTTAGTGTATGTATATATATATATATATATATATATATATATATATATATATATATATATATATATATATATATCAAAACGCTTGTCTACTACTGTGACATAGCTTAGATAACGGCGATAATGTAATGTTGATACTTCACTTCAATGTCTATCTTGTCCTGATAAATCTACAATCGAGAGAAAACTTACATTAAACAAGTTGTATCAGGCAATGAGTCGACTCCATATTTATCTTTAAATACATGTATCATTGGAAAGCGTCTGGCAGATTAACTGCTATTCCAGTGGATAGCGTGTATTCGTGGATTGAAACTACGAATCATTAATTATGTATGGAATCGCGGCTACCAGGAACACAATAGAGTTGAGCCCGTATGTCCATCATCCGTGAACCTTAAATCCACGACATCTGATACTCATCATGGGTCTATTAATAATTTCCAGTGTTTGATACGAAAATTGGCGAAATATGCGAAACCGGAAACGGAAACACAGGCAGACAACTTCCGGTTAAGCAAAATGACCGATTTCACACAGGGTAAACATTGCCCATTTTGATATCAGATTTTACATGTCAAATATTAAATCAACGGGTCACAGTTAGGCATGTTCTGTGAACACGCCATTTCTTCAAGTTTATAATACTAAAGGAAAAGAGTGAACTAATAGGGAGAATATTGCGTCATTACCAAACTGGGCTGGCACCTCATACTCCCATGTATATTTAAGTGAAACGAGCTATATTGATAAACGATGCCTAAAATAGTATTGCGCAATAAAAATCATATATGTTGTTTTTTTCGCAGTGATAATCAATATTACCTTCCAAAATGACAGGAAATATGGCTAAGCTTATTCACGATAACAAAATCCGCCATTTGAACAAGACAATGTCACAAATATTTTAAAATATTAATTCAACTATATTTTATATGGATTATCTCACTGATGCAGTATTATCTGTTTTCATAAATCCCTGCATCCTGCTGACTCACAAATATATTCTTAGTACACTATAAAATATTAGCTGAAACCAGAAATAAAAATACAGATCCAGATCAGCCGGCACCGGTTATGTTTTCTCCTGTTGTTTTTTTTTTTGTCAACACACCATGTCACCTCTGCATTTAACTATTTAACTATCGTTATTTCTTTTTAAATATCAGTGGTTCTATCTGTGATAATAAGAAAATAAACACGTACGTCTAATTTGCCGGTGACATCTAAGAATTATAATGCGTAGTGGCCTTCGCTCAAACCCTTCAACTAAACTTTGGATGTTAATCCCTCACTAGCTGTTGTACTACATGAAACTGGAAGTAGTGGCTTCCCTCCTAATGCTCGGGGCTAAGGGCACAGCATAACGCCTGACTCGTCGGTGTCGGTATAATGGACCGGCCGGGATCAGTCCCTGGCCACCTTATATGTGCCCCTGTTCCATAATGATATAAATGTCGCTGCACAGTATCGGCAAAAATGCCGGCAAATCCCATGTACTACATAAACCATTAGCGTAAGATCAGTTTTCTACCATTATCCGCAGAAAGATACTTCTCCGATAAGGCCCGTGATTGGTGGACTTTACTGTCTACCGATTTACTAAATAGCTTGAAGCCTAACCCATCGGATGTAACAGGATTCTTGGAATGGGAAGTTAGTTTCCACTTCCATAATATCAAACAATCGTGAACCAAATACCAGACCACCATCAATGTCCCGCTCCAGACGTGGTTACATAAATTGATAATTTATTGCTTTGGTGATTGACAGTTAGTTCCAGGTTGTTTGGTAAGGCCAATGTTCACAGAAACTCGGGCTGTTCAACCATTTTCATATGCAAATACAATAGTGTTTGCTATAAAGTTTGTACAAAGTATGTTGCAGCAATGGACACAATTAAACGTCAGTCTATAAATATTTAAGTTGACACTTCATCAAATCAATTTATCTGCACTATATGCAAACGTATGCCGTACTTTTAAAGTTTTATCACCATATTTCTGCATTCAATGAATTTACATTTGCGTTTTGGAAAGCGTTCTACCAGAAACGTTACAACTGCACTTTTTTATGTTTATTATCTGTTTTGAAGCAGGCACCAGGTGGAAGAGAATTAAGCTAAACACTTATATAAGCGGTATGTTATCAACAATTTGTTCGAACGTCGTGATGCTATACTTCAGGTGTTTCATTTGGAAAATGAATCTTAGACTTTTCCCAAGTCAATAAAACACTTTAACGTAAATAATCGATTTTACCTGCGGTGTGGTCCGTAACACATAGTTGGACAAATATGGCAAATTGTATATGGCAAAATGTTTATGACAAACTGTATAAAACTGTATACGGCACACTGTATAAAACTGTACATGACAAACTGTATAAAACTTTATATCGCAAACTTTATATGACACAATGTAAATGGCAAAATGTATAAAGCTGTATATGGCAAGCTGTATATGGCAAACTGCATACAGCAAACTGTATATTGCAAACTGTATATGGCAATTTGTATATGGCAAACTGTATATGACAAACTGTATACGGCAAAATGTATATGGCACTTATATGGAATGTAGTAAATATATTCCAATAGATAACCCACTCAGAGAAAGATTATGTTTACCTTTTGGAAAACTTTTAATTGTTGATAAGAAAAATATTGATCAATTAATAATCAATTATCTTTGTAACAATTACGTTGTCCGGTAATATCCGAACAATCCCCCATCTACTAATTCACACATCATCACAATCATCCTCAATATATTTAAATATTTATCCCTAGGTCAACAAATATATCATCAATGCAATCGATTTTGTTTTCGTTCCAACATCTATCAATCAAATAATTAGCGCTGCCCACTAGATCTAAACCAACCTAATCGTTTAATTAATCAATACGTTCATTTATTCTTACATTATTATATCATTCTTAATACACCTATCTACCGATTCAGGTATTTGATTACCGTTATAGGAAAGTCCTCGAAATATAATTATTAATAATATTTAGTTTTAAGAAAAAAAGATTTTTTGGAAGCTGGTTTTTATTTTCTAAAAATCATTTTTACAAACTTATGCCTTGCTGATGCTTTAAACGCAAATGCACAAATGAGGAATGAAATGTTTGAAACAAAATACATACCTCATTTGAACAACATCCAGTATTATATACACACTATTAAACCATTGAACCACATTATAATTCCTTGCCGAACAATTAGCAGGTGAAATATCATAAAATATTAAGACAGATCCGATGTTCTAGAACACTGACTTATATCGCAAAGTAAATAGTTTGGGGAATAAATATAAAGCATCACCACACCTCACAACTTCACTGCTCGCCTGTGCTTGCATAATTACTGGGGGCCAAGATATAAAGGCTGGTACGCTATATAAGCTGTCCCTGCCATCGGAACGATAACGCGCATCCTTTGATTTACTCGGCTGTGTCTGTCATCATAAGCCTCCCTACTTACATGAAAGTGTGCATGAAAACAATGAGAAATATCTGTATACCAGTGACCACAGGGATAGAATCGTCGATTTACAAGCCGCCAGGTTCGTGCCGAGAGTGTTCGACAACCAGTCAGGAGAAGGAGAAGGGCTGGGATTGAGGGGGGTGGGGGAGCGATAAGTCAGTCAAAAATTTCGTACCATTAGTTTTGATAACTTAACTTATATTTATAAAATTATAATTGACATTAAGCGAGAAGCAAATGTGTAGCTTTTACAAATGGGATCGTGTTGGTGACGAGGGGAAAGTGTTTCTTATATGGCGGCTAGACGTTGCAGGTGTGTCCCATGAGGGGTGTGTTCGGATGAAATCTTAGTTGATAAGTTTTCACAAAAAAGCTTATAGCTGAAACAAGTAAATTTAACATATGTTGTGTCCTTTTTAAGTATCGCATCTCTTATCTGTGTGATAAAGTTTATGGTATTGCGAGCGCAATCGGAAATCCTCGGGTAATTCCGCCCTCGGGACAATCATCCCTCGGATGTATCTGGTGCAATGATACTTGCTGAAATCACGATCGTTTTGTTCGCCGGAAATCGGAAAAAGAATTTGCCAAAGTAGTTCGCACAAAACATAAACACTACCATCGTTTGACAGCTGCGTGTCTGCTGCGCTGGGTAAATTGAAATTAGATCATTTAAAATTGAAGCCGCCACAAATTGAAGTTTTACAGGCTTCGTACTGTAGTGAGCTGTCTACCGAGCTGCCATCTTTGTTTTTAAGTCTGTCTCAGAAGTAGTCCCCATTTCGGGAAATGGCCGAGGTGATCCGACTACCAACATACATCCGAGAGATGATTCGCGAATTATCTGAGGTGTTCCGATTGTTGCGAGCGATGTTGAAGGGCTTAAACAAATTGGGACTAAAGTGTGTGTGTGTGTGTGTGGGGGGGGGGGTAACCTATGTTAACCTTTGTATGTTTTCATTCTTTGGAAATAATGTGTACGCAGCTGCGTATTCAGCGTACAAGCAGCTACGCGCCTGCCAAGTGCGAGAAAATGAACCCGTTTACACATCTTTGCTTGTTAGACTGCCAAGTGCAAATTTGCTATATATATACAGACAAAGTTCAAATATGCTTCTTATTTAAGTCTCATAGAAAAAAATATAAACAGTAAAGCGTTTCTTAATGAAATAAGCTGCATATATAGCTTTGATAAGTTTATAATGCTATAGAAATGACGAGTTTTGTCCATAAATATCAAAACAGATCAGACATAAGAAGGTCAAATCTATGAAAAAGAATTAATACGTATCAAATAATTAACAGAACAATTAACAATCATTGAAATATTCTTCACACATTTATAAAACTTTTCTATAAAGGTGGTATCAAAAGGTCGACCAAAACACTTTCATTAAAGAATTAAATAAATCATTGTTGCTTGAGTAGATCTCGCGAAATGTTGTTTATGGATGTCCTGCGCCTGTGTAAAAAAGTAAGCCAAAACGTAACTCCAGTACGTTACAAGAAAGAGAATGGTTGCGAGACCTCTGAGGCGCCCTAAATCAGCGGATATCACAGGGATACACACTCTATTTAAACTGTCGATTCAATACATAGATATTTTAGGGTTGCAAGCCATAACTCTAATCGGAACTAGCAATCTACTGCTTTGCTTTCTTCCTTGTTGTCTGCTACATCTATAAATACAAGCTGCATTGCTCACATTGGCATACCCGGTTTCTTTTGTTAAATAAGACTTCGCCAAACGGCTGCGGATTTCTATCAATGCCAGCAATTTTTTTATTGCAAGCTACACTTTATTGTTGCAAGCTTCATTGTTAAAAAACCGGAACACTCGGTTCTTTTCTCTGAAAAGGGTCTTACAGAACAGCTGTGACATCGTGCTATCGACTACTACACTATCGTCCCCAGAAAAAAAACCGCATTCCATAAGAGGCACCGCTCTCCAGAGCGGCGCCAATGAAGCCAATGTTGTAAGTAAGGCGGAAGCAATTCACTTTAGACTTTCAAACCATAAACGGACGGAGATTCTGTAAAATCTAAGAAATCATTTTCTCATAAAAGTTTCTCACTACAGACCAGTTTGAGTGCTGGAGATAAATGTTGTGCAAATTTGATTTAACTATTGTTGAAGAAAACAAAATGCCGGCCGCAGTCTGTATGAAAGACTGGTACTTTTACAGTCAGATGCAGAAAGATAGTTCATTCATCAAACGTCAAATATAAACCTGTGCTTAAAGGAGGAACAGATGATTGACAAAAAGAACAACTGTCAGCAAGGTAGCTGTCTGGCATCATGCGAAATCTGTTTAATAGTCTTCACCCAATCTTAGCCAACAACTAAATTCACCTTAATATATGACACGACAGACAAAATGGCTGCAAACGTGCTTGTCATTTAACTTTATTAAATTTTCTACAGATGTGTAAAATGGCGATAGAGTTCACTGTAGAGGAGGGGGGGGGGGGATGCATCCGTGGCGAAGTG